>JAMJFZ010002798.1:0-1200000 GCA_026225945.1 Cricetomys ansorgei
GGAAAAGGAATCTACACTATATTCCAAGTCAGCTTCTTGAGTAAGTCATAGCAAAGGATTCATACAACACTAGAAAAAAATGTAGCTTGTAGACATTTCACCCATATGTTTTAGAACAAGAAAAAATGTTGTAGAGAGTACATTAAATAAGATAGGATTTCACAGTAGTTAGGAGGTAGCTTTATGCTCTAGTTTTTCTAAAAAAGCGTGCCCTTCATATAATTGACAGCTTTCTTGTCAAATATGTGACAAACTGTGTCCTGTAGTTCTTTCTTCTTTTTGAGATACATCTTTCATCCCTGATACAATTTATTTTTCAGAGGCATTTCCAGTATGTTTTGGGCAGCTTAACATATTGGAAAAACAAAAGTGTGAGCAGGTAAGAAGTATGATTTTAAATGAGTAATTTTCTATGAAGAACTTATCAACCCATGATTAATTTCCAGCTATGTGTCTCACAAGAATAATGGTAAGCATATACTCTGAATGAAAATAAGGTTGATCAAGATCTTTTTGAAAATCTATTTCATTCAACAGTTATTGAATACCTGTGGAGTGAAAAGCACTGGATAAAGTGTTGAATAAAACAGATGCAATACTTGACCTCATAGAGCTAATGGCTTGCCAGGAGAGATTGACAGTAAACAAATTATCATATAAAATATAGAAGTACAAATCCTAAAGAAGTGTTGTGAAGGGGAAAAACGGCAGTATTCCCACAAGAATAAGGAAATCCTGGATTAAATTGCAAGAACATGTAAATCTCCTGAGGAAATTATATTTACACCTAGACCGGAAGAGTAAGTCTAACAAATAGTAGGATAAGCCCTCTTGAGTGGAGCATATTCAAAGTCTCATATAGGAAGACAACTTGACAACTTTGATGATCTATAGGTCATTTAAAACAATGAAGAGAGTTGTTTAACATAAAGATCAGAAAATAAAGAAGTTATATCACTTGGCATGATGCTAGGATAGGAAAGATGAATTGTATTCTTGAGTGGGTTTAAGGAATTCCACTGAGTACAAAGGAGAACAAAATATAGCTTAAACTTTTATTTTAAAATTTGTATTAAACGTGTGTGTGTGTGTGTGTGTGTGTGTGTGTGTGTGTAAGCATACGTGCATAGGGACATGTATATTTGGAGGTCAGATGACAACTAGTGAGATGGGCTCTCTTCATCATATGGGTCCTAGGAACAAATTCGAGTTTTCAGGCTTGTGCAGCAACCACTTTTACCTTTTGAATCATCTAGCTGTCACTGTAGCATGCAGAAATAGCTCAGAGGTGTTGATAGATGCTAAAAAAAATTTTGGGGAGAAGACAAAAGGGTAGGTGATTGAGGGAATGTATGAGGGAATAAATATAATCAAAGTACACAATATACCTGAAAAAATGTCTTTATAAAAATCAGCGCCATGTACAATTGGATTTATAGCAACAAGAAATAAATTTAAAAAATAGAGTTTATGCAGAGCGATGGTGGCGCATGCCTTTAATCTCAGTATTTGAGAGGTAGAGGCAGGCAGATCTTTGTGAGTTCGAGGCTAGCTTGATCTCTGTGAGTTCCAGGAGAGCCAGAGTTACAACAGAAAAATTCTGTCTTGAAAGAAACCATAAATAAATAAAAAAAATAAGTTTAAAATTTTGGTATAGTTCGTAATGAACTATCAAAGCTTTTTTTAAAAAAAAAAAAAATCTGGGAAGGAACTCAAAGATTTCTCTGCCAGCAGTTTACAAGTATAAATTAGAATTATAAATTAGTATAAATTAGAATTATAGAAGTATAAATTTAGAACTAGTGGAAGATTGAAAACAGAACTAAACCATTATTTGAACTTTGAGCTGGTCAGTTGTCCATAATACAATGAATACCTGAGATAAACCAACTTATAAGAAGAAAATGGTTCCCATTTATGGGTACTTAGTCTTGTTAACAAAAGAATTTTTAAAAAATGGATTCAGAAAAAAACTTGAGAACCATTTTATTACAGTTTAGAGGAAAGCAACGAGGTCAGAAAAGCTGTAATTTTGGCAGCTGCTGGGAAGAAGGAGAGAAAGAAGAGAGAAAGTGATGATTCTGAGTTACATATAAAGTCCAAAAGCAATGTAGAAAAGGTTGAGAGGAACATTGAGAAAGCCCAAAGTGTTAGGGAATGCATTCTTAGACTTTGGGCCTATATCAAGAAAAAAATGACCTAAGAGAGCTAAATCCCACCAGCCCTTACCTCGTAAGAATTCTGCTTCCTACTAATAAATAGTAGCATAGGCTGGTGACCAATCCTTTAACACATGGGCCTTTGGGGTACATTTCAGGTTCAAATTTGCAGCAAATTTACAGGCCACAAAAGGGAACAAAGATGAGTCCAAAGCCCAAGTAACTGATAAATGCTGTACTATTAACTGAAGTTAATATAACAAGATGAGGATTTGGAAGGGATGAAGGGTGAAGAGACGGCAAGTTTAATTAGAAGTACTTTTGAAAATGGGGTATTGGAGGCCTGTAGAGTCAGCCAGATTAATTTAGGCAAATTTAGCAAGAAGTCCGAAGCTAGGAGAAAAAGCCTACCTGTAGGGGAGGTAGAAGAAAGAGTACAAAGGAGGAAGAAATGGAGCAGTCAGTGGTCATAGAAAGGGGTCATTTAGCATCTGAATGAGAAGAGCCTAGCTGAGTTCACAGATTTAAATATCGTTGTTGATAAGGAGCAATCACAGTCGAATAATATTCAAAAAACAATCTTTGTTCCGAAGGTGGTATATATCTCTGAATTTGTTTTACCATTTCAAGTTTTATAAACTTGATTTTATTAGGTCCTGTACTACAAAAGGCCCATGATATCTGACTTAGAGAGCATGAGTAGAATGTCATAAGATTGCTGATTGGTTAGGACTCTGGCTGAATTGCTAAATGTCTTGGAACCTGGCAAGAGCAGCAAATAAAATTTGGCATTAGTAGTCAGTCAGTGGTGATTGCAGCATTAGTCATTAGTGGTGTGACATCAGAGTCTCATTAACTGGACAAAGTACAGAGAATAAAGTATTATCAAATGCCCAACCATAATGGGAACTCAAACATCCATAGCACCCACCCCAAGAATCTGGGAACATCATGAAAGAAGGGACAGAAAGAATGTAATAGCCAGAGGGAAAGTGGGGGAGGCGGTGTATAGGATACTGACTTCTGGGTATGACACAGTTGTTGCACTTTTGAACTCACAGTAACTGTGTTTACTTGCACAAGATTGGGCCTGTTAATAGTTTGTCATGGAAGTGTTCACCCATCCTTTAGGATTTATATATTGGACAACATTTAATGGGGAAGGTAGAAACATATTTTTTCTGGGAAGGTACACATGCGACTGTAAATAATCCTAATAATCCTAATGAAATCCATTGGGTTTAAAAAGACATGCTAGTTGGGAATAGGGAGGAGATTAACTGGAGTAGAAGGGGGTCAAGAATAAGGTATGGCACAAATACATTATGTACCGGTATGAAAATACATAATGAAACCATTGGTATGTAAATTTAATATATTCTAATAAAAATATTTGAAGCAAGATGGCTCAACTTGTAAAGGTACTTGCTACTGAGCCTGAACAACTGAGTTGGACTCCTAGAACCTACAGGGCAGAAGGAGGGAACTGACTCCAGCACATTGTCCTCTCCCTTCCATATTTACCATGCCATGTGTGTATTCCTTATCCACACATAAAATTTTTAAAATGTAATTAAAAAAACAAAAACAAAAAACTTGCCAAAGGCTCACAGGGCTAGAAATAGAATTATAGGCAACTAAGGAATGCTGAGATCAGGGGAAGAAATAGTCTTTCCTCAGGAATAGCATAGCAGTTTGTTATCTTAGTACCATAGTACCAAATGGTCAGCCCGAAAACATACATACAAGTAAACTTATTATAAGCAGAGCAGGTTGAATTTATATTTTTAGGAATGTGTGTGTGTTAAATGATGTACATGGGAGGGTGGCTGGAGGAGGAAAGCGAAGGGGATAAAATAATATAATCATATCATAAAAAATTATTTTTTTAAAAAAAGCTTAGCCTAAGTTCATTTTGAGAAAAGACTATCCCAACTACTTTATCATCTGACTCTTACAAAATGACCACAGTGATATCTCTTTTCTTTTTTACAATGAGCTATGGCCTCTGTATATTTTTCACAAAAGCCTAGATTCTTAACAGCAAACATATTCTATTTTTGAGCATATTCAAATTAAGCTTCCCTTTGTAAGTCTGGTATAATAAAAGACATTATGGTCCAGCATTGTGCTTGAGTACTTGATGGTTGACTGTTCTTTGGAATATTGCAAGACTGAGATGATCTCAAAAATGCCAAGTAACAATTGTTTGGGGATCTAATCTATATAAGTAAAATACTAGATGAAGTAACATTTTCAGACTGCAGACAACTGTTTCCTGTTTTCCTCTGAGTTGTAATCTAAGCAGTGAGGAATTCTGTCACGCTGAGAGGCTATTTTCTTTTTTTTTTTTTTTTTTTTTTTTTGTTTTATTTTTTTTTGTCTTTCTTTGTGTATCAGTTTATGGTCTTGGTTATTTGTTTGGAGAGTGTCTGAATATTGGCTACAGGTCAAAATTAGAACACCTTTTGTGGATGAGCTGCAATCCTATGCTTATGAGTTGGATCTAGGGACCTTGCCGCTCTCTAAGCAGAATCCTTTTTCTTCTTAACCTCCTATTTTCAGATATGGGTCATTTTCATTGAGAGTTCACCTTCATTGAACCAGAGATTTTAAATATCAGAGGCCATATCTCAATATATTATGTTCAAAGAATGTTTAGATTTATGTTTATTTTTTTTAAAAAAAGGTAGAGAATAATAGTAGTACATGTGGGGAAATAATCCAAGGACCACAGGGACTCATCACCTTCTCAAGTTGAATATTTGGGAGTTCAGACAGGAATACTAGTCAATAACAGTTTTTTTCCTTTGTTGAACTTTAAAAAAAATCTTCATTGTGTCTGAAGTGGAGGAATTAAGCTATAAATGTGGATGATTTAGGCAGCCTAATAACCTTGATATAAACTATCTGAGTATTATATTCCATCTTAAAAGTTGGAAAAGTGCCTATAGATATTATCTTTTACCTTTTGAATATTCTTAAAATGGATTTGTCTTGTTGTATATGTTTATAAACTCTTTAATATAGTAAAGAGGAGCTTTTCAAACTTTTGAAATTGTAAGGAAGGTTTTTTTTTTTAAATAAAGTTTGTAATACCAGAAAAAAATTCAGATAGCTTTTATAATGTTCTCTGCTTCTCTCTTCTTACAGATTTATCACTTACAAGAACAACTGAAATGTTTTCAGAAGGAGTAAGGAAATCCTCAGCTTAGCATATAAAGTGGATTCACCTTCCAGATGAAGATGAGGTGGAATCACATACTTCTGTCCCTTTAGTTATTTTACCTTGACTAACTGTATTTTTTGAAGTATTTTCACAAGTTATAGTAAATTTAAAGATAATAGTCATATAGAAGGGGATAGTATAAAATGCATAGTAGGTTTAGAAACCCCATTCAACATGGGGCTTTGTTTTTCTTTGTCAATTTGAGATTATACACACACACACACACACATACACACACACATACACACATGCATATCTTTATCTTTTGTTGTATGGTTCCGTGAGATCACTCAGCCATATTTGTCAAAGGTACATGGTGTAGCCTAGAAGGATATACAGCTATTTTATATACGTTAACTTTTCTAAGCCTGGTTTAAGTATTTCCTACAATATAGAAAACAACGAATTTGTCAAATGATAATCCCAGCATTCAAAAGGCAGAAGCAGAAGGGTCACATTTGAAGCCCAGCCTGGGCTATATATGAAACCCTTTCTCAAAAACAAACAAACAAAGCAAAACAAAAAACACCCCTGATTTCTAGCAAAGGCTGGGTCCTGTCCCAATTTTTAAAATGTCTGCCTCTCAGCAAAAAGTACTAGGTTATGCTCTACCTTTCTCAGGTTAAAGGCTACTTTCCTGCTCAATGATGATTTCTTGGTACTTATCTTTGTTCTGAGATTAGGTATTTAGGGCTATTGCTAGTCATTATTCTTTAGCTAAGAAAGAGTTAGAGCAAAGATGTTACAAGTCTACTTGCAACTCCCTTAAGAAAAGTCCCATTGTAACTCCCATAAGAAAAAGATTAGTAATACTAGATTCCTGTAGTGCCTATGAAGACTTCCTTAAAAACCCTGGATTTCTTAGGGTGTTTTAAAGGCTATGTCATTATGGCGTTCTGGTATGTATGTGTGTTTTAAGAAAAAAAAATGTTTATTTAAAACAAATGGCTGTTGTTTTTTTTTTTTTTGTGGTGTTTGTGATCAGACTCAAGGCCCCACCCAAGCTAGGCAAGTACTATACTGCTAAGCTAAACCTTCTACCCTTATTGCTCTACAAGAATTGGGCTCATATTAAAACAGAACAGTAAACTCTGTCTTGGTTCATTTAGAGTTCCATAACAGGAATACCATAGTTTGCTTCATTTATAAGTAATAAAAATTTATTGCTCAGATTCCTAGAGGATAAGAAATATATTAAGGCATCAACAGATGCACTTGGACCCCAGATGGCATACACCCTGGCTGGCTTACAGATCATGATTTCTTAAGCATCTTTACATGGAAAGGGAAAAAATATCCATCAGGCCTCCATTATATAAGGGCATTAATCAGGCTTTCTTGACATAATCACTGTTCAAAAGACCCATATGTTAAGACCACTATATTGTAGGTGACCATCCTGTTCCTGTGGCTTCTTCTCTTTCCATCCCAAAATATGGGAAGAGGGTAGAATGAATCAGAGAGAATAACCAGAGGAGCCAAAGTAAACAAATACAAATTTATTCTTTTTAAAGCAGAATTCAAGGATAAAATGGGAAAAGCACCACAGTGAGTGGCAATTAAAGTTAACCATTTGCTCCTAGCTCTGACCCTTCATTCCAAACTTTTATACATTTGCATGCCACCCTTGATACCTCTTCCCCAATCCCTTCCCTAATTTTCATCCTTGTGATCCATTCTTGCAGTCAGCAACCAGTATAGAAGACTTCAGTCTGCACATAATACTGCTCTGGGAACAGCAAGGACACTCAGCATGTCTCCTTACAAATATGGAAGCTAAAGGAGGGGAAGGCCACTGGGAGAGGAGCCCTGGTCTTGAGTCTTTCCCACTCCCACAGTCACAGGTGCTAAAACAGTGAGGAATAGCTGAAGTGTTCCTTTGTTCCAAGTACCAGGTTTCTGCAGGGAGGTCCACAGATTGAGCTGCCCAGCTGAGGAGGTAAATTTCCACAGCCTTAAGGCAATGCCTCTGGACTCTCTCAGGAAAGCACAATTTTGTTGGTTATCTGTCAACAGTATCAAGGGAAATTGGATGGAATTGCTGATAGAAAAATGGTCCCAGAGGCAACAATTCAGCCTTGAAAATATGAGTTCATATGCTCTAGAGTTCAAGAATCCTCTAGCCTGAAGCTGGGCATGGAACCCCCAAACCCTTTTAAAAACACATACCTCAGGAAGCAAGGGTATTCCTTAAATTTAATCTGGTGGGAAAATGCCTTCCAGGTTTGGCCTTTGCCTTGCTCCTTGGTTTGTTTCTAACTACTGTGGCCTGCCAGCCCAGTTCTCAAAACACCTCAATCAGGGAAGAACTGCCAGGCTCTGGGCCTTGAGAGAAACATTGAGAGCCTTGATTCCAACCTTTGCCTTCTGAAGAGAGGGGCATTATGCCCTCCTGGGTGGAAAACTCTCTAGGGAACTAAATGCCATAGCCTTATGTCTTCCAGCCAGTCAGCCTTCCCTAACAATTTCCAATCAGTGGGAAGTACTCTGCTCTAGTTGAAAGTACTGCTACCCTCCCAATGACTTGTTCTCTATTGAATTCTGTCCAGAATAAATTGCCTACACTATTTGATAACTCCAGTAAACACATTCCTCATCACTGATGCTAATATCATAAGTCAGAAGATTTTCCTTAGGCTACTAACTTAGCAACTCTTTCACAACCTTCCACTTTAGGGTCATACATTACACAAGCCTCCTTCAGGAGTCACAACACACAACATATCCAACAACATAGAACATATTTTGCTAAATTCAACCCCAGTGTGGATTCACACTGTCCAAGGAGCCATTTTCCTCACTGCAGGAAAACTGCCTGCATTTGCAGCAGTGTCTGCTACTGGACCCTTGAGCAATATACTCACCTCAGGCATTGCAGGGAAACACAAGGTGGCAAAGTGTCAGTGACTCCCTTAGTGAGACTTCAACCTTGACCTGCAGCTTCAGTCTAACTCCAGCACAAATCCTACATAACAAGATCAATAGCTTTGCTACCAAGTCCATTCCAATGCAGTTGTCACAGACCCTTAGTGGCCTAAGAGCTCTAGAGTGGGGTGGAAGCTAAAGAAAGGACTCTCCTGATAAAAGATTGTTCCATCCATAGTGTCTGTCCTCCTAAGGCATAGACAGGACATACTTTACAATTTCTGAGTCTTCTTTTCCACAACAAATTTATCTGAATTACGTCCACTATTAAGGCCCCTACAAAGATCCTCATTCTGACTGTTGACCTGGCTCTGTTTTTGATGCTTGCCCACCAAGTGCTCACAATATAAGCAGATAACAAGTTCTCCTACACAGAGACCTCACCAGATATAAAATTTGACCTCTGAACCTGTGGATTTGGTTGGGGAGAATGCAATCTTGGCTTCTGGAACCAAGCTACTGTTCTACCTCCCTGGAATAGATCAGTCTAGGTTCCTAGCTGTTCCATCTGTTGACCATGGCTTGGTTTATAACACAGAACTCCAATCCTCTCACTCCCTCCTGACCTTGGTGACAAACACTGCATTCTGTAAGGCCCCAAACCACACTCTGGGAACTGATAGGAACCATTGGACATATCTATGTCTTAGCCTGCCAAAGGCTAATATATGCCTTTTGTTCTTTCTTTTCTGTGTGGAGCAGATAGAACTTGGATGTGCTCTATTTTGGTTCCTGAATCATTGTTTAGGGGTGCCAGGAAAATGTACCCAAGGCCCAAGACTCAGTGGAACAAAATTTGGAATTAGTGAAGAGAACAGAATGCCTCTTCCTGTTAGATTACTCTGTGGCCTCAGACTCCATTGCTTTGCTCTTAAGGTCAGCTCACTTCATATCAAAGGAGAGAGACACCCTAGGTGTACATCTGGAATGCATCTATCTTACCAACCAGAACCTGGGCTAACAAAGAGCAAGGCAGGACACTAATTCTTCAAGAAGTATTAGAATTTAATATGTGAGTGAGGCTGGAAGAGCACTGATGTACAGTAGATATGTAGAATAGATATGTATGTATAAACTCCAAATTTAGTCAATTGCAAGACTCAGGAGAAAGCTCTCCTTTGTAGAAAGCAGCGTAAGTGGGCACTGTCTCTGTTTCAAGTTCCCCAGCCCACTCTTCCCACCTCCACACTCTATTTTGAACAGTTGCTAGACCAAGGAATCAAAGTATATACAGCCTAGGAAGAGTTAGTTCATTTTGAAGACTGGGTTCACCTTTCAGAGTTAACAACAGTTTTATGCACAGGAAGACCTTGCTGCTATCTGGGGGGGGGGGGGGGGAATGTGGCCAGTTTTCTGATTCAAGTCTAGTGGCTTTTAGGCAGGGACCACTATTCAGGCTGGTCAGTTGTAATTTCTCAGAGATTAGTTGGGGACAATCAGCCACCTCACCTAATCCAACCTATGCTATCAAATGGTTATAGCCTGTCAGGCCCATACTCCCCTAGGGTAGAGGAATTCTTTTCTTTTCTCACCCAATGAGGGAAGAAGGGAGGGAGGGAGAAAGAGAGGCCACCTTGTTGAAGAAACTGCCACTCCTGCCCCAGATCAGTGAGGACAGACTCAGAAAACCAAAGAGTAGCTGCAGATGGGTTTCCAGAGCATCTCAAGGAGTCTCTTGGGATACAAGGTGTTCAGGAAACAGGGCACTAGAGGAAACATATAAACCCATAAGTATGTTTTAATGTTTCCAAATATAGGGTGGAAGCACATCCACAGTGAATTGTTCCTCCATCAGAGAAGGTCTGATAGGTGCTGTGGCAGAAGGAACTGAAGATATGTGAGGAAGAGGCATGTAGATAGAATCCTGAAGATGAGAACTATGCCCTGGCACTGAATATGAAAAACACTACCCAGACTTCCTAAGGGGCACCTCGGAGGAGTATCTTGGAGATACCCATTTGCCTCTTTCAATTGGGTCCGAGAATAGGACTAACCTCAGGAGTCCATAAAGCAGACACCTTGGGGCCATTAGGCTTTTACTTCCATGATTCCATGGAGAAGGGAAAGGGGCCAGTGGACACTGCTTGGCTCTTCAAGGTAATTCTCTGCTTCTCACCTGATGACAAGTGCTATTTGTCTTTGGGCTGCAACAGCAGGATAACATAAGGGACAGGCTCTATCTTAAGGATTAATGGGTACATTTCTAGAGTCAGAGGAAGCACATCTCTCTTCCCCCTCCCCTCCCCCAACACATCTCACATAATATCAGATCCCTGCTGCTGCCCCAGGCCCAAAAATCTCTGGTTGAGAAATGTGGGACAGTGGGTACTGGAAAAGTAGGGCCAAGACTGAGGGATTGTGTTGACAAGAATCAAGAAAGGACTGTGGATTACAGGATGGGTATCTGACTCCATCAAGAGGCCAACAGGGTGTTTGCAGTCACATCAGAGCTTCGCACACTGGGAAAGGCATGCCGGAGCTTCTCCATGATGTCTTCTAAGCATAGGCTGACATCCTGACTCTTTGACCCAACATCATCTAAGGAGAGAGAGAGAGAGAAAGAGAGAGAGATTTGGAAGGATAACTTGAGATTTTCTTTATAAGAAAGAAGCCAAGAGGCTCAGGTAGGCTGCTTTTAGTTGAATAGTGGGTCCAGAGTACTCACACCCTCCCGTTTGAATGACTAGTATATTGGAGGCACTCACTAGACATTTTTAGAAGAAGCATATGAAAGAAAGCAGTCAAGAAATCAATTATACCCAACCCCAGTCCAAGTTCTAGTAAAATTTTGGGCAGGAAATCTAAAGATAGGACAAATCGCTAGAGGAAGGGGCGAGATGAGGGAACTTACCTGCAGCCTCAGTGTCTGGAGTAGTCTGTCCCTTCTCCCGGGGATGACTGCCTTCTGACTGGTGTGGAGAGGAAGCTAAGGACGAGCCTGCGGAGCCATTGCCATCTGATTCAGTGGGTGGCTAGCAAGAGGTAAGACGTGATTTAAGTGGCTTTGCCTTCCTGACCTCATTCTTAGACTCCAGACCTTAGGGACCTCATGCCTATCCTTTTGCCTGGCTTTTTAAGAAGCTTTCCATAGTGCCATAAACCATGGCTTTCCCCATTAGGAAATCTCTTAGACTTCTCAATTATCAATTAAATTCTTCCTCTAACATGTGTCAAAGGCTCCTGGTTCTTATAAGAATGGTACTACACCTAATGGTCTCTTGCTGTCATTTCCACTATAATTGAGCAATTTAGAGCCCAATTTTCTCTGGAGTTTCACCATTGCACACCTGATCTTCAGTTCATACCACAGCAACATATGTCAGAAAACTCCAGGAATTCATTAACTACTGTCCCTTGAATTAGAGTGGGCAATGACATGCATGACATAAGAACACAGAATAGGTGACTGACTGGGGGAGAAGGAAGGGGACTAGCTAGTGTGGGAGAAGGAGAACAGAGGAGGGTAATGTAGGGGGGAACACAAATGTACAAAGAGGCCATGATGAAAATCCTACTTTGTATGCAAATTTAAAAATTGGTTAAGAAAAAGAAAGCTGTTCCTTGGAGGATATGGAGAAGGGGTGCCACTGTCTGCTGCATATGATGATGATAAAAGTCAACATATATGATTAGTGTACTATGTTCCTAGTATCTTGCTGTATTCTTCACATGCAGTATTTGATTTTTAGGATGGTTATAATTCTATGATGTCCGTGGTATCACTTTCTGATTTTCTATTTTATTATTATTACCGTGTGTATATGTGTGGTGTGTGTATACGAATGTATGCTATGGAGCATCTGCATTGGTCACAGGACAGCTTCGTGGACTCAGTTCTCTCTTTCTCCCTTTACATGGGTTCCAGGGAGTAAACTCTGGCTGTCAGGCCTGTGTGGCGAGGACGTTACCAGCTGAGCCATCTAGCTGGCTCCTTTTTTAAAAGATTTATTTTTATTTTTGTGTGTGCATCTCGGAGTGTATGTCACACATGTGTGGGTACATGCAGAGGCCAGAAGAAGGTGTCAGATCCCTTGTGATCTGGAATTACTCATTGTTGTGAGCTGCCCTACATGGGTGCTAGGCAACTGAACTGGGCTCCTCTAGAAGAGCAGCAGTCTTATCTGCTAAGCCATCTCTCCAGCGCCATTGTTTAGTTTCATTTAAAAAAAAATTAACTGATATTATCATTACCTCTCTTTTATAGATTCTCTGAGGCCAAATAAGGTTAAACAACTTTCCTATCATCCACAGTCACTAACTGGCAGTGCTATATTCAAACCGAGGCCGTCTTATCTCAGAGCTACCTGACCTCCCGAAGACAAAAAGGGCAAAATGCAACAAAAGAAAGCTTGGTTGTAAAAACATTTCTCTTGCCAAACATGTCCAAACCTGAAAATGCCACATTTTGGACTGTGTGTTGCTGTATATGTGCATGAGTGCATGCACATTTGTGTGCACCTGAGTGTACATGTGCATGCACTCACGCATACACATCCATGCATGCGGAGGCCAGAGAACAGCCTTGGGTGGCAGTCCTCATCTGTTGTCTACCTTTCTTTCCTTGGTGTCAAGAGACAAGATTTTTCATAGGCCTGGAACTCACCAAATATGTTACACTGGCCAAAAAAAGCCCCAGAAATCCACATCCCTGGCAGGGAGGTTTCAGATCTGTGTCACCACACCCAGCTTTTTAAAACCATGGGCTTTGCAGATCCAACCCAGATCCTGGTGATTTAGTACCTGAGCCCTTTCTGTTTCAGATGGGTTTTGAAGTTTGCTCTTTTAATAGCAGATTCCAATGGGCTGTGAACTAGCAAGTCCTTAAAAGTCCTGCCTCAGCCTCCAGGCCGTATGTAGCTTGGGGAGTGACACACAGAGGTGGTATGGAAGCGAATGGGAAGAGGACTGCTTAAGGATATACCCATACTCCCAACTTCCTTCTTCATCCCTTTATCCCAGTTGCCACTCAGCTCGTCTCAAGAAGTCACCTGACTGCCACAGCTAAGGGGCACTTTCTTTTCTGTCTGCTGCACCCCGCCCCCAGCTCTCTGTGCCCTCCTCCTAGTTGGGGGCTACCCTGGTTCTGTAGCTTAAGCCTTCACCTGCAGGAGCAACTCCCTTAGGCGTTGCAGTTGAGACTCTAACTGCTTGTTGTGGTCTTCAAGGATCTGCATGCGCGTCTCCAGGCGGCTCTTGTGCTGCCTCAGGATCCTGGCTTCAGCCAGAAGCTCTTCATTGCGGTGGTCTGGAGTTGCTTCAGTGGAGTCCTCAGCCAGTGTGGGTGCCTCGGCTGCTTCCTCGTGCTGCCATTTCAGACGCCTCAGCTCTCCCTGGAGAATCCTACCATGGATGTAGAAGCTAAGATCTAGGGCTTAACAGTGTCAACTAGCTATCCATATCCCACAGGTCCCCTCAAGGTGTGAGGGGTCTCTGTGCACTCCTAACCCAACCCCTGGTGATGCCACAGCCACTTCCTCTCCAGTCCATGTGACATTTACTCTGCCATCCTGAGGCTTCAGAGCAAATGAGCTGACATTTCACATAAGAAATATCTTAGGGCTTTGATGCTTTGGGGATTAATTTTGACCTTCAAAAGCAGGTAAGAACATGTTCTGCAAATAAAAGAGGCATTAGTGCCAATGGCTTATCTATTCTACTTATAGATTTTTAGATTCTTGGGGAAGACATGACATAAATAAAGAGATCACTTCTCCTGCCTCTTCTCTCTACAGCCTTCCAATCTGACCTGCTTTGAATGTTTGTAGTGGGTCAACAGCACTCCAAAGAGACAGTTTACTTTTAAGGACATCACTTTCTGTTGTTTGGGCAAACAGAATCATGCTCTTCCTAGTATTTCCCAGAGCCTGTTCCCTACTGCTTTAATGTCGAAGTTCTTAAGCCTTCCGTAATGAGAAACCAGGGTTTTGATCTATTGCATAATGATAGGTTGTCCTAATGTTCACAAGTGGTCCATAGTTCACACCATTGCCATCCCTTGCCCACAAGTTCAACAATACTAAAATTGATCTCTAGCCTATTCTGTGTGATGGCCCACTAATTATGTGCTTTATCCATCCTGAGAATGTCAAGTTTGCTAGAAAAGTTTCTAAAAGCTTACTGCATGTTTGTGTGTTTATCTTTCCTGGACTAGCAACACACACTTTGCAAACTAGTCCTCAACTATACCCCACCACCACTGTTCTAAGACTTGCCATTTCAGGGGTGGCCTGTGGACCAGTGACACTAATATCCCCCGACAGCTGGTCAGAGGCAAAAACTCAGGGCCTCCACAACCAGGAGTTGGGACTTGAATTTTCCCAAGCTCTGCAATTGAGCCCTGTGCACACTAATGCTTGAAAAGCACTGCTCTAAGAGGCTCTGCAGATGTTACTTTCCTCCCGCCAAGAGCCCTCAACCTTCCTCAGGCCCATGCAGCCATCTCTACTCTTGTGGAGATTAATGCTATCCATGGCACTTTGTCTCTTCTGATTCAGAGATGTAATGTCACTCCCCCCACAAACACACACATAAGGGATCCTTTCACTAGGCATCAAGTAGTTCTTCCTAGTTTTAATACGAAAGTCCTTTGAGAGCAAGAACAGGTTATATTCTCTTCTGCATTCTTCTAGTGTTCTATCTGTATCCAGTGGGCACTTGGATAAGTCAATAATATTACAAGGACTCAAATAGTTATTAGAAGAGCCAACATTGATTAACCCTTACTATAAGCCAGCCACTGGACTGACACATTCCATTCTTGATCTCATTTGGTCTTCAAAGTAACCCAGAAAAGTTGGCATCATTATCATCCCTATTATACAGCAGAGAAAAAGGAAGATCATAGGATATAAGTGACCTGATCCAGGTTGTATAACACATGAAGTGTCAAGACTGAGACTCAAGCCACCAGCCTCTGGCACCCACACAAATTTATGCCATGGCCACACCTACCGGTTCTCATCTTCTAAGTGGGCCAGGATCTTCTCTAGTTCTCCCTTGCTTTCTGTGGCCATGCTGCATGGAGCCTGTTGTCCAAAGGCTGGCTCCCGGTCTGTGATGGGGCTGGAGTGCCTCAACAGGTACTGGTCCTCATCTCTGCATGGGTGTAGGGAGAGGAAAGGAGATGACTGGGTGCTGGACACAGAAACAAGGCAGTGGAATCAGTTCTCAGATCCCAGCTCAAGCCCCAGGAAATGTATGCTGGAGAATTCACTTTGAAGTCACATCACAAAAGCCAGGCCTCCAGTTCACGCTTTGTGATTTTGAAAGGGGGGATTGGGAGATCCTTAGAGATGGAGGGGCTCCCTCTCTGTGCTACAGCACCAGGGCTCCCTTAGGCCACACTCCGATCAAGTCTCTTCAGTCAAGGGTTGGTGTGGCATTAGATGGGGTTTTGTATCTTGAGCTCGAGATAACAGCTCCTTCCTGTAACTTTAAACAGGAGCTTTTTTCCCCCTTCCTCAAAGTTAGATGTGGATGGATGGGATTTTGTGAAGGAGGGGGCCTGGGGAGATAGCTCGATTGACAGATGGAAAATTGCTTCTCTTCCTACATACTGTACTCAGCAGCCTTCTTTCCTTAGGGAATCAAGACCCTAACCACCAGCCTTCCATTCCCTTGAAGATAAGCCATTCCCAAACAGTGGCAGAAGGATCCCAAGGACAGCTATTTCTGGAAAATTAGCAGCTGTGGAAACTCACATGCTGTCATCCGGGGACAGGCTGTCATTAAAAAAGGAACAATTTTGACTTTCCATCTCAGCAAGCCTAGAAAGAGTCACAATAGGAAAGAAAACAGGATGCGGGGCTGCTTTCATCTCAAGCACTCTTGTGGCACAGTAGGATCACTGGCTTAGGGAGCTGCCCCCCCCCCCCGACATTCCCCCATGTACCCCCACTAAGGGTTGGGCCTTGCTGTCACATTCCACTCTGCACCTCCCCTGGTTCATTCCAATCCTCCTTTGTCCTTGGACTTTCTAGGATCCCCACCCACCTCTCCTTGGACTTCCTAAAGTCCCCACAGCCCACCCCTGCTGAAAGGCAGTGGTACCTGCTGGCAAAATGCTCAATTCGAGAGTGTGTGTCAGCATGTGGCAACATCGGGGAAGAAGCCGGTCTGGAAGGAAGCAGAGGACCAAAGGCAACTGAAAGCCTGTCTCCTCACCACCCTCACCCCTCCACTGTCAAGATGGTGATAAGATAGAAAGAATGGATTTTACTCTATTTCTCAGGCCAGGGTCTAGGTCAGACTCAGGCTGAACCACCCTGTCACTGATGGTTTTCACCTGGGAACATTGTCCAGCTCATCTAGGACTCAGTCCCTTCAGGTGAGCTGGATGAGGTCACCCAGAGCCTCTGCTCTGCCACCAGTACTCACGTGTCACTGCAGTCGGTCTCCAGCACGGACTGCACAGGCAGATAACCTCGCTGAGGGTGTTTGCTGAAATACTGCTTTGAGCGGAACTTATTCTTTAAGGTTGTGGCAAAGTCCCTCATGTTTTCACTGGATGTGGTCTGCAGGGAGACAGGACAGAAGGACTCATCGGAGTGGCTTCCAGATACTATGAGGTGCATGACTCTTCCACTTGAGCACAGAATGTGACTGGTATCCCATTGTTGTTTGTGCCTACCATACCCTCCCAATAAAAAAAAATGTCTCAAAGAACAGACCCCAAACTCTGAACACTGGTTGCATCTGGGAAGGTAGATTGGGGGTCCTGAGGGCCAGGATGAGGAGAAAGGAAGACTTTTATTTAAAACTTAAAGCATCTCTATCTGCATAGTTTGACTCCTTTACAGTGAGCATGTGATTACTACATTTTAAGATAGCTTTGTCATTCTGCGGGGCTTGTTCAGGTAACTATATTGAATTTTATAACTTGGAATTTCATGGATTCTTCACTGTCAAACAGAGAAAACACTGTCTCCCAGCTAGTGTCCTGGTCCCCTGGCTCTTACAGCATTTCCATCTCCTCCTTGGTGATGTTCCCTGAGTCTCGGGTGCAGGGTTTGTGTTGAAGATCAATGGATAGGAGTTGGGCACCCCACAATCACTTATAATCTGCATTTTGACTAGTTTTGGATCTCTATAATGACAACCCCAGTTGATGTGCCATCACAGACAGGGGAAATTCCATGATTTTTCCCCAGGGACAAGCTCCCACATAGGTTACCCAGTCCCAAGTGGTCCAGGTCATCCCTGGACACATGCACATACTAACAAAGCTAAATGGACTCAGTAGGTTGTATATACATGTATGTATATATACATACATATGCACACATGTATATACATGTAACAATAATTAAAATGTATATGTATGTATATGTATATGTATGTGTGTATATATACATATGTATACACACATGTATATACATGTAACAACAATTAAAAATGAGATTATGCATTTGGGAGGGGGACACAGGAAAAGATGGAGAACATAGTAGTAACGTAGATACACTGTTCATGTATGAAGTTCTCAAAAAATAAAATTATTACATAAAAAACTTCTTTATGAATGAATTCCTTATTATAACCTTTGGAAATTTTGTTTATTTACTGTGTGTGTGTGCGTGCGCGTGCACACACTACAATATGCAAGCGGAAGTCAGAGGACATCTTGCAGGAGTCATTCTCTTCTTCCACCATGTGCATTCTAGGAATCAAACTCCAGTCATCAGGCTTGATGGAAAGTGCCTTTATCCGCTAAGCTGTCTTTCTGCCCCTTTTCTATAAATTCTAGGAATGAAAAGGATGAACAGGAGGCAGAGGATTATCAGCTTACCACTTCTAGCTAGTTTTCTCTGTTTGCCCTTTATAATGTTTAATGTAAATGATAATAAAGGAAAATTAAAGGGCATAGCCCTTATTCCCACTGGCTCACACATTCCTGTGCTAAAATAATTTGAAGATAACACTTTAGGAAAGTGGATTGTGGAGAAATGGGTTGAAAATGGAGAAGTGGGCTAGGAGAGAAAGCTAGCTGGAGTATACTTGGGGTTCTGGAAGAATCTAAGGGAATAGAAAAGTATGAAGACATTGGGGGATGACTCTGCAGTTAAGAATACTGCACTTAGCCGGGTGTTGGTGGTGCACACCTTTAACCCCAGCACTCGGGAGGCAGAGGCCAGCCTGGTCTACAGAGTGAGTTCCAGGACAGCCAGAGTTACAACACAGAAACCCTGCATTGGGGAAAAGAAGAGTACTGCTCTTCCAGAGGACTCAGGTTTCAGTCCCAGCATCCACATGGTGGCCCAAAACTATTTGTCACTCCAGTTCCAAGGAGTCTGATATCCTCTTCTGGCCTATTCAGGCAGCAGGTATTCATACCTGAGAGATGCCCTCCCCTCCCCACTGGCACAGGGAGGCTCCATACCGGTGTGTAATACTCCATGATGGGATAGTGGAGTTTGTTGCCTTTGCTGGCCCTGCCTGTCAAGAAGCAGGTCTGGCAGATATCCACGTTAAACTGTTTCAGACTCCGGTACCTTGTGGGAGAGAAGACATGGTCACCATGATCATCCAGTGTACCACACTGACCTCAGCATTTCCCCAGCACCCACATATGAACACAGTGCTCAACCTACTATACTTAGCAGTGGGAAATCTGCAACAGGTGATTAGCCTTATTCTAGAGACCACAAATCCCCAAGAAACCACAAGTCCCAGATCCCAAGAAGTGTGGGAAAGGGCATTGTTTCAGTCAGGTTTTAAAGGAGACTGACTGTGGTAGCATTTTAAACAAGGGTGGCCCCCAAAGGTGCCCTCCATCCTCTGGGGAAGTCAAACCTCCAATATGAAGGCAGTTTACTCACTAGTTATGGTTAAGTTGGCTGAAAGTCATTTTCAAAGGTTCTTCATAATAACTCAATTTATATTATTACAGAATATAGAACAGTCCTTTCCATCTCCTTCTAAAGGCAATCCAAAACTTCCCTAGTCCTTGTAGCATCAAAGAGTGAAATGCCTAGCGTTTAATAATTCACTATTTGTCCCTGGGTTTACAGCTAGTCAGGTTATCTTGGGCAGTCACATTTCACCTTTGTGTCTAGTTTGCTCAAGTTATAAAAAGTGGAGTGTTTGTAGGGACAATTGTATGTTTAGTACTCCAAGAAGCTAAAAGGTTGAATGATTTGAGGCTATGACTTGTATGCCCAAGAGCCTAGGTTCTATCTTCAGCAGCACACACACAAACTTCAGGCATTTTGTGAGATCAGTTAGCTTTGTGGAGGGTGGATTATAATCAGGGTGGTTTCAAATTAAAGTTCAAGAATATTTTATCCCTTAAGCTTGGTTCTGGGAGTGCACTACAGTGTGCTGCACTCAAACTGTAATATGTTGCCATCTATGAATTTTGTAGCTGAGAGGAATGTGCAATTGGCTCACAAAAAAAATTCATGCATGATGTAAGTTTATGAGTTTGTGTTAGGCTGCATTGGCTGCAATCCTCAGCTGTACAGCTAGCTGCAGATTGCTCATATCTATGAGGCTATTTACATCTGGTTAGGTTTCCTTTACGTGAAATGCAGGCCATGTTTGCTCATGTTTTGCTGGTGAAGCATCTGCTAATCCAGAAATCCCTGATGGGGCATTGCCTACAGGACTCAGATTTTTAAAAAGATTTATTTATGCATTTTATACCTATCAGTGCTTTGTGTGCATGAATGTCTGCACACAAAAAGAGGGTATTGAATCCCATTATGGATGGTTGTGAGCCACTATGTAGGTGCTGGGAATTGAACTCAGTGCCTCTGGAAAAGCAGCCAGTGCTCTTAACCACTCGGCCATGTCTCCATCTCTCTAGCCCCTCAGATTTTTAGATTAGGGGTATGTGAGCTGCATCTGCTTGGTGGAAATGCTATAAACACTGTGCATGTGAGTGTCTGTCTCCAACTCTGCATGGGGATCTCTTGTGTGTAAACTGCTGGTCAGCTGTGATGGAATATATATATATATATAAAATAGTATAAATCAGGTTTTCATTCTGGGAATCAATGGTGAAATATTTGCTGACACAACATTTAGTAAATAGATATTTTTATAATAATTACTATAAATTTCTAAGAACCTGTAGTACTTAGTATTACAACTACAACAAAATATTTCCTTTCTAATTTTTCAGAAGTTAAATATTTTTCATAAAAGTTTACAATAATACACCAATAACACAAATAGATAAGCATAAATAATAAAATGAATAAACACATAAATAATAATTAAATAATGCCATTTTGTGCCAAATTTTTGCATCCCATAACATTTTTTTCATCCCAGCAGATATTGTATTCCATACCTGAACCCCTTGATGGGGCACTGCCTACAGATAGAACACTTGGTCTGATGCTTTACTTGCTCAGCGATGGTGACCCGATGCAGAACAGCAAGCCACACCATAGACTGGGGCTCCAAGTTGACCCATTCCAGGAACTGGGAAGCTTCAATGACTGGCTTGCCAGTACTCTAGAGAAGTAAGACACCCAATGGATATGACTGAGCCCAAGTAGCTTGCTGTTTGAGTGCCGGCCAGCTCTTAGTGAAGCAAGGGAAGCAGCAACCCTCCAGAAGTGTCCTCCTTCTGCCTTATCTTAGTTGAGTTGGTACTCCCATCCCACTGCCGACTCTAGCTCTGTACTCCACATAACAGTTAGTGCTGTTGTGCCATCTCAAGAAAGCCCTTTTACCTCTGAGCACCTTGCACCAAAAGCTGAGAGGCTGGTCTCTCTCCCTTCCAATCAGTATCCCTTCCAGCTCCCTCCCCTCCCTCCTTGAGTCTACAGCCCCATACTTACAAAACGAAAGCAACTACGAACACTGGGCTCCACATTGCTGCCTCCAAATGCTGCCACTTCACCCAGCTGACGGGGCACTTGAATGGCTTCATGAAGCAGGACACCGAGGTGGCGTTGGTCACACTGGCTGCCTGCATTGGCCACTTGGCTGAAGAGGTCTGTTGGGCCCATCATCAACAATAGCCAGCCCCAAATTAGGAATGGCCAAAAAAAAAAAAAAAAAAGGTATGAGGAGGAAGAACCAGACAACGATGACAGAGAGAGCACATCACTGAACTAATGATTTTGAAACTAAAAAATCCAGGAAGTCTTCCCTGATCTCAACTCCCAAGGGTTCTAAAAAGAGCATCTCCAAGTTTGGGGTGGGGGAATGAGACAGACACAAAGAGGGCATCATCAATGGGAGAGAAAGGAGAACAGAGAGAGAAATGAACAAATAGATGTTGTTGGGGAAGCAGGGTGGGGGGAAGACAGAGGAGGAGAGAGAGGAGAGAGAGAAGAAAGAAATAGAGAAGAAAAGAGGGGAGAGAGAAAGAGAGAGAGACAGAGACAGAGAGAGAGAGAGAGAACGAGAACAGAGAGTAGAGAGAGGGAACACAGAGAGCTAAGCAACAGCAGTGCCAGACACAGGTGTTACAGTACTGAGAAAGCAGATGCCTCCTGGGTATGGGGATGTGCATTAGGCAGCTTTCTCCAGCCTCAAGAGAGGGCAACTCTTCTTAGGCAACTCTTGACTCCTCAAGTCAAGACCAACAACCTTAGCAACCCCCCTCCGGTCATATCATCCATTGATTCATACCTCATCTAAGACCTGGAAAATACACAAGAGGACTGAAAAACAGCACAAGGTGGCGCAAGTACTCCTCTGCTGAGTGGCAAAATCTAAATTCTGCTTATCTTATGATCGCCCTCCTTTGTCTCCCTGCAACACCCCTCCCCTACCCAACATCACCGCAGATGTTGGAGTTGTACTCACACTGAAGTTTTTCTTTCACTTCGGTGCCACACAGGCATGCGATGCCAGTCTTAAAGGACAATGCTCGCATCTTTCCACTGCGACCACTGCATTTAAAGGAAGAGACACATCACAAATATATGTAAAAACATATGTTAACATCTTGGCAGTCTTTTCCCTTTCTGAATTGACCGCAGCAGTGCACTAGCCCTAACCATGCCCTAAGCTGAACCGATCCAAGTACACCATGGGAGCAAGCTCTTCTCACCAGAGCCAGTGGAGATGCCCCATTGCCCCATTGGACTGATCTGAGAGGTTTCCAGGACTGAAAGCTTTTACCTATCAAAAACATTGAGGAGCCAGTTGAGGCTCATGTCTACACATAGTGGCACATTGACCAGGATGCCTCTTTCCTCCTCCAGGCGTTCATACAAGGCTGTCAGGCAATGAATGACCTCTACAACGTCCATCACATGCTCACTGGCCTGCAGATCATGCTCATTGAAGATCTCCAGGGCTGTAGTCAAAGTTACCAGATCCACTGGAAAGGAAAGAAAAACAGGAAAATACAGCCTAAAGAAGCAGTCCAGGGATCTGATGAGGCAGGTCCACTGTATCACCAAACAGACACCATCTCCAGACTAACCATTTGCAAGTATGGCCTAAGTTGTCCTTTACCAAGATCCCTATCCCATAGAAGATCAAGACAGCAAAAGGTCACCCACGTTAATCTAGCACATCTCTGTACACATAAGTTCTTTCACATCAGTTTTGAGAAGACGAGATGTGAATGAACACACGTAACTCCAGAGGCGTCATATCCCATTTTATGTTTCCCTGTTTGCAAAAGTTCCTTTTCTCTTTTAAAATAATCTTGGGGTACAGAGTATTGATACTCTGGGCTTTGCTCATACTAGGCACTGTACCACTGAGCCAAACCCATCAGCCCAACTATCAGTTTCAACTGAAAATAGCTTTGTTCACAAGTTCTGTTCCAAGAAGCCAAAGCCTGATTGCAAAGGGTCATGACTGGCTGGGTGAGTGTGACATACATCAGGAGGGCATTTTAATTACCTCTGATGATGAGTCAGCCTAGACACCTGGAACAGGACGTTAAAATGAACAGTACCCCAGGCAAGACCAGAAGAGAATGCAGCATGCCAATGACCAACTGCAGGCACTTGATTTAACAGTTCTGTCTCTGTATCTAATAACCCCAAGATGGCAAACCATGAAGCAGATACTGCCTGTGGCAAAGCAGTTGCTTGATTATCCAAGCTGGCTTGGGGGGGGCGTGTAAAGGAGTTCAAATTAGATAGCTGTGGAGTTACTTCAAAAAGAAGTCTGGGGCTTGGGGTGAATGGAAAGATCAAGTATCAACGTCCCAGTCTTTGTACAGTTACCATCAAAACAATCAATGACTCTGGTCAGGGTGGGATGCTCGTAGGAGGAAGCAGAAAGGGGAGGAACAGGAGGATGAAGGTGAAAGCCATGGGGAAAAACAACTGAAGACATACGGCGCAGGGCCTTCTGCACTCTGCGGAGCTTCATGGCAGTGCGATAAGCTGAGAACTTTATGTTGTTCAGATCAGCTGCAAAGAATGTAAGGAGACTCACTTAGATCAGAGAAATATAAAGCAGAGCCACAACAAGATACCATCTTACACCTACCAGATTGGCAAAATTATCAAAACTGGAAGATAGCAAGTGTCAATAAGTACTTATGAATGAGTGTTGTTAGTGGTAGTGTACGCCGACATGACTACCAGGAAAACAAGTTGGTCTTACCCAGGAAAGTGGAACCTATGCATTCTTGCCGTCAAGGCAGCTACCTTCCACAGCAGTGATATGCAAACATATTTTACAAAGATTCACATTAAGAAATGTATCTTATATCATGATCCAGTATGCACGCATTTCAGAAAGCAACTCTTTAGTATATTTAATAAACGTAAAAACATAAAAATAATACCAAATCTGATCCTGGCTAAGGATCTGTTGCCCACTGATAGTTCCCAGTCTATTTCAGTGTTTGGAGAAGATTGTTGTAACATACTGAAATAATGTTATGACTTACATACTAAAAGAATGCCCTGGAAAAGAAAAAAAGCCTTGCACACAAGAACCAGAAGCCATGTACGAGAACTCCTCAGCAGCACTGCACATGTTCACTCTAGAGACCCATGTGCCTGTCAGCAATAGAATGGGTAAGTAAAGGCTCTACCAGTAGTATCCGCTACAGCAGTAAAAGTGTTCAAACTGTAGTCACATGGATAAAACTTGTGACATATGGTATATTTCTCCTACTAGGCAAAGATGAGGCATGAAAGAGACTCCCTCACTGCAACCCAGAGACTGTCTTTGAAATCAGATTAGACTTCATGTCTTCAAGCATAACTCCTCAATGATGTTAAAACGGTCCAAAGGAAATGGAAGAATGTGCCGTTGAGGAAGATGTTCTACCCTTTTAAAAACCACCTTGTTGAAACACAATGGACATGCAAAGGAGCTATAAGTGAAGTGACAGAGTCAGGAGGCAGGTATTTAATGTATATATCCAGATAAATTTGGTGATAAGTATACACTGTGAAGCCATCACCACAATCTGTGTCATAAACCTATCCATTGCTACCAAAGTCTCCTCCCATCTCATGTGTCATTATTACTAGTAGTAAAAACACCTAACGTAAGAGTATTCTCTTAGTAGACTCTGGTGCATGAAAACAGTACTATTAACTATATGCACTATGTCATAGAGCAGATCTCTAGGACCTATTCTTGTTGCATAATTGAAACTGCGGCCTGTGACCATTACTTCCCATTTCCTCCTCCCCTAGCCTCTGATAGCCACCATTCTACTCTCTGATTCCAAGAATTTGACTATTTTAAATTCCTCATGTAAGTGGGATCATGCAGTGTTTGATCTTCTTTTCAAGCCTTATTTCAGTTAGCATAACATTCTTTGGGTTTATCCATATTATCTAAATGGCATTGTTTTAAGACTAAAGAGTATTATTCCATTTTGTGCACATGGCACATGTTCTTTACCCATTCATACATTGATGGACAATAGGACAAAGATAACTGTACAGATTCCCACCCCATATAGGAACCTTTCATTCTCACCTAGGGTTTGGTATAACTCAGTCATCTTGGGATGATCCCAGCATGTGGTCTGAGCCTGGTGGCTATAAACAAAAGCATCAATAGCATCAACATCACATTCCCAACACCCTTTATAGGCACACACTTATCCGTCAGAGAAAGGTGGGTTGCAAAGAGCTGTACGATACAAAGATGAACTCTGAAGATCCTCATACACCAGCGTTCACTATACTCACGTAGAACTGCGAGCACTTCTGACAAGTTGGAGGAAGCATTGGACAAAGCAGGGAATCTCAACACACAAGAAGTGACAGAGTAAGGAAGCAGAAAGGCAGGTTTTGGAGGGCAGGTGACTGACTGGCTTCTGGTTCTGAAGATCACTTACTTGATGTAGTAGGGAACTTTATTGGGAGAAATCGCTCTTTCCCAGGGAACCTGGACAGAAGCTGGTAAAAGAGAAGAGAAAGAAAGCTAGCCAGTAGTATTCTTCAAATATGCTGACCATTCTCAAATTTCTTAATTAGATTAATTAATTTTATTTTATGTGAGTGTTTGCCTTCATGTATACATATGCACCACGTGTGTGCTTGGTGCCTATAGATGTCAGAAGAGGGCATAAAATGCCCTGGAACTGGACTTCGAGATAGTTGGAAGCTGCCATATGGGAGCTTGTAATTGAACTTCTGTCTTCTGCAAGAGCAACAAGTGCTTTTAACTGCTGAGCCCCCTCTCCAATTCATCTTGCCCATCCTTATGCTCTATCCTTCCTCAACGGTAGTTAAATACAGGAGAAAATAATGAATGCCCCATTGAACCAGAAACAGGGCTAGAACATGAACAGGAATACTTCACTACTCTAATATTTGCCCTAAGCAGGCTGTCATTTTTACTATTCAGCTGCAAGTAGACGGACTGCTCCTGTGGGTATGAAATACAATTTCACCACTACACTACACAGCTCTTTCCTTATTGCTTCTTGGATGCCAAGATATATTGGGCTCCCACCAGACCCCCAGCAGACAGCAGTAGATTCCCCTTGGTAAATGGCTGAGGTTCTGCTATGTGCAGTCTAGTTTTTGGCTCACGCACTGGAGAGGAAGTGCTGTGACCCAGGCCCGAAGTCCCGGTGGGCATCCTGGAGCTGCTTAAGCCTCTCACCAACTGACACCTGTGGAAAGAACAGTGGGTTACTTCTAATCATTTGATGTGGAATCTGCAGTTGCCTCTAAGAATCTTTATGCGCTCCCTCATAGGCTGGCCTTTCTCCTGTTCCAGTGCCATCCATGGTCATCAAACTCCCACCCTCCTCCAGCATGGATGGGAATCGGAGAAAAGCCACTTTCGTGCCAGGCCATAAGCATTCTTTTCCCCAGTCTTATCAGTGTGCTTAAATCTAGACAAGCCCCTCTCATTCTTCTGGTTCAACCACTGCCCAGCTTAGAGGTTGAGGAGCTTATTCTCTGACCATTAATTCTCTGCTATTCTTTTCCTGTGTAGGTTTCACTTCCAAACCCATGATATCCTTTGGGCCTGTGTATACTGCCCCCACCCAAGCCTGGCCATACCAGATGCCTCCCCAAAGCTCATTTAAGGATGCTCCTCTACCTGGAGCTGCTTCCACCGGACGTTGATCTGCTCCAGAGCCCTTGAGTTCTCCATGGACAAGTGTACATCAGAAATGGCAAGTTGGTGGGCCAGATCATTCACTAACTTCACTCCATCTTTCACAGGAGAGAATTCTTCTTTGAATAGCTAGAAAACCAGAACCCAAGTGCCAGAGAGGACAGAGAGTACAGAAGATGACACATTACTCATTCACTTTAACCCTTCCCTTTCCATGTAGAGGTTTAGTTTCAACAACAACACATAGCTGCTTGGCCATTTATGCAATAGACTAAGGCATGAGTGGTCACTGGTCTTAAGCTTTTCTTCTATTCGTTTCAGAAAAGCAGGGAAAGAGAAAACATTAGGACACAGATGACTATAAACAAACTAGCCCCCGATATAACCCATAACTAAAAGAGGCTCAGCTGATGCCCAGACCAACAATCAAGTGTCAGCAGAAGGAAGATTGGCACTGTGAAAGCTTATCAGGTCTCAGCAAGTCCTATAGTCAGGGAAGGAGTCCTACATTACCTTGATGGCTTGGATATGCTCCGGGAGGGAATCAATGAAGAGATCCCAATGGGCTCCCAAGTGGCTCGGACTCCTCTGCTTGAGTCAGAGTGCTGCTCAATTCCTCCATTGCCCCTTGGATCTCCACTAGATGTTCCAGAGTATGCTCAATGTGTCGATGCTGATCCACACAGCGGGCTGTCAGCTTCTCCCACAGTTCACTGGCCACTGTTGCCTGCTTCCACACAAAGCGGCTAAGATTCTGAATTCGCTGTCTGGGGGAGGTATCTATGAGTACATTCAGGAATCCAAGTCAAGCTAACTTGGCAGAGGTAACCCAGAGAAAGACTAAGGTAAAGTCATTCCTTTATAAAATGTATGTATTATTTACCTGCAAATTGGGGATTGGGATACCAGTGTATGCTTGTTTGTATATGTATATTCATTCTTACATATATGCATTTGTGGTTGACCTCTTTTTGTACATTCAGGGATTTAAATTTTTATTACATTTATTTATGTATAAACATGTTTATTTTGTGTGTTCGTGTGTGTGTATGTGTGTGTGTGTGTGTGTGTGTTCCACAGTGCCTATATGGAGGAGGTCAAGAGTACAACGTGCTGGAGTTGGCTTTCTGTTTTTACAAAGTGGGTCCCAGGGATCGAACTCAGGTTGTCGGGCTCTGGGGCAAGCACCTTTACCAATTGAAGCATCTCAGTGAGCCACATTCAGAGTTTTTTTTTTAATTGAACTGTTTATCTTGAGATTACTTCAGATTAGTATTCAGTTATAAGAAATAATATCAATATTTCCTGCACCCTTTACCAAAATGTTAATGTCTTGTGAACTGACAGTATCATAGCACAATCAGGATTTTGCCACTGACATAATCTATCAATTGTGTTCAGAGTTTCTTAGTTTTATCTGTATTGATTTTTGTGCACCTGCACGTGCACATTTTTTTTTTCTTTTGTTTTTCGAGAGAGTGTTTCTCTGTTGTAGCCCTTGTCTGTCCTGGAACTCACTATGTAGACCAGGCTGGCCTCGAGCTCACAGAGGTTTGCCTGCCTCTGCCTCCCGGGTGCTGGGATTAAAGGGTGTGCCACCATGCCTGCCTAGCGGTTTTCTCATTTTTTAAATGGTAAGGTAAATAGTGAATAAAATATTTTAAGTTGTGTAGTGAGGTAAATCATCTAGTCCTATTCATATACCCGTATGAAATGATTTAGGCACTACTGTCTGCTATTCACTAAAATCTAAAGAAAGGAAGTCTTGTATGAAGCCCCAGCTCAGGAGTCTGGTATAATGTGCTCAGCTTTACTACCTGGACTTCTCATTTTTAGGTTTCCTCTTTGTCCCTCAGACTTCCTGTTGAAAGAGGATTGAGTCCTCTAGTCCCAAGATACATGGGATTGCCTTGCTCTCTCTGGAGCTTGCCCTAATCGGGGTTCATTGAACAGCAAGTTATGTACTTAACTGACCTACTCAGAGACCGGAAATAAACCAAGATTGTGAATGGAATCTACAAAGGACTCCACTGATAAAGGCTTCTTTCTAGTCTATTCACTTTATATGTCAGGGCTAAGGAGTCTTTCTAGAGGGGTTTGCTAGACCACCACTCAGACATAACTTCCACGAATGCCGCACCGTCAGTTTACTGAAATCTAGACAGAAAACGATCTTCCCTATGAAGTCAGTACAGAAGTCACCAGGATCAGTATTAAGCCACAATGAATTTTCATCTCAAACTAGCTTCCTAGTTTGACGATTGTTCTTTAGTTGCTAGCTGATGTCAGCATTGCCAACGTCCCTCTATGTTGGAATAAATCAGATTTCTTTTTACTGTTTTCAGTTTATGCTATGTTTACTCATCGGTATCTTCACATACAAATGTGAAAACTAAGGTGCAGGTAGGTCCACGTGGGTAATAAGTACAGCCCTGGGTTGTTATTCAGGGACAGACAGAATATTCAAAAAGGACACACTCCTTTCGTCCCCTGAGTTGTTTCAATTCACTTGAGATCTATCTATCATCTATCTATCTATCTATCTATCTATCTATCCATCTATATCTATCTATCTATCTATCTATCATCTATCTATCTATCTATCTATCTATCTATCTATCTATCTATCCATCCATCCATCCATCCATCCATCTACCTATCTATCTCTATCTCTTTCTCTTTCTAATATCTCATTATGAGGCCACACATGATGCTCTGCAGAAGCACACACAGCTTCAGGCCACATGTTGATGAACCCTGCTCAGGTTTTTCCTTTTTCCTTACATCTGTGATCTTGTCCCTTTCTGACTTTGGCCCACCTTCCTAAGAAACAGCTGAGAGAGGGCGCCTGTGAAAGGCACAAAGGTGTCTGGTTAGTAGTTACATATAGCTCAAGAAAAAGTGGGTGTGTGTGACAGGAAGGCCACCTACCCTTGCTCTCAGAATGAGGTTCCTCTAATTCCTCAAATGGATGCTGGGACAGGAAAGCCTGAGCGGATTCCAGCACGGAGTAGATATAGGGGCCCTTAGACTTCACTTCTTCCATAAAAGCCTGTGAGGGTTAGCAGTCAACAGGAAAAGAAAGCCTTTCAATCACTTCCATTTTATCCCATGATCAACAAACAACCTTTCTTCTCCTCAAGGTAACTTGGTCCTGTGGCATTACTACATTTCTTAGGTTATCCAGAAAAAAAAATCATTCCTCCCCATGGGCAGAAAATAACTCTGATGCTAGAAACCCTATTTAGTGTGTAATGAGTCTGGCTATGCCATAGAGTAGAAGAAATGCAGAGTAGATCTTAGCTTTCTGAAAGACTCAGTGGGAGAGCAGTCTGAGTTTTATAATTAGCTTGAGGCCAGCCTGAGCCACATAGTAAGTTAAAGGCCAGCCAGGTCTATACAGTTAAAATTTTGTCTAAAATAAACAAACAAAAAACAAAAAAAAAACACACACACACAAAACTTGTCGTTTTCTGATCATAGAGATGATGTCATAGAAGTATTTAAAAGTTCAGAAAACTATCACGTATAAAATTAAAGAGATTTCTAGTTTTATCACCTACACAGTTAAAACACTGTTAATGTTTTGCTGTATTTCCCTCCTGTGACATTTATGCACATATGTACACAACTATATACATTTTTATGTAACTGAGATCTACAGTTTTACGTTTTGAACTTTAAACATTGTATTATGTTCATTTGCCCATGTTCCTCTTATACATCAAGGCAGAGTTTTAAACTGGATGACAAGACTTGATTCACTCTGTGGAGTGCAATCTCCAGACCAGGACTGCATACCATCACCTATGACTTTAGGTGTCTGTTTAGGTGTCTGAAGGCCTGTCTGTTGGTGTATTTTGAAAATGTATTTCCTGCTGAGAGGCTCCATACTACACCTCTGGGAGTCTGACCTACCGCATGTGTCTCCTTCTCCTGTTGTACCAGGGCCACGTCCCCTTGCAGAGGCAGCTGAGCTGACAATTCCTCATCCTTTTGGCTGAGCCAGTCAATAATCTCTTGGAGTGGGAGCTGAAGTTTTCCACTGTGGTCTGAGAAGGCCTCTAGGCGTGCACTGCATGTAATAGTAAGACCAGTGATTCAGCCACCTTTTTAAGTAGCAGCGTCTATTTTTCCCTAACATTCCACGCTTATATGGAACTTTAATATTAAAATAGATTCAAAGGAACTGCTCTAGGGGAAGTGGATGGAGGCCAAGGAGATCCTCCTTGTATCTACTGATGAATGTTCCCGAGGTCCTACCACATGGTGTACAGTACTGAAAACGGTGATTGGAAGCTATCCTATGCTAAAATGGTTTAAAACTATCACTTTGTGGATCTCAGTCACTTCAGCTGCTTGCCCAGCATCAGGCCAGTAAAGGTAAGGAACTGAGCAAGGGCATTAGGGGTGACAGCAATCTGGTTCCCCTCTTGTCCTAGCAGAATTCAAATCACATCTGCTCAGTCACAAAAGGATTCTCTGTGCAGGAGAGAATGCAGTTGGTGGAAAGGGTAGGGTGGATGGTTGAATATATGGGCATGGACACAGCAAGGAGGTCCACAGATCTCAGCAGCCCAAAGGGATTCAAATGATGACAAAAACATTTTCTACAAGTTGGAAATACAGAAGAAAAAATTAGTGTTATATAATTATACATACATCTGCTTGCCCCCGACTCCTAAATGAAATAAGAGCTACAGTCTAATGGTAGGAAGTGGGAGGCTGGTCAAGGCTTTGTGCAACCATTAAAGCCATTCTTCTTAGTTGGCACTGATATCTATCTTTATCCTCTGCTTCCCTATACCTGGGAAAAACATTTTTCTAAGTTACTGTGTCAACTAATTCTTACAACAATCTTATGGAGTTGGCATTATTACTGTCCAAAAATTAGTTTGTTCATAACCACAGACCTAAGTGACTGACACAGATCTATGATCTGAAGCCAGGTTTATCTGACTGTACAATCTGTTTTCTTTCAGCTTTTCTACACTGCCTCATCATAGAGACCCAGAAGCCATGAGTTTGCGTTTTGATATTAGGAGATGGGGATTTAAAAAAAAAATGGCACACACATACAGAAGGGTAGAAAAAAACAATGTATAGAAATTGCCTTTATTTAGGCTCTTACTGAGTCGCACCTTCCCGAGCTGATCACCCGTGGTTATGGGAGTAGAAGACATAAAAAGATGCAGGAGGGCTGAAGATGCAGCTCGGTTGGTGGAGAACTTGCCTAGCATTCATGAGCTTCGATCTCCATGACCACATCAACTGGACATGGTGGTGTATGCTTGTAACCCGAGTGCTCAGGAGGTAGAAACAGGAGGGTCAGAAGTTCTAGGTCACCCCCAGATACATAGTGACTTTAAAGACAGTCTGCACTACATGAGACCCTACCTCTAAATAAATAAATCAATAAATAAATAGATAAGAATGGGAGTATACAGATGAAACCCTCTAAGACTGGACAGAGAAAGAGAGGCGGGAAAAGTCACGTCATTTATTCACACATCAACACGTTTAAGTTTAGAAAGCATTTTTCACGTGTTGTCTGAACGTTCCTGACAACACTGTAAGATAGGGGTGACAGGTATTATCTAGTCCTCCACTTATTTGTTTTTCTTAAAAAAACAAACAAATAAACAAAACAACGAAGCCAGATGTGGTGGTGTTCGCCCATAAGCCTAGTACTAGAGAGGTAAGGGAAAGACAATTCTAAGGTTCCAGGGCATCTCAAACTGCAGTCTCAGAACCAAAGAAGCCCAAGCGGAAGCAAAAAATGTGAACTCAAGCAACTTATCCAAGATGACACAACTACTTAAAACAAGTTAAAACTGAAACCGACTTCTAACCCAGGATTCTTCCTCTAGTGCCAGAGAAAGATGGAGAGAAAGACAGTGAGGCTGATTGGGGCGGGATGGGGGGGGCACACAAACTGCAAGAACAAAAGGAGCCTGATGCTGTCCCAGCCAATCCCTAAAGTGACTGCTTCGAGGGGTTAGTCCTTACCGGAGGTTGTGAGACTTCTTTTTGATTTCATTCCAACACAGGTTCATGGCTGATGGTTCCAGGGGGCCAATGGCTCCAACAGACCCGTTCAAGAGCTTTGGACTTAGGCAGGGATTCCCCGCACCATCCCAGGGAGGCGCAGGGATGGTGAGCACAGCTCTAACCTGGACAGAAACACAAATATTCTGTGGTTCCTGGCCCTGGCCATGCTCTGCTCTTTGCTAAGCTAAGTGTGGAACATGAGTGAACAAGAAAAGAGAAGGGCTGGTCCAGGCTCCAGAAACTCTGTCATGTTTTGTGCAGGTGTACATTTTAAGGGGTGGGCTGCAGAAGGACTCTAGAGCCCTGGTCACTGGCAGGTCTTCTCTTGCGACAGGTGTGAGGTGTAGAAGTACCGAGTACTATTGTTGCTATTTCCTTCCTGTTAGAACTTTTGCCAGGATGACCGTGCAAATGTGATCCTGCATCCAGTAAGAAGCTGGTGGGATTTGCCCAAACTTGAACAACCACAGCATTCATGCTGAGCTATAGACTCGATCCACAGGGACTCACACTTTACCCAACCTTCTAGAAAATACAGCTGAGAGGCTGCACCACAAAGATTCAGAGAAGAAGCAGATAAGCCAAAAGAGGTGACAGTTCCCTATATCCTACTTTCCAGATTTCCCCTCAGCTCTAACCCACACTTCCAGCCACAGTCAAGAAGTTATGAAGATGAACATGGTCTTAGAAAGAGCTAATGGAATATTCTGGATTTTTCAATAAAAAAGGACTCTGAGCAATGTTGGCAGGCAAGAAACCCAGTCTTGAAGCTTGCCAAAATGTAGCTTGAGTTCTCAGACTCAGTCTATTGTCCTGTGCACTGGTAAGACTCAGTGACAGTAGTGTTGAATATAGCAGTGTTTCTCAACCTTCCTAAGGCTTCAACCCTTTAATAGAGTTCTTCATGTTCTGGTGACACCAACCACAAAATTATTTTCCTTGTTGTTGAATAACTGTAATTTTGGTATTGTTATGAATTGTAATTTAAATATCTGATATGCAGATGATCTTAGGAGACCCCTGCGAAAGGGTCATTTGACCACCGAAGAGGTCGCGACTCACAGGTTTAGAACCTCTGGATGGTAGTTAACCAAATCACCCATTATGAGCACGGTGCTGGAAATGCCCAGTCAGGGGGCAGTGGAGGATAGAGGAAGAGCTGTTGGAGAAGGGAATCTCTATCTGAGCTGATCCACCCTATCCAGGGACACTCTCATGACTGTCTGTAGGTCTACCTGCTTTTTGCCTACCTACCTGGTCCTCCTAGCAGCTGGGACTCCTCAGTCTCCCTCTTAACATCATACTTCTTACAAGACTCTTCAGGCAATGTAGGATACCAACCATCCCAGTAAAACCGCAGCTCACGACCACAGCATGAGAGAAAAGTGAGGGAGCTGTGAAGTTCTGGGGGACAAGCTGAGAACTCAGCCACCCCGCAGCCTGTGTGCTGACCCTACCTGTGCTGCCTGAGGGGTCCATGGCAGGACCTGGGAGTTCCATGATTTTCCCTCAGCAGGAATCCGGACCCCGTGTCTGGTGAGTGCAGACAGGCAGAATCCTGAGGAGCTCTGAGCAAGCCTCTCCCCAAGTCTAGCTCTTGGGGAGACAGGCAGAGCTGAGCCAGGCCAGGAGGCGGGGGCTATTACCCTGTTTGTTTACTGACCCCCAGGAATCTGGAGGGGGTGGTCATGTCAGAGCCTACCCAGTGAATCAGAGCTTTGTTGCAGGAAATTCCGGCTCCCTCCCAGGCTGGCAAGGGCAGCAGGAGTGGGACTGGGCATTCCATGGTGCTGAGGAGGGGTGTGGAGAGGGCAGCTCCTGTTGACTAACTTTCCCTTTCTGTGGAAGACACAAAACACTCACTGCCTCCAGGCTCAGCCCTGCTCTGAATTGGACAGAAAGATAAGACATCTTCAGAAATAAACTTTTTGAGAGAAATGTCTTCAACACCTAATGGAGGGTGAGCTTGGGAAATAAGCCTTGTACTCAACTCAGCGAGCCTCCTCAAAAGCAGTGAGAGATGTGTATGGCACACCTGGGATTGGAGTCATGTAATGACTGCCTTGGGAAGCTGGGGAAGCACAGTCTGTCTGCATTTGATCATCTTCCATGAGTGCAGAGGCCAGAAGATGCACTGGATGCCACTGTGAAAATGAGGGAGTGCTTTGCCCTGCTTTTGAGAGGTAGAAGGAGAGCCATGATCCGTAGACCTCTGTACCCCAAGAACAGAGTGATGGGCTCTGGCCATCCCTTTGGGCCTCTATAATGGAGGAAGAGAGGGCAATGAAATGTAGCAGTTCTGTACAGCGAAGCCAGGGATGGAGAGGCTCCTGTGCCAGCCAGCGATATACTGGGTAGGATGGAGGGAAGCCCTTTTCACTATGCCGCTGACTGAGGGGCAGAGCCTCTACTGGAAACAACCACTAGTTTCCCTCTTTACTAGACTTGCCTGGAAAAAGGTTAACATTCCTGAGCTCAGCCCCCACCCCTGAGCACTTTCGGAAAACACTATGTTTATACCAAAAAGGGTTCTGTTCCCATCCTTCTTTATCTCCCACAGTCTTCTAGGCTTTCCACAGTTCCACATTGTTTCCGTGCTGAGGTCCACCTACAGGAATAGCTGCAACAGCTGCCTGACCCTTTCTAGAGGCCCGAGTGGAGCCAACTGAGACTGTTGGAGGACGCCAGGGGATGACAAGCCAAGAGTGGGGAGTGGCTTCTAGTTACAGACATTACTTGTGTTAGGATAATTGCTCTAAAGCTGGTGTCACAAAGTCCTTTGGACTGGGAATGCCCCAGAGTTAGAAACAGGCCCCCTGTGACCCAGCCGTGACCAAGCTGTCCTGGCTGTGCTCTGGAGAACACACAATGAGCTGGGTGCCATCGACATTAGCCTTGCATTCCCTTCAGTGGGCGACATTGGCGTTAGCCTTTCATCCCCTTCAGCACTGTCTTAGTTTCCTAACCTCCGTCCAGCTCCCACGTTGTTCTCTAGAGCCCTGTTTGCCTCTCATTTTCCCTCTGAAGAGGGCCGAGGTCGTTTTATGAGCCTATCATGAAGAGCAATTGATTTTTCCCCTTTCCCTACCAGCTGCTTTCTCTTTCTGGTTTTTGTGGATGTTTACTGCTCACGCTCCATCCACAGAAGTCTCTACCCATACCTGAACCCCTGAGACAATAAATAGTACAGGGAGGAAGAAAAACAACTTAAGAGCCATTGGCAAGCACACACTGAAGCCCCTATGCACTCTGCCCATGTAGGGAAGCTTGTTGGATGGGGGGAGGCAATGGTCAACGGAAGCCTTTTGGAAAGACTCAGGCTTCTCAATGCCTCAACACTACGAGAGACACACTCCAGGGAAGAGGCAATTCTAAACTGAATCTGGCTTGGAGAATATATTAGATGCAGCAATTTCTCTCTGACTGAATGCAAGAAAACTACTAAGAAAGGCCTGACTCTCATTCCTCATTGGATCTTGACTTTTTGATTTCCCTAATACCTGTATTCTCTTTCTATTGCTTTTTGACCTCTGTCCCTCCTCCCTATTGATTCACTTGCTGTCTGTGCCCCCTAGAAATGACTTGGCACTGCAGTTTGTCTGGGACTCTGCAGGATACATAGTACTTCTTTGTACCTCACAGTCTCCAGACTCCACGGAAACCCAAAGTATGTCTATGTCTCCCTTTTTCCCAGCCAACTTCCACTGAACCCCCTTCCTCATTGTCAGGAAATGTGGGTCCTTTCTCTTTCCAGATTACTACCTCTCACACGCCTACCAACATCCACAGACAGACACATACCCCACACACACACACCACCACCGTACTCCTAGGGAAGAAGAGAGAGAGAGAGGGAGGGATGGGGCTCATGGAATTTTAAGTAGAGCTAAGCCAGGAGCTGCAAGGAGACTAGGAACTCAAGAGGAAGAGTCAATGGGGAGAGAGAAAGCAGGAGAATGTAAAGTACATTACCCAGAAACCAAGGTCAGGAAAGGATCTCATCTTGTCCTAGGCCCTGAAGAATCATGCTCTTTTGGGACCTCCTCAGACCTATAACCCTCAGAAGGTTAACATGGCATTGGCTCTCCACTAGTCATAATGGGCCTTTGGATTGCCCAGCCAGACATCTTTCTTTGCTATATACACCCCATTCACTACCTTGTGACTGGTAAGGGATGGGCTGCAGGAGGCCCCATGCTATCTAAGGGTTTTCATGTACACAGCGAGTTTTCTTTGCATCTTAGGAAGGACAGGTGTCAGGTGTGTTCGCACAGATCCTGTGTCCAGTCATTTTACACCAGGCCTTTCTTTTACTAATGCACTTACCTGAGGCTGGGGGCAGGTGTCTCGGAGGCTGCTGCTGTGATGAAACCTGTCAGCAGCACTCCACTCATGACATCGTGGGAGGGTGTAAGGGCATCCCTGCATGACCAAAGGTTGCATCAGAACCAAGGCTCATGGAGGGTGAGGGTTGGCAGTGGACCAACTGTTGAGCATCAAGCCCCTGGAAGAGTAAGGAGGAGAGGCTTAGAGACAAGACTAGAAAAGACAGTATCCACAACTAACTGACTCTGTACAATAGTTCTTCTCGGGCTGCTATGTGCCATAAAAGATTAATTACTAGCCAAGGAAGCATTTATTCTTACCTGTTATGCTTTGCGCTAAAGACACAAAGATGGATTACTATGAGATAGGTTGGAGAGGCAGCTAGATAAGCTAATAATTATAATAGAATACACATGTGTCGAATACTATAATTAAGGCTAGACTAGGTTAGGAGAACACAAAACATATCCAAAACTTCTCAGATTCAGAGAGCCTGCATTTTTTAAAAATTTCTACAACATTTTAAGTATATTTTTAAAGTCTTACCGTGTACAGTGAAAATTATAGAAAACATATTATGAAGAGGTCAGGCATAAGTGCATCTGTGTGATGGAATACTCAACAGCTTAAAGGTCTCAACCACAGATACAAACAGAAGACAGCAGGAAACACAACAGCATTTTTCTGAGTGACAGTCATCACTCAGTCTCAAAGTCTATAATAGCACACATTTTCCTCTGTATGGCAATCTGGAAAATGGTTCAATTATACAGAAGAAGAAGGCAGTGTTTTCTAAGAGACAGGGCTCACCACCATGGGACAATGGGAAGGAACTTGAGTGTGACTCTCTGCTGTGGAGAGACATTTGAGGGCCTACAACGGCTCTCAACCTGTGGGTTGTGAGCCCTTTGAAGAGTCGAATGACGCTTTCACAGGGGCCGCCTAAGACCATCCTGTATATCACATATTTACATTATGATTCAAAACAGTAGCAAAATTACAGTTATGAAGTAGCATATGAGAGTAACTTTATGGGTTGGGGTCACCACAACATGAGGAACTGTATTAAAGGGTTGCAGCGTTAAGAAGGTTGAGAGCCTAGTGAGATAGCTCAGTAAGTTAAGTGCTTGCTATATAAGCATGAGGACTTAATTTGACCCACAGAACCCCCACGCACAAAAAGTTGGGCATGGTAGCTTGTGCTTTAATCTCAACACTGGAGAGGGGGAGACAGGCAGATCCCGTGGGCACTCTGGCTAGCTGGTCTAGCATACTTGGTGAGCTCCATGCCAACGAGAGACTGTCTCAAAAATAAAAAGAGTGGCTCCTGAGGAGCCATACCTGAGGTTGATCTCTAGCTTCCATACAAATGCGGGCACATATGCATATGCTCCTGCACATACACATGCATCCATCTGTGCATGCGAGCGTGCATGCATGTGCATACACACACACACACACACACACACACACACTCATACACATGTACTACAGAAAGAGATAACATTTGAGATGAGGATTGAAGACAGAGTAGCTGTTTGCCTATATAGAAAACGGGAGAAAGGGAGATGGGCATTACTTGTTGAGCCCCCTAGTAAAAGGTTAATGTCACAAAAAGGCAACTCATATTCAGGTAACAGTGAATTCACTATAGCTACACTTCAGAAGACACAGGAAAGGAAGAAAATAATGCCTGCTCCAAGGAGTGCACATACAGAGAAAAGAGAGAATAAAGACCATACATTGTTATGTGCTTTAATATTGGAAATACTGATGGGGTGGAGTGATGAAAGAGATGGGGCACGGTGTATTCTACCAGGTCATGTCAGGAAAATGTCCCTAGAGGAAATGTACTGTAGATGAATCATGAAGGAGAAGTGGGATTGCATTAGGTAGAAAAGATAAAACAAAAAAGAATTTTCCAAACATCACATGAACAAAAAAAAAAAAAAAGGATGTGGTGTGAGCAAAGAACAAGCTAGGCGCCAGATTGGGCCATGTCCTGAATGACAAGCAAGAGATTCTAGCTTTTATCTTGTAGACAACAAGTAGACGCTGATGATTTTAAACAGGAGAGCGATGTGGCCAGCTTTTCCTCTGCTTGCCTTGTGTGGTGAATCTCCCAGGGGAAGAACACTCTGGGAAACTAGTATATAATAAATAGGTATGCAAGATGCACAAGCAGATAGTAAGCTTTGAGATACACTGAAGAGGGGAAATGTTTGGGACTCAGTGGCCAAATGGATGTGAAAGGTGAGGGAAGTGAAGGAGACAAAATTTCTAATTTGGGAGCCAGGCAGGTAACACTGCCTATAGCAAGAGCAGGAATATAGAAAAAGAACACATTTGGAGTGGTAAGGGGTGACAGCAATGTTACACAAGCAGTTATGCGTGGAAACATATTCAGCTTTACATATCAGGACTGATGAGCTTTGAAAAGGAGATGCATGAGCAAAAATTAGATGTACAAACCAAATGATGGCTTAATAAAGGTATACAACGTGAGGATAAGCAGCAAAGATGATGCTTGCAAATAATAAAGGTGATTTCTTCTAATGTGTGGCCAAAACAAACCCTCCTCCAAAGGACAAGAAGCAATAAACTTTGATTCCTGGTGGTTATGATTAAATAGTGACCATTTTTAGACTCAGTTTTTCTGGTTCCTGACATTTTATATATAAGGGTCCCTTCCTAAGATGAAAAAAAGTCTCACTTCACCCACTCACACCCACAATAGTAGCTGTACTTTTAGAACTTCTAGAATGAGAAAAATTAACACATTTAGATATCTGTAGACTGTGCATCAAGTACCGTTCCCTCTTCTTCAAGGGTCCATGGTCCCAGGATGGAAGACTATTACAGATTCTGAGGTTTGCAACTGTGAAAGACTCTGTGTTGTAGTTAAAAATTCCTGGCAATTACGCAGCTACATAGCTTTCTATCCACAAAGAGATTCCCCCAAAGGATGGCTAAAAACATGATTCCTCTAATCAGATACCTACAAAAAAAGATGACTGACACAGATAAAATATAATGTATTGAACTAGATGTGGTGGTACAGCCTTTAATCCCAAAACTCAGGACGCAGAATCAGGCAGATCTCTGAAGAGTTCAAGGGCAGTATGATCTATGTAGTGAGTTCTAGTCCAAAATGCTTTTATTTTTGTTGAGTTCACAAGTAATTCACATTCCTAAAATTCAAAAGATTGTTTTCTTGTGGTGCTCGTGATTGAATTCAAAGACTTATGCATGATAGGCAAGTCTATATTGCTGAACTATATTCCTAGCCCTTTAAAAAATCTTTTATTTGAAAACTATTTATGTATTTACTTGTAGTGCTAGAGATGGGGCCCAGGGTCTTTAAAAGCTCTACTATAGAGCTGTATCTTCAGCCTTCATGTACACTCTTTACAGAAAAACTGGACAGTGTGAAAGAAATTGTAGGATGATACTGGAAAATAAGTTGCCATATTACCACGTCCCAGAGATAACCATTAGTAACAAATGTAAAGATGTGGTACTCTGTCTTAAAAAGATAAATACTGGTAAGCTCCAGGTAAGCTGGAGGACATGAAACTGGTTACATGCAATCAGGTAAAGGAGAAGAGTCAGAATAACTAAAAACAGACTATTTCTCCTTTTTAAGATTTATTTATGTATATGAGTTCTCTATCTGCATGTACACCTGCATGCCAGAAAGGGTATCAGATTCCATTATAGATGGTTGTGAGCCACCATGTGGTTCTGGGGAACCACATTGAACTTGGGACCTCTGAAAGAGTAACCAGTGCTCTTAACCTCTGAGCCATCTCTCCAGTCCCCTAAAACAAACTGTTTCAAAGAGAGAAGGAGAAGAAGAGCTTTGACAATTCATGATGGTAGTGATAGTAGATCCGGAAGATGCAGAGAAAATAACAAACATTGCATCAAATAGAGGTTCTCTAAACTGAATAAGTTGCAGCCATGCAGTCCTCTAGTGAGGGGAAGGGAAACAAGCCCCATCCAAAAGCACTTTTTTTTTCCCTCTCTGTGTTGTCCTAGGGAATTGAGCCCGCCAAAGACAGCTGTTCAAAGTATCTCCAAGTAAAATTGAAGAGATATGCAGACGACAGATGTGCAAGTCTAATCACAGAAACTCAAAAAACATGCAAAAGCAAAACAACGTGACTCATCCAAAAGGGCACAGCTCCCTAGTTATTGAATTAAAAGATAAAGGAAATGGGTAAATGCTAGGTAAGGATTTCAGAAGTTCACTAGTAAAGATGGTCAGTGACTTCAAAGAGGGAACAAATAAGCATACAACTCTAATCCAAAGCCTAGGCAAGAAAGTCAGTAACATAGAGGAAAATTTCAGCAAGGAAGTTGAGATTTTGAAAACAGCAGAACATAAAGTAGAAATTGATGCAGAAGTTTATTTTTAATTATGTTCAAACGGTTGTTTTGTGCACTGTTGGGAAAAGGGCTGCCTAGGTCTTGGTATTTTGTATTGTCTGCAGGTGTTGGTTTTATGTAAAAGATGTTTGCTTGTTCATGATCTGCACGTGCTATCAACAGAACACCTGAGGAGCTTAGGTATCAATAAAACCCCCTGAGATGAGACACTCGGGGTTCCACTGTCCAGAATAGTGCTTGCCATGATGGTGGTTCCCTCTACTGAGGTCTGGCAGGGTTTGCACCTATGAATATGCCTCCTCGAAGTCCTTGCTGAGTGACCTGGTGGAGAACTGCTACAGAAATGTTAGAAATGGAGCCAGTGAGGTAAGGTGCTTGCCACAAAATCTGACATCCTGAGTTAATCAAAGGTTCAATCAAACTTGATAGACAAAACCAACTCTCAAAAATTGCTTGCCCCAAAATAAATAATTAACCTCAACAATAGAAATGTTGGGAATTAAAAGGCAATAAATCAAAATTTAAAAAAATAGTTAAAAACACCACCAATAGACTCAACATAGCAGACGAAAGATGATCAGGAATGGAGAACAAAGTCAAAAAAACACTACTTTTACAAACACTAATAAGAAAATTATAGAAAGGCCAGGCATTGTGGTGCACAGCAGTTGGGAGGCAGAGGAAGGCAGATTTCTGTGAGTTCAAGGCCAGCCTAGTCTACACTGTAAGTTCTAGAATACCCAGTGCTATGTACAGAGATCCTGTCTCAAAAAACTAAAAAATAAAAAAAAATGAGCATTACCATAACTTCCAAGAATTTTGGGTCAAAAGACCAACCCTATGAATAGATAGGAGTTGATATAAAAACATAACACACTGAGAATATATTCAATAAAATAATAACATAAAAATACCCAAATCTAGAGAAATAACACAAATTCCAGAGACATTTGGAACCCTAAATAGGCATGACAAAGTAAAATTCTCTCCATGGCATACTACAGTCAAGAAGACAAAAATACAAAACAAAAAAAAATTTTTAAAGTTTTAAAGAAAACTATTTACCTACAAAAGCAAATACATCAGAAAAACATCATGCCTCTTAACAGCAGTTTATAACTAACTGAAGAAGAAGAAGGAAGAGGAGACAGAGGAGGGAGGAGAGGAAGGAGGAGGAGGAGGAGGATTTTAAACTCTGGATGTAAGTACTGCCAACCAAGATTGTTATATAAAATACAAATCTATCTTTTAAAATTGATGAAGAAACAAGGACATTTTAAGACAAGCACAAACTTACCACTGAGCAGAAGATACTTAAAGGAGAACACAGGAGAAAACAAATTTCATGAGAGGAATAGATGAACAAAGGAAAATTAAAGAATCATTCATGGCCAACACAGTAAACCAGAAAACCTCTAACACTAATAAAAGCTAAATAAAAGAGCAAATGATAATCTAACTTACCAGCAAAACAATAAAAAATTACAGGAATTAAAAAAAAATCTCTCAATAATAACCTTAAATGTAAGTCACCTCAGCTCATCAATGATGCAGAATAGATGGATGGATTAAAATCCTATCTCTAAGCATGTGTTATCAAGAAACAGATTGGTAAAGACGCAAACTTAGCAACAAAGGATGGAAGTCAGCCCATTAAGTAAGTAGAAGCTGAAAATACACTGGCATATTCTAGCAATGCAAATTTCAAACTAAGTTAGAAGAAATAAAGACATACAGAATAATAAAGAAGGCACAATTGCAAATACACATGCATCAAATATTGAGACTCCCAATTTCATAAAACAAACATTAATGGGCATAGAAGGTCACGTGAGTCTTAACATAATAATAGTGAATGATTCCAGTACTCCAGTCTCCTCAAGATAGGACTTCTATATAAACAAACAAAAAACTAAGAAATATTTGGGGAAAAAATGAACACACTTGTCATTAGGGCAATTCAAACGAAAACTGCTTTGTGATTGCATCTCAACCCATATCAGAAAAGGGACCAGCGTAAAGATTGGAGGGAGGCAATGAAGGAGAGATACAAATTAGAATAAAATATAGTGACAGGTAGAAAATGCCATAATAAAACTCATTCCATTGCAAGCTAATTTTAAACATTAATAAAAATGTGAACCATTAACATACATACTTTTTTTTTCTTGTGGTTGTTTTTGCTTGTTTTTGAGATGGGGTTTTTATACATAGTCCAAGCTGGTTTAGACCTTGCATTTCCCTGCCTGTACTTCCAGACTGTTGAGATTACTGGCATGTGCTATCATGCCCAGCTTTCAATTAAAATGAAGTCACCATATGCTATCACATCATGGCCATCTTAGAATGTCCTTAGAATGTCCTCTAAAATATGTTTTCTATTTGTGTGTGTGTGTGGTGCTTCGAGTTTATCCTGTGGACTCACATACTACACAAACAAGCACTGTACCTCTAAGCTGTAGTCACAATCAAAACAGCATTTCTAATAACTGCTAAGAGTGCTGTGGATGAGGTCACTCTGGCATCAGACCAGACCCGGAATGAAATCTATACTCTTTAACCTACCAACAGTGTGGCCCGGAACGCCATTACCTTTCGGAGCTTCAGTGTTCTCATCTATGAGATGGGAATAAGAATACTGACCTTATGAAATTATTAAATTATTATTATTAATTATTAAAATTAATCATGAATTTACACAACTTAGCACACTTCCTGGCAATAGAGCATGGCTGAGTGTTAGCCATCATCATCATTGTACACTATTTCACTGAATTGAGATATAGTTTATTTTAATTGTTGGACATATATTTATAGTTCTTCTGCTATAGATGTCAAATTGCAGCCAGGCAGTGGTGGCACAGGCCTTTAATCCCAGCACTTGGGAAGCAGAGGTAGACGGATCTCTGAGTTGAAGGCCAGACTGGTCTACAGAGTAAGTTCCAAGACAGACTGGGCTACACAGAGAAATCTTGTCTCAAAAAAAAAAAGTAGTCAAATTGAAATGAAGAACCTTGTATATAATTGTAATTCTCAGAATAGTTTCCTGAGGGGAAATTCCTAGAATAAAGGTTAAAAGTTTCAGGCTTATGGCACATATATTTAAAGCATCCTAGAAAAAATTTACATTGGTTTTTACCACTACTGACAATGCGTTAGAGTGCCAATTTCTTAGCACAGTTGCCAACAGTATATATTCCTATTATTTTTGGCCAACTTTGTGAGCAACAAATGGTATCTTGCTGATTACTTTGAATTGCTTTAATTACTAGAAATGTGGACATTCCACACATTTTTATTAGTCATTTGCATTTCTTCTTTTGTGAACTAATTTGAGAGTGACTTCTTACCAAACATAGTGGCACTTGCCTGTAATCCCAGCATTTAGGAAGCAGAGCCAGGAAGATTGCCACAAAGCAATCCCAGCCAATCAGGGCTATAGTGTTAAATACATACACACACACACACACACACACACACACACACAGAATCTTTACAGATTAATGTTTTCCTTCCTATTTTTCTGCTGACTGGTCACCAGACAAAACTTAGATAAACTAAGGAATAAAAAAATTCATACCTTTCAGGTCATGGTAGTGCACACCTTTAATCCCAGCACTTGGAGGGCATAAATGTAGGTGGGAGGTTATTTACTGGAGCATGGGCAACTAACCAGACTACATCGCTGAAGAAAATGACTCATTCTCCCCAAGCAACCATTAACTGCCAATAATAACTCCTCAATGAGGGGTGGATCCTCATGAGCCCCTCCTCCATATATGATTGAATGTTGAAGGGCCCCATCATGTGCAGGCCTTGTATAAGTAACCGTGGCTGCTCTGAGTTCATGAGCGCAGTTGTTTAAGACTTACTTTGCTAGTCTGTCACATAAAAGTGTTTAAGATTGGCAGGCATCAAAACACTATTACTCCCACTCTTTGTACACCATGAACTTGAGGCCTGCTAAACTGTCTTTCAAGGTCTTCTATATATAAGCCAGGTACTGTGGTCCATGCCTATAATCCCAGCACTTGGGAGGTAAAAACAGGAGAGTGGAGATTTCAAAGTCATTCTAGAGTAGGTAGCAGTTTGATGCCAGACTGGGATGAAAGAGACTCTGTCTCAAACAAAGAATTAAACAAAAGCAAACAAGCAAACATAACAAAAATGACTTTTATTGTAACTTGGCAAGGGTGTCCCAGCCAGAATTATAATTTCATTTTCAGGTGAACATGCTAAGACATAACTGAACCTGTCCAGGGCCAGTGCTTGGTTCTATGGTGAATGTGTGTGTGTGTGTGTGTGTGTGTGTGTGTTGTGTGTGTGTGTGAGTGACTGAGGACATATTTCATTCATGCTAGGCTAGAGCTCTACCACTGAGTTACATCTCTAGCCATTTTCATTTTTGAGACAGGCGAGCACTATTTATCAGACTGGCCTTGAAACAGATCTTTCTGTCTCAGCCTCTGAAGTAGCTGAATTATAGGCATGTGCCACTGTACACAGTTAAGATGTACATACATAAAGTATAAAACAAGAAATAAACTAAGATGGCTAGTTTGCATTTGCTCACAAAAATGAAAATATGCTCTTATATTTGCAATAAAATACCTTTTAGAAGTATATAAAATAATTTGTTACCATTGGAGAAGGGAACTGAATGAATGACTATTTTACAGAAATTCTCTCTCATTCCTTTGGGATTTTCTCCCTAAAAAAGCTTATTAAAAAAGGCATTGCACATATGTGTAAAATATGTTGAATTATTATAAGTACACCCTCATGTAATCACAGACCAGGCTGAAAAATACAATTATATCCACACCATTAAAACCTCATGTCACCAATAGGAAAAATGGATTAAATTAATTAATAAATTAATGTTTATGTGTATGAGTGTATGCCTGCATTTACTTGTACCATGCAGGTGCCTGATACCTATGCAGGCCAGAAAAGGGCATCTGAATCCCTGGAATTGGAGTTGCAGACAGTTGTGAACTATCATGTGGGTGCTAGGAAACAAACCCAGGTCCTTTGTAAGAACAGTGTTCTTAACTCCAGCTTGGAAATACAGCTTTTAAACTCAACAGTCTTTCATACTTTTTTAATTTTAACATGTGAATATATTAAATTTTTAAAATAGCTATATTTTCCTTTCTCCCCCCCCCTTCCTTTCAAGATGCCATGGAAGTCTGTGATGGTTGGTGTTAACTGTCAATTTAACAGAATCTAGAATTACCTGCAGGCAATGAGGAATTATCTAGATTAAGACTAGTCTCTGAGGGCTGGGCAGTGGTGCACACCTTTAATCCCAGCACTCGGGAGGCAGAGGCAGGTGGATCTCTGAGTTTGAGGCCAGCCTGGTCTACAGAGTGAGTTCCAGCCAGAGTTACAACAGAGAAACCTTGTCTCAAAAAACTAAAAAAAAAAGAAAAAGAAAAGGGAAAGAAAGAAAGAAAAGAAGAAACCCCTTATTTTTCAGTTACCTTTTTCATTGTGTGTGTGTGTGTGTGTGTGTGTGTGTAGGCATGTGTCAGTGCTTGTAGAGGCCAAAGGCATTGAATCCTCTGCTGCTGGAGTTACAGGTAGTTATGAGTCACCTGATGTGCATGTTGGGAATTGAACTTGGACCTTTTGGAAGAGGAGAAAGTGGTCTTAACCACTGAGCCATCTCTACAGCATTTGTCAAGTATTTTATCACAGCAACAGGAAAAGAACTAAGACAAGGTCTTCAGCTATTCTGTGGGAAAAAACGATGTGGTAGCTTTTCTATACCCAAATGAAAGACAGAAGCTAAAATCTTCTGACCAGGTATGGGGGTGCATTGTGGTGCAGGAGGATTAAGAGTCTAAGGACAGCCTGGGCTACACAGAGAGACAGCGTCTCAATAAAATATAACCTACCAAATTCCACATTATATAAAAGTTAATATATAGAATTCTCACAACAATCCTGTAAAACAGTGGCTATTGTTGCCTTCAACACGCAATGAGAAAACAGGTGCACAGACACAAAGTAATTTGTTCAGTCACACTGAAACCACGTGGCAAAGAACTGAAATCTGGGGTGGGGCAGTTCTGTCCCAGAATGCAAGGTTCTTCACAATTACATGAGATTGTCTCTGTAAATTCTAGAATCCACACTGTGAGGCACTGTTTCCACTGGTCTTCTAGCAAGCAGAGAAGGGGAGCTGGTTGGGAAGATAAATCAGATCAGAGAAAGAGGGAGAGAAACAAGAGAGGTAACATACCTACTAGTTGGGGGGGGTTGAGATCCACATACATTATGCACATGGATGAGAATGTGATAATTTAAACACAACATATATGTAACAACAATAAAGAAGAAGAGGCTATCAACTTGAGAGCTGGGGAAAACCTAGGATGGATTCAAGGGAGAGTAGTGGAGGAGGGGCTGGAGGGATAAAAAGGAGGAGGGAAAGTGATGCAATTCTATTTCAATTCAAAACATTATTTTAGAACCAGTGTGGTGGCTCACACCTTTAATCCCAGCACTCAGGAGGCAGAGGCATGTGGATCTCTGAGTTTGAGGGCAGCCTGGTCTACAGAGTGAGTTCAAGGACAACTAAGGTTATGTAGTGAGAGCTGAGAAACCCTGTCTTGAAAAAAACTAAAAACATAACCATTATTTTAAACAATTTTAATTTCTATTTAGCTTATAGTTTTAGTAGCTATGAATTCAAACAGCATGACACTGGTTCAGGCTGTGTCATATCATGGTGGGACCCTTGCATCTCCTTATGTGTGTACACCCTCTTCTCCCTCCTCGTTCTGTCCTCCCCACTAATAATGCCAGTGGGATTCATTCATTACGGCTCCACTCTAATGAGCTAATCACTTTCCAAAGTTTTTTTAATGTTTTTATTAGCATATATTTGTTTCACATAATGTGTGTATGTGTGTGCACAAATATATAAATATAACCTGCTGAGTTCGTTTTTGTTGTTAGTGTGTATATGGTTTCAGGCCTGACCACTCGGTGCTGGACAAATAACAAATTAGCCTGTCCCTCATCCCTGGGACAGGCTAATTTTCTTTCTCCTAGGAGTCATTAATAGCCTGTAGTGCTTTGCTTAAGGGTGGTAGCTACACTGATTTGTGGGTATAAGGATAGTTTTAGAATGTAGTAAGGAATTATTCTGGTCCAGAAAAGTGGAGGTAGCAGATTCTTTCCTAAGGTCAATGAAGCTGGCTATGTTTCCAGTACTGGGCATGATTTCCCTCCTGTCGAGTGGGCCTCATCAAAGAAGCCTCTCTTTACAGCAAATGGAGACCACGAGAGAAAAATATAACTGGTCACAAGGTCACAATGTAGGCAAATAAGCTTTATACACACATACGCACACACACACACACATGCACACAATGCACACACAGACACACACACACACACACACACACACAGACACACACACACACACAACATGAACAAAGGCCAAATGTAGTGAGTCTGTCTGGGGCAGTATGTGTGACGTACCTGTGACAAACCTGGCACAGCACTTAAAATGCTCTTTGCAAGACATCTGAGAAATAAATAAATTTCTGGACGGACAAGCTTCTCAGTTTGAGTTCAGAGCTTCCTCAGTGTCTAGAGCTCAATCAGTATTTTTAAATGAACGAATAAACTCTTTCCACCTCAAAGCTGGCAGTTAGAAACTTAAACTACAGAGAGAGTGACAGAAGTGGACAAGGATGTCTTCTGTAGTATAATGTGAAAGAGAAAAAAACTTGTGCAATTGATTCAAATGTCCATCAACAAGGGACTAGTCAAGTAGACTGTGCCTGGGAGGAAGCATAGCATGATGGTTAAGGGCATAGGCTCAGAGCCAGAATGCTCGCCTCTGCATCTGGCTCCACCACTTACTAGCGAAGACCTGCACAAGCTCTCTAATCTTACTGTACAGCTGCTACATCTATAAAACAGGGGTAACAACAACATTTATCATGTGTGCCTCCTCTTTCACTGCCACGCCGTCTAGCAGAACAGCCACATTGTGAGAGAGAAGGTGGTCATGAGGTGTCACCTTGGACTGACGAAAGAAGTCTGTAGCCACGGGAAAGAAATCTGTGTCTCATTGCCTTGTTGCAAGCAGTTAATTTATACTTTCTGGTGTTTAGCAAGTACTCAAATTTTATCTCTTGAAGCCACTCATATAGGGATGTTATGAAGCTGCTAAAAACATGTGTCTCTATATGCACTTACTTATCAGATGCTGTTTTAATTTTCTTTCTATTGCTGTTATAAATACTATAACCAAAAGCAACGTGGGGAGGAAAGGGTTTATTTCACCTTAGAGCTTCTCATGAAGGGAAGTCCTAGCAGGAACTCAAGGAAAGAACCTGGAAGCAGGAAGCAGAGGCCATGAAGAAATGCTGCTTTCTTGCTTGCTCCTCATAGCTTCCTCATCCTGCTTTCTCATACAGGACCCTCTGCCACAGTGAGTTGGGCCCTCTCATATCAATCATTCAGGAAATTTCCCCCACGGGCTTGCTTATAGACCAGTCTTTCTCTAAGAAACCAGTTTCTCAAGCTGACAAAAAAACAAGCCATCACAGATATATATTCAAAGAAAACAACTATTAGAATGATATGATTGATAAAAATCCAATTTTGTAAATGCATTTAAAAATCTATGTGTGAATATGTATGGAGAGAAAGCCTAGACAAATATACACCAAACTGTTTATTGACACTTCTGAGGAGCTGCATAGGTGGACTTCTCTCTCTCTCTCTTTCTTTTTTCCCCTCCATTTTTAAACAAACCATTTATTATTCTCAGGAGAAAAAAAACATAGAGTTTTAAGTTGCACATGTGTAGGAAAGAACAGGACAATGGGAAGATCTCCCTGCAGTTACAGACTCCTTGCCCCCATCCAAGGTAACACTGCATGGCCAACCAGTTTCCCTCTTACAATATGGCTTTTCTACTATACAGTGTGGTAATAAGAGAGGAGGCATACACTATGTATGTGCTCCTAAAATCATTTCCTACAGTATAACCAAAGCCAAGTTTCTACTTCAGATATGCCTGAATTAATAAATAAATCAGAGATGCCCCAATTGCCAAACTAGAAGAGATCTGTTGAGATCATCTAGCAACCCCTTAGTTGACAGATGAAAACAAAGAAATGTGTTTCTGAGATAAGACTTATCAAGCACTTCTGAGAAATGAAATTTATTTCCCATTCGGAAGCCTAAAGATACATACCCATGGGTGAGAATTTTATTCTAAGAACCACTGGTTCTTATTCTAAGAACCAATAAAGCTAGAACCTTCCTACACTACTAGTGAAGATGTAAGTAAGTCACTTTGAAGAGAGACTTAACAATGTCTCTTAAAGATGCTGCTGCTCATTGTGTGTGTGTGTGTGTGAGAGAGAGAGAGAGAGAGAGAGAGAGAGAGAGAGAGGACAATTCCACTCCAGATAATCCTTCTGACAGAAGTACTCACCTAAACTTAACTACCTAAGAATGAGCATAGATGGCCTAATGGTCATAGCTCCAAGCTGGAGAGTGTCTAAACATCCATCAATAATAGCATGGATAAATAAATTGTGCTCATGTTCATAAATACATTATTGAAAAATGGATGAACTAGAGCCACATATTACAACATGAGTGCAATTCATAAGTATAATTCTGAATGTAAAAACAAGTTATAGAATAATACATACATTGAATATCACTGATATAATCTTTTAAAATATATGAAGCAGCAGCGTATGTTTATTAAACACACATATGTACATATATATGAATATATATGGTAGGGATTAAAGTATGAATAAATGAAATAGAATAACAAACACTACACCCAGGATAGTGGTCACAGTGGAGGGAGGAAGCTTTAATTATGGAAGAACAGACTCTATTCATATTGTCTTTCTTAACCTGGACATCATATTATTCTTTATGCTATTTTGAATGTACAAAATATTTCATAACATGGTGCTCTTTAAAATGCTATAAATCCCATGCTAAATAGAAAGCTGATCATATAACAAGGCACTAAATGCAATGCAATAAATACAGATGATGCATTCAAAATTAAAAGATCATTCCTTAAATCTTCTTCATTTTCCTGGGACTAATTCCATAGGAGAGAACCTACCAGAGACCTAGTAGTTAAGTGTAGTGAACTGAAAATCAGGAGGTAATCTCTCAGTCAGTCATTAGCTACAAGAAGGAGAACAATTTTATTAATCTCTTGGGTTTGCATATTTAAAAATACAATCTGGAGCAGATTGTTTTACAGATTTTTGTATTCAGATGACTGCTTCCTTCAAGTTTTTTGTTTGTTTGTTTGTCTGGTTGATTAATTGGTTTAGTTAGCAGAGACTGCTAATCCCATCCCTGTAAAAAGCTCGTGTTTCCCATGTCAAAAAATATTCAGATTTATTCATAGCAGTGGTCCTCAGAGCCTTTAACATGCTTTATGTGCATCATGGTTCTCCAAGAGGAAAATTCAGTTTAAAAGCATTTCAAACACATTGCTGTGCCCTCACATACACAGTTTAAAACAGAATCTATTAATAGTCTCTTAAAACTGATGTCTTGGAAAGTTTCCTTAGTATTTTAGCTGTCATTGTTTGGAATCCTTTGGAAGGACTGGTAAGATTGCTCAGTGGGTAAAGGCACCTGCTGCCAAGCCTGAGGACCTAAGTTTGATCCCTGGGACCCACTTGGTGGAACGAGATAACTGACTTTTACAAGTTGTCCTCTGACCTCCAAATGAGAGTCGTCGCACGTGCCCTCTCTTTCACATGCATATGAAATAAATTAAGATGTAATTTTAAAAAAAGATTTAAAGAAAGACTAGACTCCTCTGGAAGACTGTGGGTACATACTCTAACATCCACTGAGTGGGGTTTCTCTCAGTGAATGTCCTTGATCAGTTAACAAGGCTCTCTTCTCAGCTTTCATTAATGAGATCTAGACTCACAGGTATTGAAGCAGATCGAACACCAGAAACTTCCAACCATCTGTGATGGGAAGGCTGTGTCCTAGATGTGTTCTTGACATCTGGATTTGGGGCCTCTCCTACGTTTGATGCTTCAAGCCAAGCTCCCCTCCTTTAGGCGACAGCAAAGCTGCAAGGTGCTCCCACTTGGAGCTCAGAGCCACTCAGCTAGGGCCTAACACCAGGAGGTACAAGGCTCTTCTTGCCTTCATCCCATATGGAGTTGGCAGGAATCAACACCTCAAGTCAAAGAGACCTGCACACCCAGGGAAGGAAGGGCTCCATCTTTCAGGAACAGGACATTTGCTTCAACTTCCAGCACTGACATTCCCTGGAACTACCTCCCCATCCAATCTCAGAAGGAGAATCTGCTGAGGCTTGTGGCTTCCACTGGGTTTTCTTGGGAGGTGATTCACTTGGGGGGCCTTTAATTTAGAAACAATGATTCCTTTGGAAAAGCCTATACAAAGAGATTTTTAATGCCTTTGTTCTCTTGAACAATTGAAAGGAAAGCATACAAGTATGTTCTTTTCCTGACAGCATGCACCATGCTCTCAATAAAAGCTGACACTAGATGCTCCTAAGATCTCTTCACTCTACCCCCAGTCACCTCACCCGCTTGGAACCCAAGAGCTCTGTCTTTCCCTCCCTACATATCAAAAGAAGGATACACCGTATTTACCCATACAGTCCCAGGCCTGTGTTCCAGGATGGTGCTCTTAGCCTGAGGCTAGGAGAGGCAGGGAGCATAAAAGCAAATGATGTGTTCGACTCTAGAGAAGTAAGCTCTGTTTCAAATCACTCCAAACTATGCTCTGGAGAGGTAAAAAGGTGTCTCCCAGTTACAGGAGGCAGAGAGGGAATCAGGAAACAGAAAGACAATGGGGGAATCAGCATCAGGGAAAATGAAGGGGGTCATGAAGTCAGTGCCGAAATGACATGAGCCCTTCACCCGGGGCTCTGAGGCCTGAGCCCAGTTTACTTCAGGGAAGAACTCCTGTGTCCTTTCTCCTGGCTAGAACACTCATTTGCTCAGAACACTGGAGGTCCAGTATTGCCTCTCTTCTCTTTCCACCAAATGCTTTCCACATACCCCTTCCCTCTCACCAGTAAATCTACCCTTGGACAAACAGCTTGTCATTGAAAAATCTAAGATAAATAACTAAACACCCCATTCCTATCAAAGAAGCAAACCACGGACCTTCCTCTCATTCATCTTTTGGATCACAATTTCTCAAATTGGCTTGAGTATACTATTCTTGGGTATCTTTTCCCCTTTATGAATCTAATCAGTGGCTACTTCATTAGAAGCATTTCAATGCAAGTTTTCCCCCCAATGGCACATGTAGGCTGACATGAAAAGGCATACAGACACCCCTTAGACAGTACCCCTGAAGCTTTCCTTCTTTCAGGCAGCTAAATTAGGGCGAGGTTTGGAAATTATTTCTCTGTGGCCTACCTTCTGATTCCGTCAGGTCTGCGAAGCAGGCGGTAGCTGGAAGCTGGGAGGCCAGGGCTAGGCTGCCTCTGTGAATCAGCAAAGAAGTCCCTGAGACAGGGATGCCGACAGCTGCTGCTGTGTGCACACTCTCCTCTGTCTCTCCCATCTCCCTTTCTCTCCTCCTCCTCCTCCTCCTCCTCCTCCTCCTCCTCCTCCTCCTCCTCCTCCTCCTCCTCCCCCTCCTCCTCCTCTTCCTCCCCCCTTCATCTCCGCTCCCCGAGCTGCTCTGTGTTGCTATGCAATCATCACCAGGACTAATAGCACCATTCCGACCTCAGGCAAAGACACCCTTCACTGGACAAATGCAGAGAGAGCAAGGACAGTTTTATAAAAGTACCAGAGCTGTGGCGGCTCTCGGAGGTTTCAATTCATTAGAATCAGAAGAGCAAAGCGGAAGAGCCTGAAAAGCAGAGGGAGAGAGGGGGAGAAGGAGGAGAGGCTTCCACTGGGAGGAGGAGACAAAAGAGCCCCAGAGCCCCGGAGATCAATATGAGCTGCTGAGCTGAGCAAAGTGTCTGCCCCCCAACTTCCACATATCCAGTCCAGAGTCAAAAGCAACTTCAGAGCCAGCAGCTGGCAGGGGCCCCTCAGTAGCCAGTCCAGGATTCAGTTACTGTGCTGGGAGCTGAAACACTCAGCTCTAACAATTGTCATTGGTACTCAAGGTACAGTCTTGGGCACAGTGCAGTCTACCAGTGACCTCTGAGCTCTTGTGGTCACTGTCTTTTAGACCTTCCGCGTGTGAAACTCAACAAGTAAAGGAACGAAAGGGGACTCTGAATGATTTGAGAAAATAAAGCTCCTTCCTGCTTCACCGCACTGACTACTCCACTCACTGTCACTGGTTTCATCCACACCAGCTCACTCTCTTTTAACTGCTAAAGGTCTAAGTCCCAAATACCCCAACAGATCTGGATGCAGGATATTATATTCCTTTACTGAAGGCTCACCACCATCCTCCTACCCCAAAGAGACTAAGGCTTGAAGCCCTAGTAGCTCCAGGCCTTGGCAAAGGGACTCGTTCTTTCACCCCTCAGCTTCTGCAGACTCCGTAACGTGGTGAGAAAAGGACAGAGGACGGAAACTCCATATGCTCTGATGGCACCAGAACTTAAAATACAAAATGTTTCCAGATTTTTGTGATTTTTTTTTTAATGACAAGTTTTTTGTTTGTTTCTTTGCTTGAGACAGGATATTAATGTATCCCAGGCAGACCGCAAACTTGCTATGCAGTTAAGGGTGACCTTGAATTTCTGAACCTTCTGCCTTGCTGACATTATAGGCATGTAGCACTGTGCTGGTTTATGTTGTGCTAGTGGACAAACCCAGGGCCCTGTGTACGTTAGGCAGGCACATTGCCAACTGAACTCTATCCCAAGCCCTGAGAAAAATATTTCACATGTTCTAAATTGAAAAACAGTAACTGTGCTTATTCAGTGGGGGTGTAATTTGATGTTTTCATCTATATTTACATTGTAGAGTGACTCCAGCTAATTAATATAGTGCCACCTCACCAGCTTACAGTCTCTTGGTAAGAATGCTATAGCCTCTTAGCAGTTTGGAAATAAGCACATTATCTGTGGTCACACAGTGCAATATTATCATTATTAAAGTTTTCAATAAGGTTATTATTCAAAAATCCTCTCTTAGCTTTGTGTGTGTGTCTGTGTGTGTATTTCAGGATGAGATTTTACAAACTGAAGTTATTGGCTTCAGCAAATGGCTAGAAATAATGCCTGCAAACAGATAGGAACTAACTGCCCTTCCCTGGAGATTCCACTATTATTTATTTATCTATATTTTATGTCTGTGAGTGGTTTGCCTACATATATGCATGGGCACCAAGTGCCTGTCTGGTGCCAGTGGAGGTCAGATAGTGTCAGATCCCCTGGAACTGGAGCTAGGGACGGTTATGAGCTACTATGTGGGTGCTGAGAACTGAATCTGGATCCTCTGCAAGAGCAGGAAGTAAGTGCTCTTAACCATGGAAACATCAGGCCCCAACCAGGTGCAAAAAGGGTCACTGGCTTCTGGGTTGGGGAGATGGCTTGGTTGGCAAAGTGCTTGCCTCACAAGCAGGAGGACCAGAGTTTGATTCCCGAAAACACATGTAAGAAGGCACAGGAGTAACAAGCGCTCATAAATGCAGTCACGGCAAGATGGGCAGTAGGGATGGTCAGATGCCTAGAGCTTGCTGGCCAGCTAACCTGGCCGCTTGGCAAAGTTCCAAGACAATGAGAGTCCATCCAGAGCGAAAGTGGAAGGCACAGAAGAATGATCCTTAAGGTCGTCCTTTGACCTCCACACCAAGACTCCTCTCCACCTCCTAGCCCAAACACAAACATACATGGTACCACCTACACAAACACTATGATTAGTTGTTTTGGGTTTTGTTTCTGGGTGTGTGTGCTTGTTTTGTTTATATTGTTAATTTGACATAAGCTAGAGTCATTTGGAAAGGGGGAATGTCAGTCAATTAAGGAATTGCCTCCATTAGATTGGCCTATAGGCCAATTCTTTAAATATTTTATTTATTTTTATTTTATATACATTGCTGTATTGCCTGCGTGTATGTCTGTGTGAATGTCTCAAATCCTCTGGAACAGGAGCTGTTGTGAGTTGTCATGTAAGTGCTGAGAATTGAACTCAGGTTCTTGGAAAGAGCAGCCAGTGCTCTTAACCGCTGAGCCATCTCTCTAGCCCCCATGTGGGACATTTTCTTAATGATTGATGTGGGAGGGCCCAGCACGAGGTGGGCAGTACCACTTTCTGGGAAGGTGAACCTGGGTTATATATAAAGGCTGAGTGAGCTATGGAGAGCAAGCCAGTAGGCAGCATTCATCCATTGTCTCTGATTTAGTTCCTGTCTCCAGGTTTTAGACTTGTCTTCTGTAAGGACCTTGGGGTTGGGACAGAACACAACCAGCCACCAGTGTTAGCACAAAGGAGATGTATTTGCCCCAGAGGAACAGAGGTCAGGGAACATGGGGAAGGGAATAGGGATATTTTGTCCCCAGAGGGACAAAAGACTACCTCTGGAGAGGGTAGAGACAGACAAAGGATCTCAAGCCAGGATGGTGGTTTATGTAGATTTCTAAGTGGTAAGGGAAAAAGGGAAGGTACAGTTAGAGAAGGGTTGGGGCGACTTATTCTGATTGGCTAAAAGGAGAACAAAGATGAGGAAGTGTGGACTCTTTGGAGAAGGGCAAAGGAGTTTCTGGGAGATGGGTTTGTGTGTGTGAGGCTGGGACTTAGGTCATATCTGGCTGTCTTTTTCTGTGAACTACCGCCATCTTGGGGCTATGTAGGAGATGTACTAACAGTTTCTCTGATGAAGGACCGTAACCTTTCAGTCAAATAAACCCTTCCCTTTCCAAGTTGCTTTTGCAACTTTTACCACAGCAATAGAAAGCAAACTAAGGCAAAAAAAAAATGAGTGATTGGTTTCTGGAGGTGCTTTTGAGAACATGTCCAATTTCTCAATGTGTATCTTCAACAGCACTTTTACTGACTAGCCAGCACCACAAAGACCTGATTGTTCACGTAGTCCCTAGATTTACCACTATGTCCAGACCCAGAGCCTCAGGAGTCCTTTACAACTGACTGGGAATGACTCTGAAGAGGTGATAGCTAGAAAGAAAGAGCAGAGGGAACGTTCTGAGACTGTGTTTGGGCTGGCGTGGACATAGAATAAAAATGAAGATACACAGTAAACACAGGGAGTGCCACTCACTGCTGACCCTTAGCACCACCTCACTAGCGCACTTCACAAAACCATAGGCAAGGTCTAATAGGAGGAAGATGATGGAGTCTGGTGGGGTACATGCTCTTCACTTTCATGGTACATGCACTTGTCCAGATCACAAGAAGCATTTGTAAGAATCCTTTACATTTCTCTTTCTCATTTCTAGAACAAGCATGCAGACCGATGATAAAAAAATACATTCCCAGTTTCTATGAGATGCTTCTCGAAATTTCTTTCTCACAGACTAGCATAGCAGAAAGGATCTTTCTTCCTTTCTCTTTAGATTAAGACTTCTGAGGGTCTCGATGAGACAGAAAACATTAAGCCACCATCAGATGGTGTCTTACTTTTCTCACTACTGTGACATAATACTTGACAAAAGCAACTTGGAAGGAAGGAAGGAACGAAGGAAGGAAGGAAGGAAGGAAGGGAGGGGGAGTAAAGGTGCTGTGGAGATGGTTCAGCAGGTAAAGGTATCTGCAGCCAGATTTAACAACCTAAATTCAGTCTCAGGACCCTGTTGTATAATAGTATCCTCCAAGACTAAAACATTCCAGCTTGTGGGAAACTCTTTAAACAGGAAGATAAACAACTCAAAATAGCTTCAGGAAGTTCCTGAATCTGAACAGACTGACTACGCCCCTCCATCCAGTTGACAGCTGGTAACATCTAAGATTTAATTATATAATAATAATGTATTATTAATATAATAGTTATTATATTACATATTACATTAATTCGAATTATTATTATTATTATTATTGAACATTTACTAAGAGCTAGGCACTGCTTGAACTGTTTTGTTTAGTTCATTGTCATAGCAAATAGCTTTTATTAATACTTCTATTTTACAATACAAGTATTATGACACAGTAAATAAGCATTAACCCAAGCAACACGAGGTCTCAACTAATAAATTATGAATCTAAGGCTCAACTTAGACCTCATTGGCCAGTGCCTAAATGATTAACCACAATGCCTATATTGCTTTTATTTCCCTAGTTAAGGCCTAATTCAGTGTCAGGCCTAGTAAGTCATTGAGACAAATGTGACAAGAGCAGATAAATTCTCAGGATAGCCTCTATATGTATAGAAAGATTTCCCCTCAAGCTATTTTACCAACTCAAAATGTCTTTCTTTTTTTTGTAGGTTAGAGATATAAGATACCTTAAGAATCATTCTCTCTTTGAGGAGTGTCAAGTTGAGACAATCCTACAAACACTTGGGTTATACTATAATTGGAGTATGGGGAGGGGGCTATTACAAGTGGCTTCTATATGAGGCAGAGCTCTCCACGTTGCCATGGTCCCCACCATGCCCACTGCTTTCATCCTCTCACTGTACTGCCTGCTGAGCTCCAGGAAGCTGTGGAGAATGTGTTGTCTCCTAGGGCAGTGAAGGCTAATCTCTTGCTGCTGTTGGTCTTTGGGGATGTTTATAGGAGGGTTATTTGGTTTTGTTTTTTTTCCAGGGAAGTTGGGATGCATAGAGCTTCTAGTTACATTTTCAGGAGAGATAGCTTGCTTGCTTACTGTGACATCAAAATTGGACAGTAAGTTTACCTGGTCATTTGAATGCAAAGTAAACCTACTTTACTCACTAGACATCTGGAATAACCAGAACGAGCACACAGCTATGGATTAAGAATTTTAAGCAAGAAGGTGATGTGATTAGATTTTGTATTTTAGCAATATCACTTTCAGCGGTTTTTTATACACAAAATCATTACTGGGGGCCTCCCATACACTGGGTTTTGAGCTGCATCACAGGGCCATACCAAAAAGAAAAAAAATATATCTGAAATAACTTTCAGGTCGTTTACCACCAAATAATTAAGATAGCTAATGAGACATAGCACATTGGAGGGATGACAATAACGATGGCAGAACTGAAAGCAACGCTGGAAACTTGGGTGCAGTTGTAGAATTTATCTGTTGAGTGCATGAAGCAGGCAATGCGGCTAAGGGTGGGGAAACGGGCACTTAGCCTTGTCCCCCTAATGGATTTTCATATTACTCTTTCCTCTTTTCATTTCTTCTTAGCCTAGTTATTTGCTAAGTGTCTGAAGGAGAGATAAACTGAGAACAGTTTTTATCCTTTGGGCATGGGAGAGTTGGTGCAGTTAATTTCCATTGCCTTTTGCTATCCCATGGCCTTGTTTAGCAGCTCCATGAACAACTTTACCAAAAGTACTACTTCAAATCATTTCTCTGTTCTTCCTATATGCCCAACACCAGGCACTTGTATCAGTGAGCAACCCCTTTTTTTGCTTTACGAAAAGATAGATGGTCCCTCTGCAAACTTCTCTTCCTCATAATTTCTTAGCCTTCCTCTTTCATCATCTCCAGACAGACCTGAATCCATGTTTCTCCTTGAGGTCAATGCCCATGATCTCACAGCATTCTCCCTGTACCAACTCTACAGATCCCTCCCCTATCTCCCTTATTCCCTCTCCCTGTTGCTTTCTCTGTCCCGGTCTCTTTTTGTTACCTTCAATACCTTCGTTGCGTCTAACTCTTTCCTTGTTGGCTGAAAACATGAGAGGGTCAGAAGTTTGCTGATGCCTGTGTTCTGGGAAGTGTAAAGCCTATCTATCCAGTAGAGAAAGTCCCCCAGGCACACCCCACGCACTTCATACATACAGCCAGGTTAAGACTGTGCCACTGACAAGCTGGAAAAGGTTTGGAGGGAAGAAACATCATCAGAGAAGAGGACTTCTAGGTGCCAGGTAACCCTGAAGAGTAGGACTTAAACTATAGTGGGCAAAAATAATTGTAAGTCATCATTTATTATCTGTGAAATGTTTCCTGACATATTATTTTATTCATACTGAAGAAGTTCTTTCCGAGGAATGGCAATTCCATGCAGTAAAAGTTAAAATGGTTAGTAGAGAAACAGACAGAGGGAAGCTATCTTGGGACAGTTCAGATTAACTGGGATGGAATGGGACATAGAGTGAGACCCACAAGAGGGAGGGATTTATATTAGTGTGTATAGCATAGATGAAAAAAAGCAACAAGTTGGGAGATAGGTTGTGGTTTCAGAAAGAGAGGGTCACAAGGCTGAAAGGCTGGCTTTTGTCACTGGAGTTGAAAAGAAATAGTGCAAAGCCATAATACACTAAGGGGTAAAGAATTAACATCGCAGTCAATCCCCTGAGCACTCTGTTGGGGTTTGCTGCATATCTCAAGAGGCAGAACTCATTTTACACACTTGGCTACCTCCCACCCGCTTCTCCTGTTCTTTAAGCTTCTGCTAAACCAGACCCAGCCAGCTGGGGTGTTATATAACCAAATAGTATGTTCTATTTATGTTCTCAAATATATTCCTTTTAGACCCAAACCACCCAATCTGCAGTTAAAGTGGTAAAAAGAACACTGAATTAGGAGTCAAAGTACAAACATTCTAACCTCAAAGTTACTATTAATCTTTTTTAGTCTTTTTTTTTTTTTTGATCCTTCACCAAAAAGTGGGTAATGGCTGCCCTGTTTACCTCATTAGGTGGGCAATCTATTAGAAGAGTAGGTGTGAATATACAGTGGATATATTGAATTTTGTAAAGTGTTCTTCATATTTAAGAGGTTATCATTTCCATTGCTTCAAGGTCCTGGTGATTTCCCTCTCTGAAGAGGACATAAAGATCTACAGTAGATAATAGCAGCCAAGAAAGTGTGTGAAGAATGCGTTTAGCTCCTGTTTCCATCACGCATCAGATACTAGAGTTATTTAACAAAACACACTAAGTAGTCAGTTTCAGATCATCCTTCACAGTGTCCTCCTTCCAGCCCCGACTGTTAGACATATGCACACTCCCCAGAAACCTTTTCCACGTGAGCTTCCAGGATAAAGTGTGCAAGTCAGTAAGAGCTACAGACTCTCTGGGCTAGACAGAACAGCTATTGATTTGTACTTTCAATGTGTTCAGGTTGATGAGGCAAAGCAGGCACCTGCATTGAGAGAGGAAGGGATTAATGTTTCAGAGGATTACATTTGGTGTCAAACACTATAGAGCACTTGATGTCGGTTACCTCTCATAATGCTTACAACACTCCAGCGAGGTAAGGATTGTTATCCCTAATTTGACACAGAAGGCAACTGCACTTCCCAGAGGTTAAGCGACTCTTTCAAGTTCTTAAAGCTAATGTGAAATGTGAGCTTGGATTCCATCCTAAATCCACCTAACTCCAAAGCTGATGCCCTTCCACTTCTTCCCCATTGCCAGGCAAACTCACAATGTTAAAAAAAGAAAACATGTTCTAAGACTTACCACTTCATCATTTTTGGCACACTTGATTGCACACATTGCCATGACATATGGCAAATACCTTGGCCACCAACTGGTAAAGGACCCTTTCCAGGATCCCTTTGAAACCTGACATTGCCTTAAAATATAAAGCAAGTCTAGGCCTAAAAGACAAGAGTTGTCTATCTTTTATATTTTGTAGTGAAATCTAGATGGAGAGACAAAGTGACAGCTTCAACGTGAAAAACTGTCAGTAAAAGGATGCCCCACACATTCCTGCCTTGCCAGTAACCAACCAAACTCAGAACGACCACACTGACCAAGTCTTAGATTATACCTTAGGTTCATCTTACAGGAGTGAGCTGTCAGTAGTTATTGCTTTAGTACAATTTGAGGAAGGCTGACTCATCAAAATCACTTTCCCCACTGGCCCTGCCACACTACCTGTAGGTCCCTAGCAATCATTTCCTTTCAGTTAAGGCATCTGTAAAATATAAGTGCTACCTTCAGCCGTTATACACTACATATATTAGTTTGTCACTTTCCTTGTAATCAGCAGACTTGAGACGCAGAACAAATGATTTCAAAATGGGAAGATCCAATGTGATATACACTGCACAGGTATAGTCCAGCAGGTTCAAGTCAAGATATTTAGAAATCAAATGCACCAATGAGGTAACAGCACAAAACCTACACACCCATGTGGTATTCAAATTAAAATAATACTAACCTGTAAAACAAGCTAAAAGAGATCAACAAAACCAGACTATTCCCACAATTAACACCGTAATCCTTTCTTGTTGCTATACAATTTGGTGGCTTTCATTGTGTTTAGGGTTATGCAACCATCACTACAATCAAATTTGTTGTTTGACATTTTTACATGAAACTTTCAGTCCAATTTACACACAAACCAGACTGTGTGGATAAAAACATCTTTATAAATTAAAGTGGTTCACATCAAAGAAAAAGGAGATTCAGCAATCTTTCATTTCTCTCTCTCTCTCTCTCTCTCTCTCTTCTCATCTCTCCCTCCTTCCATCTCCCTCTTCCTTCACCTCTCCCTCCCTCCATTTCTATCTAGCTCACCTTTTTGAGACAGGGTATCACTCTGTAGTCTGCATCAGCCTGGAATGTAGACCAAGCTGACGTTAAACTTGCACCAATCCCCTGGATGAGCGTCCAGAGTGCATCTGGCTGGGTAGGCTTTCTGTAAGGGGTCATGTGACACTTAACAGAGCAGAAACAGGATCAAAACTATAATGAAGTATTCTTTATACAAATGAGTAATTGTACCAGGTATGAATATAAAATGAGATTTTCTTTAAAAATACATCTGGTACATTTTTAAAAAGCATGTGTTAGGAAATTTTTATTTTAAGTCTGTGCTGTGTTTTATATATTATACTAAATTCTGCATATCCAACTGAGAAAGAAGCATCTCTTCTGCTCTAGTTTTCAGTTTTTGAATATTTTATCCATCACCCTCTCAAAAATCTCCAAACCTAGCATCAATCATTTCTCATTCCCTCCTCCACCTCTTCAAGCTCTGGGCAACCACTAATTCAATTTATGTCTCATAGAGTATCCCATTCCAGACATTTTACATATATGGAATCATACATATTGTGATCATTTGTGTCTGGATTCTTTCATTTAGTATAATGTTATCAACATTCTTCCATGTTGTAGCAGGTGTCAGTACTTCACTCCTTTTATGGCTGAATAATACTCCACTGCATGGGCATACCACATTTTTTCTTTCTATTTTGCATACACATATGCAATGATCTTTTACACTCCCTATTACTTTGTCTTATTTCCTCTCCTTATCCCTCCGAAACCTTTCTTCTTCTCTACAAGTCCTCCTCCTACTTTCATATCTTATTGTGTGGCCCACTGTGATTAAATAGGGTTGCCTGTGTGAGCATAGTGGGATGCTATTTACAGGAGCATAGGCAACTTGGCATAGCTACACCACTGAAGAAAGTGACATCCTTTACTCCCGCCACCATTAACTGCCAATAATCTTAATGAGCTCTTCCTCCTTCCTTGATGAATTCTGACTAGCCCAGTCTTGTTCATGTAGCCACAGTTATAGTGCTTTCTTGAGATCATTGGCCACGTCATGTCCAAAAGACACTGCTTTGTAGCAGTCCTCTCCATCCTCTGGTTCTTACATTCTTTCTCCTCCCTCTTCCTTGATGCTTTCTGAACCTTAGGTGGAAGAATGATTTAAATATAAAGACAATTGTTGGGGGTGCTGGCAAGATGACTTAGCAGGTAAAGGCACTTGTTGCCAAGCCTGATTACCTGAGTGTGAGCCCCAGAATCCACACGGTGGAACTGTCTGCCTCAGGTTGCCCTCTGACCTCTACAAACATGCCATGGCACACTCTCTGCCCCCCTTCAAAAGCAATGAAAGTAAAAATTTAAAAACCTAAGTAATTAGAAAGCAGTTTGATACCAGAACAATAGTAGTAAATTCTCACCTAGGGCATATGACCTTTCCACCATAAATTCTTGGCCAGATCTATAGTACCAGGCATAAGTTCCCTCCCTACTGTTGAGCAAGCCTTGAATACAGTCAGAAAGCTGTTGGTTACCCTACGTTTGTGCCACTATTATATCGATGGTTATATCTCACCAGGCTGGTTGTTATTGTAGTTCACAGGGGATAAGACTTTTGGTTACAATTCTCCCCTGCATTCTACAACACCTTACAGTACTATGTAAGCTAGCCATCAGGGAGAAAGCACCAAACTGAGCACTGTCTTAAGCAACAGGGTTTTACCGTTAATTTCTGGTGGGCAACCAACACAAACAGCAATAGCCTGAGTAGACCACATCTTATTCACCTATTCACTCACCAGTTATAGACATTTGGGTTACTTCCATTTTGTATTATTATGAATATGACAAACATCCATGTACATGTTTTGTGTGAACGCATGTTTTCTCTTCTTTGTTAACAGGGTTTTGTTATGTAAATTAGGTTGGCCTTGAATGCATCATCTTCCTGCTTCAACCTTCTGAGTAATTAGCATATAGATTTAGGCCACCAAATTCAGGTTGTTTCACTTCTTTCAAGTATATACATAATAAAACAATTCAGAATAATTACTTACTAGTCGTGCATATCATTAGTTAACCACAGCAGAGTAGGCAGAGTAGCAGAGTAGGTCTCTGTGAGTTGAAGGCCAGCCTGGGTCTATGCAGCCAGATCCAGGCAAGCCAGAGCTACTACACAGTGAGACCTTGTCTTTAAAACAAATAAAAAGATTGGATGAGAGCTAGAGATGCAGCTCAGTGGTAGAGCAATTACCTAAGGTGTCTATTATGTCTGAGGCCCTGGGTTCCATCCCCAGCCCTTAAAAAAGAGAAAAGGAAAAAAAAAGGCAAGAAAAGAATTTCTGAGTTATATGGTAACTCTATATGTTCAACATGTTGAGAACTACTAGGCTCTTTAGCAGAGTGTTTGTACCATTTTATATTCTCACCAGCAAGTACAAGGATTCTAGTTTCTCTGCATTCAATATACAGTATCTATTTTTTTATAGTACAGCTAACCTCTCCCTTTTTGAGGTATCAAATAGCAATTTGTTGAGGAGTTAATCTTTAATGACTGTATATAGACAGATTCCAGGACACGTGACTGATCCAGGACATCCAGGCCATCCAGGACAGTGGATGGCTGAGCTATTTAGCAGTACGCTACAATCTTTTACCCTCAATTTAGGGAAGGAGAAAGGAAAGATAGAAATCTTCACTGCTTTTATAACTGGCTTTAATACAAAAAGAGAGAAAGGTAGAAATCTTCACAGCCTCTTTTTAGGCTGTCCTAAATCTCTCAAATCTCTCCAACCTTTGTTCTTTTAAGAATTATCACATTTACTAATCACAACAAGCCAACCAACACCCACCCCAACTCTTGGGGCTTCAGACCTTTTATGCCCTAAACCAAAAGTTCCCATAAACCCATGTGGCATGCAATCCCAAAGACAAGCTACAGGTTCCAGAACAGCTACACCTAACCAAATTATAGCCACCTGCATCAAGCAATCCAAATCCAACTCATAAAGAACTACACTACAGCTGGGGTGGGAACATGAACCTAATCCAATCACCATTTTGCGTTTTTAAAGAAACCAAAATAATAAAAACTTTTCCCAAGTGTTCCTCTACAGAGCTGATTAGGTCTGTGGGGCTAGAAACAACAGGAAGGACCTAATTTGTGTAAAACATTTCCAACACTAGGCCAAAATTTATGTGATTTTGTTTTATTTTATCATTTTATGGTGGAGTGTGTTCCCTGAAGTATGCCTGTGCACTGTGTGTGCACGTGCTGCTGGTAGAGACCAGAAGAGAAGATCGGATCCTCTGGAACTGGAGACAGTTGTGGGTGCTGGGAATCAAACTTGGGTCCTTTAATACAGTCTCTGACTAACAGGGAAAGAAGAACCCTATTCAGATAATTACTGAGCAGAATACAAAACAGTACTCTAGTAAGGTCATGGCTGAAGCAAGGAGTGTTGGGGTAAACCTGCCACAACTCAACAGTGCACTTCAAAGCAGCCCCCCCAAAACCCAGAAAATAGCTCAGATTTTCATGATCTCTACCCAGCTCCCCTAGGAAACCAAGATCTTCTGGAAAATAGCTACAAGAGCAGGAAATGAGGCACTTAGAAATATACTGTACTGGGCTACAAGGTTTGTCTGTCATTTTCTCATTTCTATGACTGTCCATACTTTCTACTCATCGGCTGGCTCTTTCCAGCCTGGCCTCATTACTTCTAGTCCATGTCAATTTGTACTGCTGCACTGAAATTGGCTACAAAGTGCCTTGTAATTTTAAAGTACATTATAACTAATAAACCCTCAATGCAACCTTTTTACCAAAAACCAAGCAAATCTTACTTTAGCAGATCCTCAACAGCCTCTTTCTAATCTATTTCATCTGAGTCTTTCCCCCTACACCTCTTTGCATCAATATACCCTAACAACTGGAGATAATGCTGATAATCACATATGCCTTCAGAGAACCTTTGCAATCTTATAACCACTTTGCTTCAGTATTTTGCTTTAAAAATGAAAAGCAAATCAGGGAGATTGCTTCTGTCTTAGTCAGCTTCACATTACTGTAACAAATTGCTTGAGATAGTTAACTTATAAAGAGAAAAAGGTTATTTGGACTCACAGCTTTTTAGTGTTTATATTAGAATATATTAATTATACATAATAAGTTTCATTGTGACATTTTTACTTGTGGATAGGATACGTTTCAATCACATTCATGCACCTCTGTTATGCCTTGTCCCCTTTTCACTTTTGCCAACTCCTCTCTCCTCTTTCCAACTAGCTCCCCTTCTACTTTCATGTCTTTTTTGTGTGTCTATGTGACCCAGTTAGTTTCATTAGGGCTGTTTACAGGAATATGGGTGAGGGCATGTTTACGGAAGCAATGGAGCCTTACCAGTGGCTATATCACTGAAGAAATATTTTCTCTCCTTCCCATCAGCCATTGACTGCATATAAATATTGTGTAGATCATATGCTGGTAATCACAGCTGCTGTGAGTTTAACAATACAACAACTGTGTCATGACCAGAAAGAAGTCAGTGTTCTGTACTGCTCCCCATCTTGTAGAGGAATAGGCCTGTGTGAAAGCTAGGAAGGGTCTATATTCCAGGAGTCTATATGAAGGAATCACATTTAGAGGCCTGTGTGGTCCAGATGGAATGTAGTCACACCTTTAATCCCAGTATTCAGAAGGCAGTGGTGGTCCACACCTTTAATCCCTAAGAAGAACAGAATCTGCCAGAAGCATGCTTGGGAAGCAAAGCTCAGGAGTCAGTGTCACACAGGAAGTGGCATCTGAGATGGGACAGAGTGAATGGCAGACAAAGTGATTAATCAGAGGAAGAGTTAGCAGAGTGAGTCAAAGCCTTCCTCAGGCTTTTATATTCTTTCTGCTCTTTTTTCCATCATGTTCCCTGAGGCTTGGCAAGGAAGCAGAAGTTGGCAATAGATGTCACATTTGCGCCTGGACCAGTTATAAGTCTCTGTAGTTACCACTTACTACTTCAAAAAGAACCCCCTCTAACCAAAAATGAGAGCAGCACCATTCTGTAGGCATAAATGTAGTTACTTAGAAGGCAACCTGATGGGCACACCATAGGATTTGCATTTTTGGAGGTTTCAGGCCATGATCAATTGGTCCAATTTATTTGGGCTTATGGTGAGGTACCTCATGGTGGGAGTATATGGTGTATGGTGGAGCTCACCCTATGGTCAGGAAGTTAAAAAGAAGAGAAAGAGACTAGGGTCTTATAGTTGCTTTCAAGGGCATACCTCTCAGTACACCACTCTAGATGCTTTTTAACATTGAACTTTTGAAGGATGGTCAAGACCCAAACTATAACAGATCCATTCTATTAATAGAGACACTGAGACACATAGAGTAATGATTCAGTAATTTAAAGGAAATCACACTTTCAGATTGCGTTTCTATGTGTCCTTCCCAGGACAAAACTGAAGTTATGTTTTTAAGCTGGGTGTGGTGGTGTGCACCTACCCTCCTAGCACTCAAGAGGCTAGGTTAGGAGAATCACAAATTTGAGGGAGCCTGAGCTATATAGTGAGATTGTATCTCAATGAAACAACAAACAAAATGGCCGGGGGGCGTAGCTGATTGGTAGAATGCTTGCCTAGAATATGGAAGGCCCTCCCTAGGTTTGACCCTCAGCACTTCAAAAAGGAAATCAGATATGAATAAATATAAAACTATGTGTTTAGTATACTTATTTCTCAGTCCTAAGCCTTTCTCCTAAGAGTAAGTAGCCTAGTAGAGCACAGCTAACTCATAGTCAACAGGCCAGAGAAGGTAGCTGCTCTTTTGAACTCTACTTTCCCGAAGAGAGGCTCAACTGTTCATGAAAAAAACAAAAAGCAAAAACAAACAAACAAACAAAAAACGTCAATTACAACCTAATTGCCCTCAACCCTCTGTCCAAAGTTTCCTCAAAGCAATGGGCCCCAAATGTGTGGTTCTCCTAGACAGAGCCTTGAGGAAGCCTTTGGAAATTAGAGACATCTTGTTCAAATGTTTGTTGCACTCTTGGTAACTTTAACGCTTCAGAGTGGCACTGACTTTGTGGTTATCAGCATAGGATCTGAAGGCCTACTGCCTACTTATTGACTTTAGTTCCTTCTTGGGAAAATGAGAAGACTAAAGGTATTTATGGAAGAGTGTAGGTGTGAACATAAAATGTGACGTATCTAGCACATAGCCAGGCACATTAATAAGCATTCAATAAATGTTAGCTACATAATGTAAAAATGAATAAATAAGGAATAAATGTAATAATGTATAAATGAATATAAATGCATAAATAAAATAGAATAATGAATAAATGTAATTCAGGCTGAACTGGAACAAATCTGTCATGGATCACTGGGTGATGGACAACAGTTGGTGGAATCAAATTTTAGCAGCTCTTTATGGAGCTTTATGGACCCATTCACTACACAGAGTGCCCTGGGAAAGAAAGAAGCATATGGCGGGTGGTGATGAAGGTGTCATGACTGGTGGCAGTTAAGTAGAAGTACCAGTTAAACGTCAGAGAATGACTTGCCAAGCTACTTGAGTTTCAGGAGAACATCAGCACCACAAAGAACATTATTGAACACCCATATATCCTTCTCTAGGCTAAATGATTCTTGTCAACACAGCCTAGGTCCTAGCATCCCTGTTTTCTATCGAAGAACAAAGAGTGCAATGCATTATTTTTTCTTCTTTCCCTTTCTTAAATTTTTTCTGAAATTAAAATATAATCATGTCGTTCCCCTCTTACCTTCTCTCCCATCAACTACTTTTATGCCCCCCCACCTTGTTCCCTGAAATTTATGGCCTCTTTTTCTTTGTTATTGTTTAATACACACACACACACACACACACACACACACACACACACACACACACACAAATATATATAGATACAACCTGCTCAGTCCTTTAGTGGTATTTACATGTATATGATTCCAGGGCTGACCACTAGTATTGGATAACCAATTAGGGGGCTCATCTTCTGGGGAGACTATTTTTCCTGCTCTCAGCATTTCTTAGTTGCCTTTGTTTAGGGCCAGGGCCCCTAAGAGAATTTCTCCATCCATGTTAGCATGTCTATTGGTGTTGCCATTGTTCAGGGTTTATTTAGGCACTCCTATTGTTGAGACTTTATCCCTGTTATTTCTAGGAGACACAGTCTCACAGCAGATCTCCTAGTCCTCTGGCTTTTACAATCTTTCACTTTCTCTTCTGGGATGTTCCAGTTTGGACTTAAGACTCACTCAATGGGAAAAAAATTATGCCTGGTACCAGAAACCTACCCAACTTCCTGAGGCTAGTAAAGTCATGGATCTTAGAAAGTCTTCTTCCAAAACTTTACCAAGCAAATATAATTACTAACTGCATTCCAAATACTTAACCTTATACCCATGGGTAAGTATAGCTCTCACCCTTCATCAAAGCAACTTCTTTTTGCAAAAGACAAAGACCATTACAGAAAACTGTAACTGTTCAAAATGCAGAGAACAACTGATCTTAGGGTAACCAGCCCCAATGTTACATCTACAACATGGTAAATTTTAAAGGCAGTGTTTCAAAGCACCAGTACTTCATTAAGCTGGCATTCCACATTAAACATTAACCAATGTGAGTTAGCATCATAGAGCAAAGCCCAGATCTTACCAAATGAGGTCAATTTTTCCAAGCAACATTTTATATGGAATTAGACTGACACCAAGAAAAGTCAAATGAGTAGTGGAGAAAAAAAAACAAACTAATTGATGACCTTACTGGGAAACTGCTTTAGGACTTCCTCAAGGGTATATATTCCTTTTACTGCAATATAAAGTTCAAAAGAAGTATAGGTGGGGGAGGCAGAATCTGTTTTGATTATACTAATGGCAATCATTCAGGAATCCTTAAACCCATTTCTGTTTTTATGTGTATGAGTGTCTCCTCTGTGCACAGTACTGCCAAGTATTGCAAGAGACACAAAAGAAACAACAAATGACCTCCCAGCCTCCCAACTGTGATTAAATTGAAGTGGGAAAAATATTCTGCGTTTTGTGCCCGTAACTTAATTCCAGATTGGAAAATACAATGGCAACAGATGCACTGATTGCTTTTATTTTGCATACAGTGCTTAGAGTTGGGGTCTCTTGAACTCAATTCACAAACTGACATAAAACCATGCGTGGGCACTCCTGTTATAGGATTGCAGCCAGAACTGCATAAAATTCTATGTTTATGCTCTCTACTGCACCAGTCCTTCATTAAGCTGGCATTCCACATTCAACATTAACCAAAGTGTGTTAGCATCACAGAGCACTAGGGGGGCAGCTCTGCTGGTCCTCTCAAATCCCTTTGTTATTTGGACACTCTGTTTCTGTTTCCCACTCCCACAAGTTACTCTTCTGAAACAGGAGGCTGGGGAGGAACCCTTTGTGAGCAATCTAACTGTGCAGGAGCCAGGGCAATGGCAGACTTAGCAGAATGAACCTTAACTATCAGGGAACTACTAACCCACTCATCTCTATAGTCTTGCTGCATTCTTCCAGAGTCCTTGGTCAGAGTTCCTTGTACCTCCCACTTAAGGTAAGAAGACTTATGGTGAGGGGGAGGTAGGTAGAGGCAAGCAATGTGCTAAGATTATTTTCACCCTTTGCAAGACATGCTCAAAAGGTTCTCCATCTCTAGTCTAGGGTGGAGTGGGTGCAGTTCTGCCTGAAAGCAAAGAAACAGCCTCTTCCAGCCATGTGTATCTCTAGTTACATGTACATCCTGATTCCCTCAGATATGAGACAGGTTTATATTTACATTGTCTAGTTTTTAATCTGTTTCAACCTTCCAGGGCCCAAAATTGAGAAAGGATCTCTGATTATTGAAAGCTTGAAGCTACCACTATGACTACTACATTTTAAACACCATTGTTTGCTTTGGCGACAGTTCTGCCTGATGGCACATGGACAGAGAAATTTATTGTGACCTGAAAGACAGAGAGCATCTGTAAGACTTCTAAGACAGACTAATACTTAAATTGGTTACCTGGCAGAAAAGGGCATTCTGGTGAGTAAGTAGCAAGCAAGGACACAGAGGTATTCAAGGCCATTGTTCATATATTCAAAAATGAGACTAGCTCAGGGAGTATAGTTAAGGATGCCAGAGCAAGGAATAAAACAAGATGTAGAGATTCTGAAGGGCATTGAACATCATGGTGATGTGGTAAAGATGCTCGTCTAAGGCATGGGATCTTCTAAGCAGATGAAGCCCAATCCAAAGGACATTTACAAAGAGAACTCCAGCAGGACTATGAAGGCCTGATTGGCAGAAGTTAAGGAAACCATATAGGAGGCTCTAGCAAATGTTTAGATAAGAAAACAACAAAGCAAAGGGCTGGCCAGTAAGGTGGCTTAGCAGGTAAATGTACTTATTCCCAGCCTGGTGACCTGAGTCTGATCCCCAGGACCTACATGGTACAATAAGAGAACTGTCTCCCAAAAATGTTCTCTGACCTCCACACGTGCATCACTGGACATGTGAATCTACACACACACACACACACACACACACCTTATATTTTTAAAACATGAGGAGTTGTGATGTAGCTCAGTGGTTGTGTAGAATGTATGCAGCCCTGGGTTTGATTCCCCAGCACTGCATAATCCAGCCATGGTAGTGCATACCTCTAATCCCAACACTTTGAAAGTTGAGGCAGGAGGATCAGGAGTTCAAGGCCAACCTTGGCAACATAGTGAATTAGAGACCAGTCTGGGATACAAGAGACATTGTTGGAAGGAAGGAACGAAGGGAGGGAGGGAGGGAAGGAGGGAAGGAGGGAGGGAGGATGTGCCACATCTATGGCCATAGTAGCAAGAACTGAAAAATAGCACATTTGAACAAGAAGAAACAGTTACTAAACAATTGGCTCTTTAGAGAAAAAAAGAAGACTCTAGAGTATTTGTGAATCTCTATGGTATCAATACTTGTATCCATGGGTGATTTCAAGCTACCAATTTAATATTTGAGGTAGAGTTGGTAAGACATGCTCAGTCAGCTTTCTTAAGCCAGTATGAGCAAGCTGCAGCACAGCATCATGAAATTATTGATTAGATGTGGAGCGAAATAAGATACGTCTAGTTTCGAAGAGTGCTTAGATACTAAGTTAATAGTAAGAGGGGACTCAGGTGGAAGAACATATTGGGTGAGGGAGGAAGAAGAGGTAGGGCAGGAGGGTATCATTACCTTGATTTTGTACATGCCAAGTTAGTAGCACTACCTGTAGAATTTAACATTCACTGAAGCTCTGCCTTATAACAACTAGTGATGTTAATGGAATGCTTACACTGGGCTAAGTGCAATTTGTATATTTTGATCTTGCAGCTTTGCAATCTCATGTGTTGAGCAGATAACTAACATAAATTGGGTGTTTAACGAATATCTATTATATTAATGAATGTGTGTAATGGGCATAATATAAATAACAACACTGTATATATACGTGTGTGTGTGTGTGTGTGTGTGTGTACACATCCATTTCCCATATATCTCTGCTGGAATTTTAATTGGCTCGATTTTGTATAGGTATTATGTAGGTAAAGATTCTCCCTACAATTAAATCTGTGGGTGTTTCATGGGCATCTCAATCTTAACATGCTTTAAATAGGGTTCCTGAGATTCTGCACATCCTTTGCCAGGATCTAGTCAAGTGAGTTTTTGATCCTCCCCTCCATACATCCCTCTCAACCCTGCAGATCTAGCGTGGGTCCCACATCCAATGTCCCAGCCTAGTCTGGCCACTCTTGCCTGCAACACAATGAACCTCTAGGCTTCCACCAGGACCTGCCCCTGACACACAGGTCCCTTCCACACCACATTCAACCTCTTCACCCAATCTGCACAACCTCCTCCAGGGCCTGTGAACAAAGTGAGCCTGTTTGATCCTTCCTTTCCATATACCTGCCCCAATCCCCATATCTACTCCCAAACTTCAGGCCTTGACTGCATACTAGTCCAGTCCTGTGTCCACCTGACTTCATTCCACCTAAGCTATATCCAATTTCTAGGCCCAACATGACTCACATGCCCTCTATTCTGCCCCCAACCTGCTCTGTCCATATTAGATACAAAATTAATAAAAGAAGTTCATATACCCAGATCACATTGCTTGGTGTTGGGGTTTTTCTTACATGGTCTATGGCTCTTGGGAAAGCATTGTCAGCCCACAAAGAAAATTTAATTTAAAGTGTACACACACACACACACACAGAGACAGACAGAGTGACAGAGACAGACAGAGAGACAGAGAGACTGATTTATGTGTATTATAAGTATTTAGAGATAGTTAACGATTCCTTATTTTAGAAATCTCATTGTAAAAATACAAACAGTATAAAATATCAAGGCAGTATATTCTCTCCAAAATCCACCAATCTGGTAGAAATGTTTGCCAATGAAAATAACTTAGATGAACCCCAGGGCACAGGATTTAAAAAGAGCAATAATAAGCTTCATAAAAATTCAAAAAGCTGAAAAGAAGAACCACAAAGAAACAGCTCAATGAAATCAAGGAGGAAGAGCTTAAGGAAAATAAATGCCTGAGTGATGCCCAAGAAAACACAATTCTAAGGCTGATGGAAATGTTTTCACATTGTTTCTTGTGATATTATCGATCACAGTACATCCAGCTCTCTGTTGCAGGATTGGGTATGTGCTCCAAGCAAGTCAGATTCTCTCTCCTAAGGAATCTGAATGTCAAGGGCACATGAAGATAGACTTCGATTAGGACTTGGTAATCTAATTACACCATCCTAAAGAGATACCTCCATTTTTCTGCAGCAGAGAAACCCACTATTATTCCATTCCTAGCCTTTCTAAAGTCTGGTATCTCACTCTCATTTCAGGCATGACCTATTTCATGTCCTTCCAATAAATTTCATTTAGGTTAGGTAGAGTCATTTTAACTGCTTGTAGCCAATGGACTCTAACTAACTAAATCAAACTCAGTGATGTTACCATTTTCTTTACCTGTAGGTTAGGTTACACACTGAACCCAATATACTTCTAAATATTCAGCCAGAAAGTTCAACATGGATTCAACTTCCTAAATCTTTCTAACCTGTCTCCCTACTCCTATTGTTGGTCTTGACTCAGGCCCTCATTTTGCCCCCTTGATTATAGCAAAAGCCCCTAAATTGATCTCATTATCTCTGGTGTAATCCCTTCCAACACACATCTTGCTGAACCTACATTCCATCACTCCTGAAAATTCAATCCGACTATGTGATTCTACTATGTCATACCTTTCAGTGGTTCCACCTACCAACTAAGATGAGATCTAATCCTTCAATTTAGCACACACACAAAATAATTGTGATGAAATCTCTACCTGTCACTTCCTTCTTTGACATAAGCACAAAATAAAAGACCAGTATGATAGCATGTGCCTGCAAACCTAGTACTCCAGAGACTACGGTAAGAAGATTGGAGTTTGAAGCAACCCTGGACAAACTAGTGAGTCTCTGTCTCAAGAAAGAGAACAAAATCAAATGGATGGCTCAGTCTATTCATTTCAAATTTATAAGATTAGGAATAGTAGTGGTTATAGGATTTTCCTAATTGTGGGCTTGTGATGAAGTATTTTGAAATACACCAGAAGTAACAGCCTCATCCTTCTTCGGTTCATTCTAAATGTCTTGCTATCAAGTTGTGGTGGGCAAGCAAGAACAACAGCAGTGATTTGTGCTGTTTTGGGGACCTCTGGGGGCCTTCATGCCCCACCATTTGGGAGGAATATTATACCTGGATCTGAGATTTCCATTTTTATCATCCATGGCTTTTGGGCTTGTCATTATCCAGACAGTGTAAAGGACTTCCGTTCAAAATATTTTCTTAAAGGATATCTTAATTTTCATTTGGGTAGAGATGGGTGGGGTGTGGGTATAGGTGGGTTGGGTATGGATGCCCGCAGAAGCCGAAAGAAGGTTTCAGTTTTCTAGAGCTGGAGTTCCAGGTGTGAACAACCTAGCATGGCTGCAGACAGCCAAACCAGGCTTCTCTGGAAGAACACCAAGAGCTCTTAACTGCTGACCTGTCTCTCTAGCCCTCAAACTCATCTCTAAAAAAATATTTTTAACTAGCTTGCAGTTAAAACTTTCTTGCATTTTTAGTTTTAGTTATCCTCCTCTTTTCTCTCTTATCCCCCATCCATCCCTCTGTTTAAACCGTATCACCCCAGTATTCCTCCCATCTATCTCATTTTGCATGAATTCTATTATTTACTCCCCCTTCAGACACCGTCTTTCTCCAATGACTTCTTTCTAGCTTCCTGTTCTCTGAAGACATTCCAAGTTCCGTACAAAAATTAATTTGAAGCTATAATCCACATGTAAAACAGAACATGAGTCTTATTTGTGGGGGGGGCTAGGTTATCTCATTTAGTGCAACTTTTTTTAGTTCCTCCTATTTTTCTTCAAATTCCATAATTTCATTTTTCTTCCGTGCTAAATAGAATCCATTATGTAAATGTACTTCATTGACATGCTATCTTTTGGTTTTTAACCTTGAATTTGCTAGGTTCCCCATGTAGGCTTTGAACTCGCCATTCTCTTGTCTCATCCTCCTGAGTGCTACAATTAAAGATGTGTGCCACCACTCCAAACCTAAACATATTCTAAGAGTGCAAGCTAGTAACCTACCCATCATCCCTCAACTCTGCTCCCAACTTTCTATCCTTTTGATGTGTAGATTTCCTAGGCTACCTTGCCAACTCCACTTCCTGTTAAGGTCTGCCAATATGAAGCACTGGCAGGAGATCAGAAGGCAGGAGAAAGATGGTCTGTGTTTGGCCGACAGCATGTTAGTTCCCACAAAGAGCTGTAGTGGCAGCAACAGTAGTTTCCTGCTGTTGTCAATGTGGTATTTACTACTTTGCAAATCTCTACCTGATTGTGCTAATGTCTCTAACAGAGCAACAGCAGGTACAAGCTTATCAGTTGTACTCCAGGAATATTAATTCCCAATCTGTATCATCTCTTCTTTCTTGTGGCATCTCCCTTCCCGCCTCTGCTCTACTGTTTCTTCCAAACACTTTGTAACGATTTCAATTCAGTTCTCTATTTGAAACAGAGAGTAATTTATCTTTAGTCGGTGTCCTGAATGATTTTTATGTCAACTTGATACAAGCTACAGTCATTCAAGAGGAGAGAACTTCAATTGAGAAGATGTGTCCCTAAGATCTGGCTGTAGATAAGCCTGTAGGGCATTTTCTTAATTAGTGATTGATAATGGGTGTGCCCAGTGTATGGTTTGTGGAGTCACTCATGGACTGGTGGTCCTGGGTTCTATAAGAAAGGAGGCTGAGCTAGCCAGTAAGCAGCACCCTTCCATGACCTCTGCAACTGCTATGCCTTCAGGTTCCCACCTGATGTTGAGTTCCAGCTTTGGCTTCCTTCAAAGAACTGTTGATTCAGGATATGTGAGCCAAATAAACCCTTTCCTCCCCAAGTTTACTTTTGGTCATGATGTTTCATCACAGCAATAGTGACCTTAACTGAAACACTTGGCTAATCCCAAAGAATTTACAGATGAGACTGCCCAATCCCCATGAATTATCTGTCAGAAGAAATGACAAAAGGATAGCAGGCCAGTGTGGCTTATATAACAAGTTTCCAGCCACTCAAGGATGTATAGTGAGACCCTGTCTCAAACAAACAAAGAAAAGACAAAAACCTCTGAGGCTGGAGGTGTAGCTCAGTTAGGAAAGTACTTGGATTGTATGCCTGAAATCCTGGTTTTGATCCCCAGTGCCCAGTAAACGGGGCAGGATGGCACATACCTACCACCTCAGCATATATACCTGACTGCTACTGCCTTAATTTTGATGGTGCTTGAACTTTTCATACACATGCAACCAAAAAGATCTAATCTTTTGTGTATGGTTTCTGTTATGCAACATTCTATTTCTGAAATTGATCCACTGTGATACAAGAAACTGTAATTCATAATTTGGTTGCTCTGTAATAAATATTCAGTCATACAAACAAACATGGCTGGCTTGTCAGGCTGTATAAATAAAGTGGGTAAGATTAGGTAAGATACTGGTGAATTAGATTTCATGCTGAAAATGAGTAAGACCATAAAAGTGTAGTTGCACACACTGCAAATAGAAAGGCTTGAGGCAAAGTAAAACAGCCACAGCTGCTTTAATTTAAAAACAAACGAACAAAAACAAAACTACTGGGGACTGGAAAGATTGCTCAATGGTTAAGAGCACTTTCTGCTCCTCTAGAGGATCCAGGTTTGATTCCCAGCACCCACATTGCAGCTCATGACTGGCTGTTAACACTAGTTCCAAGAGATTCAAGGAACTCTACCAGCCTCTGTGCACACCAGGCACACACATGGCACACCCACATACATGCAGGAGAAGCACACATATACAATAAAAGTGAATAAAAACAAAACTATAGTATAGAAGTGAAATTCAACTTATTCTCTTAACTTCCAAAGGCAAAATTTAGGCTTATCAGCATATGGCATAAAATAGGATACCTCTGCTCTCTTGTCACTATACTGTTGTCTATATCATTCCATAAATTTCTTCAGATTATTTCAATCTGAAGAGGCAGCCAGATTATGGTAGCACTACATACATATAACTTAAAATTATATTCATGGTTATTTGCCTGCATCCAAAGTGTCCAAACTCAATATATACTTCTAGAAATAATCTTTGGAATTCTCTGAAAGCTTACTCACACACACACACACACACACACACACACACACACACACACACACGGTGGGAGGGGGGTACAACAACAGACTAGGTACCTGACAGATACTGGCTCACTCTATATGAATCACGAGAACTGTGTGATGTTGAAGCCTCTGAATCAGAAAATTTGGATATTGTTTAAGTTTTACACTAATTTGAAAATGATTTCCTATGCTAGATTATGCTGTGACTCTTTCAGAGAAAAATGTGACCCTGGGTATATGAAGTTAATAGATAAGACAGCCAAAATTTCTGAGAGCCCATAAGCAGATGTGCAAGAAGTTTGTACACACATGCTGTTGTCTGAGCAATTATAAAGTTCGAGGTAAATTTAGACACTTTGTAAACTCTATAGTGTTGTGGATATTTGTTTAGGGGGAAGGGTGCTTCCTGATGCCTTGCAGCATGTAAAAGGCTTCCTACTGTTAACACCTCTGTGCTAAAAGACAATGGAGTAACCCCCCAAATCTCCATATGAACAGGCCATTTGTTTACATTAATGCAGATGAAGGTTCCCTATCACCATCAATGCCTGCAGCCTGGTGATCAAAGAAGACTCTGACTCACTCCAGCTTGGACACCTGCCGGGATTGGTGACATGTCTGCTGGCAGACACTGAGAAGTAAGTGTTAGGTTCCATTCATTTGTATAATGAAGGCCTGTGTGGGGAGAAGTGGTGTTTTGAATGTATAAAGGACCTGGGAGGAGAACCAGGAGGGAGCATGGTGTGAGGAGGTGATAGAGTGAGCTCTCTCTCTTTGCCTTAGCCATCAGCCTGGGTATTGGATCCCTGCGAGTTGACATGGCTCATTATTAATATATTGCTGATGATTTAATAAATAATACTTTAACACTATAGTATATTACACTAGAAGATGAGTGGGGGTTGGGGGGTAAAAGGATTTCAAAGAACCCTGAGAATCACCTTCAAATTTCAAACCATTGCCTACTTAGGTGGCATGACTTTTAATTTTTTTAATTTCATTTCAAGTTTATAGGTGTTTTGCGTGCATGTATGCCCATACACCACATGCATGCAATACCTACGGAGACCAGACAAGGGCATCGGATACTTTAGAACTGGAGTTACAGATGGCAGTGAGCCACTATGCTGCGAACTAAACCCAGGTCTTCTGCAAAAGCAACAACTGCTCTGAACTGCTGAGCCAATTTCTCTAGCCACTAGGCAGCACAAGTTTTACAAAATAAAGTTCTAAAAACATTACTAATGAAATTCTGGAGCAGAATTAAATACAGAAGAATTTACATCTGGTGGGTCTGGAATTTTATGAATAATGAAAAAACATGAAAAATATACTGGTAGATTTTAGATCATCAGATCAAATTTTTGTTATGAAAATGTCTTTTCTAGTTTTAAACCTCCTTTAGTGTGCTGCCAGAGGCTTTCCTTTTACAAGCTTGCCAACACACTAAAGAGCTTGCATGGGAGGTAATTGTAGAGATGATTGATAATCAAAATTGGTTTTGCTAAAATTTCTAAGCATATTCAAGAAAGAAGTATGGAACCTCATATTAACAGCAAGTGGTGGGATTAAAAAGGTCTATTAGAGCCTCCAAATTCTTAGCATTTTGGTGATGAGTTTGTAATGTGTAAGGATTTCAATTATACTTTCCTCAATTTACTTTTAGACATAGTACAATGAATGATACATTATATTTCTGTGGGAGGTAGAGATAGAAATAACACACTATTTAAGAAAAAATCCTGTTTAACAAAAAAATAGCTGTGGTTGGAATTTTTTGTTGCTAGAGAAAATGAAGATAGTATAGTTTTTTTTCATGTTCTTTTCCAGTTGTAAAAGAACACTGTTGATGCAGTTTTTAAAAATCTAAACAAATGGATGAATATGCTCATTGGCTAGAAAATTCGTGTAATAATTTTATTCAAACTGATATATAGATCCACTACAATCACAATAGAAAATGACATGCTTGTTGTGGAAAGCAACAAGATGATTTAGTTACTTTAATCATTTCACATTTTGTACACACTATTAAGTATAACATTACATCCTATAAATATGAAAATCATGTTTTTTTTCCAATGAAAAACATTAGTTTTAAATGCACACAGAACTGCAAAGAAGAGCCAAAGCAATCTTAAAACCTTAAAATGACAACAGAACAGGAGGGCTTGCACTATTAGAGACTTTCGCTAACACGACAGCAATTGAAGTAGTATAGGATTTGTTCCAGGATCGTCCAAAACACCAGTGAAACAGGATAGAGACCACAGAAATGGAATGACCTCTGTTTATCAGGTGGCAATGAAGGTATCATAAAACTCAATGGGAAAGGTCAGCCTTGCAATGAATAATGGAGTGCCCACTGGACATCTGTATAGAAAAAAAAAACCATCTCAACATACACAAAATTAATTTGAAATGGATCACAGTTCCTTAAATAATGTAGTACAGCCATCTGTAAACTGTGTCGAGGGCCAGATAGTAAATATTTTGGGTTTTGTGAGCCATATTGTCTCTGTCATACTACACTGGCTATAGTGTGAAAGCAGCAATAGACAATATGGAACCAGATGTGGCTTTCGGATTGTAATGTATGACCCTTGTTCTACGAACCCACATAGGAGAACACCTTCTCGTTCTTAGGAATAGGCAAATATTTCTTCATTTAGGCAATCAAGAGCATTATTCTTATAAAATGGACAAAGTAAACATCATCAAAATTAAGAATTTCTTGCCAGGTTTGGCAATTCATACTTGTAATCCTGATCCTTAGGAGACCAAAACAGGATGACTGTCATATGTGTGAGGCCAGCATGGGCTTTAGAGCAACATGCTGTCTCCAAAAACCAAAATAAGAAAAATAATTTAAAACGTCTAATCAAAATCTCCTATTAAAAATATGAAAGGAGCATGGTCACTCATGACTTTATCCCAGCACTTGGGATGCAGAGGCAAGTGGTTCTCTGTGAGTTTAAGGCCAGCCTGGTCTATATAAGTTCCAGGCCAATTAGGGTTACATAGACCCTGTATCAAAAAAGAAAAACAAGATAGAGTGTAGCAGTATGCTACAAATCTTTTACCCTCAATTTAGGGAAAGAAAGGAAGGATAGAAAGAAATTTTCACCACTTTTGCAGGCGATCTTGATATAGAAAGAAAGAAAGGTAGAAATCTTCACAGCCTCGTTTAGGCTGTCCTAAGCTTGAGAGGACTTGCTGACAGGGAGTCAGACTAGCGTCTCACTCAGCTCATGGTCTGTAAACTCGATCTCTCCAACCTTTGTTCTCTTAAGAATCGACACACTAACAACAACAACCCAACCTACGAACCACCAACCAACACCCACTCCGACTCTTAGGGCTTCAGACCTTTTATACCCTAAGCCAAAAGTTCCCATAAACCCAAGCAGCACACAATCCCAAAAAACAAGCTACAGGTGCCAGAATGACTGCATCTAACCAAATTATAGCCACCTGCATCAAGCATTCCAAACCAAACTCATAAACAACTATACCACAGGTGGGGTAGCAACAAAACCCTAATCCAAACGCCATTTTGCATTTTTAAAGAAACCAAAATAACAAAAACTTCTTCCAAGTGTTCCTCTATAGTGGAGACTGAGGAAAACATGTGACATTACTTCTTTTTTCCACTTACACACACACACACACACACACACACACACACACACATGCACCCCCTTCTACACACACATGTACATACACAGCCCCTTCTACACACACATGTACATACACAGACACTAAAAAACAACTTTCAAAAGTGGCACGTGATAGCATCATATATCCATCATAGTGGTTAAAGTGAAACTGATATGCACCTTACTTGTCACGTGACAAACGGATGAGATCATTCTGTTTCTGTGCTCTTTACCCTGTTCCATTGGTCTTTTGAATGATTCTGGAACAAATACCACACTACCTTGATTGCTGTAGTTTTAAGAAAAGCCTCTGATGATAGTGCAAACTACCCTGCCTTGTTGTCATTTAAGATCTCCTTGCCTCTTCCAGGACCTTTGCTTAGAACATAGTTACTAAGGCTGGCATACATTTCTGTAAGGCATATACGCTATACAACTGCAGGTTTTACTAAAGCTAAACATACATCTACTCTATAACCAGGAAATCCACACTTCCACACTTTGTGCTACCTTAATATGGGTGCTCATGTTCCCTGAAAGATACGTAAAAGGTTGCTCATAACATTTTTTTGTTCATGATTCAGAAACAAGAGACTCAAACATTCTTCTCCTCTAGAATGGAAAAAACCAACCGAGGTAAATTCACACAGCCAGAACAATACATAGTTTAAAAAAAAAAAAACCTAACTAGAAATAGGTACAGTGACATAGTTAGATCACATAAGTATAATGCTTAGTCAATCTCAAATACACAAGTACACAGTTTTATTTCACTAAAAAGACAGGCACATTAAAATATCTGTGTTGGGACTGGAGAGATGGCTTATTTAATAGCACTGGCTGCTCTTCCCAGATCCATCATAGCGCCTCACAATTTTCTGTAACTTCAGTTCCAGGGGATCCAATGCCCTCTTCTGACCTCTGTAGGTGCTGTATGTACATAGTACACATACATACACCAGGCACACATATATACACATAGAATTTAAAAAATACTAGTAAAATAAAATATCTGTGTTGATTGATCTTACAATGGTGGTTCCCTTGAGAGTATTGGTTGGGAGGGGTAATTAAGTCTTCTGGTGTTCTAGAAATGACCTGCATCTTGATCTGTGTGGTAAATGATTGTGTGCATATATGTCTTTGCCTGTGCACATGTATTAGGATGGGTGTAAACTAAGTGTCCTATACTTAAAATCTGTGAATTTTAGTGTGGAAAAAATATTTTTAAAAGAAAAAAGATGTTATCAATTAAAAGGGAATATATTATCACACCATGATTTAATAAGTAAATTATTGCTTTTCTTTCTAAATTACAGTTGCAAGAAGAGAAAATATCCCTTGTGTTTTTCTAAGTATATTATTCTACTTTTCTTTAGCTCATTTATAAAAAATTTCTGCTTTAAATGTGGTATCTAAGTACAATACAGTGAGAATTTTGTTCCAATTTCCAAATTTTATCATTAGGTCATACTTTCATGACCTTTTCTTCAGAGGACTTGCTCTGGCAGAATTCAGTATTCTGTGTTTGTGGCAAATTATCACTGTAAGAAATGTTTCACTCTCTCCGTTGTCTGGTTTTACATTCACCTAGGGGTACTCATACCCAGCGTGCCTATGAGCAGCCAATCTACTCACAGTAACTAACAGGCAGGAAAAGCCCTAAAGTGCTCAAAGGAATCAATAGCTCTTTTTCTTAGTGGTGTGAAAAGATACCTTAATAGGTAATAAAATTATAACCCTGGCTTGGCATGGTGGCACACAACTTTAGTCGTAGTGCAGGCAGATCTCTGTGAATTCCAGGCCAGGCTGGTCTACATAGTGAGTTCTGGACCAGCCAAGGCTACAGAGCAAGTGTTTGTCTCACCCCTCCCCCAATAAATTATGACCTTAATATTCTCCCTTTATTCATTAGAAAACCATGCCTTGATGTTTTTCCTGGAGCATGTATTCAACTAGAGGTGAGGAAAGTACACCATGTCTAAAACATCAGTAGCAAAAGTAGTCATTATTTTCTGTTTCATTAAGAGTGTTTCATGCTTTGGAAGTTTATTTTTAGTTCTGTATAAAATAATTGTTTTGTGTGCTGTTGCATGAGGGTCTGTCTAGGTCTTGGCGTTTCTGTATTGTCTGCAGGTGTTGGATTCATGTGGGGGATGTTTGATTGCTAATGATCTGCATGTGCTATCAGTAGAACACCTGAGGAGTTCTGTATCAATAGAAACACCCGAGCAGTGACATTCAGGGTTCTACTGTCCAGTATGCCACAGGCTAGGATAGTGGTTCCTTCTGCTGAGGTCTGGCAGAGTTTACATCTTTGAATATGCCTTCACCTCTTCCTTGCTGAGCTGCCTCAATAGGAGCCTAACTGATACAGTTTTATACCCTTTATTACTAAAAGAAGAATCAGTTGTGTGTGTGTGTGTGTGTATGTGTGTGTGTGTACATGCATATGCATATATGTGACTATGGAGGGCAGAGGGCAACCTCAAGTGTCATCTGAAGGAACACCATCCATATGTTTTGACATAGAGTCTCTCACAGGCCTAGAGCTCACCAATTGGTTGACCAGCAAGTCAAGGAACTTCTTGTCCCTGCCTCCCCAGGCCTGAGATTACAATTGTCAGTCATCACACCTGGCATTTTACAGAAGGTCTTTGCACTTAAAGGTAAGTGTTTTATCAACTAAACCATAGCCTTCAACCTAGGAATCATTTTTCTTTTGCTGGAGGTCCCTGCAGGCTTCCCAGCCAGGAGAGAAATGATCCTGGTGCCCTCTACATTCTTTACCTGGAATTTTCAAATATATTTTTCTTTGAAGGAAGTTCTGGTGTGTTTTGATTGTTTTCCACCAAGGTTAAGCACAGGGCTACAATTCAAAATGTTTGAATTACATATAGTGCTTGGTTTTAATTTTCCATCTGAGGAAGTGGTAACTGGAGATAATATTAACTTAGTAATGTTAATATGTTAGAGAAGAAATTCAATTTTCTTTACACTTGTATGATTTATTATGTCATGACATACTTACAATATGTATTTCCCCTATTACAGGATTACTCTTTTATGATACCACTAGTCTTTGAAAGAAGGTATTTTTTCTAAAGAAAATGCATGAAGTAGTTTGCAATGCCATATGATTTTATTCTGAACAAGGTATAATAAAAAGCAGAGAATCTCTGTCAGCAGATGTGAAAAGGCTAGACTTGACTACACTATGAATGACTGTGAGAATTACTTAATTTTTCAAAGCTTGCCATTTCTTCACCTGTGAAATGAGACTATTAGCATAATGGCTGCCATACTGAAGAAATGAAATCAGCTATATAATATCTTAAACTATGAAATGGATATGACACTATTCTTTAAATTACAGTAACATTAGAGATTACAAAGATTTAGATTCTGGCTTCGAAAAAATACTGCAGTCAAAAGCTCATTATAAAAATTTCCATAATGATGGTAATTGAAAAGTGTATTTTAATGGGAAAAAGGTACTTTCACATTCCGTTGAATAAAATACTTTATTACTGGGAAGATAGGTATGAATCAGGTTTGGAAGAAAGGAATTCATAGAAATGAAAGATTATCATTACACCTTTGAGCTCTAAGCCATTTATAAAGGCCTAAGACAGAAACCAAAAAAAAATATTCTTACACTATAACGAAAATGAAAAGTAAACAACATCATACATGAAATACTCTTCCCAAAAGATTAAATTGCCTTTAATTAAGACTGAAAGCAGGCAGCAGAAGACATTAAATAATACCATGGAAACTGAATCAGGAAATCTAGACTGTGGGAAACTCAAGAGGAGAAACAACCAGTTTCTTCAACAAATGAATTGCAAAATAAAGAAGGAGAAAGGGAGGTTATGGGTATAGATAGCTCAGTTGTTGGAGGCTTGCCTAAAATGCATGAAGCCCTCAGTTCCATTCAAAATACCACATAAACTGGTGTGGTGTTGCATGACTGTAATCCCAACATTTGGGAGGTAGAAACAGGATGACCAGAAGTTCAAGGTCATCTCTAGCTACTTAATTACAACACGTTGTATGTATGCCTGAACATGTAAAAACAAGAATAATGAAATTTAATGTCATTTTAGCCCATTCTACTTCTATTTTCCACTCTCTGGCTCTACGAAAGTTTTAACAAAATTTACAGGCCACCTTTGTGAAAGAAAGCATCAGTGTGACAGAGACATGAGGAGGAAGAATCCCAGACAACTGTCACTGCTGTGTATGTCTAGATGGTACCCTGGAAGGCAATGCTTAAAGGGCTGAGTGTACCTGACCTGATTCAGACCTAATGCAGAGCAAACTAAATCCTTGAGGGGGAGCATTCATCAAAACCATACACAGGCAACTCTTTCAGCTTTTTAGCTAATACGAAGGAAGTGTTAAGACACACACCAGACTACAACATGGATGGGGGGGAAGTGAAGAGATCTATAAGTTTTGTTTTGTTTTTCAAGGTCCTGAAATCAAGCATGGTTGTACACAAATCCCAGCACTTGAGAGGAGAGGCAGGCAGATTTCTGGGATGCCAGCATGGTCTACAAAGTGAGTTCCAGGCCAGTCAGAGCTACATAGTATCACCTTGTCTCAAAAACAACAAAAAACGAAAATCCTCATGTATTCAAGGGAACCTAGAAGGGCATATGTATTCAGATGACTTTGGGTATTCACAAGAAATACCCAAGAAAGCCCTTCTACTCTTTTTGTTTGTTTGTTTTCCAAAACAGGGTTTCTCTGTTGTGACTCTGGCTGTCCTTACTCTGTAGACCAGGCTGGCCTCGAAATCACAGGGATCCACCTGCCTCTGCCTACTGAGGGCTGGGATTAAAGATGTGTGCCCCTACCGCCACCACCCATTTACTCTTATCTGTCTGATTTTGATCTTCTACACTGTCAGTGGCAGGGCTAGGTCTCAAAATGCACTTCAACACTTCTCCAACATTAGAAATTGATTGGTCCCAGGCACGTAAGAAACATTGTCCAATCCTGAGCTGACATCCCAACTAGCCAACTAGACCACACATGACAGTGACCACACATGACAAGAAATACAAACATTAAAGACTAGTTCAGAAAAGTCACTAACCAAACTACAGTTAAAATAAGCAGAAACAACATACCCCAATACTGGGGAAGAATATAACTCCTAGAGCTGCCAAATATGATGATTCAAAATGTTTACCCACTTCTGTAGCTCAGTGCTAGAGCCCTATGTGCAAGGCCCTGGCCTCCACTCCAACACTAAAAAGCAAAACAAAGCAAAATTCTGGATGTGACAAGCCTACAATCCCAGCCTCAGGAGGATCATGAGTTCCAAGGCAGCCTGGGCTACAAAACAAGTTGCAAACCAGCCTGGGCTACAAAGTAAGACCTTACCTCAAAAACAAAAATTGGAAATAAGTCCATTTTTTAACAAAAAATTAGGAGACAAATAAGTCAGAATGTATAGTATAAACATGGGAGAAAAAGAATCAATAAAAATTGTCCTTGAAATTAACTTAAAAGCCTCTTCCCTAAGGACTAGCTCTACAGGTACCAGAAGACACTATTAGGCTTCCAAAGGAGGGAAACAAACCAAGTCCTACCCAGCTATGATGCCTATGAACCACATCAATTATCAGCATGGTACAATGACCGTAATGCATACCTTAATGGTAACCAACAGCTTTCTAATTGGACTTAAGAACCTCACGAGCAATATCTGGCCCCCTCCACGAGATGGAATCCATTCCTGACACGCCTCTGTTGACCAAGAACCCAAGACTAGATAGGCCATACACTTAGTATAAAACCAAATACTGTTTTGCTAAGGGAACATAGCAATAAAATGACTCCTAATGACATTCCCCTATACTTATGGTCACTGTCTAGCTCAGCCATCAGAGAAGCTTCCTCCTGCAGCAGATGGGAACAAATACAGAGACCCACAGCCAGACATTACACACACACACACACACACACACATACATACAGAGAGAGAGAATGAGAGAGAGAGAGAGACAGAGAGACAGACAGACAGACTTTGAAACACTCATTCCTAAATGGGATGTCTCCATCAAATCCCTTCCCTCATGGCTCAGTGAACACTACAGAAGAGGAGGCAGAAAGAGTGTAAGACCCAGAGGGGATGGAGGACACCCAGAAAACACAGCCCTCTGAATCAACTGGATCAACACAATATGAGCTCACAGAGCCTGTGGCAGCATGCACAAGGGTATGCACAAGTATAAGCTAGGTGGGGTTCCAGTGCTAAGAGGGGAAGTAGACACAAGCCCTCATCTCTAACACAGAGATTGTCTCCAATTGATAACCACTCTTAAGGCCAGGCCCTATGCCCAGCACTAAATGGTCAACACAAAATGAACTCAATGACATTTTTGGAGGCTCTTCATCTCATACTGCTTTGTCAGGGCTTTTTAGTTTTCTCTTACAGGTCCTTTGTGTATATTCTATGGTTTCCAGTTCTGTGGGGGTTTGGGGGGGATTTCTGTGTGTGAAAAGTGCGTGTGTCTACATCTCTATGTGTTTCTTCAGCCTTTTCTTTGGCTCTTTTTCTTTTGATTGTTTGGTTGGTTCTATTCTTGTGTGTTCATATTTTATCTAATTTTATTATTATCATTGGTTTTCATCTGAATGATAGCTAGAAAGGATATAAAGTTGGGGGGGGTGGAAGATGTGGGAGGAGTTGGGGGAAGGGAAACCAGAACCAGAATGCATTGTATGAAAAAAAAATCTATTTTCAGTAAAAAAGGCAAGTGAAATTCATGTAAGATCCTACTTGCAATGAAGCTATTATTTTTATGTTAGAACATGAAAGCAATTTTGAAAGCAATTGAAAATTTAAATATAGACTTTGTCCTTATTAACATAAGATTAACTTTCAAAGAATGAAAGTGATTTAATAAACATCAATCCATTTTAACCCTGAAAAAATTATTCTGTAAAATAATGATGCATAGTAATAAATAAATGCCCACTAAAGATTGGCATTTTTATTCAATGAAAATGAAATCCCTGAAATTAAATTCAAGCAGTAATAAAAGTTCTTTAATTATCATCATATACTTTAAAATATAATTATTCTAATTTATTTGCACATTTTATTTCTGAATTTCAGGAATTGTAAGCTTAAGTGCAAAAAAATAGTGACTTTCCTGACCGTTGGGTAAAATTCATATCCCTGTGGTATTCCTTTTCCCCAAACACCCTAACCTAGGCAGACTCTCACTGTTCTCATTTCTTTTTCCCTATTTGCACCACAAATAGCTAGAAAGACATGAGGGAATGCTCGGTATCATTTGACATTAAGTAAGCACAAATGAAGACCACAATGTAATACCATGTCGTGCCTACTAACTCTTAAATTTATATCTACTATGTAGAAGCTTAGGAGGTATGAAGAGAGAGGACTCTAATACCCCTCAAAGATTAGATTAATTCCCCTCACTGTACTAAGAACTACTCCTCAAGGCCAAATCCATAAACCCTGGAGTATTTGTGGGAGCCTTGGCAGAAGTGCTGGGAGAACAGTAAAACGGTCCAAGTATGAAAATCAGCCACACATCATTAAAATGCTGAAGTACAAGGACAGTGCTTCTCAGTCAGTCTAAAGAAAAGCTTAGGGATGAAAAGGATGCCACTAATGTTACCGCAGAAAGTTGGAAGAGGGAGAGAAGGCAGCCAAGGGAGTTTAAAAACTGTTTTTTGTGTCAAAAACTCAAACCAACTCAGTTTTCATGGAATGGCAAGGTATACACTTCCACTTCTAGGCAAGGGCCTAGGGATGGAACTAGCTGAGTAAACAGCTTGCCTAGCACCCAAGGCCAGGTATGCCATCCCCAGCATCTCAGAAACCGGCACAGTGGTGCACACCTGTAATCCTAGCAGTCTGTGGGTGGGGGCAGGAGGATCAGAAGTTTACGGTCATCCTCAGCTACATAGTAAGTCAGAGGCCAACCTGGGTTACAGGAGATCCTGTCCAAAAAACAAGATACCATAGTTATTATCCAATAAGGCTTTTCTTATGTAGTGTCTTATAGAATTAGTGTTCTGTAAGAGCAGGTTTTCAACTCAGCTAATGCCTGGGGTGGCTCCAGGAAAGATCCTGGAGAGCTTGAGTACAATTCAAATTTCTAGCTCTTCTCGAATTCTGACTAATTTCCTTGTGTTTAGGAATGAATTGAGATGACAGTGCTTAAGGATTCTTGGCCCGTAGCTTAGGTTAAAATCAGACAGTGTTATTAACCGAATATAAAACTTCTGACCCCCATCCAGCTCATGTGCTGAACATTTGGTGCTCAGTGGGTATTGCTACCTTGAGGTAGTGCAAACATTAAGAGGTGGAGCCAAGTGTAGGAAGCAGGTCACTGGGACACACCATTGAAAATTATACCCTATGTCCCCTTCTCTTTCTCTGCTTCCCATACACCATGAGGCGAGGGGCCACTGCTTTATGTTCTCACCTGCAAGTTCTGCCTCACCATGTGCCCAGACTCAAAGGAGCCCAGGACTATGGACTGAAACCCTGAGCCAAGACCAACCTTTTCAATTTCTTCCTATATATTCACAACCTTCTTGGAAATGGCTTTTCAAGATCCTTCTTCCAATTTACATTTTTTAAACCACCAACCTGTGACAGTTCTTATGTAAATTCTGAATAAAAGATTATCAAGTGATTTCCAAGTATTTTCCATTTTGTGTTTTCATTTCATAGTAGGTTATTTTTTTGTTCATCTTTCTTTTTAATTTTAGACAGGGTCTTACTATTAATCCATGCCTGGCTTAATTTTACTTTCATAATAATGTCACTAGAAGCATGGAAATTGTTGTTGTTTTGTTTGTATAGCCCTGTTTGTCCTGGAACCTACTCTGTAGATCAGGCTGTCCTTGAATTTGCAGAAATCCACATATCTCTGGACTGCTGGGATTAAAGGTGTGCACCACTACACATCCTGAAGCATGGTAATTCTTAATCTTGATATTGATTTTTCAAATTATTCTGTGTGCCCGGTTCCATAGCTAAGAAAGTACTGCCTAGTGTAAGATCATGAAGATTTACTCCTGTGTTTTGTTTAGAAATCTAATAGCTTTAGACTTTACATTTATGTTTATTTTGTGCTAATTTTTGCATATGGCATGATAAATAAATCAAATCAGAACCTTTTGCATTGGAATATCCAGTTACAGCAACATTTATTGAAAAGACTATGATTTATCCCCACTGAGTTTTTTGGCAACCATGACTCCAGTTAAATTATTCCAAAGGCATATATTTATTTCTGAATTCTCAGTTCTACTCCATTGATCTGTGTTTATTCTTTTTTGTATGTGTTCATGTGTGTATGCACATGTGCATTTGAATGCCTGCAGAGATCAGAAGAGTGTGTCAGATAATCTGGAACTGAAGTTACAGGCAGTTGTGAGACACTTGATGTGGGAGCTGGGAACCAAATCCAGGTTCTCTGTAAGAGCAGCAAATGCTCTTAATGGCTGAGCCATCTCTCCATCCCCAATCTATAATCTATTCTCACATCACCACACTATGATTTTAACAGGCTCTCAGACTTTAGTAGACACCCCAGGTCTTAGCACAACTGATTCCATGATGGAAGTACCATTAAGGCCATAAAACTCAGTTTGTAGACAGCAACACCAGACAAAGCATTAGACAAAGGTCTAATCCATCAAAGACCATAGTTCTTGCAAAGTCTCTAAATGTACTAACTTTGCTTTTTAGCTTCTGTATTTCTGATTCTGGCTAACTGTTCTTGCTAACTGAAATATGTCAACCCAGAACATGGCTTTTGTGCTTAAACGCTCAACTTGAGAAAGGCCTGAGGCTATTTCATGATCCCACACACCTGTGTAGTTGAGGGCCAGCTAATATTAGTAGTAGAAGTAGTAGTAGTAGAAGACTAATAGTAGTCTTCTCTGGTGGATACCACACAACATGATTAGCATACCTTTGTAGTAAGCTTTGAAATCAGTAAGTGAGTCTTCCAATGGTATCTGGTTGTTTTGTTTTGTTTGTCAATACTATTTTAATAATTCACAATACCTTACATGTCTATTTCAAAAAGAATCTTTATTAGCTTACTAATGAGTAGATTTCATTTTGGCATTTTTTTTCTAACAGATCTTTACTTCTCTCCCAGTCTTCTTCCTTGGCTTCTTTCTTATGTCCTCCTCCCTGCCCTGATTCCTTTCCATGCTCACGTTCCATGTGACCTCTTGTCTCCCTCTCTCAACCCTTCTTTGACCCCCCCTTATATGAGATCTCTTATTTGAATTTTAAAATCAACTTGTTGGTTTCTGCAAGTGCCATCTGGGATTTTTTTAACAAAGATTGTATTATACTGTAGAAGAGCATGGTGACTATTGCCTTAACTATATTCAGTCTTCTAAATGAATATGGAATGTCTCTGCATTTATTAGACTGTCTTTGCTTTTTAAAAGAACATTTTGACATGACAGATTAACTGATTTTGCACTGTTAAATGAACCTGGCATCCCTGGGGTGAATCCCAGTTTCTCACAGAATATAATTAATCCTTTTTTTGTACAGTATATTACTAGATTTGATTTGCTAATATTTTCTTGAGCTTATTGGATGTAGATTTGCATCAAGCTTAGGGCACTGTTAGGGTCAAAGCATTAGGAAGGTCGAAAACCACTGCCCTAAGGTGATGTCTGTATTTGGTGATGAGGTGCATTTCTTGGATTCAGCAGAAAGAGGAATCCTGCTTTCTAATTCAGTCTGTCCATGTCACTTTAATGAGGAATTAAGACCATTAATACGAACTATTAATGAGAACTGCTTATTAATTCCCTTTATTTTTGTTGTGGTGGTGTTGGAATCTACTCCACCCATTTTGACCCTGAGGTTTTGGTTTGACATCCTATGCTTTTCATTTCAGTTTGGGTTTTCTTTAGTGCTTCTACTTCTATATTCATGTCTTGAAATGCTTTATTACATTCGAGACTGTTTATGTTTTCATAGTCTTCATTAAGGTATTTGTTCAAATATTTAATGTTCTTGAACATGTTCATAATTGCTACTTTGAAGTCCTTGTCTTGTGCATCAGCTCAATCGCTTTTCTCAGGGCCTACTGCAATAGGGTTCCTGGCTTCAGGGGGAGGCATATTGTCTTGCCTGTTCATATGTTTTTGTGCTGGGATCTAGGTGCAAATGCTATGAAGTTAAGTTATGATATTTGAAATATATATATATATATATATATATATATATATATATATATTATTTTTTGTTCAGTGGATGCTTTGTTCTTTGGTTGTTGTTGCCTACTCTGGGTTCTAGCAAAGTATGGTGGCTGTGGGGTTCTTGGTGGAGAGTTCCTCTGCAGGTTAGTGGGGAGTCAAAAAATGGAGATGGGCTAGAAGGAAAGGGTGAAAGGGCTTCCAGGAAGAACTATGGTGACTCTGGGTCCGCACCAAGAGGCCAAGTCATTAAGGGATGGAGGTCGGCTGGGTGAAGGGGGTTCCTGCAGGCAAGCTGCAGCAGGACTAGGAGTAATTCAAAAGAGACTAGAATGGAGGACAAAAAGGATGAGAAAGGTCCAGTCTTAGCTACATTTCTATTGCTATAAAGAGACAGCATGACCAAAGCAACTTATAAAAAAGAAGCATTTTAATTGGGGTTGCTTACAGTTTCAGAGTGTCAGTCCATGATCATCATGGTGGGGAACATGGCAGCAGGCAGGCATGGTGCTAGAGCAGTAGCTGATAGCTTACATCTTCTCTACAAGATGGAGGCAGAGAGTGAAACTGGACCTGGTTATAGGCTTTTGAAACCTCAAAGCCCACCCCCAGTGGCCTCCCCCAACAAGGCCATACCTCCTAATCTTTCTTATAAGTTCCAAACAGCCTAGTGTGGGGGCTACAGGTCCTGATTGAAAGAGGTTCTGCAGTTCAGTAGGAAGTCACAAAGGAATGCAGACAAACTAAAAAGAAAGGCGGAAAGGAGCTGCCAGGAATGTTACCATTTTTGAGTCCCTTTACTTGCCTTTACCTATGCTCAGCATGGTCTTTTCTCAAATAGTCACATGGCTCATACACTTACTTCATTAGGGTTACTGCTTATGCCAACTCATCAAACAGGCTTTACCTATCCACTTCATCTATGGCAACAACCCTCTCTACATTCTGTTCCTATTTCTTGTTTTTATTCATAGCACCTAAGATATTATTCATATTGTTATTGTCTGTCCTCTGCATTACAATATAAATCTTTAAAAGCAGATACTTTGTATCAGTCCTAATTGTATAAGCAGTACATAGAAGGAATTGCTACACAGTAAGAAACTCAATACATATTAACTAAATGGATAAATACAATTGTCTGAACACTAATTAACACAGCTTTTGTTTTAATGGAAATCAAAAATAACTCTAAGAATGTGACTTTAAAGACAAATTCATATGAATGTATTAAACAGAAGCTGTTCAGTAGTGGTAAAACAAAATTTTACAATGAAATTTCAGCAAAAAGGATTCTCCCCATTATGGATTTTTAAAAATCTTCAGAATTTCTCCTGAAATCAAAGCTGAAGTTAGTTTGTTTAGGCCTGGAAATTTAAAATCTGAATATATAAATAAATACATACACGTACATATACACTCGATAACACATAGTGGTTTCAGGAAATCAAACCAATAAAATCAAAAGTTTCTTCATCCTTTCTCCTTCCTACCCCCATAAAATCACTAGCAATCCAGGCCCAGGTAGTCAGCAGCTTCTCGGGACTGTGAGAGTCAGATGTGCTGCATCCTATTATTAGTAATTTGGTGCTGCTGCTGGTGTTCACATAAGGAAAACGGAAAATAGCCACAGGATTTCAGAGATTGCAGAGTATTTTGCACAAGCATGTCTGCAGAGTAACTTACTTTATATAACTTGTTCTCTTCCGCTAACATAACAGACAAAAATGCAAAAATTCCAACTAGAAAGCAGATGTGTCTCTTCATGTATAATTCAGTGAAGGCAGAACTGGATGATGAAGAAGTTATTTTTCATTAGTAAGCTAAAAATCTGTATGCTAAAAAAATAAGTTAGTCACACCAGGGCTCTCCTGAGCCCTGACTAGAAGGCCAGACTGAGTCCTCCTTCATGATGGCAGTCGGCTTGTGAAATGGGTATGGAAACATGTATGAGCTACTTGGCTTCTCTAGCAATGAGGAATTTAGTCCAGCATGCCCAGTTTGTTTAGGTCAACATTCTTCTAATGTTCTCTACTGTGGTTTGGTTCTCTGTTTGAGATACAGAAGTACGATGGATACTAGTTTTTATGAAAAGTTTCAGGCCTTGAAAACCCTCTGAAAATAAATAGTCCAAATACCAGTTCCATGTCTTCCCCTGCAGGCACAGAAAAGGGAAAATTACTTATTGAACATGTGTACTTGTTCCCTACTGCCTTTCCTTTCCCCAGAAAAGTTCACAACATCCTGAATGCATATTGTAAGCATAAGCTCAGAAGTGCTAGGTCTATCATTAGAGCTAAGTCACTAAATTAATCCAAGGGCTAAATACTGCTTTAAATGTATTGGCAAAACATTCATCAGAGCAAAGTACTATGAAATAGAAAAGTGCCACCATTCTCATACTCTAGAAACTTAGTATCTAAGATAGATGACACAGAAGCTATTATGTCACTCAGTGTCTATGCTGTGTACATAGGAGGATTTTCTAGGATAATAAGAACACTGTACATAGTGTTTTTACGTCAGATTCACTTTAGATACACACAACTATATTACATGAGACAGTGAATGATCAGAATAGCAAAAGTCAAACTATGAAGAGTTATGTCCTAGAGACAATGAAAGTTTATGCCAATAAATCTGAATGAAAGTTATTTGACTATATTATGAAGGCAAACATTTAATTTTCACTTTTTAGAAGTAGTAGAACTAAGACTAGGATAAAGTAAAGACATACAAAATCTCTTGGTTAAGTTACATGAAATCCCTATCTGTGATGAAAGTAAATTTATTTACCCGAATAGAGCTCAGGTTTACTGTCCTTTCTTCTGGGCTTTCCTTTAAAAAAAAAAAAGGAAAAGAGGAATCAAAGAGATGAACACATTAGGTTAGTAAAGTTACCAGATATGGTTCTTCACACTCTTGATTCATCTTGCTAGGTTCTACTTCCACCATCATTCTCGGATTCCTTTTGAATAAACACTCACTATAACCCCCATATTGCTTTCTCCCCTAAAAGCACAAGGGGAGCAATTAAGGCATAGTGGATAAGTGAGCATATCAGTTTAGCTAACCTATGAAGTTCTCTTTTTTTATTTTGTACTTAACCATTAAAATAGTGATGGAGGGTGTTAAAAATTTCCCCCACTAAGAAATGTGGTATTTGAATTGCACCTTAAAAGAGCAAAGATACACATTTTTCCTACATAATACTTTTATTAATTATTTGAGTTTCATAAAATATATCTCAATCATATCCTCTCCCAGGTCCAATCTTCCTACACCTGCACCCTCAATAAAAGAAAAAAAATTAAGTCAAGCCTTTGTGACGGGAGCATGGATCACAAGCATGGCCTTGTTTTCTGGTGGTCGACAATCTCCTGGCCTGTATTAGCCTGAGATTAGGCATGACACTGTTTAATCTGAAGCTGGGCTTCACTATTCAAACACACAGGGCCCCAGACATCCTGCAGGCACCCAGGCATTCTGGGGGCACTATGGCTTCCCACAGGCACCCCTACATGCAGGCACCATGGCATCCCATCAGCATCTGGACATCCAGCAGTCACCCTGCTGTCCCGCAGACATCCTGACATCACACAGACATCTGGACATCACATGGACGCCAGGACACAGGATATGCACCCAGACATCCCACAGGCACCCCTACATGCAGGCACCTGGCATCCCACAAGCACCTAAACATTCCATAGGATGTCGGGGTTCCTACAGGATATCCAGGTGCCTACAGGACATCCAGTGTCTACGGGATGTCTGGGTGCCTGCAAGATACACATTTTTAAAATTTTTCATATTGATCAGGGCCTCTTGATCCTCTCTGGATTCCAGTAGAGTCTGTTGTAATAAAACCTGGTTCGTCTCTAATTTTATTAATTACAGCCTTTTCTTTCATTTAGTTAGTTTGGCTAGAGGTTTGTCTATCTTGTTTTCAGTTCAGAGAATCATCTTTTTGTTTCATTGATTCTATATATTTCTTTTAGTTTCTATTTCATTTATTTCTGCCCTAATCTTTATTATATCTTGCCATTTACTGTTTCTAGAAATTTGTGGTACATTAGTTTACTTGCGATCAATATGCTTAAAAAAAAAAAGTTGTGGGATTTTTTTATTATATATGGGTGTTTCACCTGCATGCATATAAGTGCACCACATGTGTGCTTGGTGCTCAAAGAAGCCAGAAGAGGGCATTGGATCCCTGGAACCTGAGTTACAGATGATTGTGAGCCACCATGTGACTGCTGGGAACAAAACCTGGGTCCTCTGTAAAATCAGTAAGTGTTCTTAACCAATGAATCACCTTTCCAGATCCTACTATGATTTTTTTAAAGTAAGCACTTACAACTAAAAGCTTTCCCCCTAGAAATGCTTAGTTGTATCCCACAGGTTCTCGTAGGTTGTGCTGTGATTTTATTTGATTCTAGGAATTTTTAAATTTCCTCCCTGATTTCCTCTATACATTCAAAAATGTATACTTCAGTCTCTGGGTGCCTGTGTAGTTTCTCTTACTGTTGATTTCTAGTCTTATTTCAATATGCTGGAAGAGATTTCTTGAATTGTTGGTATTTGTTAGGGCTTCTTTGAAAACTGCATTTACACATACAGAAGAATGAAATTAGATGTGTATCTCTAGCCCGCTATGAAAATAAATCCAAAATGGACAAAAGACCTCAATGTAAGATGTGAAATTCTGCAACTGCTAGAGGGAAAATACTTCATGATATGAGCATAAGCAAAAACTTTCTGAAACAATTCCAACAGTACAGGAAATATTCCCAAGAATTGACAAATGAGATTACATGAACTTAAAATGTATTTACACAACAATGGGAATTACCAGTAGATAATCTACAGAATCAGAAAAAAATCTCTGCCAGATAAATTTCAGATAGAGAGTTAATATCTAATGGACTGCAAGAATTAAACATTAAAAAAATATCCAATCAATAAGGTACCAAATTGAACAGAAAGGTCTCTAAAGAAGAAACACAAATGGCTAATAAACATTTACATAGTTTTTGACATCTTTAGCCATCAGGAAAATGAAAATTAAAATTGCTTTGATCTTCCATCTCATCCAAGTCAGAATGGCCATCTCTAAGAAAACATGGGGCTATAGATGCCTCAGTACTTAAGAGCACTTTTGCTCTTGCACTGGATTCAGAACCCACCTGGTAGCTTACAACCCTTGATCTTCTTTCATGGCCTATAGGGCACCAGATCCTCATGTAGTGCAGAAGAGGAGCCCTTATTAACTGCCTGTTGGAGAGTATACTGCTGTAGCCACTATGGAAATCAGTATGAGATACCTGAATGTCCATGTCTATTACCATACTATTCATAATAGTCAAGAAATAGAAACACCCTTCATATCCATCCACAGATTAATGGATAAAGAAAATGTGGTACATCCACACAACTGAATTTATTCAGCCATAAAGGAAAATGAAATCATGACATATACAGGAAAATAGATGGGAACCCAAATGAGTATATCAAGCAAAATAATCTAGACTCTTCTCTCCTATGAGGATCCTAGATTTTATGTATACCTGCTTGTATATGTTCATATGCACATTATGCGAAGACCAGAAGAGAACCTCTGGTATGCTTCCTTGAGTACCTTGTTTTGGAGACAGCATCTCTTCAGTGACCTGGGGATTGTTAATTAGCCCACAGATTCACCTGCATCCCCAGCACTGGGTCTATAAATGCACACCTGGCTTTTTTTTAATATGGATTCTGAGATTAAACTCAAGATTCTTCTGTTGGCTTGCAAGTACTTTATTCACCAAGCCTAACCCCCAAACCCTAGATTCTAATTTTTGTATGTGTATATATGTGTGTAGGGGGTTATAGAACAAAAGGGGACTATGAGAAAATGGGAAGTGTTAAGGAAGGAGGGAGGGAAGGAAAAGAGAGTAATAAAATACATGTGACATGAAATGGGGGATATCAGGGGAGGGTGGAAGAGAAGTGAAGGATTAGGTGGAATTGGTAAAGGGAGGGAGAAGGTTCAACAAAAAAAGTAAAAAAAAAAAGTGCTATAGAATAGCCTAATACTTTGAAAGCTACGTTTTCAAAAACTAAAATAAAAAATAAGCACTAAAAAGGGATAAAGAAATCTGGTGAAGTAAGCAGTATGTACAGTAGATTCGATGAAACTCTAAACCTTTACTTGGCTTTAACTATCATTCTCAGACACAATACTTTTGAATATCACTAACAGAAAACTCTGCATATAAAACTCTTACAATGCAATGTCTTTACTATATAGTTTTTATTTTGTTTTTTGAAATGCTGGAAATCTGTAGGCCTTGATTTGGGTTCAAAGGGTAGTTTATTCTTTTCCTAATTCAATCACAAGTGCTTAGAGGGTTTTAGCCACCATGCAATCTAAACTTAAGCCTAGAAATGGAAGGCTTCAGCCTCTGTACAATCTAATAAACCTTCAAAACTTACTGATGACTGAGCCACTCTGACTAGCCCCTTCTGAACTCAGAACTGTACTGAACTCAACTAACTCTTCTCCAAGGATCTTCTGAGCCAGCTTACTGTTTCTGATTGAACCCTTCTGACTCTGGCAGACTCTGGCTGAATCTCTGACTGCCTCAGACTGAAGTACTCTGTTTGGCTTCAAATTGACTCACTCTTCCTGTCTGCTACTGACTTCTGCCAAGCTGCCTCTGTGCCTTTGCCTCAAACTCCTCAGACTGCTTCTATGTCTCTGTGAGCTCTCACTGCCCCATACTGCCTCAGTCAGCCTCTCTGATTCTCTGCCTTATCCTCTGTCAGACCACTTCATCGTCTCTATGTCTTGTCCTCCGTCAGCCCCATACTGTATGAGTCAACCTCTGTTTCTCTGTTTCCTGTCTCCCGAGTGCTGGGTATGCACTACCACTGTTTTCTGAATACTGGGATTAAAGGTGTGAGCTACCACTGCTTTCTTTCCATTTAAATTAAAGGATTAAATATTTCTCTATAGGGATCAAGGCCCTGTATGTGCTAGGCAGGTGCTCTGACACAAAGCTACATTTTACCTTAATGATGCTTTTCCATACTTAGCATTTAATTTTGTAATTCTGAAGGAGTTTCAGTTGTGGGCATATTTTCACCATAACATATATTAATAAGTATTTGCAAATTGATAAAAGCATTTTCTTTGTGTGTGGCATGGCGCTGGTAATAAAGCATTTCTTAAAAGATCTAAAAGCTATTGGTGCCAGCATCCCAAATATGTAAAGGTAATAAGTGCTGAAAAAATCACAGCTACATATTCCACATCTGTGAATAATCAACCTAGAATCAAAACTATTTGGGAAAAATACAGAAAATTTCAAAAGTCAAAACTTGAATCCACTGTGTGTTGAGCAATCTGCTGAGTTTGTATGAATGGAATGATATGCTGGCACACCCTGCTGTAGCTCCCCACAGCACTCTTTGAGTGTTGTCCACCTAGTATTTGTATATTGTAATAAGGCACAATGGTACTGTCTGTTCTGAACATGTACAAACTGTTTTTTCCTTAAACAATCTAGTATAACATCTTTTTACACAGGACGTACTGCATAAGCAATTTAGAGATGACTTAAACTAAAGACAATTTCCAACACTTAATGATGGTTCAACTTAAGATATTTCAACTTCATTATGAACCCAATGGGACATAATCTTACCCTAAGCCAAGGATCATGTGTATATAAGAGGTAGTGCATATGTTATATGCAAATATTACATCACTTGATGAGACTTTTCAGCATCTATGGATTTTGTCACCTGCAAAGGTGCCCTGGAGCCATTCCCCTGACAATATCAAGGGTCAGATTTTTGACTCTTGCTTCAGCCAAGTTTGGAATGTGTATGTTTTGCCTCTTCTCATCTTCCCCATTTTGTTTTCTAAGGGTTAAAACAGTGTCTCCAGAAAAGTTTTGCCAAGCTACTAAGAATCGTCAAGTCTAATAGCAACCTACCTATTATACATGATCAAACAACAAATAGCAACTACTTCGTGGTTGCTAACTGGGCTGGAAATGATCAAAAGCTGCATCCTGATTTCTGAAATATATGGAAGTGACCAAATGTGGTTTGGGAAATGATGAAATACAGAGCATGATTAATTCCATATTATATTTATTTCTCTAACTTCAACCTTTCTCCTTGTGCTCCAAGCCCCTATTTCAAACTGCGTTCCAATATTTTGGTCCTGAGTGTCTATAATCACCTCAATCTTAAATAGATCAAAACACAGTCTCAACTTGTCCTCTGCTATAAACAAGACAACTCATCCAGTTTTTTTTCATTAGAATTCCTCTTACTAATAAATGGAATCACTTCAACCTAAACAAAAGTCCTTTTGTCATTCCTACCCTCAATCAACCTATCATCAGCAGTCCTGCCTGCATGTGCTTAACATGTCAAAGCAGTCCATTTCCATAAGTCTTCATTGGAACCATCTATCAGGATAAAATCACTGTCCAGATCTCATCTAGACTCCAGCTAGTGCCCAGGTTGCGGTCCCTACTTCCACCTAGCCCTCCTCTTTATAAACAATCCTCCAAAAAGAAACAAGTCGCCACTATTAAACACTGACTCAGACTGTATTACACCATGCTGGACTATCTTCCCACTGTCTCCTATTGCACTCTTATGTAAGACAGATGTCCACTTGTGTCTTTTCGAACTTATTATAAGGCCCTGTCTCAAAAACAACAAAAACAAATTCTTTTATGTAGGCTCTATACACACTCAAAATATTTCAAAGACAGGCCAGCAAGATGGCTTAATGAGTAAACATGCTTCTTACTAAGTCTGATGACCTCCATTCAATTCCTGGAACCCATGGGATAAAAGGAGAGAACTGACTGTTACAATCTGTCCTCTGACTTGCACATGAGTGTCATGGCATATATGACTCCCCCCCCCCACACACAAATAAATGTAATTTCTTTAAATAAAAATACTTTCAAGAACTAAGTAAGACTTTTACTACTGAGAATCTCACTGATTTGAAATTTACGACTGAGTATGTCAACAAAATAAAATTTTAGAACTAAATCATACCACCATTGTATCAGAGGTTGTATGTAACACCTAAAAGGCACAGTATTTCGATATTTATCAGTTAGCTTATGATTGGGGCTCAAGACAGTCTACAAAAAGGCAAACAAATGCCAGGCATGGGTTCATACCTGTAATCCCAGTACTTGAGAAGCTGAGACCAGAGGATTGTCTCAAGTTCCATGCCAGATTGGGCTACAAAGAAAGTGAGACCCTGTCTCAAAAAGGAATAAAAGAAATATGAATGTACTAATTCTCTTTAACTTTTGTTTTGTTTCATTTGTGAAACAGGGTCTTACTTTATAGCCCAGATTGTTCTTAAACTTACATTTAGTCCAGGCAGGCCTTGAATTCACAATCTTCTCATCTCAGCCTTTAAGTGTGTAACACTGTGTCTAGCTTACTTATTACCATTAAACCCCTATATTTTCTGAACTATATAGAGTAACAATAACCAATAAAAATGTCAGTTTCACATCTTGCCAAATGTATTCTTTGCTGCTAAATTTTCACCTTCCAGAATGAACCTTCATTACATATTTGACTTAAAACAATATATGATTTACTAGCCCTCTAAATTTGTTTCCTTTGTATTCAAGTTCATAATATTCACTACTCTAGAGATTGAAGCTTCTAAGTGTCTAGCTCATGTTCTGTCTCAAGAAAAACATAATTTCTATTTTACATCTGATTCAGGATGTATTTTTCTAACTAAGAGTTACGGGAGCTGCAAGTTTATTAAGAGACTGTGGAAAAATGAGCATCCATTGATTGTTAGTGGAAATATGACTATATAACTTCTAATTATATGTAAGTTAACAGTGCCCCCAAATATTTTAGAAAATGTACCTTTGAGAGCAAATTCCATTTGGAGTGGTTTTATATAACAGAATACTTGCATATATGTGAAGTGTTGTATACAAGAGTATACCTTAATAAGATTATAAGCAACTGCTCGGTAATAGGGAATTGCTTAAATTTATAATAAATTCATATAATGGAAAACATCAGAAAGAATAAAACAGCTTTTTATGCACTAATGGGAAACAAAAGACATGTTGCAGATAGAATATCGAAACACTTTAAAATAGACTGCTATTAGGGACCAGAAAATTGTCTTGAGGGAATATCCTTTGGACCAAGATATTTAACAGTATCTCTGGTTCCAGCCACTAGATGTCAGTATGCCCACTCTCCAATTGGTGAGAACCAAAATTGCCCCCAGACTTTGTAAAATCTGTTGAGAAGTTGTCCTTGGCCTTGAACTACTTTTTTCAAGTATTGAGAAGTATGACTAAAAATTAAAAATTCTGAAAATATTCTTGAATCATAATGCAAATCAATCAATACATAATAATAACTACTACTATCCAAACAATTACTATATGCCAAGAATATTGAGAATTCATATATATCATGAAATGTACTGTACATTTATACAAATGTAATGTACAACACAATCAAGTAGATATTATCATTCCTAGTTAACAGATAAGGGGATCTGAGTGTGGCATACTTATCCTTAATTCCAGAACTCAGAAGACTGATGTAGGAGGGTTAAGAGTTTGAGACTAGACTGGGCTATTAAAAAAAAAATCAAGATAGGATAATTAAAGCCCAAAATTAAAACAAAAAAACAAAAAAAAAAAAACCTTTTCCAAAATCAAAGTTATTACGCAAAGGCACAGAATTTGAGCTATGTGATGATTTCAATGTTTTGGTTTGTTTTGAGATAGGGTTCAACATTTATTCAGGAACATCTATTATGTGGACACAATAGTGCACACCTGTAATCTCTATACCTGGGAGGCTGAAGCAGGAGGATTTTATGGTTTAGACCCATTTGGACTACATAGGAAGTCTCTGTTTCAAAAAATGTGGGGAGTAAAAGCTAACAAAGTAATTAACCAAAGAGTTTTTATTAAACCTCAATAAGAATAAAGTGTCTGAAACACGACCCATGACCCGCTCCTTCCTGGAGAGTATAGCTAAGGGTTCAAGGCTCCCTTTCTCCACCAAGACCTAATACATAGCAGAAAGGCTACTTTCCAGCTTCAACCATCCAAGAATACCAGCATGTTCATTAGGCAGAGATTCCATGACGGCTGGAGTTTACCAAAGACTAGAAGCTTCTACTTTGCCCCATGCCTAATACAGTGCCTCAGAGATTTTTCTAGGGAAGTAAGCAGTTATAATGAAAGAGCTATATATACGCTGCAATCTTATTCATATATGAAGAATGAAAATATATCATTTGCAGGAAAATGGATGGAATTAGAGATCATCATATTAAAGCCAGATTCAGAAAGGCAAATATTCATTTTCTCTCATATGAATAATCTATATTTCAAAACTTATATAGGCAGCGTGGTAGTACAGGCCTATAATCCCAACACCTGGAAGTTGGGGCACAGGGATAAGAATTTCAAGATCATCCTCAGATAGCAAGTTTGAGTCCAGATTGAGCTACCTGAGAGCAGAGAGAGAGAGGGAGAGAGAGAGAGAAAGAGAGAGAGAGACACACAGGCTATGAATTAGATACACACATGAAAAGTAGAGGGAATATCATTTGGGAACAAGAACAGGAGAGGGGGAACCAAAGGGTATTGGGAGGTTAATATCAACAGAGTACATGGTATACATGTAGAAAAATATCATAATGAAACCTGTAAGTTTGTACACTGGATATATACTCTAAACTTGAAATAGGGTTAGGAGTTGGCTCAGTGTTTAAGAGTACTGGCTTCTCTTCCAGAGGATCTGAGTTCAATTTTCAGCACCTACATGGTGACTCACAACCATCTGTAACTCCAGCCCCAAGGGATCCAGTGCCAGCCTCTGGCCTCCATGGGCACCAGGGTATTCACATAGTATATAGATACATATGCAAACAAAACACTTGTACACATAAAATAAAATAGAATAAAATGACCTAAAATAAAATACAAATGAGCTAGGCATGGTGGCACACACTTTTAATCCCAGTACTCAGAAGGTAATATCAAGGGGATCTCTGTGAGTTCAAAGCTAGCTTGCTCTACATAGTGAGTGCCAGGATAGCCAGAGCTACATAGTGAGACCCTGTTTAAAAAAGTAAGCAAATAAATAAAATGACCTGTAAAACTCATCTCAAAAGAACTAAATTTACCTGGAATAGTGTGAGATAATGTTATACATAAAGTTGTTCTATAAAATAAAAGCTTCTCCTAGCTAAGAGCAAGAAAGTAAACCACAAGTCAGCTAGTTCAAATAGGGAAATAGACAACTAAGGGCCCTCCTAAGGCCAGAACAACTCCCAAAGCATGGCCTATAAAACCATCCATGCCTGAATTGAACTCAATCAGATGTCTGAGCTACTTATACCCAAGGGTCCTGGTGTAAATAACAAAGAGTTAATAATTAACTCATGAGCAGGATGTGATAGAAAAACAGGTAGACCCTTAGCCAGAATAGGAAGAACTGAAGAAATATGTTAAAAAGAAAAAAATAACAACAAAAAAAATTGTCATGCTAAACTACAAAGATTCTGCTTTTGCTTTACTGTGTGACTTTGGGTGAATCACTGAATGTATAAAATATGAATAATGATTAAAAACAAAACAAAACACTGTATTGGCAGGGAAGGTAGCTTAGTTGGCAGAGTGCTTGCCTAGCATGCACAATGATCTTAGCTCTATCTTCATTACCACATAAAATTAGTATGGTGGCATATGCCTATAATCTCAGCACTCTGGAAGAAGAAGCTCAAGATCTTCCTCAGTTTTATGGTGGGGTCAAGGCTAGCCTAGAATATATTAACACCCTGCCTCAAAACAAAAAAGGCTCAGGGAATATCTCAGTGGAAGGGACTAAAAGAATAAAAGAACTAGAGAAAAGTGGGGGAGAGGTGTGGAACACTGAGTTTGAGGTGGTTGTACTCTTGAGTTGACACAATTGTAATGATCCACACAAAAGTGGGCCCATCTACAACCTTCCATGGAAGAATGAGGTGTGAATGGGAGCCTACAGTAAAACCCTCCTCCCAGACTATTCTAAACTGCTGTAACAGCCATTCCCAGCCCCTTGAGGAAGGAGAGTGGCTATGTCCTACCCTACAGAAATAAAGCCAAGATCAGACCACAGAATCCCACCAATCCCAGGCCACCCTGGAAAGTTCTGTTTTCCCCAAACCTATATAAAGCCTGTTCCCAGTTCAGCTCTCTGCTGTTTCTGTTCTGAGCAGAGGCAGCCATCTCCTTCTCCCTTTCTCTCTGTCTCTCTCTGTTTCTCTCTCTGTCTGTCTGTCTCTCTCTCTCTCACATACACACACATACACTCTCTGTCTCTCTCTCTCTCTCTCTCACACACACACACATACACAGCTTTCCCCAATAAATCCCTTGTGTGAGGTTTGCTGTGCAGTGTGACTTTATGGTATTACTTGGCTTCAAACTGCCAGGATACCTTTCCATCTGAGCTGTAACACACCTACCCCTCATTTATATGCAGTTAGTGGTTGATGATGACGGAGAGAGAGACATTTCCCTCAGTCATGTAGCCACTGGCAGGGTGCTCATGCTTTTGTTTAAAAACTTTCACTTATAAGCAACTCTGATGAAAAATGGGTCACAACCTCCTGACCCCAAAAGACATGAAAGCAGAAGAGAAATGATTGGAAGAGGAGGTGGATTAGAAAGAGTGGGAGGGAGACAAAGGAAGGCAATTTGGGGTAGGAGGGAAGAATGTCATCAAAATACATCATGTATGAAAACACTAACAAAAACCATCATATATATATATATATATATATATATATATATATATATATATATATATATATACACATACATACATATATATATATATATATATATATACACACGCACACATACTCAAGCAGGACTGAATTATTCCTATATCATTCGTATAACTGTACCTTCCATCACTTCACTGCATCATAGTGTAGTAATCTGCTAACGAGTCTGTCTCTGCAACAAGACCAAGCTCTCTTAAAGAGAATAGATTTAAATACCTTGAAGTCTAATACAATCACCAAAATAGGGTTAGCACTAAAAAATCAGAACAAGCATTGCAATTGAGATATAACATTCTCTATTTTCACAATATTACCACATGAAGTCTAAAGACCCTTTGAATACACTTACCTGCAGCAAAAAGGAAGCTGCATAGCTCAATAGAGAAGGATGATGGACTAAATTTAAGCTGTGTTTATACTCTGTCGCTCCAGTATTTTCTAAGGTTTGGGGATCAATGTAAACTCCTTTTTCAAATGGTTTGGACGTCCACAGGCAACGAACCATAACTGTCAAATAGTAATTAAATTCTTGGCAGATCTTGCTGCTGAGATTGAACTCCGATTTTGCCTAATGAGAAAGAAATAAAATAGTCATTAACATCTATTATTCCTTTCCTTCTTATTAACAGGTCTCATATATCTATGAGATATATCTCATATATCTCATATTATTGATTATTGATAAACATGATTTAACACAGAAATTTATCCTTCATACCTGCTGTAAAAATTCCTTTTGCTTTGCAGCTGTCAAATTATTGTGATACCTAATAATAAAAGCAAATATAACAAAGTGTTTAAAATGTCGTTGGATGTAATACTTCTGAACGTAAAATACTGTTTTTAAATGTACATTTTAGAGCTGGAGAGATGGTTTCATTGGTAAAAATACCTGCCATTAAAGCACAAGTACCTGAGTTTGGATCTCTAACACCCATGTAAAAACCAGGTTTGATTGCACATATCTCTAACCATAGCACTATTGGTGGGGGTGTAAACAGACACAAGCATGGCTCTGGAGCTTACCAGCTAGCCAGATTAGGCAGTCAGTGAGCTCCTAGTTCAGTTAGAGACCCTGTCTCAAAAGATAAAGTACAAAGCAATAGTAGAAGACACTGGACATCAACCTCTGATCTCCACATGAATATGCATGAAAGTACAAACACACAAGCACATTATAAAGCAAACAAATGCAAGTGTACACAAACACAACTGTCTAGTTAAGGATTTTACACTTTTGTGGCATATTTTCCATAAGGAATTTTTAAATTTAGGGTTTACATGTGGAGTTCAATGTTAGACCACTTGTCTGGCATACATGAGGCCCTGAGATCAATCCTGAGTACTACAAACAATAAAAATTTAAATAAAATTTAAAGGAGGATTGTAGCTGACCCATCATGTTGGGTGCCAGATGTAGATGTTGAGAGTTCAACATCTTTTTATTCTTTGGTTAATTCATTTCCCTGTCCTAGTCCTGGAGCCCTGGAGCATTTCAGCCTCTGTACAATCTAAAACATTTAAGCCTAGAACTGGAAGGCTTCAGCCTCAGCCTCCATATAATCTAAAACATTTAAGCCTATGAGACTCATTGCTGGCTGAGTCACTTTGACTAGCTCCTTTTGAACATAGAGCTGTACTGATCAACTCACTCTTCTGGTTGGCTGACTCAACTCACTAGCTGTTCTGGCTCCAAGATGACTGATTCAAACTGACCTTCTGAGCCAGCTGTTTCTGACCGAACTCTTTTCACTTTGGCAAACTCTGGCTGACTCCCACAACTTCTCTGACTGAACTGCTCTGCTGGGCTTCAAACTAACTTTCTCTGTTAGCTGACTCTTTCTCCCAAACTCACTCTCCCTTCTACTGAACTGCTTCTGTGTTTCTATCTCAGACTTCCCTCACTGCCTTATTCTCAGTCAGACTATTTCACTGTCTCTGTAGCTTGTCCTTTCTCTTCCTCTCTGAACTTTGTTTCTCTGAGCTAAGAGGCTGCTTTTATATCATGAGAGTTGGATATGTCCTTACTCAGCTAACACTTTCTCTGATTTGTCATTTTGCCTGCCCTGCACTCTGACTCATCTCAGAAGTCACTTTCTGTCTGACACTGACTTCTGAGCTCTGCTTCCTGTCTCCCAAGTGCTGGGATTATAGTCCTGTGCAACCACTGTTATCTGATTTCTGGGATTAAAGGTATGTGCCACCACTTCTTTCTGAATACTGGGATTAAAGGTGTGTACCAACATTCTTTCTACCCTAGAGCAGCTATGCTTCCAGATTAAAAGATTAAATATTCCTCTACAGAGGATAACAAGATGTCTCAGTGAGTAAAATGCCATGAAATCTGACCACCTGAGTTTGATCCCCAGAGCCCACATAAATGTATAAGAACTAACTATATAAAGTTGTTTTCTGACCTCTATATACACACTGTAGCACATGCACATCCACACACACACTAAACAATAATGATAAATTAAAAAAACTGAACCAGACATTTCAGATATACTTACTGTAAATATAGCTCAATAGAAAGAAAACAATGAAAGACATTCTTTCAGTTGTTAAGAAAGTAGTCAATCACTGATACAGAACACATTTTTCTTTATGTAAAACAATGTATAGCAGGCCAGTGAGATAACTGAGCAGGTAAAGACTCTTGACACCAAGCCTAAGGGCCTGACATTGATCCCTGGATACTACATAGTGGAAGGAGAGAACTGACTCTTCAAAGTTGTACTTTGACCTCCACATGTATTCTTACACACACACACACACACACACACACACACACATACACGACAAATAAATGTGAGAAAGTTAGTTTTAAAGGTACAGCAAAACAGTCAATGAAATCCAGAAATGTAATTTTTTTCTTATCTGAGTATTATCTAATTCATTTCTACATATTTTAACATTAACAGAGCTCAAACAAATTTTTAACATTAACAGAGCTGAAAGGGTGGATTAATCTCAGTCCACAATTAAAAGAGAACACAGCCGGAAATAATGCTTAGAGGGTCACATACCTGGCAATAAATAATTCTTATTGTCTCCCAGAAAATGTTCCTTTTACCAGAGAAACTACATACACTTCATCGGTTACCAACAAATGATTAATTTTTCTTTAACACGCAGAAATTTTAATTAACAAAGTGGAGTGCAACAGTGCCATTACATAACAAACTAATCTGTAAGAAAGACTTTTAATTCCATATGCCCTACAGGGGGATTTTAAAAATAGCACAGCTCCATTTTTAGTGTTTTAAGGTAACTCCATAATGCAGTTTGAAATCACTTATCAAGTGAAATATGCCACAATCAGAAAGATAAATACCCTGTTTTCTCTCTTTTGTGGATGCAATATTTTTATATAGTCAGAAAACATCATTTATATATACATATGATATGAAAGAAGAAGCAAGATTGAGGAAAGGAAGTAGATTAGCAGTAAGGTGGGGAGGAAAAGGTATTCGGGAGCTAATACAGCCAAAGGACATGAAGCATTGCACTGAACATGCTTTTAGGAAAATCAGCACTATATACAATGACTATACTACAATAAAATTTTTAAATAATAAAAATAATAACATAGCTATCATAGCCTCATATTAGAAGGTTATACACCCAAAAGGCCATGATTCCTATTTCCATAGACCCCGGCAGAAAATTGCTAGGAAATTTAACTTTATTATAGTCAAATGATAAAGAGAGAATTATGGTGTAGTAATTCATAAAATGATTTAAAGGGAGAGAGAGGCTTGTACCTGTGTATAATGTAACAGAGTTGGTTCAAGATACTGGCATCCAGGCTTAGGAGTGCAGAATGGAAGATCACAGGAGGAAACAATACCACTAATGGAAGGCCATAATTCATATATATGTCACACACCTTTTGGAAAGAATGTTAATATCAATATATAGATTATTTTCTATAAATCAATGAAGTTTGCTCAACTAATCACCAATATAAAATAAGCAATAATATATCATTACATTTGAACCTAATTCCTAAATTAAAAGGGTAGCTATAAGTGTGTTTAAAATACAACTCATTAAACATCAACCTTACCTCAGAAAATTATTTCTAGAAGACCACTATTAAAATAATTAATTTAGGTAGGCCAGGAGCACTAGGAACATGCCTTTAATCCCAGCACTCAGGTGGCAGAGGCAGGTAGTTCTCTATGAGTTCAAGGCCAGCCAATGCTACAGTGAGATCCTGCCTCATACACCATTCACTCATCCAAATAAAATAAAAATAAATAAATCTTTAAAATTTTTCATTTCCTCTTAGCACTGGAAAAACATGGTAGACAAAGGGAGCATTTCTTTCTCCCTAAGTCTCCCAAATATGTATTTACCATAATTAGTTAGCTGGTGACCTGGTAAACAAAAGAGTGCATTCTTCTAAACAAATATGTAACTTAGGCTGGAGATATGTGACAGTAGGCAGAGTGTTTGTCTAGCACAAACAAGGCCCTGGTTTCAATCCCCAGTACCATATAAACTAGGAGTTGTGATGCAAACCTTTAATCCCAGCACTCCAGGCAAAAGGCCCAGAGGATCCTTAGAGTTCTGTCTAGTTTTAGGTCAATTTGATGTAAGCTAGAGTCCTTTGGGAAGAGGGAACCTCAACTGAGAAAAGGGCCCCACCAGACTGAACTATGGGCAAGCCTGTGGTGCATTTTCTTGTTTGATGATTGATGTGGGAGGGCCTAGCTCACTGGTACCACGGCTGGTGGTCTTGGATGCCATAAAAAAGAGGCTGATCAAGTCATAAGGAGCAAAGCAGCAAGCAGTCGTCCTCCATGGCCTCTAATTCAGTTCCTGCCCAGAATTCCCTTCATGATGGACTGTGATTAGGGGTTATAAACTGAAATAAACTCTTTGCTCCCCAAGTTGGTTTTGGTCATGGTATTTTACCACAGCAAGAGAAACCCTAAGACACTTGGCTACACATCAAAGTTGTGGCCACCCTGGACTACATGAGACCTACCATCAAAATTTTTTAAAAAAGCACAAAACTAAGTATTAGTTAATGAAGAGGAAAAATTGGGGAAAGGAAGATTATAATGGGTACTTTGTAGTGGTGATAGTTTTGCCCATGTTAAATACTGTAAAACAATATAAGTACTAAAATTATAAGGGTACTAGGTACCAGAAAAAATAAAGTAGTTGAAAGTCAGGAGTACAAATATGAAAAAGCAAGAGATAAGATTTTCTTTTGTTCTGCTAGGGGATGGGGATGAAAAATAGATGAACAAAAAAATTATGCTAGACACAGACTTCTGACTAGGACCAGCTTTTTTATAGGTCAATATATATATTAAAGTGGTATCTGAACAAAAACCAACCAGATTTTCTTCTACACTCACTGTATTAAAACCAGTTATTCAGGTGAAACTATGCTTGTTCTATTAAAGTCAGCTACTCAGGTGAGAATAGAACATTAATTTCAAAACATGGTTATTTTAACTATATAAGATCATAACTTACCTCAATGATTATACACAAAATTTAAATCATAGACCAAAAGATATGTGATTTGTGTACTACCTTCTCATAGAAGTCCAAAATAAAGTGCAACAACAATGTACTGTTGCTCTCCAAGCGCAGTGAAATCATGGATAGCCAGCCTACATAGTCAATCAACTGAGACACAGAGTTCATGGATCCACCCAAAGTTGTCTCTCTGTAATAAGAAATCATAATACTCTGACACAGTCCAGCAAAAGTGCTCAATTTCCAAGCTAACAGTAGGCAATATAAAGCAATAAATGTATAGGGGATTCAAAAACTATCAGGTTTTGAATTCTCCAATGTACAATTCACTTTCCTTTTAAAAATGAAAGCACACTGATTAATCATGGCATTACTCTTGGTGGTTGTCGTCGTCTTCTTCTTCTTCTTCTTCTTCTTCTTCTTCTTCTTCTTCTTCTTCTTCTTCTTCTTTTTTTTTTTTTTTTGAGATAAGGTCTCACTACATAATTCTGGCTGTCCTGGAACTCATTACTACAGAGACTAGACTGACTTTCAGCTCAGAGATCTGCCTGCCTTCTGACCCCCAAGTGCTGGGATTAAAGGCATGCACCATCAATGCCTAGCACTCTTGTTTTCTAAGGAACCATTAAGATCAACTTATAGAACAAACTCAGCAAATGGATTCTATTAGTAAATTTGAGAAAAAAAGAAAAATGATTAAGCTCTAAACAAATTCTGAATAATGTTACAATACTTGTAATGTACAATATTTGTAGTCAATATATTTGATTCCAGTAACTGATTAGCATGGAATTCTAACACTCCTCAATTATGAAAATCCTTTAGTGGAAAATAAACAAAAATCACTAAGAATGGGTCCTCAATTCAGAGAAAAGGACCTCATGACAAAATGACAAAAAACTTTCAGAAAAACTGAAAATGAACAAAATAATAAGAAAAGTAAGTAGAATGATAAGTAGAAGCACAAAGGGTTCAAAATTATAAACATTCAAATGACGGTAGGAATCATTTCCTATGCATCAGTAATATGGCAGCACACTGAATGAAACCCACAATACAGGAATCAATATCCAGTTCTGCCTAAATTCCTTAGTAAAGTATTTTCACCCTAATTCAATTGAATCTTAAAATTGAATAAGCAAAATGTTAGCATATTTCAATCTTCTAGTTAAAACCATATGGGGGGTTTGGAGAGATTACCCAGCAGTTAAGATTATTTGTTGCTCTTGCAGAGGACCACAAGTTCAGTTCCCAATAGCAGCAATATGGCAAGTTACAACTGTCTGTAACTCCAGTTCTAGAGGATCTGATGTCCTCTTCTGGTCACCACATGGTACACAGACATACATGCAAGTAAAACACCTATACGCATATAAAATCGCATCTGGATATAAATCTCCTAAATCAATAAATATAATCTCTTTAAATGACACAGTATATAAAGTGAGTAGTTCAATCCATCCATTTCTCACATGTATCTTTCAAACCAGTTAAATAGATGAAAAGATCTACAAATGTGAACTCACAGTTTGATCCTCCTATCTAGATAGGTAGTTGACAATGGTTATGCACTGAAAAAAAGGATAATGTATAATAATGTGAAGTCTGTGATAATATGTAGTCTCATAGCTTAAGGGATGATGACTCTCCCACTACTCACTACCATGGTGTTTCCAACGACAGAAGAAGCAGGGAAATACTCAAGAACATTTAACAAAGCATACAATAACCTGCTTACTTGCAAAACTGATATAGCTTGCTTGGGTTCTGTGCAGGACTTCACAAATGTATCTCAAATAACTGCAAACAATGATGAGTGCTCCCAACAACTTTTTCTTTTTTAACATGGTGCTGGATATACAACCCAGATTCCCATGCATGCTAATCAAGTGCTCTACCACTGAGCTACATCCCCAGCCCTAGAACAGACTCCTTGGTGAGTGCTTCTTTACAAATCACTGGCATTCTAAATAAAACAATTCATGGTTCAGGACTGCCTCCTACTACTACCCCCACCCCTGCAGTATGTTCAGCATTCCTAGCTGCCAACTGCTAAATAATAGCAACACCCTCTTTCTAGTCATTGCTACAGCCAGAAATGTCCCTGGAAAATGATGCTGAGATGGTCTTCTACCCTTCTCTTCTTGGAATCTATCACTACAATCTACTTCTTTCTGGCCACTTACACAGCAAATGGTCATATAATAAAAATATAACATTATACTAATATTTTCCAAAATGAATTACTGAAAATATGAACTATATTGAAATCTTTTGTTTTATTAATTGGTTATTGTGTGTGCATGCATGCACAGGAACACATGTCACAGTGTACATGTGGAGGTCAGAAGACAACTCTTGGAAGTCTGTTCTCTCTTGCTATCTTGTGGGATCTTAGATTTGAACTCAGGTTGTAAGGCCTACACAGAAGCACCTGCTAAGCCATCTCACCGGCACACAGGCAATGCTATTTAATTCCAAATACTATGGCAAGGTTATCTAGACACATGCCCATTTATCTGCTTAAAAGGGTTTAAAAAGCACTGTTCCTTTTAGATGTTCTCCCTGAAATTATGACAATCATGAAAAATCTGGGCTAAGAATTTAGCTCAGTGGTGGAGCATTTGTTTAGCATGTATGAGGCCTGGATTCTATTCCCAGTACCACACAAAATAAAAAGGAAGGAAGAGTGTTTGTAGAAGACACTACAGAAATTGAAACATAATTATTTCAGGGGTGTCTGTGATATATTGCAAGTTGGCCAAAAGTTATATGAGCAAACACACTGTTCTAGTGGTATTTCTTTATAATCATGGTTCTCAAACTTCAGCTTGCTGTAGAATTGTGGAAAAGGTAAAGAAAATAAGAGGGACATCTGTTGGGTTTAACTAAGTAGAAAAGGAGGGCCTAACAATAATAACATCTGAACGGTTCCCAAGTGGTACTGATACAATCATATATATTTTTTGAGAACTAGAGCTTCATTAGATTTCTTCACCAGCTGAGCATGATGATACAGCCTTTAATCCCAGGACTTGGTAGAGAAAGGCAGGCAGATCTCTATGAGTTCAAGGCCAACCTGGTCCACAGAGTGAGTTCCAGGACAGCCAGAGTTACAACAGAGAATTCCTGTCTCGAAAAACAAACAAAAAACCAAAAAGTAATATACTAGCGGGTAGGTAACACTGTACTCTTTGTATCCATGTGTCTGCGCGTTTCTATTTTTGGAATTTATTCTTACTATCTATTTATAATTTTTAAAGTATTTATTCATTCCTTGGAAATGTATTTTGATCATATCAACTCCTAACTCTTCCTACCTCCCTATGCCCCCTCAACTTCATGTCCTCTTTTTTTATTCATTTAATAAGCCACCAACTCCAATTTGTGTTGTATGTATACTTCTGGGGTAGGATCATTCAGTGGGCCACAGTCAGCCTACCAGAAGCCATACCCTTAAAAGAAAACTGAGTCTTTCCTAAAAGCTATAAAGTGTCCTTAGCTACTCAGGGGTGGAGGCTCCATGCTAGCATTGTGTGGGTCTTATGCAGGCAATCACAGCTGCTGTCAATCCCTGTGATGTCCAAAAGACACCAGTACCCCCCCAGTCCTCAAGCTCTTACAGTCTTCCCACCCCTCTTCCCTTATCTCTACTTTTGATTATGCTTACAATTCTCTGTAATGTAAACATTTTAAAGCACTAAAGAATAATGTGCTTTATAAGAGAATATAAGAGAACCCAAATGGGCGGAAAGAATCAAAATAACCTGATCATGCAGTTCCTTGAAATTCAGACTTTCACTATGAGGTTAAAGCATACATTTAATGGAAACAAAGTCATTTTTAACTTCAAAGCCAAGGTAAACTAATGCATGTAACCAAAATACACCACAGGGACAAAAGCCACCATTAAAATTGGCTCGACATATAAAAAATTCATTATATAAAGTGAATTAAAGTAAATGGGAGTCAAAGTTGCATTATAATTTCAGCTTTCCAGCTTTTGTTTTTTTGCTGTATTACCTAGAGCCAAGTCACTTAAAAGGGTTTTTACTTTCTGGTTTATCTAAATAGTAACTTGGAAACTTTTCTCTCAGGATTGTGGGAATGAAATGGGAAAAATAACTAAAACATTTCCAGAAAAGTTTTCCTAAGTATTTACATGAAATAATTAAATCTCATACCATAATATTAGATGCCACATGTAATCATTTTTATATAGATATCTTTGTGGAAGTCCACAAGATAACTCACAGAGGACTGTTTGTCACCATTTGCTCGTGGGCATCCATGGAAATCCACAACAGCCAATTCTGCAGTAGTTCTTTCAGACTCTGAAGAACACTACACTGGTGGGGGGATACAAAACAAAACAAAATCATCCAAAGCAAACAGTATTCAGACCTAATAGAAGCCAGAACTAGAAGAGACCTTGGAGATGGCCATACCCCACTTAGCACTCAAATAGTTGCTACTCCAACACATTCAGTATCCAAAGGACAGATGAATGCAAGCACAGATTTATGTTAGCATTTTTTCCTAGAAGAAACATACCTCCACAAGACTGCCAGCTTAGTCCAGGAACAGTTTTCTCTAAATTACAGTCCTTTATAACCATAATTACACCATCAAATAAACCATCACCCTTGGCCATGCATGATGAAACAAATCTAAAATGCCAGCATCCCGGAGGTAGAGTTAGGGAGATAAGGAGTTCAAAACCAGCATTGTGCACATATCAAGTTTGATGCCAGCCAGGGCTGCATAAGACTATCTCGGAAACAAAATCACCCTTATTGTCCCCTCTGACATCATTTGAAGTTGCTACCAGTACAAGTTCTCTACCCCTTTCGCTTTGTAGCCTTTAAGTACAACCTACTTCCTTTTTGATGGCTATAAAAATCCATCTTCTGTAGCTCTGGAAAACAAATATTTCTAATCTTTAGGTTCTCAGACTTTACCCTGACTTCCCAGGGCCTCATTCACAATTCCTAAAGTATGTTCACTGAGTCTCATTTGGAGCCTGAGAATTAAATAATGTTCTTTGTTCTTGATTCATTTTCCTGGTCCCTTTCTCCTTCCCTCCCTATCCAAACATAATACATATATGAACAAATGAATGTGTACATGCATAGGAGGTTGAGTCATAAAACAACTGCTAATTATTAACCACCCTGACCTACAAAAATGACAGCTGCCTACGGTTCAACTGAATGTTCATAGCTAAGTAGATTTGATTGGTGGGATGAGTGAAGAAATTAAAAAAAACTCAACTAGAAGATTAGGAGAGAATTGCAAAAAAAAATTGTCAAAATAGAGTCTCTGAAAATGTATTAGCTGGGATAACTAGTATTTTCATTTGAATGACAGTATTCATATAGTAGTAAGTTACAAGTAATAGAAATATTAGCAAATGCAAGTTAATATGATAGACAATAAAGTGATATGCAACAAATTATGAGAAATACTAATCAGAACAACCTATATTTTTCCTGCAAATGTGGCCAATTGAGTCATTGGAGGTGTAAAACATTTGTAAACGAAATATTCTATCATCACTGCTTTCAAAGAGGAACAAGCATTCAATAGGAAAGTGGCTCAAGGAGTTTGGTAGACTTTGGTCACTACTTCACCACTACATTCCCATGGATGTGAAGAACAGTTAGAACAGAGCACTATAGCTCCCGCCCCAAATCCTAGTGCCTAGAAACCTGAGGCAAGAAGATAGTTGCACTTTAAAAGTCATCCTGAATCCCAGGGAAACCTGGGCTACATAGTTAAGACCTTGTCTCAGGGCTGGAGAGATGGCTCAGTGGTTAAAGGGCCGCGGACTGACCCAGCCGGGTCCCCTACATCCGGGGAGAATCAGAATCTGGTACTCAGGTGGGCAAGGAGTCGGCGAAGTGACAAACAGACACAAGAATGTGTTGAATCTGAGTGTAATTTGCAGCAGTGAGCATCAGACTTATATATATTATTAATACAGGGAAACACAATCATACAAGAATGTGAATTGTGCCAAAATGCGTCAGGCCTCTCTTGTGAATTGTATCAAAATACATACGTCAGGCCTCTTTCAGGGAAATGTGGTTAAAGAATACAATATGTGAAAACAGATCGTACCTTACAATGTGTAAGACAATGTGGTTATGGTTGGCATATCAGTAAGTATACTGTGGTTAATAATTTTTTAGAAGCCAGTTACTGTACTGGTTTGTAACAGAGGGTATCTACTTTTTGAAACTGAGATCAGGATCAAAGTCAGGAGTTACAATTTCAGGGGCTTTTGGAGATTGCTCGACATCTTTTACATCCATCTTAGGTGGGTGGACACTGGAGAGCATTGCAGCCACGCTCCATAGAATAGAATAAAGAGAAGGAAAACGATAGCTATCAGACCACAGCCAACAATCGTAACTGGGGCACGACAGGAAAACATCCCTCTGTTTCTAGGGGCGCCAGCCAAACTTTCCAGGAGACCAGCTTCCTTGAAGCTTTAGCCTCTATCCGCGGAGCAGGAGTTTATCCCTGTCACATGGACTCCACTGGAGTTGCTTTAGCCTCAATCCACGGAGCAGGAGTTTAGGCCTGTCACACAGACTCCACTGGAGTTGTGTGGCATTAAAGAGCATTGTTTGCTCTTCCAGAGGTCCTGAATTCAATTCCCAGCAACCACATGGTGGCTCACAACCATCTATAATGGGATCTGATGCCCTCTTCTGGCATGCAGGTGTACATGCAGATAGAGCACTCATATATAAATAAATAAAATCTTAAAAATATATATATTTTAAAAAAAGACTGTCTCAACCTCAGATTCCCACATCCCAAAACCCTCAAAAAAGAAAGGTAATTAATTAGTACATTTATGAAATGAATAAGCATTATGTTCAAAAGTCTGGCAATGCAGTATGACACAACTATCTTTACATTCTAAGAGGCTGGAACTTTGGTTGGACCTCACAGCCAGAATTAACAATACATTTTGAGGTCACTCAAGACTTAAGACCTTGTACTCAGTTTTTTTAACCTGCCTTTATGAGAACAATGTAACAATCAACCTTCCTTGCCTTGGATTTCCCATGTATCAGTTTTTACAATCTAAACCACTGCATAGCTGTAATCTTAGGCTACATACTCTTCCACGCTCCTGACCCAGAACAATGCCTGTGTATCATTTGCTGAATACAGAGGTTGACAGCAACCTTTTAAAACAAATATCCACTATAAATATTGAACACAACATTTATTGATATTGGCTGATAAACAATATTTGTAGTTCTGTTTGTTGTCTGCATCAGATGGGGTCAGTTGGAACTAGTGGCTTAATCCCTTGAGAAACTCTGTTAAAAGGTTTCAGTAAAATATCACATTCTTGCTCTTGGTTAAATGACTCCAAGAGGAAGTGCTTTTATTTCTTTCTTTAATGTGATACTGATGCATTGCTGGTAACTTGGAGTTTATAACAAAGGTATTTAATCCACGTGCAAAAGTATAAAGTACAAAAGTATAAAGAATGGTTGGGTATTCCCCAGTTGGTTTGTTTTTACTTTCATGTTAATATGCATTTGACACATTTTTCATAATCTTGTTTGCTGCTTACTAGTGTCAAAAGTTCATGACAAATATGTAACAAAGCTTTCAAACCAGAAAATTCTATGCACTTTAACTTCAAATTCCTTGATACAGCACAGTTACAAAATCAATGCAGGGGCTAGGTGTGGCGAGACAAGCCTGTCAATACTGGAGAAGTAAGGGCCAGGAGGACTGCTGCTAATCCAGCCTTGTCTGTATAACAAATAACAAGCCTAGGTTACATACAATACATAGTAAGCCTTTCTATAGGGAGAGGGGAGAGACAGAAGAAGGGGGGGAGGAAGGAAGGAAGGAAGGAAGGAAGGAAGGAAGGAAGGAAGGGGAAAGGGCAAGGGAGGGGGAGAGGAAAAGGAGAAAGAGAAAAGGGGAGAAAAAGGGAGAAAAAGGGGAGAAAAGGGAGAAAAGGGGGGAAGGGAAGGGAAGGGAAGGGAAGGGAAGGGAAGGGAAGGGAAGGGAAGGGAAGGGAAGGGAAGGGAAGGGAAGGAAGGGAAGGGAAGGGAAGGGAAGGGAAGGGAAGGGAAGGGAAGGGAAGGGAAGGGAAGGGAAGGGAAGGGAAGGGAAGGGAAGGGAAGGGAAGGGAAGGGAAGGGAAGGGAAGGGAAGGGAAGGGAAGGGAAGGGAAGGGAAGGGAAGGGAAGGGAAGGGAAGGGAAGGGAAGGGAAGGGAAGGGAAGGGAAGGGAAGGGAAGGGAAGGGAAGGGAAGGGAAGGGAAGGGAAGGGAAGGGAAGGGAAGGGAAGGGAAGGGAAGGGAAGGGAAGGGAAGGGAAGGGAAGGGAAGGGAAGGGAAGGGAAGGGAAGGGAAGGGAAGGGAAGGGAAGGGAAGGGAAGGGAAGGGAAGGGAAGGGAAGGGAAGGGAAGGGAAGGGAAGGGAAGGGAAGGGAAGGGAAGGGAAGGGAAGGGAAGGGAAGGGAAGGGAAGGGAAGGGAAGGGAAGGGAAGGGAAGGGAAGGGAAGGGAAGGGAAGGGAAGGGGAAGGGAAGGGAAGGGAAGGGAAGGGAAGGGAAGGGAAGGGAAGGGAAGGGAAGGGAAGGGAAGGGAAGGGAAGGGAAGGGAAGGGAAGGGAAGGGAAGGGAAGGGAAGGGAAGGGAAGGGAAGGGAAGGGAAGGGAAGGGAAGGGAAGGGAAGGGAAGGGAAGGGAAGGGAAGGGAAGGGAAGGGAAGGGAAGGGAAGGGAAGGGAAGGGAAGGGAAGGGAAGGGAAGGGAAGGGAAGGGAAGGGAAGGGAAGGGAAGGGAAGGGAAGGGAAGGGAAGGGAAGGGAAGGGAAGGGAAGGGAAGGGAAGGGAAGGGGAAGGGAAGGGAAGGGAAGGGAAGGGAAGGGAAGGGAAGGGAAGGGAAGGGAAGGGAAGGGAAGGGAAGGGAAGGGAAGGGAAGGGAAGGGAAGGGAAGGGAAGGGAAGGGAAGGGAAGGGAAGGGAAGGGAAGGGAAGGGAAGGGAAGGGAAGGGAAGGGAAGGGAAGGGAAGGGAAGGAAAAGGGCAGGTAAAATGATTCAGTGGGTAAGGGAGCTTGCTGCCAAGCCTGATGACCTCAGTTTTAGTCCCAGGACCCACATGGTAAAAAGAGAGAACCAATTTCCACAAGATGTCCTTCAAAATTCCATGTCATGGCACATGCATTATGGTGTAAACACACACACACACACACACACACACACACACACACACACACACACACATAGTAAATGCTACAAAATTTTTAAAAAGAAAGAAAATCACCACCAGAATTCCAGTTTGGAATTATATAACATCAGTTAAAAGAAGTATGTTTTTTCCAGAGTATAAGTAAGATGTGCTTAGGGGTTTTTTTTACCTTGAAAAAAATGGTTGATGTAATGAAGAGAGGTGCTAGATGATCAAAAAGAAGTGGCTTCACCTCTAGGAAATAGAAAATAAGAGTATTCAGAATTGTTTTAATTTATATTACATTGAATTAAATGAATTCAAGTGAGGGTTTAAATGAGAATGTCCCCCATAAGCTCAGATTTTGAATACTTGGTCCCCAGTTGGTGGCACTATTCAAGTAGGTTTAGGAATTTTGGCCTTGCTGAAGGAAGTATGTCACTGGAAGTGGGCTTTAAAGTTTCAAAGCCAACACCATTCCCAGTTCACTTTCTGCTACATGCTTGTGATTTAAAATGCAAGCCCTTAGATAACTGGCCCTACCTTCACACCTTTACTCTATCATCATGGATTCTAACCCTCTGGAATTATAAGCCAAAATAAACTCTAAGTTGCCTTGGTGATGGTGTTTAATCACAGCAAAAGAAAAGTAAGTAATGTAAGTTTTCATGATACATACCAGAGAAGCTGTTGAATGGAATCCAGGTCAGAAGCTGAAGGAACTGTGATCGACAAGAGAAGCCATCCCAGAGAGGTAAGCTCTTATACAGGAACGCTTCACAGGAGTAAAACCCCTCCTGAAACACAAGGTGATTGTAAAACTTCATAGGGAATCATAAATATTTACTAAAACCACTTTATTTTGTATTCTAGTTGTTTCAAATGCCTAAGAGCATATAGACCGTCCCAATACATGAGTTCCAGCTTAAAAAGCAACTCAGAAATACCCAGGAGAAATAATCCAGCTGCTAGGACGTATCTCACACTCAAAAACATTTGTAGCTATTAAGAACATAAGTCCTATGCTGGGAGCTGGAGCTCAATCAATAGAGTGCTTTCCTAATGTCCAGAACCACCCAAACTGGGTGTGATTGTGCACACCTACAACTGAGTTCAAAGTCACTGTCAGCTACATATTAATTTTAAGGCCATCCTAGGCTAACAAGACCCTATCAAAAGATTAACTAATTAGTTAATTTAAAAGAACACAAGTTCTTTTTTGTGGACATTGATCAGTGTAGAATTAAGTGCTCGCCTAGTATACATAAGGCCTTGGGTTTGATCACCAACCTCCCCTAAAAAGAACACAAGTAGTAAACCTGTAAGACTCCTGGCTAACTCAATCAATTAAATGCACTAAATTATTTGTTTGCTTACAACTATAGAACTTTCCATTCTATTTAAAAATTTAAAGTTATTATTTCTTTAAATATAAGAGTACAAAATAAACATTAATCCAATGTGGCTCTATGAATTTCAAATTGAGCAAGTATTATTTTTAAAAGATGCCAAGAATAAGGAAAATAAATAAATAAAAATAAAAGTCAATGACATCAGGTACTAGGGCTTAGGGTATGGCTCAGTTGGTAAACTGCTTGCCTAGTATGCACAAGGTCCTTGGTTTGATCCCCAATATTGCAAAAAAAAAAATCAGATGTGCTGGTATGTGTCTGCAATATCTGAAACTCTATCTCCAAAAAAGAAAAATGTCAGTTACTAAATAAATAAATAAATAGTTGGGCAGTGGTGGCATACGCTTTTAATCTTAGCACTTAGGAGGCAGAGGCAGGTAGATCTCTGTGAGTTCGAGGCCAGCCTGGTCTACAGAGTGAGTTTCAGGACAGCCAGAGTTAACAGAGAAACCCTGTCTCAAACAAAACAAAACAAAACATATAATGGACATCCAAATAAATCTTAATTGTGATGCAATCTATAAGAAACAAAAGGAATCTTACTTGTAAGAAGCACTCTACCCTGATGACAATGTCCAGGAAGTTTATAAATTCTTTTTCTTGTTCATAATTATTCATATTATACCATATACATTCTAAAACAGACATATTAAATATAAGCATCTGGTTACACAATAATAAAAAACATACAAAAGATATTTATCACTACTCTAAAGTGCTAAAGAAATGACAAATTAAAAAACAGTATAAGATTTGAATATCCTCGCTAAGTAACACTGTAGATTATAACAGGGATTTAGAAGTGAGAGTCAGAAAACATGGTAACATACGGGAAAGCTTATAGTAAAATCATTGGAAAAGTTCACTTACAATGAATGGGATTCATGTCACAGTAACCCAAGTGACTATAAATGCACGGTTGAAAGGTAGGGTGACATGCGTATAAGCTACAAGTGATGAGAACTTACAAAGAAAAAAATCTAAGTAATTGTATCATATCTCCTGTAAAGAAAGACTCTACGTCAAAAAGGAACAATAGCCTATAGTAACTAAAACTGACTTCAAAGACTTGAATATTCAGGAATTGCTTATCCAAGAAATAAGTACTCTTGATAGTCAACAAAATTACTAGAGAAAAATCCCACTGTGGATGAATGAAATGATCAGGCTTTATTATGGCCTGCATGAAAGACTCCTCACTGTCCCTTCCTTTAATTCTATAATTAAGAAAACCTATAATGACCAGTGTGTCACTATAGGAGGTAGTCTACTTGGCACGCACAAACATTTGGTCACCAGAAGGAATCACTTCTATTATAAAATAATAAGTTGATACTGTTTTGTAAATCTATTTTCTCTGAGTTGTCTTAACATTAATGATTCTTGCATGTTCCCAGGAATACAAAGAAGAACTCTGAGATTAAGACCAGCCATTTGATAAGTTTTGATGACCATGTAGCAGTATTCACTTAACACAATTCCCTTTTTATTGTCTGAAAATGACAACACCACAAGTATTCATATTCAGGATATATGATTACCAGAGAAATGATTATAGCATATGAAGGCTCCTCTGGCCCACAATTTTTAATCTAGAATAAAAATTCTATTTTTAAACTATCTTCTTCCACTCTCATTTATCCAGTGCATTACACTATCAATTCTTACCTTCTTGTAATGTTTGATTCAACCAATAATAGATCCTCAGTAAGATTGACTCATCTTTGACACAATTAATATAGTGAAGTAGCAGGGAGTTGTTTAGCACTGAGCTCATCTGAGAAGGCAGCTGTAGAGATGGAATGATCAGTCAACAGAAAATATATGAACTGTAGGTCACAGCAATAAGTAAACATGATATAGGAAACACACAACAATAATATAGGGTATGGGACCTGGGATAAGGCTCAGTGTAGAGTATTTCTCTAGCATATGTGAGGCTGAATTCAATCAAAAATACTGGAAAAAAGAGGCTATCCAGGTCAAAGAGAAATTTTGAATCAGTACCTGCTCCAGTCACATACCTCTAAGCAATGAATGTTCTGTAAAAGTTGAGGGAAACTTTGAAGCTGCTCTAGTGGAAGTGATCTTTCACTGCTGAGAAAATCAGAAAGACTCATCTTTTGCCCACCTTCTTTGGTGTAGTTAACAGAATTTAGTGCTGGTATAACTGAGTGAGACGTCCATTTCTAAAGGGGAAAGATAATACAACAATCTATCACTGCACTAAAAAGACAATCTATAAAAATAAAAGCAAGTCGGATGTGGTGATACACTATTAATCCCAGCAGTCAGGAGACAGAGGCCAAGCCTAGTCTACATAGAAAGTTTCAGCCCAGTCTGGGCTACATTTTAGTAAGATACAATTTCAAAAATAAATAAATATGAGAATAAATAAAATAATTAAAATCAGTTGTTCAGATGTTTTACTTAACTGCAGTCCAAATGTGCTTTGCATAGAAAAATTGATATCAAAATCAATGTAAACACCTATGATTATCACTATCTGAATAGTCACTATTTTTAAAGCCACAAGTCCTTTGGTGCTTCAGATTACTTACTCTTTTCAGAGAATGGCCCTTAGTTGGACCTAGCATCAGCTTTGGAGGTTCTGGGAAAGCTCCTTTGTTTCTTAGCTTCACAGCAAGCAGAGCTGAAGTCCACAGATTATTTGAATTACTAAAATAGATCTATAAATTTATGTATAAAGTACAGAAGATTAGGTATTCATGTCAGAGCAACATAATTCAAAACTATTAACTGAATGCATATTAATTATGAAATATTTACACCCTTATAAAACCATTTAATGCTTTTTCTCCTAATTAGGAATCCATTATAATGCAAAGGGGTCAACACAAAGCACCAATCTCTAATACAACTTCTTCCAAAAGAGTGCAGGAAGGTTTTAACCCAAATCTTTAAATTAACTTTATTAAAAATAATTCATTTTGCCAGGGGTTGTGGTGCACACCTGTAATTCCAGAATTTGAGAAACCAAGAAAGGAAGATGAGGTAGAGGCCAGTCTAGGCTAACATACCACTCTTTCTCAAACAAAACAAAATAAACAAAAATGTAAAACTCATCTGTTAGTAATCCCTTACCTTCTTCCTTGCAGGCAAAGATACAGAAATCAAAGTAGGATCAAATAACTTATACAGTGACAACAACGCCTGGAGGTAAGACTGCATTCCCTGAAATAAAGTAAGAATTGCCCATTTGTCAATTAAGTGGCCAAATAAAAAACTAAGAGCAAATACTAAACGAAAGATGATAATAAACTAAATCTAACCCTTTAGGCTCTAATTTTACAATGGGACAGAACTATAAAAAGAAGCTGTAGGAAGTACAGAAGTAAGTAAGCATCTGGGTGTGATAGCACACACTTTCAATCCCAACAATCAAGAAGCAGAAGCAGAAACAGAAATAAGTGGAGGTCAGGGCCAGCCCGGTCTACAAACACAGTGCCAGGCCAGACAGGGCTAAATAATGAGAAACTGCCTGTTCTGGCTAGTTTTTATGTCAATGTGACACAAAGGAGGGTCATCTGGGAAGAAGGAATCTTTATTAAGAAAATGCCTCCATAGGGGCCAATGTGTAGGGCATTGTCCTGATTGATATATATTGATATTGTCCTGATTGATGATTGATATTCGAGGGCCCAGCCCATTGTAGGTGGGGCCACCCCTAAGCAGGTGGTCCTGGAGTAAATAAAAAAATAGGCTAAGCAAGTCATGAGGAGCAAGTCAGTAAGCAATGATCCTCCATAATTTCTGCATTAGCTCCTGACTTCCCCCGACTATAAGCTGTAAGATGAAATAAACTCTTTCGTACCCATGGTGCTTTGAGTCACAGCAATACAAACCCTAATTAAGACACTGTCTCAAAAGAAAAAAGAAAGAAAGCAGCCAGATATCAACAATCTTAAACTTCTCCAATAGATAATCTATTTTATGACTCTTTTCTTATTTACTTCTTCCATGTATTTTCCTGATTCTTTTGCCTGTACTTTAGTCTTACAACTCATACTTGCTAGCACAGCATGGCTTATTCAGAATGGCAACTTACTCAAGCTTCATTGTTTATTAATCTTTAGGGCTAGAGAGCTAGCTTAGCTGTTAAAGTCACCTGATACTCTTGCAAAGGACCCAGGTTCCATTCCCAGCACCCACAGGGCAGCTCATAGCATCTGTAACTCTACTTTCCTGAGTTCTGACACCCTCTTTCTGGCCTGCTCAGGCACTGTATACATGTGATGCACATATATACATGCAAGCAAAATGCCCACATATATAAAATAAACAAATCTTTAAAAAATGAAAATCATAGCTAGACTGTGGTGGCACATGCCTTTAATCCCAGCACTTGGGAAGGAGAAGCAGAGTCTGGAAGACCTCTGTGCATTTGAGGCCAGCATGGTCTACTTAGTAAGTTCAAGGACAGCCAGGACTACATAGTGAAATTGTCTCCAAAAAAAGCAAATGAATGTGACTGAATAAATGAATGAGTATCCTCATCTTTGAATTAGATATTAAGGAGGTAGGACCAAGAGTGAAAGTCAAGAAAACAGATCTGAGGAGATGTTAATTTAACAGGAATACTTGATCATCACAAATCCTGGAAAATTCATTAGGGAGGCCAATGAAGCTTGTGATATGCACTGTATCCCACTCTTCACATACTTGTTGTTGACTGACTGTTCTATCTTTACAGCTACCCTCTCTAGTGGTATGCAATATTCAAAGAGCTTAAGAGAACCAAAATAAGTCTTCAAAAATACTACCTTCAGAACTGAGCAAGCAGCTGTCAACAAAGTACATGCCTGGCAAGCATGAAGACCTGAGTTCTACTCCCAGAACACAAGCTATTTAAAGTCATGTGTGGTGGTATGTGTTTGTAATTGCAGTTTTAGAGAGGGCAGAGACAGGTGGATCCCAAGTTTTCTTTCCAGTCTGCCTAACCTACTTAGCAAGCTTCAGACTAGTGAGAGGCCTTGTCTCATACAAGATGGATAGGGACTGGCTCAACAGGTAAAAAGGCAACTAGAGCCAAGCCTGATGACGTGAGTTCACTCCCTGGGAACAGAATGGTGGAAGGAGAGAACCAATTTTGGCAAGTTGTCCTCTGACTTCCATTAGCATGCCATGACACATGCATACCCACACATCTAGACAATGTGGGCGGGGGGGGGGAGGGAGACATATACACACACAGTGTGGAGATGATAGATAGATAGATAGATAGATAGATAGATAGATAGATAGATAGATAGATGGATGGATGATAGCTCCTGAGGAATGGCACCCAAGAATGTCCTGGCCTCCCTGAGTACTCACATACACACATGTACCCTTGTAAACATGTGTATACATACACAAATACTAACTTTAGAGTCTGGGCAATGTCTCAGTGGTAGAGCTCTTGCCTAGCATGTGTCAAGTCATGGACTCAATCTGTAGTAACACATACAAACACACACACACACACACACACCACATAAAGAGAGAGAAAGAGAGATTGATTTCACAATTTAAGAAGTCATTGCTGCTGGATGCCCATGTTTAATATAGCTAGTTATTGAGGGGAAAAAAACATATCATTCAAAGTCCAAATAAGTAACCAAGTCTTTTTACTACATTAAAATTTTGCTGAATTGAATACTATAAAAAGTAAGACAGCAAATGAGACAGAAACACAATACAGTCATGTGTTAACCAATCATGGAGATATATTATGAGAAATGCATTGTTAGATGATTTCATTATTATGTGAATATCATTGAGATGGTTAGTTCTTCGTCAATTTCATACAACTAGAGTTAATCTGGGAAGAGAAAGTTCAATAGAGAAAATGCCTCCAGGGATGAAGAGCACTGATTGCTCTTCCAAAGGACCCACATTTGATTTCCAGTACCTTTCACAACCTTATGGATCTCCAGTTTGAGGAATCTGATGCCCTTTCTGCTCTTCATGGATACTCTATGAACACTGCATTAATTTACATACTGTCAGAACACCTATATACATAAAATAAATAATCTAAATAAATTTATTTTATTTTGTTTTTTTGAGACAGGGTTTCTCTGTGTAGCCCTGGCTGTCCTGAAACTCACTCTGTACATCAGGCTGGCCTTGAACTCAGAGATCTACCTGCCTCTGCCTCCCAAGTGCTAGGATGAAAGGCATGTATTGCCACCACCCATCTAATAAATTTTTAACAAAATGTCTGTTAGGTTGCCTGTAGACAAGTCCACAGTACATTTCTTGGTTAAGTACTGGTGTGGGAAAGCCAACCACACTATGGACAGTGCTATCCCTAGGTTACACAAGAAAGTAGGCTGAGCAAGCCAGGGAAACAAGCCAGTAGGTGATGTTCCTCCATGACCTCTGCTTCAGTTCCTGCCTTAAGTTCCTGCTCTGACTTCCCTCCAATTATGGACTATAAACCGTAAGCTAATAAGCCATTTCCTCTGAAAGTTACTTTTGGTTGTGACGTTTTATCACAGCAACAGAAAGCAAACTAAGACAATCATAGAACCTACTTAACATGACTGTATTTCTCTCACTGCTGCTCATGTAGCCCAGGCTGGCCTCAAATTTGCTATGTAGCTGAGGATAACCTTGAACTTCTGATCCACCTGCCCCACTCCCCAAATGCTAGGATTACAGGTATATGCCATCCTGCATATACCTGCAAGTGGTTCTAGGATTTGAATTCAGAGCTTTGTTTCTGCTAAGTAAGCACTCTACTAACTGAGCTTTACCCCAGCCCACAACTTAAAATTTTAACCTTGTATTTTTATTAACATTATATGTATTAATATATATGTTATGTGTTATATATTAATTGTGTTCAGTATCATAGATCAACGCAACAGTTTAATACAGCCTGCATTGATCAAGTCCTACCTCCCTGAAATCCCCTAATATACTTTCAATTGTTATTAATAGTGCATATTAACACTTTTTAACATCTGCAAGTAATATTAGTCTTGTGTCTGGCTTCTTTTACTTTAACATTAATGTCTTCAGTTCCATCAATTTGCTGCAATGAGAAGACTTCCTTTTTCTTTATGGCTGAACATATTCCATTGTACATATTTAAAATGTCCTTTTTATTAAGCCATTCATAGACAGGCACCTTGGTTGATTCCATCTTACCTAATGCAAACAGTGCCACAATAAGCAAGGGCATACATACAAGTACCACTCTGGTATGCTGACTTCATTTGCTTTCCATGTGAACCCAGAATGCTAGATTATATGGTAGCTCTATTTTTAGTTTTTTTTTTTTTTTTTTGGAAAATTCCATATGCTCTCCATAGTGGCTGTACTAATTTAAATTTCCACCAATAGGGAATGAGTCCCTTCTTTTTCAATTAAAAATAGAACTACCTTCAGATATTATTCCTGGGCATATACCTGAAGGAAATTAAGGCAACAGAGACACACTTGCACAGTATTGCTGTATTATTCACAATAGCAAAAATATGGAACCAAAGGGCTAGAGAGACTCTCAAGAGGATAAGAGCATTGGTTGCTCTTTCAAGAGACTAGGTTTTTATTCCAAGTACCCACATGGAAGTTAATAGCTGTTTGTAACTCCAGGTCTAGGGATCTGCTGCCCTCTTCTGGCCTCTGTGGGCACTGCATACATGAAAACACCCATATACATAAATTAAAATTTTTTAAAACATGGAACCAAAATGTCAATCAAGATGAACTGATAAAGAAAACATGATAAACATATACAATGGAATTTTATTCACCCTTAAAGAAGAGATTATATCATTTGAAAATGGATGAACTAGAGATCATGATTTAAATATAAATTAAATTTAGATTTAAATATAAATATATAGGCCAGGCACAATGGCATATGTCTGTAATACCAGCACTGGAGAAGTAGAGGCAGGAAGACTGCCTCTAAAACTTGACAAAAGTTCAAGGCCAGCCAGGTCTATGTAACAAGTTTCAAGAGAATTAGGGCTACATACATGGTAACACCATATCTCAAAAAGATGGGTGTATGTATATGTACTTAAACACACATACATACATGTATGACATGAAAGTAAAATTGAGCCTATGAAGGGTACACAAGTGTAAATTAAGGAGGAGAAGAAGAATTAATTTGAGGGAAGACAGACAAAATATTCCATGTTTTCAGTAATACATATAATCTTGATAGAACTCTCTATATACATACATATATGTGTAAATGTATATGTATGTGACATGAAAGCAAAAGGAGACTTATCAGAGGAGAAAAGGGACCAGTGATGAAGAAAAGAAACACCAGCAGAGGGCAGTGGGAGGTATGAGCAAGGTACAATGATATATGTGTATTAAAATACCATAGTGAAACCCATTATTTTATATAACTTTAAAAAGTAATTTAAATTTTTCAAATGCCTGGCAAGATAGCAGATAAGGTATTTCCTGAAAAGCTTAAAAGCCTGAGTTTGAACCTCAGGGTCCATATGGTAGGAGGAGAGAACTGACTCCTGAGAACTGTCCTCTGACCTCCACATGTAAGCTATGGCATGTAGTGTCCACTCATATACATACACACGAACACACACAAAAACTCATAAATAGATAATAAATGAGCATAATTTATTAAGAATTTCAAACAAATGAGCAAAAAACTGTCTCTTTTACTTACATCCTTACTACCATTTGATTTAAAGGTGGGGAAGGTTGATAATAGCCATTCCAACTTTGATGACACAGTGCCTTATAGAAATTTTAAAATGCATTTCCCTATGACTAATGATATTGAACATTTCTTCATGTATTTGTTGATCATTTGTAACTAAAATTAAACTTTTTAGAAAACAAAAATGGCCCAGTTAAGTCATGCTGAAAACATCTTCTAACATCTGTAAACTCATTACAGTGTTTGAGCTGGAATTATTTTTTTAGGTAGAGGCTCAATTATGTAGCTCAGGTAATCCTTCCACCTCAGCTTCCCAAGTGTTGGGAATAGCAGGCATGGAATGAATGTTTTTGGCAGAAAACATATTTAGAGGATTAGGAAGATAGTTCATGTCAGTACAGGGCTTACCTTATAAGCCTGAAAGATCTGAGTTCAACCCCAGAACTCACATTAAAAAGCTGAGGACAGTGGTATATGCTTGAAACCACCATGCTGTGGAGGCAGAGACAGGTGGATCCCTGAAGCTCCCTGGCCAGTCAGTCTAGCCTATGTGGGGAATTCCAGGCTAATGAGATGATCTCAAAAAATGCAGACAGTGTCAGGCAGTGGTGGCGTATGCCTTAATCCCAGCACTCAGGAGGCAGAGGCAGGCAGATCTTTGTGAGTTTGAGGTCAGCCTGGTCTACAGAGTGAATTCCAGGACAGCTCAAGTTACAAGAGACAAACCCTGTCTCGATAAAAACAAAACAAAACAAAACTGCAGACAGCACTTGAAAATGACACATTAGGTTGTCTTCTGTCCTCTGCATGCACCAGCACAACATATACACGCACAAGAACATGCACACACTCAATTGTTTGAAAAGAATACATATTATTGCAGACACATTTAGGGCTTATTGTATGGCTAACTTATCTTTTTGGTTAAAAATGAACATACTGTACTGGAGATTAAACCAGGGTCTCACGCATGCTGGGCAAGTATTCTACCACTGATCTACAGCCTCAGCTTTGATTGTGACTTTCCATTTTGTTGACTGAGTTCTCCAGAAAAGTAAGTTCCTTCAACTTAATGACACGTGCGTCTTTGTATCTTCAAAGCGTAGCTCAATACCTAGCTCAGAGTACAACTGAATACTGTAAGCTCTTTCAAGACTCACCATTTTGGCTTGAAGATCAAGCAATTTTCTCACACGAAATGGTTTGACTAGAAAACATAGAAAAAGGAGGTTCTAGGCATTTGCTTCAGCAAAAGAAGTCAGTTACACTTAACCACCATATAATTCATATAATTTCTTCTTATAACACATTAAAAATATAAATATCTCTTCAGTTAAGCCCCTATGTAGACGCTCTTAGATTAAAAAAAAATTAAAAAAACAATTTTCAGAAAATAAGTGTTTGTCATATACCTAATGTTAATAGTTACTTAAGTTTGTAAAGGTCCAAACAAATGCTGATTTTCTAGAGTAAAAGTAATATAATTGAAATGAAAATACTTACCATTCTCTTTTTTGGTCAGTAAATATAACAAATGGCAAATATGGGGGCACTGTTAAAACATAAAAAACAAATTAAGAAAAAGGACAATGTTATTTTGAACAAAATAACACCATACCCTCCTCAAATGTCAATCACATGCTAGGTAGAATAGCTTTAGGACTTCACTGAACAATAGATTTATGAAGGCTTTCCTTATTACACGATAGGTTACGCATTCCATATCAAAAATGCTTAACACCACAAGTGATTAGAAATCCTGAGCTATATCCAAGCACATAATGAAAAATCTAAAGGATGATACCTCAGTCTCAACACAAAATTCTCTGGTGATTTACATACAGTCTGTACAGACAGTCTCAAGGTAAACTTACCCAATGATTTTAATGTATCTGTGTTCTGACTACAGCTGTCTCATGAAGCAAAGGTATTTTCCACTTTTTGTCTTTATGAGTCATGTGCCCACATGTATGCAAGTGCATGCATCCTTGCATATACACACTTGGAGATCAGATATGAATTTTTAAATGCCTTCGATTTCACTTTCAGACTAGGTACGCTCAAACCTGCATGTGACAGTGGTTTTTAGAAAATAACTTCAATTGGCAACAAGATAAAGATTTTTGTTTCATCTTTTATTTAATTTTTTGAAGATCTTTTTTTATATGCATGACTGTTTGCCTGCATGTGTACATGTGCACCATATTCTGACCTAGTGTCCATGGTGGTCAGAAGAAGGCATTAGACCCTCTGGAACTAGAGTTACAGATGGCTGAGAGCCATCATGTGGGTGTTGGGAACTAAATCTAAGTCCTCTATAAGAGCAATAAATGCTCTTAACTGCTAAGCCATCCTTCCAGCCCAATATATTTTTTAATATAAAAAACACTGTGGACAATTTGAAAAAGAATATTGCATGTCATTCTTCCCTATAACAAAAATTTTCTAGGAAAAAGAAAATGTGTAGCTGGGCCATGGTGGCGAACACCTTTTTAATCCCAGCACTTGGAAGGCAGAGGCAGGAGGATCACTGTGAGTTCAGGGCCAGTCTTGTCTACAGAATGAGTTCCAGGACAGCCAGTTACAACAGAGAAACCCTGTCTCAAAAAAAAAAAACCAACACAAAAATAAAAAGAAAATGTGGTATTTATACACAATGGAATTTTTCAGTCATAAAGGAGAATAATATCATATTACTTGCAGGAAAATGAATGTAACAGGAGATAAACGTACTGAAAGAATTAAATTAGTCTAATAAAGACAAACATGTTTTCTCTCATGTGTGGCTCAGAGATTTTTTACATATATACATAAATTCATGTATCTATATATGACTTGAAAGTAGAAGCAAAACTGTCTAGGGGAACAGAGGGAATTGATTAATGAGGGAGGGAGACAAAAAGTAATAATATATGATCAATAATATATATAATATGGTAATAATATATGATCTACATATATACATGTGTGAAAATGTCATTATATAATATAGTGCCATGTACAATGAACACATACAATGAAAACTTCAAAAAATATTTATGTATGCATTCCTTTCTGTACTGATTCATACTTGCTAAGATACAAAATTAACATTTTTATCCTTGGGGCTAGAGTGACAGCTCAGTAGCCAAAGCACTTATTCTTCTAGAGGATCCCAGTTTGATTTCCAACAAACATAAACACACACAACAAAGTGGCTCATACAATCATCTGTAATGTAGTTCCAGGAGATCCAATGCTCACTCTGATTGCCTTGGGCTCCTGGATGCACAAGGTGAACTTGTATACACTCAGGTGCACACAAATGCACAAAAATAAATATTTTTAAAACTATTATCCTTGTTTCCCACTTCTATTGTTTATTATTCAAAATATCATTTTCAGTGATTCCTCATATTCCATTTGGTAGATATAATTTTTTTGTACGAAGGGCTCTGCACATGTTGAGTAGATGCTCCGTCTCTGAGTTCTAACTCCAGCCAAAATATACCATAATTTAAGTAACAACTTAGTCTACAGTGTGGCAAATAGTAACCACTCAATACATTTTTTTAACTTAATTATTGGATGACCAATCTTCTTTAATTTCGTGTCCATCTGCTGAAGACACAGTTCACTTGGTAGAGGGTTTGCCTAGCATGCACAAAGTCTTGGTTTAAATACAGGTTTGGTGGTCTAGATCTGTAATCCTAGCACTCTGGCAGTAGAAACAGGAGGATCAGAAGTTTAAGATCTTCCTTAGCTGCATAGGAAGTAAAAGGCCAGCCTGAGATACATGAGACCCTGTCTCAGATAGATGCCACTCCCATTCATTAATTATTGTCTACCGCTAGTTTGAAATTACACCAGCTTTGACTAAGATAGTATGGTACTCATATGTAAAACATTTCCTTCTGAGCCTTTAAGTAAAGTTTGTCAACATTTGCTCTCAATAATCAAAAGTGAAAAAATCAATTGTAGTCGGGTGTTGTGGCTCACAACTTTAATCCCAGCACCTGGGAGGCAGAGTCAGGAAGATCTCTGTGAGCTCAGGGCCAGCCAGCCTAGTCTATATAGTGAGTTCCAGGACAGCCAGAGCTATAATAGTGAGACCTTGTCTTAAAAAAGAAAAAGCCAACTATTTAATGGAAACAGAGAAAGCAACAGAACTGGCAAGAAGGGCCAGCAGATAAAAGCTCATGCTGTGCAAACCTGATGACTTGAGTTTGAGCCCTAGACCCAACAGTGGAAGAAAAGAAACAATTTCCAGAAGTTGTCTCTGATCTTTGCATGCTCACAGTAGTAAGGGCATACCCCTACTCACACACAGAAATCATACTCGCCCATATGCGTGCCAATGCACACACAAATTCATTGCCTAGGATATGAACCATTAGCAACACTATTTATCATATTGAATACAAAATGAGTGCCATACAACTGCTGGCTTGAGGCTCTAACCAGTAATACAGGGAATCTGACATTCTCCTTAATCACATCTGAAAGGGAAAAATCCATATGTATCTCATAAACTGCAGTTTTTTTTTTTTTTTTTTTTTTTTTTTTTGCCTTGATGGCAAATATTTAACTGCCACAGCTGAGTCACTACCGAGTCAGAATCCTATTAAATTCTATGAAAATGACTTTTAAGAAATATTACTTTTAAAGCTAAATCCTGCTGCTAGCCATGGTGACTCATCTATAATCCCAGCACCCCAAGAAGGCAGAAAGATAGAAAATTCAAGGTTATCCTAGACTATACAGGACATTCTGTCTCAAAGAAATAAACAAAAGGACCAGAAAATGTGGCCAGCAAGATGGCTCAGCAGGTTAAAAGCACTTGCTGCACAAGCCTGATGACCTGAGTTCGATCCCTGGAACCCACAGTGGAAGGAGAAAGCCAAGTCCTGAAAGTCGTTCTCTGACACATGCCAACCATGGTAGGTACACACCGACACACAAACACAATATTAACATTTTTTTAAATTTTCTAAAAAAGAAAAAAACCTTAAAGCCTTTTCCCCTGTTTGTTGAACTCGGTGATATTTACATAAATATAACCATTTAGAATAAAATCTCAGAGGGGCTGGAGAGTTGGCTCCATGGTTAAGAATACTGGTTGCTCTTGCAGAGGACCTGGGTTTGATTCCTACCACCCATATAACAGCTCAAAACTGTCTATCTCCAGCAGTAGGTGACCTAAGGCCCTCTTCTGACCTCCAAAGACAGTAGGCACACACATGATGCATACACATGCATGCAGGTGAAACACTGAAATATATAAAATAATTAAATAAATCTTTTTTTAAAAAAAAACTTCTAAATATTCTATTGATTTTTAAAAGCAAGTCATGATCAAGTTCAGCAGGTAAAGTTACCTGCTGCCAAGCCTGATGACCTGAGTTCAATACACTGTACCCACATGATGGAAAAAGTGAAATAACTCCAGCAAGTTGTCCTCCAACCTCCACACACATGTTGTGGAATATACACCTATCATACACACACAAAATGAGTAAAATGTAAGGGCATCAAAATGACTCATTGGGTGAAGGGCCAAACTTGACAAGAAAAGCAGAATCCCCAGAAGCCACTAGGTGGAAGTAGTGAACCAACTCCGAGTTGTCCTCTGACCTCCACAAATGCACCCTTGGCATTTGTATGCGCGCGCGCGCGCGCACACACGCGCACACACACACACACACACACACACACACACACACACACACACACACACATCAAAAACGTATTTTTAAAGTAATAAGAGCAAACACTTCATTTAAAGGAAGAGGCTGGAGAAATGGCTCACTGGTTAAATGCACTCCCAGCTCTTCTAGAGGTCCCAAGTTCTAGTCTCAGCACCCACATCAGATAGCTCCTATAACTCCAGCTCCAGGAGATCCAACACTCTGTTCTGGCCTTCCAAGACACCCACACATATATGGCATCCATTCATGCAAACATACACAAAATAAATCTTAACGAAGTTAAAAATATAACAAGCCAGTTATAAAAAAATCACACACTACTATGGTTCCTTTAGTTTTTACAGAAAAATAATGAACATGTTCTAAAATTGACTATGCCGATGAATACCACTTACCTATGACTACACAAAAATCAATGAGTTTTATGCATTATCTTGCAAGTTTTGAGTATTTCTGACACATGGTTTTGCTGGCTGTCTTGGTTATTTTCTGTTGTTGTGAAAAGACACCTCATCCACGGCAACTTACAGAAGAAAGTGTTTATTTAGGGCTCATGCTTTCAAGGTTATGATCATCGTGGCAGGGAGCATGGCAAGAGGCAGGTAAGCATGGCACTGGAGCAATAGTTGAGACGCCAAATCTTGAGTCAGAATGAAGAGGCACACAAGGATAGAGAAGGAGCATGTGGTGGTTTGAAAGAGAATGACTCCCCACAGGCTCATATATCTGAATGCTTGGCACCCAGTTGGTAGAACTGTTTGGGAAGGATTAGGTGTGGCCTTGTTGGAGGTGTGTCACTGGGGGTCATCCTGCCTCTAGTCTTTTTCCTAATTCATACTAATTTGGCATTACTAGATACAATTCCTATAAAGCTGCTTTCAACATAATGTGTTAAAATTTTCAGTGATTTTCTCAATGAATAAGTAAAATTCAGGCTGGGTGTAGTAGTGTATACCTTTAATCCCACTGCTCCCAATGCAGCGGCAGGTGGATCTCTGTAAAGTTCTAGGATAGCCTGTTCAGCATAGAAAATTCCAGGCCAGTCAAAGCTATATAGTGAGACCCTGTCTCAAAATAAAAGAATAAAGTTCAACTTCTAATTAAATAACATCTACAATTTATCCTCAACCCATGTTTCTCAGTCTTACAAACCACTATCACCCAATACCAACTTCAATTAAGTGAGGCTGGTCTATTATATAAAGTCTCCTAAAACACAATTTACATATCTCACAGCTTTGCCTGAAAGCTTCCCCTCAAAACAAACATGATTTCCTCCCATCAAATCCCTAAGTCACAAAGGATAGTGGCACACCAGTACTAGGTAGGCAGATCTCTATCCTAAATTCAATTCATCCTTTCAAGGCTCAGCTCAATGCTTACATCTTTTATGATGTTTTTAATAATAACTTGATTTGCAGGGTTTTGTTCCCAAATATGATATAGTAATTACTACCTTTATGTTATTATTTGCTGTCTTTAATAATTCAACTCTTTCTTAAAATGTGTAAGGTATTCTGTCTGCATTGTATGTCTATGTACCACCTATGTCCAGTGCCTGCAGAGACCAGAAGAGGGAATCTGATCTCCTGAAACTGGAGTTACAAGGAATGGAAAACCCAGGTCTTCTGAATGAGAAGCCACTGCTCTTAGCCACTGAGCCATTTCTGTAGCCTCATGATTCAACTCCTGAGTTGTTACATTCATGGGACTTCTTTAATCCCCTTGCTACATTTTTACATTACTGGACTACAGAAAACTAAATTTTTAATCTAGGGGCTGGAGATGGTTCAATGGTTAAGACCACTTGTTGCTCTTGCAGAGAACACAGGTTCAATTCACAGCACACACATGGCAGCTCATGACTGTCTGTAACTCTAGTTCCATGAGACCCAACACCCTCTTCTGAATTCCATGGGTTCCAAGCCTGTAGGCAGTACACAGACATAAATGTGAACAAAACACCCATACACATAAAATAAATAAATCTTTAATAAAAATAAATTAATGCCTACCTAGGACAAAGCAAGAAACAGGATGGCAACATGAATTTTTGTAAGTAAAGCCAATGTGAGAATTCCATTCCCAAAGCCAGGAAGAATTCGGTTAGGTATGTGCCTTACATGGTCTATAAACTAGGTGGTAAGTAGATTGATTTTTGGCATTATTATTGTTTTTAATAGGAATAATTATGCTACCTAATCAAAAATCTGTCCATTTGCAACTTGTGAAACACAGGGTTCTCCTTCTCATTGATTCCAATGTAGTTTTTGCAATGTTAATCAAGAAACTTCAGAGTAAGTCACCCAAAGAACTCCACTGGTATGGTTTAAAAGGGGAAATGGCAATCACTGAGCTAAGTCAGCAAAACTCTATCTGTAACATTTTCTTAAAAGAAGATATACAGTAAATACCACAGATTCATTAATCTGTGAGACAATGCAGAAAAGATGTCTGCTGTGTAATTCTTTATACTTTCTGTATTCTTAATGCATCTTAAAATGAGTGTGGAACATGCATTAGACAGCATGGCGATATGCACAATTTCACTGAAGCTCAATGCTGTTCAATGTTTACTTACCAGAGCATCATCTTGCAATGCAGCGAAAAAGAAGCCATAGAGTAAATTAATTTGCTTCTTATGATCAATAAAGTCAAACATCGCAACCAACCAACGATAAAAAAGTACCTGTTGACAGAGAAAATACTGTCTTTAGAGACATGTAACTACTATTGTCACAGAAGAGCTTTAATCTCTCCTCAGTGCTATTTTAAAAGCTTCTGGCAGCAAGTAGGGTAATAGATTTTTATTTCTTAATAAAAATTTCTGCTTGAACATGGTCCTTTTATCAAGCTATATTGTTCTAAAACCACAAGTTATGCACAAACAGCCACTGCCATCCATAAGTCTCTCTTCTTTGCTAGCCCTTAAGTGGGTTCTGAAGGACCTATCATCAAAGTGTCTAAAAACATTACCTTGGTATTGCCAGAGCACTTGCCAACACAGAGCCAGGATACTGCCTTAACCACAGAGTCTTCTGGTATGAGAGTTTCTGGAATCATGCACTTTAATATCCGTGTGCTTATAGCATTCCCTGGAAAGAAGACCAACTCTAAATTAAACCGGATTTCAGTGACTCAATTTTTTTTAACTATTGTTCACTATGTATCATAACTCTCTAAAACCTCTAAAACAAACTTTAAAGCAAATTATTTCGTGTGTGTACATGTCCATATGCATGTAGATATGTGCATGTGCAAGGATGAATCTGTGTGGAAGCCAAAGTTTGATGTTAGGTGTATTCCTTAATTGTTCTCCACTTTTTTTGTAGGGATGGGCTTTTTGAGACAGGGTTTTCTCTAACTCTGGCTGTCCTAGAACTCACCCTGTACAGCAGGTTGGCCTCAAACTCAGAGATCTGCATGCCTCTGCCTCCCAAGTGCTGGGATTAAAGGTGTACACTACCACTGCCCAGCTTTTCCACCTTTTTAAAAATTATTTTTATTGTATTACTTTATATGTATGGGAATTTTGCCTGCATTTATGTCTGTGTACCATGTACATGCAGAACCTACTGAGGTCAGAAGACATTGGATCCCCTGGAACTGGAGTTAGAGACAGTTGTAAACTGACACTGGGTTCTCAGAATCAAACCTGGGTCCTCTGGAAGAGCCACAAGTGGTCTTAACCAATGAGTCATCTGTCTAGCCCCAGCTACCTTACTTTTTGAGACAGGTTTTGTCAATGAAACAGAAGCTCACAGATCCAGGTAGATTGGTTGGTCAGCAAGCCCTACGAATCCTCCCGTCTCCTCAGTGCTGGGATTACAGGCATAATTACAGGTATTACATGCCTCTGCCCCTGGTTTTCTTTCTTTATACGTATGGGTATTTTGTTTACATACATGTATAAACATCACATGTGTATCTGAAGCCAAAAAGCTGTCAGATCCCTGAGACTAGAGTTACAGAAGATTGTGAGGCACCAGGTAGGTGATAGTAATTAAACCCCAGTCCTCTAGAAATGTAGCTAGTGCTCTTAACCACTGAGCCATCTGTCTAGCCCAGTGTTTCTCAACCTGTGGGTCGTGACCCCTTTGAGGTTCCTGATGACCCTTTCACGGGGGCCACCTAATATGTACATACCAGATATTTACATTATGATTCATAACAGTAGCAAAATTAGTTATGAAGTAGCAATGAAAATAATTTCATGGTTGGGAGGTCACTACATGAGAACTGTAATAAAGGATCACAGCATTAGAAAGGTTGAGAACCACTGGTCTAGTTCCTTGCCCTTGACTTTTTATGTGAATGCTAAAAATCTAAACTCAGGTTCTCAATCTTGGATAGTAAACACTTTACCAAATGAACCATCTCCCCAGCTCCTAAAACAAGTTATCTGACCCAAATACATCTTTTTGTTGTTGTTGTTGTTGTTTTGCTTTGCTTTGCTTTTTCTCCGAGATAGGGTTTCTCTGTTCTAACTCTGGCTGTCCTGGAACTCACTGTGTAAACCAGGCTGTCCTCGAACTCACAGAGATCCACCTGCCTCTGCCTCCCAACTACTGTGATTAAGGGCATACGCCACCACTGTCTGGCTAATACATCTATTTTTTTAAAGGAGGTTAAGCACCTGGGCCTGGTGTTGCAAGCCTTTATAACCCCAGCACTCAGGAAGCAGAGGCAAGGGAATCTCTGAGTTCAAGGTTAACCTGGTATATTGAAAATAAAGTTTAAAAATAGGATGTTAAGAACAGATTATGGAGGTATAGGCCTGAAATCCTAGCACTCAAGAGGCAGAGGCAAGAGGATTACAAGTTTGAGGCCAGCCTGCGCCAAGCACATAGCAAGACATTGTTTCAAAACGAAGAAACTAGAAAAGAGTTTCCTTTTAAGGTGATGAAAATATTTAACAATTAGACTATTTCAACAATTGCAAGAGTCAGTGAATATGCAAAAGACACAATGTGAACTTTCTTCAGGCACTTTACTTTTTAGTACTAGGGCTTATACTTAGGGCCTCATGCATGTTAGGAAAGCACTCTGTCGCTGTGCTAAATCCTCATCCCAATGCATTCCATTTTTAAAGCATCATGAATTTTAATACTATGTGAATTATATCACATTCAAAAGCCTTTCAATCACAAGAAAATTTCAAAGTATTTTTCACTTTATTTTTGTAATGATACAATAGATTATTATTAATGGGTTAAACCTACTGATGGGTATCTTCATGAGCTGTTACATTTAAGACTTTTTTTAAAAAAGGGCTGGGCTTGGTGGCTCATGCCATTAATCCCAGCACTCGGGAGGCAGAAGCAGGCAGATCTCTAAGTTTGAGAATAGCCTGTTTTACAAAGCAAGTTCCAAGACAGCCAGGGCTACAGAGAAGCCTTGTCTTAAAAAAAAGGTTAAAAATAGTGGCTAAAGAGATGGCTCAGCAGTTAAGAGCTATACTATTCTTGCAAAGGACCAGAGTTCAGTTCCCAAGGCCCACCTGCAACTCCAGGTCCAATGGATATGATGCCTCTGGCCTCGGCAGGTACCAGCACTCAAATGCACATATCCACACACAGATACAGACACACAATTAAAAATAAATCTTAAATAAATTAAAAAATAGGTTTGTATCCTCTTTCCCTAAAAGCTGGGTAAGTTGCAGAATAAAACACATTGCCTTGGGATTAGCTGGGGATGTATCATTCAGTACTAGTCGAATCAATCCATCTCGCTCTCTGTCCACCACAGTGCTTTCTATATACCTTCTATCAAGTTCTATCCATTAAGGCACCAAGAATTAAAGTATTTCTCATCAATTTCTACACCATCATTCTGTAGAGAAGAAACAAAGCAATGATGGCAGGTTAAAAAACTAGGAATAAAAAATCCTAATTAAAAAAAATTGATTTTCCTGAGGTTTCTGGGCTTTATTTCTTTTATTATCTTGTATTCCTATCCACTAACTCTTTTAAACTTTAAAATAGACTCACCACTACATCCTAGCCATATAAAAAACTCAAAAGGGGATTCTATGCTTACTCTATTTTCCCCATTAACTTCTAAAATTAGTTTATAGTCTAAAGTCTCTATGCATCTCTGATGCCATTTCTAGTGTAACTATTCCCTAAATATGAATTACAACTTTCCCAAAGAGTTAAATGTAATGATCTAGTATGGAAAACAACAAAGAAATACCTAAGAGAAAAAAAAGAATTCTGATGGTGACATTTGACCTCAGCAAATTTCAATTTAACATAAAAATTAAAAAGTAACACCCAGGTATGGTGTACACCTTTAATCCCAGCACTCAGGGGGAAGATATAGGCAGATTTCTCCAAGTTCAAGGCCAGCCTGATCTATATAGCAAGTTTCATGCTAGCCAGGGGCTACATCATGAGACCCTGTCTCATAAATTTAAAAATTTATATTTTTTACAAAATAAATTAAAATTTATAACAAATGTAACAAAAAGTCACAGATTATTCTCTTTCCTTTTGAGTTTTTATTTAGAAAGAGTCTCATTATGTGACTCAGCCTAATCTTAAAGTCAACAGTAATCCTCTGCCTCAGTTTCTCTAGTGTTGAGATTTACATATGTACACTACCACATTGATTATTATAAACCAATACCCAGAGCCTGAGAGACATTTTAAAACACCTCAGTATCTGGCATATATCAAGAAAAATTCTGACCATTATTTTCTCATATATCGAAAGGGAAAAGAAATTCCAAGATTTAAAAAAAAAAAAAAAAAAAAAAACCACCTGCCCATTCTACACTTGTTTTTAAAGGGAAATGCAAACTAATCAAACACAGATTCCTGGAAAAGTCTGAGAGCCAGGGAATCTGAAACCACCATCTAATAAGAACCATTTATTTAAGTCTAACTTAACTTTCTAAGAAAACATAGAACTAATTAGAGAAAAGAACAGAAATAAAATATACGAGAGTGATATGCTGAATTCAGTCAGTGAATGTGTTACTTTTTTAAAATGTATTACTTTTTTGAAAAGTGCAAACACACGCAACCACACTCACACCTACTCCTGTAAACAGAATGGACGGTTATACATTAACATGTAAGGACAAGAAAAATCGTCTGTATTTAAAGCATGTATTTGATAGCAGTACCATTCAAATAGAGAAAACAGTGGTAATGTAGGCTATAAACACTAGAATGAAAGTTAGGATATGTGATTTCCTGGTTCTAGCTGTAATATTATATCTCTTTAACCAATCTGAGCCTATTATCATGTTTTATCTTCTTCTATATGTATTTTTTGTGTTTGTGTATTTATGTGCATATCCCTCATAGCATGGCATATACGTGAAGGTCAGAGGACAACTAGTGGGAGAGTAGAAATCGGGTTGTCTCCTACCACAATGTGGGATGCTGGGGACTGAACTCAAGTCTTCAGACTTGCAGGCAGGCCTGATGAGCCAGCTTGTTGGCCCATACATACTAAAATGAAGATAAGCTATCATGAATGCCTGAATGGGTAAGAGAAAGCTAAAAGTAGAAAGAACATTGATCGGGTGGCATTTCTCAGACTCTCTCCTACCTCTAACTCTAAGCAATGAACTTAAGACAGGAAATGCAAAAGAAAAAAATCATCTTGACTGCCAAGGTCAGAGATACTGGAATGAAGACAGTATAAATAGGAACTTGTCAAATAAATACTTAAAGCAATGAAACAGACTAAATGATCTTTTAAAGTCCCTCCTGGAACATTATTTAATTATCTATGGTTCTGAAAAAAATGCTAAAAATGGTTTCCCACATCTTGTGACAAGAGTCTCACATCCATTTTCCTTGTAAAGATGTGGTTAACTAGTCACTTTCAGCAATATGCACACAGACCCTCTTGGCTCATGAAGTAGTCTAAACATTGGGAATCCCGCTTTGTTATCTTACTAGATTGGTCTTATGGAAAGGATAGGGCAACTGATTTCAATGCACAACTTAATCCAAAAAGTCTCATGTGAAATGTGGTTCCCAGCATCCACCAGTGCCAGGGTATTCCACACATTCTTCTGTCCTCCAAAGACACCAGGGACATACATGGTATACATACATACATGCAAGAAAAACATTTACACACATCAAACAATACAAATAAATCTTTTTTTAAAAAGCCTGGGAGGAGTAAAGGGGGGTAGGAAGGGTGTTGAGATGTATTATACAAGAGAAGAAAAATAAATAATTAAATTAAATTTTTAAAAAACAAAAAAGAAATCTGGGTGTGCTGGTGCACACCTGGATTTCCAGCACTTGGGAGGTACAGACAGGAGGATCATAGCAAATCCAAGACCAGCTTAGTCTACTCAGCAAATTCTAAGTCAACTTCAGCTATCTCATTTTGTCTCTGCATATGTATGTGCTTCTTCTATTTTCTTTATTTGCTTGTTTTGTTCTATTTCCGTTTGTTTTCTAAACAGAGAAAGAAGGCATAGAGTGGGGAGGTGGGAGGATCTGGGAGGAGACATAGGAGGCAAAACCGTGATCAGAATATATTGTATTAAAAAAAAACTTTTTAATATGAGACAAAAACAAAAAAAAGACAGTACATTTCCTTCGGAAAGGAAAAAAACAAAACAAAATTGTCTGAAAGGCAAAACTAAAAGGAAACTGATGACAAACTTATCAGCTCAACATACCAAACTTGCCACTGAGTGCCACATTCAATAAAATATCAATTACTTCTGGAGCTAAGCCATTTTTCCAAGCCACATTTTCCACAGTTTTCAAGTGTTTTTCCAAGATCGTATCTTTACTCGATGAAGCTTTCTTGGGACCTAGAATTAAACAATATTAAACAATGAGACCTTGGAATTTCATTCAGTGCTCATCCTCAACAATTACAACCTAGGACTTGATAAAGGAATAGATTCACACAATAAATGTCTTCTTAAGGAAAACAGCTGGGAGGTGGTGGCACTCGCCTTTAAACACAGCACTCTGGAGGCATAGGCAGGTGGATCTCGAAGACAGCCTGGTCTACAGACCAGCCAGTGCTACACAGGCAATCCTGTCTTAAAACAAAACAAAAGAAAACAAAAACAAAAACAAACTTGAGAGCCTTTATTACTTAATACATACATAGCAGCAATAGAATCTTTAGTGAAGAAAACTTTCATCACACCCTGGCATCCCTGGTGTGTGTGTGTGTGTGTGTTAATTGAAAACATTCAACTTAAATTAAAACGTCTTTCAATATTAGGACAAGTCTCAAACTCTGCAGTGCAATGAATTGCCTAGAAACCTTTACTTGTATATATTTGTATATATATGAGAATGTGTGTGTGCCTATTCCTGTGCATGTGTAAGTTTGTGTATGGAGGACAGAAATTGATGCTATGTATTTTCCTCTATCAATCTCCTCTTCCTCCTCCTCCTCCTCCTCCTCCTCCTCATCATCATCATCATCATCATCACTTTGAGACAAAGTTTCTCACTGAACTTGGAGCTCACCAATTCTGCTAGACTATATAGCCAATAAGCTACAGGAAGTCTCCTATAGCTGCCTCTCCAGTGCTGGCATTATAAGCACATACACCATACCAAGATTTTTACATGCATACTGGAGATTTGAACTTGGGTCTTTATGCTTCCAAAGCAAGCACTTTATCAATTCAGCCATTTCCTTAGCCTACCTAATAGCCTTTTAAAAAAATCAGTACTGACTGCCACCGCAGACTCCTCAATACCAAAGTGGGCAGAGTTCCTGGTCCAGCACTGGCCTCTCCAGCCAGTGAAGACCAGGTAGGAAAAAAATCTGCTGACTCTTTCCACCAACCAATCCTGTCCACAAAGCACCACACCACCTCCATCTTCCCACCACACCTCACCACCACCACCACCACCACCACCACCACCACAGAGTCCCTGATATAATTTAGTGCAAACAGCTTCAGCCCCAGGGCAGGTCACTCCTACCAGCCAGAAGATCAGCACAGGCCTGGACAGACAACAGAAGAGAATAGGATAGAACAGCCAGCCAGAAGTACATTTGCCAAGTTCCAGACCCAACCTGGAGCAGATTCACTACCTGACCAGGGGCCAAGCTGCCCAACTTGGGCAGACACCCCATGCTCAACAAGAGGCAACAAAGAAGAGAACCAGAGAGGAAAGAGAAACCAAGGAACAACAAAAAATACTTATCCAACAAAGACAAATTCAGGAATTCAGCACCTAAACCTATAATCACCCCAAACACAGATGACTAAACGCCAGCATAAGAACACAACAATAACCAGGGCAATTTGTCACCACCAGAGCCCAACTATCCTACCACAACAAGCCCGAATACTCCCACACAGCTGAAGGACAATTCCTCAGGAAATTGGGAATTGACCTTGTTGGGAAGGGTTTTTATTGTTGGAATAGATGGAAAGAGATAGAACAGAGAGAGAAGAAAGATGGAGAAGCTCTTTTGTGATGATCCGCGGACCACAAAATGTCAAAGGGAGAAACCTCCCTGTAGAGGTGGTGCAGTCCTGAAGGGAGAATATCCCAACAGGACTGATGAGTTGCTCAGCCCAGCAGAGCTGAGGTGAAGTATCCAGCTCTGCCTCGCCCCATCTCGAGCCTAGCCTCGCCTTGCCTCCTGGAGATGATGCAGTTCTGAAGAGAGAGTATCCCAACAGGACCAAGGAACTTCTGGCCAGGTGTCCCCAATGTTGCAGATCTGTAGGAAAATATCCCAGGCGAGCTGTTCTTCTTTCTTCTTCCAGTGCAGCTCTGTAGGGAAAACTCCAGGCGAGCTGTTCTTTCTTCTGTCCAATGTTCTCAGCAGGCTGGTGACTGTTTCCACTCCGAAGAGAACCAGCGAAAACTGAGGGTTGCTCAGTCCTTTTTAAAGGGTTCTGGAGGGGGTGGAGTTATCAACATGGCCTGTGATTGGTGGAGTTTCTTTGGCCTGTGATTGGTGGAATTCTCAGTCCAGAGAGGGTTGGGGGATCCCAGCACAACGTTATTTGTGTTTGTTGAGACCCCTTCTGTGCTGTACTGTCAGGTTGGGGGACCCCTCAGTCAGATGAGAGTGGGGTCCCTGATAGTCCCAGGGGGGAGTTTTCTTATGAGGGGTTTCAAGTCCCAGAGCTCCCCAGCCTTGCAGAGCTAGATTCCCCTAAAAGGGAAAAATGCTGGCTCCTCAGTGGTCTTTGGCATCATTTGGGGTTCCTGGTGGGCATAAGGAATAGTGGCTGGGCCCCCAGAGTCCCCAGCAAGGTATCAAGGGAGGCAAGCATTAGTCTTGAATAGCAGTTGGACAGCAGGAGGGGCTAGGTTTGCTGGTAAAGTCAACTTTGCTTCCTGGAAGAAACACAGATGGCTGTGAGGGTCCATCTTGGAGGGGGCGAGTGTCAGCCAGGAGTGCTGATGGCTGTTAGGTTCCATCTGTGAGGGGAGGGGTCATCCAGGAGCGAGTACAGTCCTCAATCAGGTCCTCCTTCCGTTTGACAGTTAGCCAGCTGGGGGGGTTGGGCCTGGCAAGGGGGCGGAGCTAAGGCAGAGCTAAGGCAGAGCTTCCTTCACAGGGCTGTGGAGGCTGATCATAGATGAATGTGGAAAGGCATGTCAGAGATTCTCACAGAAAGTGGGAGTCCCACACTATAGACTGAGGGGGGCAGAACCCCTCAGAAGGAGCCCTGGGCTATGGGCTATGTCTGTGGTCAGGGGTAGGGGGGAGAGCTCTCCAGCACAGAGCCATGCTGGAGACTCTGCTTGTTGCAGAATCCTAACAGACCTACCTCAAGTCCCAGCTATACCACTCCTGGGCATATATTCCCAAAGGACATTCCATCCCACCACAAGGACACTTGCTCAACCATGTTCATTGCTGCTCTATTCATAATAGCCAGGAACTGGGGAAAAAACTTAGATGTCCCTCAACTGAAGATAAAGATAATTCTGGCATAAATTATTTGGCATAAAATATATTATAAATTATATAAATTTGGATAAAGAAATTGTGGCACATTTATAAATTGGAGTATTACTCAGCTATTAATAAAAAACTATGTGAATTTTGCAGGCAAATGGATGGAACTAGGAAAAAAAAAACATCCTGAATGAGGTAACCCAGTCCCAGAAAGACAAACATGGGATGCACTCACTTATATGTGGACATTAACTGTTAAGCAAAGGACAAAGGTATTACAATCCACAGACCCAGAGAGACTATGCAATAAGGAGGGCCCCACTGGGGACGCAGGGATCTCCCTGGTCAAGGGGAAATAGAACAGTTGATGATGGTGGGCTGGGGGAGGACAGGAGTAGAAACAGAAGGGACCAGGTAGAGGGGAGAGGGATAGAGAGAGAGACTATATGGAGAGACAACCGGAATTGGAGGACATTTAGGGAATGATCTGGAGACCTAGTGCAGTTGGAAACTCACTGGAACATACAAGGGAGACCCTAGAGAGGACCTCTAGCAATAAGGAATCAGGAGTCTGAACAGGCCATCTCCTGTAACCAGGCAAGGCTTCCAAGGGTACAAGTGGGACACCATCCCAGCCACAAAACTTTTAACTTATAACCTATTCTCCCTACAGGATCTGCTAGTACAACGGAAGGACAGAACCCTATACCAAATGAGGGAACCCCTGCCTGAAACTACAGGGCAGGCCAGGAACTAGAGACTGGATAGGCTGGAGATGATTTCTAATGATGTCATGCTCTGCTCATGGGTCGGTGTCTAGCCCAGTCTTATCAGAGAAGCCCCCTTTGGCAGTTGATGGGAGCAGATACTGAGGCCCAGGCCTAAGCAGCATGCAGAGCTTGGGAAACCCCGTAGAAGAGAGGGAGGAGGGACTATGGGGACCAGAGGGTTCAAGAACACCAAGAGAAGAAGCCCCAAGGAGTCAACTGACCAGCACTCTTAGGGGCTCACAGAGACTGAAGCAGCCGACAGGGAACATACAGGGTCCCCTGAATATAACTTAGAGTTTTCTGGCTTGGTGTTCTTGCAAAATCCCTACAAGCTGGAGTGGGGAAGGGGGTCTCTGACCCTTTTGCCTGCCCTTAGGACCCTTTTCCTCCTGCTGGGTTGCTTAGCTCCTTCTTGAGGAAAGGATTAGTTCCCAGCCTTTTTCTACTCTTTTCTGAGTAGAAGGGAAGGTAAATCTGGGGCAAAAAGGAAATGGGAGGAGTGGAGTGAGGGGGGTTGGGACGTATTAAACAAGAGAAGAAAAAAAGAGCATGTGTTGCTCTTGCAAAAGACCAAAGTTCAGTTCCCAGCACCCATATGGTTGTTCTGTAGCTATAGTTCAAGGAATAAGGTCCCTCCCTCTTCTGGCCTCTGTGGGAACTAGGCATACATGTGGTACATATAGATGCATGCAGGCAAAACAACTCATTCACATACATTTAAAACAATTTAAACTAAACAAATAAATAACAAACCTATAACTCAGTTCTATCTTCAAACCACTACAAAGTCACCACTAGCAAATGACAGAAGCCAGTGAAGCCCACTAAAAAGAACATAATAACAGATTTTTTTCCTGCCATATTTATATGTAATTTGCATCAGCCTACACTGTCTATGTCATCCTTCACCATCGTTTCATCCAATTAGCCCTTACTAAGCCTTCAATATTTAGTTCAGACATCACCTTCTCTGGTAATCTCTCCCTGGTGCTTCTAATAGCAGCCTACATGCATTGCACTATAGGTATTTACCACAGAGCATTATAATTCACATATATAACATATATTGTATATTGTATACATATAATATATATTATATTCATACATACATATCATATATTGTAATGTATGATATATAATATATAATATATATCATAAAATATGTAATATATATTATATATATAATTTATAATCCACACTAGAACTGTGTTTTATTCATCTTTATCCCACCTAGCATTACTCTAGGCACAGTAGGTATTAAATGACTAACTGGCTTGTTTAATGAATAAATCATTTAAAGAATCAATAACCAATCTATTATTGTAGGCTATTCTTTGGTCAAATATAAACATAATATAAAACATCTCCTTTATACTTATTATTATACTTATTATACTTATACCTTTATTTTAAAGCAAGCTATGTTGCATAGAGAATAACCAAACAGGACAGTAAATTATAATCAAAACTACATAAATAAAATTGGGAATTAAAAAAAATTGCTGGGCAGTGGTGGTGCACGCCTTTAATCCCAGCACTTGGGAGGCAGAGGTATCTGTGAGTTGGAGGCCAGCCTAGTCAACAGTGTGAGTTCTAGGACAGCCAGAGTTACAACAGAGAAGCTTGTCTTGGAAAAAAAAAGTAACAGTGACAGGTTACACTCCATACCAACAAAATCAATGTCTAAGAGCAGATGATAAGCATAGTGTGTTTTAAACATTCTCGGGTGATTACACTATCTGGAAACCACTATGCTGGGAAAATGTTTTGTTTTGTCTATAGTACATAATACTTTGTTACATAGTAAATTCTCAATAAATGTGTATTATATAAATTTTTGAATAAACAAAAACATGCTTCCCTTTAAAAGCATCTTAAGGCTGGATATGATGGTGCATGCCTTTAATCCCAGCACTAAGGAGGAAGAGGCAGGTAGATCTCTGTGAGTCTTAGTGCAGCCCTATCTACATACCAAGCTCCAGGCCAGCCAGGGCTACAAAGTAAGACCCTGTCAAAAAATAGCCTTAAGGAAAAAGACAAGAATTATTTTTGGATAGGTTCCCACTATATAGTCCAAGCTAGCCATGAATTTATATCCCTCTTACCTCAGCATTACCCCCAGAACTGGGATTAGAGAGGTGTCTGCTACTAATCCAACAACTAGGACTGAAATATTTTTAGAGCAAATAGGACTTTTGGGCTGGGGCTGGGCTGTAGCTCAGTTCCTAGATTGTTGGGTTCTATACCCAGCTCCAAATAGGCATAGTAACACACACATATAGTATCAGTGATCAGGAGTTAGAGGCAGACAGATTGGGAGCTGAAGGTCCCCTCAGCAATATAGTGAGTTCAAAGCCAGTCTGGGATATATAGAGACCCAGTCAGTCTCAATAAAAAGTAAATATAAACAGAACAATAGTACTTTTATAAGGAAAGCAATCTGCCTTTACCTTTCTGAAAGTAGCCTACAGCCATTTGCAGGGCATCTTCAGCTTGAGCATCCGCATGTTTAGAATCTTCCACTGACTTGCTTTCTTTCAAGACACTCTTTGAGTTGCCTGATTTCTCTTTTACTGTCCAGGCTAAGAGACTGGTCTGACAACTATTACTACCTTGAGAAATTCTGCTTCGTAGCTGGGAGTTTCTAGTATTCCTTTGAGTTGTCATCACTGGATACACGTTCTAGACAGAAACAAGAGCCAAGTTAATCTTAATCAGCCGGACAAAATGACCATATTTGCCTGAATTCCCACATGCAACAGATATTCAATGACTAACAATCCAGGAGACATAACCCATAGGCGAGCTTTTTTAGAAAGCCCTTGACCTGAACAGACATAGATTAATAACCTGCCAGTGTGGGCTGGAGAGATGGCTCAATTGTTAAGAACACTGTCTGTTTTCAAGAGGTCCTGAGTTCAATTCCCAGCAACCACATGGTGGCTCACAATCATCTATCATGGGATCTAATGCCTTCTTCTGGTATGCAGATGTACATGAAGACAGAGCACTTCATGTACATAAAATACATAAATAAATCTTAAAAAATAACCTGCTAATGTAATATATATAAGCTAAAGTCTGACAACATGTGTTCCATTTTAAAATGGCTACATCATATAAGTAAGTACAAAACCATGGCAACTTGTGCTTGTGGTCCAGATACAGGCTCTCAGCTACTGCTCCAGTGCCATGCCTGCCTGGATATGGACTCTACTGCCTTCTCAAACAGTAAGTCTCAAATTAAGTGCTTTCTTATATAAGTTGCCTTGGTATGGTATCTCTTCACTGAGACAGAAAAGTAATTAAAACACCTCTCTAAAGTGACATTTTAGGTGAGATCTAAATTTGATGTGAAGATGTAGTGGAAGAGAATTTATGAGGAAGAAAAGGGAAAATATAAGATCTTCAAGCAAGAAAGAATTCTGTGTATTAAAGAAAGTGCAGCAGCACCAATGTGAACACAGTACAGTGAAAGAGGTAAAGGGTAAAGCAAGAGAAGAAGTCAGAAAGGCAACAAGGGAGATCATATTGGGTCTTGGAGGCAAAGAGTAAGGACTTTTTCAGTGTCATGAGAAACCATAGAAGAACGAGGACTAAAGACTTTTTTTTTTTTTTGTGGAGACTAGAGTCCAGGAGCATATAGAAAACACTTACCAGGCTTTGCCAAAGAAAGCAGATGACTGGCCTGCAGTAGGCCTAAGCTGTGTAAAGGTGTAAAAAAGGTAGTCTCATATGTCCTAGAGGCTGACTGGATGCTCGATTCAGCAGCATTTATACTTGGGCACTAAAAGAAAAACAAACAAACCAAGACTTAGACACAGGAACTAGGGAAACCAAGAATGATTAATAAGAACCAAGACTGACTTCTAAGTTGTAGCTTCAAATGGGAAATCTACAGGAACAGATGGAATGACATTCAATCTCTTCACACACATGAGATCAGAGCCAAGAGCATGTAAATTCAAGTCTGAGAGAGTGGCGGTCCAGTGAGGAGCCTCCTACATAAAAAGAACCAGGGAGCACTTTATGACCTCATTGAGAGAACTGTTCCACGCCTCTTGTGGTTCAATTCACACCCCTCCCCTTCCCACCTAACTGCCAAACTGGCAAACAAATCCCAGACTAGGCCGATGCCTCCATGGATGAACATCCGATCCCAGCTAGGCTTTTCAAGGTTAGTCTCACCCTCGCGAGTCCCGGTATTCCAGAAGATCTGCGACCTCCACCCCAACCCCAGCGGCACCGCGTCTCACCTTGAGAACCTCTGCGCCCCTCACCGCTTCCAGAGCCCAAAAGCCGCCTCGGATATTCAAAGGCGCCGACCCCGCCCCGCGCATGCGCTTCTGAGGAGACTCGGGCTGCGCCTGTCGCGTTCAACCGAAAACTAATTGGACGCGATAAGGCGGGAGGTGGTGCGCGCGCGCGCACGGGAGAGCGGAAAATGACGCGGCTCACTGACGCGAAGCGGCTGGCCCCACCCACGTAGGCCCGGGGCGCGCCCGAGCCGCCAGTTGCTACCTGGGGTCGGTTGGCTGGTGGTGTTCTCCCCTTTCTGAAATGGCCTGCATCCGTCACTGCGAGTGAAACAATGCTAAGTGGCTTAACGTTAAATTTAACGTGGTTAAGCATGGTATTCATTTGGCTCACACTGACCCCAAATGTCGGGATTTTGAATCTGCAGAAAAATTTGAAACGGAAAACTTGACAATGAAGGCGGCTTTTCCCCTACGCTGAGACTTAAAGGGTCTGAGCTTTCTTGTGGAGTTGAGGGTGTGGGGGTGCAGAGGAAACCACAAGATCTGCTAGCTTTTGACAGACGATGGATACAAGTGACTTAAATTTACTAAAAGCATATTCTGGGTCAGATGTTAATCCACCTTGAAGGTAGCCGGCTGTCAACATGGAAATAAATAGCGCTAACCTTGAATTAACAGACCTTAAACTAGCTAAACCAGCAATCCAAGGTCTAACTTTAGTCTCTAATTTAATATCTATTAAACTAGGAATAAAACCCAGCACAGGAGAGACTGAGGGAATAGGATCACCTAAGGTTCCAGGACTCCTGGGCAACAGTGTAACCTCATCTTTAAAAAAAAAAAAAAAAAAAAAAGAGAAGGGCTGGAGAGATGGCTCAGCGGTAAAGAGGGTTGGTTACCCCTTCAGAGGCCCTGGGTTCAGTTCCCAGCAACAATGGGATCTGATCATCAGAGGGATCTGATGCCCTATTCTGGCAGGCAGGCCATGTGGATGCAGATAGTGTTCATATAAATAAATAAATCTTTTCTTAAGAAAAAGAAAAGAAGAAAAGAACTAGGAATAATAGAGGAAATGTAGCTGGGTGGTGGTGGCACGTCACTTGGGAAGTAGAGACTGGCCAAGTCTACAGAGTTAGTTCTAAGACAGTCAGGGCTACACAGAGAAGCCCTGTCCTAGAGGAAAGGGGATGTATAAGTTTAATGTCTCTTACAAACTCTGTGAAAAATTATACAGGACAAAATTTGCCATGTCACATAAGCATAAATAATCAAGGATTAAGTTGAAGTATTTAAGATAGACTACAGCAGGAATGACTTACATGGTTTTCAGAGTAGTTTGACAAACTCATTTACTCATGCATAAAAATTGAGACTGTCCATTTTTTCTGATTGCTGCTCTTTAGTAAAATTGAAATTTTTATTGAGCCATTTTTCATGCTTTTAATGACTTAATAGACTCAAAGAAGTGTAAACTGGACAGTATTGAAGACTTCACCCTCCTTTTAGTAGATGAAATGGTACCCTAAATGATAGAAGAAGTTGCTTAACCTGACAAATTTGTGGCAGTGAAACTTGTCACTTTGTGGACACACTAGTGAGAGACACTGTTTCATATTTATTTAATGAACCCTCAGGGGTTTTTTTCTGAAATGATTTTTCATCCTTGACTAACTTAATAAAGACCTTCCCAAACCTGGAGATGGTATTGGGATTCTGTCTCTTAAGGCTATCTCTCTAACATGATAACATCAAAAAAAAGCATGAAGGGACCTAAAAGGATGAGCAAGTTACAAGTCTTGTTTGTATACTGAGATTATTATACCCTTCTCCTTCATCTAGACTTTTGCTTGTTTGCTTAAGAGCCTAAAGCTAAACCAGGTGGTGGTGGTGGTGGCACACACCTTTAATCCCAGCACTCAGGAGTCAGAGAGAGGCAGATCTCTGTGAGTTCAAGGACAGCCTGCTCTACAGAGTGAGTTCCAGGACAGCCAGAGTTACAACAGAGGAAGCCTGTCTGGAAAAAAAAGAGGTTGAAGCTAGGTGTGGTAGCACATATCTTTAATCCAGCACTCAGAAGGCAGAGGCAGGTGGATGTCTCTGAGTTCCAGGCCAGCCAGGGCTACATAGTGAGACTTTGTTTTAGAGATGGAGTTGGGTGAGAGCATATGCCTGGGCTGGGTGTGGTGGCACAGGCCTAGATGCCCAGCACTTGTGATCTAAAGCAAGAGAATCTCTACTTTGAGGCCAATTTAGGCTACACAGTGAAACCCTGTCTTAAGAGAAACAAAAAAAACAATAACAACACAACACAAACAAAAATTCAAGAAATTCACAGAAACAGAAGAATTTGAGTCCCTTGATTATAGGAAATTTTCTTTCCAGATTTTCAGTTCATATCCACACAGTGTCCTCCAAATTTCAAAAATCTTTATTTTTAAAGAATGAGCGAAAGAAGACAAAATATCAATTACCAAGAACAATGACACTGAAGAAAATACAGTAAGTACTCTCCCCACACACAACCCCCACCCTCTTTCCCATCCCTGGCACAATATTAAAAACCATCAAAGCACATTTAACAAAGAGAAACAACAGTCAGTATGTAACTACAAAATCAAATTTCCATACTGCTCAATCCAACTAACCCATGTCAAATGTCCTTCCCCTCAGCTAAAGTCCACCCACTGGAATGCTAAAGAGATGTAAAAGAGACATTTCTAGGGGTGTTTTGGACTTTGTTAACATTAGCAAAGCTCAGTGATGAATCAATAGAAGGGACTCATTTGACAGGTAAACACTGGATATAACTTCTCTATCCAATTTCAGGTTCAGAAAACAGCTAGGTCTGGAGATTGAAGCTTCTAACAAGACCAATCCCTAGTCCCTGGGTGGAAACAGTGGGGGAACTGTCAGATCCTGGCTAACCACTGAAAATAGTGCAAGTGGAGCAGTTTGGGGGCTTAAAACAAATTTGAAGGTGTCTAGTAAAAAGATTACTAATTGAATTTCAAACTGCTAGCCAAAGAGCTCAGTAGCTTGAGCTCAGACAAAGGCAAGGAGAAACCTCCTACTGTAATTCATGAAGAATCTGACTATATATTGGCTGCATATATCCTTGTTTTAGTTAAATTTTATGTTGGGTTGAACTAGAACCTAATTAAATTGAATACACTCTTCTCCTAAAATGGTGAGTTTGAGTTTACAGCTTAACCAAGAGAGGGATTCCTGCCCCACATGGGAATAGGTTACCTGTTTTCTACCAGAATAGGATTCTCTTTACAGGAGGGTTCTTTTATTCTACATTTTCTGGAATCAATTTATAAAAGGGAAGGATACCTGTGCAGGATTAGTTCAAAATTAGAGCCTCCCCTACACCTCCTTACACACGGCAATTAAATACATTCCCCCACGCATAATCTCACAGTCACATGCTTGCTGGAGTCCATCTCACAAATACACCTCAATAGTAGCCATATACATGTACATGCAGCAAGATGTGAGCATTGCTCCAGAGTGATTACAGGTGGTGCACGAATGTCAATGTGGGAAGGTCATTTTAGGGTATAGATGTATACAAGCCAATTAACTTGCAGATTGTATTTTTCTCTTTTCCCCCAAGATAAATCAAATGAAATAAATCAAATGAAAAACACACACTGATATCTTCTTGGGTGTCAAGGAGGCAACTGCCTAGAAGGTCCATTTTTTGCACTTCCAATTTCCTATGACACCTTCACTTTGCCCTGCGGGGCTTTCTCATATAAGGAAGGTTGTTCCTCTGCACTCTCAGGCAAGGTCTTCTTCTCAGAAGACCGGTCTTCAGGCTTGCGGGCAATCAACAGGCGGCAGGTGAGCAGGATTCCAAACACCAGAGCATGGGCGTACCGTTTGAGAGGATCTCCGACCAGCTGGTGGAAGAAGAGCACGGCCAACACGAGCAAGAGCAGGAAGAAGTTGGCCACATCTTTGGGACGCCCAGGTACCAGGGTCATGACGATGCCACAAGCCACTTCAAGAGCACCAATACTTTTTCGAAGGAGAATGGAATTGATGCCCATTTTCTTCAGTAGAGGAAGGGCTCGGACATAGCTTTTGTAAGCACGTTTCTAGAGTGAGAATATCGTAAGGAAATTAATACATTAATCACAATTTTAACATTAGAATGATAAAAAAAACACCAGCAAGGGTTTGTTTCTCTACCATCACCTTTGTTTATGCATACTAAGAACCACCCAGAAGTAGTTTGGCCACATTCCAGAACCTTGTTCCTTGGAGATCCCCTATGCCCCACATTCTACCCCACCTCCAATGGATACACCATCACTAAGTGACAAGTGTTTCACCCTCTGTTGCTGGTATTCTCCCTATGCACATTCTCCATTACTCGCCCCCCCCCCAAATACACCCTGGCCTACTATTGGATCTTTCTCCCACTCTACAACCTAGCACTTTGTATCTCACCTCATCCCAATAAAACCTCTAGTGTGAGACCCTGTTGTGTGGTGTCTTTTGCCCTTCCGCCTCAAAAATCCTAACAACTTTTACATATCAACCAAAGTATCCTATTTTTCACCCTGTTCCCTAAATAAAACCTTGTGAATAGGATAAAAAAAGAGGAGGCTATCTGTTTGGTATCTCTGTGATTAAAAACTATAAAAAAATGGGACTAGAGAATGGCTCAATGGTTAAGATCACTGGAATGTATTAGGCATGGTTGCACATAATTTTAATCTCAGCACTTGGTAGGGGGCCCAAAGGGAGTCTGATCTCTGTGAATTTGAGGCTAGCCTGGTCTATGTAGCGAGCTCAGGACAGCCAGGACTGTGTACTCTAGAGAGCCTGTATCAAAACAACCACTTATAACTAAAAGAACACTGGGTACTCTTGCAGGGGCCCTGAGTTGGATTCTCAGCAAACACATGGTGGCTCATAACCTTTTCTAATTCCAGTTCCAGGAGACCTGAGTCTTCTGGCTTCTATGGGCACAGCACAAATGTGGTACACAGACATACATGCAGACAAAACACTCATACAAATAAAATATATTAGAAAGAGCCATCAAACTATGAAGAAGTAGTTTCATTTTGTGTTTCCAGCTGACCCAAACCTACTAGCACCTTGACCTTTGATTTAGCCTACTGAACTGTGAAAATTTAACTTGTGTTGTTCACAAACTGCCAGTTTGTAACTTTTGTTATGGCAATCTGAATGGACTAAGACAGGCACCGAAAGTAACAATGCAGAAAATCTGGTTTCATATTGCTCTTTTAAAATAGTTTATTTATTTTTATGTACATTGGAGATTTGCATGCATGTATATAATATGTGTGAGGGAGTTACAGACAGTTGTGAGCTGTCATGTGGGTGCTGAGAATCGAACCTGGGTCCTTTAAAAGGACAGCCAATGCTCTTAACGGCTGAGCCATCTCTCTAGCCCCCTCATAGTACCTTTAAAAGTTGCTGCCTGTAAATCACTAAGAAATTAAAAGAAATTCATTGGACCCATAAGACTGGTCCATGTAATCCATATCCACACTTTTTAGTTCTTGGTTTGTCCATACCCAGGAGCATGACAAAGTATGGGAAAGCCTCACTAAAAAGCAGGTTGAAGTATACATTTCTAGAATCTACTGATGCTGATGAAATTTTAAAAAATACAATGGCGTTACACTCGACAGAGTACTTACTTGCCTAGCATGTGTGAGGTCCTGGGTTCAATCCCCAGACTCCATAGGAGTTGTTGGCACTTGCCTGTAAGCCCAACACTCCCACGGTGAAGGCAAGGTGATCAGAAGTTGAAGGTCATCCTCAGCTACATAGAGAATTAGAGGCTAGCCTGCTATACGTAAGACCCCAGTCTCAAAGAACAAACCCTGGCTCCATTCACTGACTCAATAGTTATTCTTTCTGTATGTTAGACATTGTACTAAGTATTCCGAGCACAAAACTAGATCTTTCAAAAGGGCTTATCTTTTTGAAGTTTAAAAGGGACAGAGCAGATGCTGAAATGTGGAAGTGTGATAAAGTATTGAATGTTGCATAAAATAATGTAGTGGGGTATAGTGGAAGCACATCAAACCTCCTCGGATGGTGACGGGGGCGATCTTAAAAGAAAAGCTGGTGTTCACAAGACCAATAAGGGCTTGGCAAATGAAGGAAACTGGATTGGGGAAAAGGCCCTAAAGCCTAAAGCAGATGAGTGTGTTGCAAAGACTACCTCACTTTGGCACGGACTGGAGGAAGAAAGGGAGGGGAGACATGAAATAGAAGAAAAACATATGGACTGTGCTATGGAGCTTTGGAGTTGGTCCTATAAGCCAGTGGAAGCAATGTAATTTGATTTTAAGGAATGTCGTTTTGGAAACTGTGAGGATGTATTTGAACAGGTATACATGCAAACAAGAAAATCCTGTGAGACACCTAAACTAGCAATAAAATACACAGGCATTCACACACACACACATACAACAAAATATAAAAAAAAAAACAATTCTAGGGCTGGAGATGTAGCCCAGTTGTTAAAGTGCTATTATAGTATGCAAGATCCTTAATGAATTGGGCATGTTGTCACATACCTGTAATCCTAGCTTGGGAGGAAGAGGCAGGAGGATATGAAGGTCAAGGTTATCCTCAGCTATATAGTTGATTTGGAGGCCAGACTGGGATTGTGAGACCCTGTCTAAAAGAAAAAAAAGAAAAGAAAAAAAAGAAAAAGAATTCTAAAACCCACAAATGAGATAAAATAGGTAAATTTGTCTTTCTATATCTGCTTTATTTAACTCAATATGATCTCCAGTTGCATCCATTTTCTAGCAAATGACATAATCTCATTCTCCTTTATGGCTCCATAAAGCTCCATACTGTAAGAAGAGACAAGAGGGAAGTGGGATGGAAAGAAGGCCCAGCAGTTAAGAGCCTGTCCTGCTCTTTCAGAGGACCCAAGTTCAGTTGCCAGCACCCATGTGGAGTGGCTCACGGATACATGTGATTACAGCTCCAGAGGATCCAAAGCCTCTGGCCTCCATGGGCACCTGTATTTATGTGCACACATGCACATATATATACACATACACACACTCACACACACACATACAATTTAAATAATAAAAATAATTTTTTTAAAAAAGAGATGGTTCAATCCCAAGTAGGTACACACACAAAGAATTTTCAAAGGCATCAGATGGAGGACTACAAAAGTTAGATTGCAATTTCTGCAGATGAGGCAACCATGGATTCAACCAGCTGCATATATTGAAAAAAAGAGTTAAACCCACATCTCTGTTAGACTTTTTTTCCTTATTCCTTACTATAAAATTTATGTTAAGTGGGTATTTTAAGTAATCAATAGATGGGAATGTGTACATAAATAATGTACATACTCGATCATTTTAAGTGAGACTTGAGCATCCAAGGATTTGGGCATACTCAAGAAAGGGGTGGGGGAGAATGTGTCCTGAAGCATCCCTATGAATGCTAAGGGATAGGATATATTACAAGAATCAGGCTGAAGGCCAGTATGATCTCTCAGGAGCATCTGGCCCTTTGAGAAGTGTTTATACTCTCTAAGTTTGGGGAAAACTGTTAAGACATTTCTCCTACTACTGCACAGGTAAAGGTACCTATAACTCACAGATTACTTACAGTGAGTGTAGGACAATCCTCTATGGAGACCATTTACTTTTTAAAAATTCATAGGTTTAGAGCCAAATCTACTTGGCTTCAAATCCCAACTCTATCAGCTTTCTAGTCTGATATCTATGAGAAAACTATTTGACCTCTCTGAGTCTTGTTTTCAAAAAAAGGGTGAGGACTAATTAAGTTGAAAAAAGCAAAGCTACTTACTTACCTTATGCACAAGTATAAGAGGGTACCAAAATCACTGATCACAATACTATCCATGATGAACAAAAAATATCAAAGTTTAAAATGCAGGCAGGCTTTGACTCTCACTTGCACAGCCTTACCGTGCCTAATTCTTTCTAATCCTATCCCCATTAGTGATTATATTTAAATTTTCACTCCACTCTTGTCCCTACCCTGCTCCTGAAAATATGAAAAAATATGTCAGTCATAGTTCTTCCCCTCTTTTCTCACCTTAGGTTAGAGCAAGGGTTTTTTGGAGTAAAATTTAGAGAGAGATTTGCTAGGCACAGTAAACTCTTGGCTCAAGGAAGCCAGAGCCATATAGGGCAGAGTTCAGCTCAGAGTTACAGATGTTGCTGAGAAGTCTATCCCTTTCCTCCCACTGTTAATCTGCACGCACACCACTTTCCTCCACTTGCCTGACTCCCCTCCCCCACACACCCAGTGCATCTTTATCCTGGTGATAGTAGCGGAGGCACATTAGGGAAAGGCTCTAGATTCTAGAGCCAAGGTATCTTCATGAGGACCATGTTCTCTCCATTTCTTTCCAAGACAGTTTCATGTAGCACAGGGTGACTTCAATCTGTAGCTAAGGGTGGTCTTGTACTCTTCCTAATTCTCCTGTCTTGGCATATGGTATCTTGGGTTCACAAGCTTGTGTCATACCTGGCTATAAGAACTCTCTCTCAGCAGGCACTTGGAGGCAGAGGCAGATGGATCTCTGTGAGTTCGAGGCCTGTCTGGTCTACAGAATTAGTTCCAGGACAGCCAGGGCTACACAGATACTCTGTCTCAAAAAAAAATAGCAACACAAAGTTTTTCAAGAAGGAATTCCTAAATCTTAAAGTTTGAGCTTGTGAGGAACGCACAAACAAGACAAGTGTCTTAGAGATTTTACAGTTCCTTCAGGTCCCAGAACTTCCAGATATGCACTGAGTAGCCTCTCCAAATGCCCCCACCCAGGACACCAATTATCACTCAAGAATAGATTCTTATCTATGTTATAGTGGAATCTGTAAGCAGCCATCCTCCTGTTGCTGTAAACATACCCAGAAGAAACCTGATTTTCAGCACTGGGAATCAAACCCAGGGCCTCATACATTCAGCTAGGTAAGTAAGTGCTCCACCACTGAAACCTTGTTGCCTCTTTCTTTCCTCATCTTTCTCAAGCGAAAACTCAATGTGGGTAAGGCATTTCATCACATCTTTAGTTCTAAGCTGGGCACACACACATAGGACCTATTCTAAATGACTCCAAATGGAGACTGTATAATTTTTCAGAGATGGATTGGGTTATAGGGAGCCTTGCATTCTTTCTTTTTCTTTTTTGGGGGCAGGTGTTCAAAACAAAGTGCTGGAACTGTGGCTGTCCTGGAACTCACACTGTAGAGGAGGTTGGCCTCGAACTCACAGAGATCTGCCTGCCTCTGCCTCCTGAGTGCTGGGTTTAAAGGCGCGAGCCAGCACCCAGCTCATTCTTTCTACTGTAGGGTGGAAGAGAGACATCAAAAGACTCCTACCATTGCCAGCCATTTCCTTAATGCTTGGTGCAGGCCACTTCACTTCTAACAACGGAAGGGTCACATGTCATGAATCTGTAGTAACTAGATCTCTAAAAGCATAATGAATGGTATTGATGGTAAAAATAAAGAGAGCTGACTGACTCACTTTTCCAAAAAGTTGTTGCAACTCACTTTTCTTATGTCTGGTTTAATTTTTCCATTCAAATGAAGCAGACTCTGAAAACATAGTTTTCTTGAAGGGCAAAGAAGTGAGAAACAGACTTGTTTATTCAAACTAAACACAGACATGTTTAGTCATTATTAGTAATATTAATGAATCAAGCAGCTCCATCCCTGTGGTATGAGAACATATGAGTCCAAAAGGAATCAAAAGCATATGGAGCTTTTCTTTACTCATACCCTTTTTTCCCTTTTTCTATTTATTCCTCCTAACAACCCATGGCCATGATCTCATATTGGTGACATTAAACTTCAACAGCTAGCTCAAAAATGTCAAATACTATTCATCTTTGATCACAATAATAACCAACCTAAATTAGCTAACAAGACAAAATAGGAGCAGAGGGTAAGTAGTTTGATCCTCTTTAGGACACTTAAGACAATTAGTTGAAAGGGAAAAAAAGTGAGTTAATAGACTGTATAATAGACTTATTTAAAGTCAAGAAAACAGATAAAAATATCTTACATTGTTAGAAATTAGGACAGTAAAATTACCGTTGGCAGGTAGTAATGTACAAGGGCATAGGATGTTCCGGTGCGCTGGTCATCTGCTTCTAATGGATATATATTTACATGGGAATATTCTGAAATTTTCTGGAACTGTACAATTACGTGTTGTGTGTGTTCTATACTCCAATAAAATTTGCAGGGAGAATTATATGAAAGTGGGAGAGTGCACTGACAAAAATATATTTTGGCTAAAAGTCTCAGCCTAGTTACTATCTTAGACCATAAAACTTACACAAGTGCTGCAAAATTTGCTGACTCACTGACGATTTTCATGAATTTTTTGTAGAAAAAGAAAAGCCACCTGTGAATCATAGAGCATTATTTGAATGCAATAAAAAGCTCATCACATTTAATTGCCAACTATTCATATGAATGATAAGCATTCTTTCAGCGATTCCACTTTCCATTGTCATTAATACCTACCCAAAGAGGACTCTAATAAATCCAATCCTGTTAAGCAAAGGGGACCCTTCTTCATAGCTTCGTAGAGTAGGTAAATCTGTCCTCTCCAGTAAAGACAAAACCACTCCAAAACAAAGTCAGATGTTGGCCAAACTGAGAGTCTACAAGATCCCAGACAAAGCTTTGATGAGATCTGTGTAGTTCAGCTTATATGACTAGCTGTGTGAACTAAGCAAGTCATGTCACATTTTAGAATCTATTTTCTCTCTAAGGGAATAGATATACTGCACCACCTCCAAGAAGTGTAAGTATCGGTGAATTACTACCCTATTACCTAGTTGAAAAGCAATTAATGGCACTGATTGGGAACATAAAAGATTGCCTATGGACATTAAATAAACTGCACAAACATGTTGGGAATGTCTCACTAGGGTTAAACAAACAGGGGGGCACTTAACTAACTACAGATAGCCAGATTAATAGAATCAACAAATCTTTTCTATGAGGAGACACAAAGAATCAGAAACTTGTCCCATGACCCCCAAGGTCCAAATCCTTTGGCTTCTTTGTGACAAGATTTTGGTGTTTTCTTACTAATATATATGTAGTATCCTGTGCTCACATGATAGAAACACCACTACAAAAAGCTGAATACAAATTGCATGCAAGTTAGCCATTTGTATACTCCCCAGTCACTGCACAGGAAACTGCTTAGCATCATCTGTAAGCATTGTCTCCAAATTCAAGTGAACTAATGAGGCATTCAGTCAAGGGAGTCTCCGATCATGCTGAATTCACTTGGGATATAGAAGACTGTATAATAACACTTCCTTAATTTGGGGGAGGTATGAGACAGCACACTCCAAATGGATTATTCAAAGATGCATATGCTGATTCCGTAGGAGAGTCACTGTGTATTACACAGCAGCAAGTTAATTCTTCAATATTATCTGATTACATAAAGGTCTGTTCATGAGAGCACATGAAAGTACATTTTGTTCTTCTGTGCACTTGATTCTAGCCCCTTAAGTAACCATTCAAATTAGTTAGAAAACCACTGCATAAAATAGAATCAATTATCACCATCACCTCACCTAAAGCTTTCCTTGAACATCTACTCTAGCAAGCACTGTGCCAGACATTATGAAAATGCTACCTCAGTGTTTACAACTTGTTGAGGTAGAAATTCTTATTCCCATGTTACAAATAAAGAAATGGAGATGCCAAGAATACCAGAATTCTAACCTGGCTTGTATGAATCCAAACCCTGCATTCTTTCCACTAATATTTCCTGTATTCTGCAGCAGAGTCAGGGGAAACGTTCATATTCTTTTGTTTAGTTTTTGTACTTTCTCCAGTTGTTCTTCCTAAGATGGAATAATACCTAAGCTAACATAACAGATTTATTTGTTTATTTATTTATTTATATTTATTGAGACAAGATCTCTCTGTGTATTGCTAGCTGTCATGGAACTTGTAAATAGTCCATGATGTCCTCAAATTCACAGAGATCCACCTGGATCTGCCTCTTGAATACTGGATTAAAGGTATGCACCACATGGCTAGCATATAGAGGCTTTAAAATAGAAATAAAAATAGAAAAGAAATGAAAAATCTAAATTTGAAAACTTGGTGCAGAAATAAAACAACCCTCCAAAGTATAGATTGGGGAATTGAACTCATACAAAATAAAAAGGAAGAAGAATATGTCAGGTATTTTTTTAAGAGTCAGTTATAAGGTTTTTTTCAACCAAAAAAATTCAATGGCTCCTTATGGACATGGTTTCTAATCTTTTCTCTAACAATAGCTTTCCCTATGATCTTGGATAAATCATTAAATCTTGTGTGCTCTGATTATCTGTGATTAAAATGGAAATGTCTAATAAAATGAATCTACCTACCACAGGTGTTCTAAATAAACAGTCTGAGAACTACACCACCACGACCACCTGGAAATCTTATGAGAATATCACTCCAGTTAATATATGACTAACTCCACTAATGCAAAGAAATTACTCCAAAATGGGAACTAGAAAAGTCTAGACGAACATTCCCTCTGTCCTAAGTTTGGTGTTCTCAAGGACTATTGGTCCCCTCTCAGAAACAAGAAATGGCTCATGAACTACATAATCAATAAACCAGAAGAAGACTGAAAGATGGTGATGAAGCAATGCTACAATGACTCACCCGACTCATTCATTCATTCACCCATCTATCCATCTCCATTCTGTTGGAGAATATATATTCTTAGAGGATATATATCTTTTGAAGAATATACTCTTTTGGAATATATATATATATATATATGTATATATGCTTTTGGAGACAGGGTCTTGCTATGTACCCCAGGCCAACCTGGAATTTCCAAGTATCCTGCCTTAATGCTGACTACTGTCCACAAATATATATTGAGCACGTTTTGTTCAAGAACTGAATACTGCCTCCCTTTTGTATGGGCTCAAGATTAAAGCTGGGACAAGCCTAGGCACTGTGCAGTGGGCCCTATGTCAGAAATCCATCACCAGCCACAGCTTGACATCCAGTGCAGGAGGAGACCCTGGAAAAGAGCAGTCTGGAAATCCTCTATAAGCTTCATAACACTGCGACATCTACCTTCCAGTTAGATAGTATTCCCACCCTTCCAAAAGCCCCACAGTACAGAGATACAGAAGTGATCTCATAAACACACACGCATACACACACACAATTGTTCCCTACTGCTCTGTTAGAGTATACCAATTTAAATCTTTTTCTGTATAAGCCAAGAGATTTTCAGGCTTGTTTTCTCTTGCTTTCATTAGGCTGCAATAGACAGCTCCACTCCCTGGGAAGAAGCTCACTCTAAACCCATTTGTGGCTAGTACTCCTCATGAGCTCCTGCCAAGCTGGTAGGAAGCTTCCCGGTGGTGACTCCATCTTAGTCCAATTGCCTTCAGAGTCTAACACTGTATTTAGGGTGCAGCTTGGGGGTCCTCTAAAGCAGCTGGGCAAGGTTCAGAGTGCAGGAAGCATAGTGAAGGAAGCTGTGTCCCTAAAGAAAGGGACAGCTTAAAATACCTCTGGTGCACACGCACAATATATAAATAAACGTACATATGAAAAGTAAAGCAAGAGCACATTCATGTATTTAAAATCGAACACTAAACTAGTTCAGCCAAGACAAAAGCATGAAAGGATTTCTCCTCCACCCCTTCCCTGTACCCCAACCTCTTCAAGCCTTTTGGTGGCTTCTGCTACCTCACCCTACTCACTTCTCCAATGCAGGCAGCCTTGGCTACTTATTTTGACCTGCTTTCAATTCCATCTGGTCTAACATACTGGGAGGAGGGGAGATGAGAAGAAGAGAAGCATATTAGGATTTGCCACCGGGGCTAGACCTAAGCCACCCTCCCCCACCCTAGAGTAATCCCGTGGTAAGGAAAGAACAGAAAGCTCAAGCCAGAGCTGTGTGCAAGTATTTTCTGAACATCTACAATTTGCCAGACTTCATCCATTTGCGACTCATGTTGAGGGGCCCTGGAAAGCTCTGCAGTGGGCTCTAGGAGAGCAATTAATCTCTCAGAGTGTGAGGTTCTTCCTCCCTGCCTTAGCCCTAAAGAAGAGACCCTCTTGCCTCTTTTCTCTTTCTTCTGTTCCTCCCCTAAGCTCATTTCCATCTTGACCTTGAGAGTCCAGTTAAGTGCTTGCTCCCATTACTGGCCCTCTGGCAAAGGCTTCTCAAAGCAGGTTCCCTACAACTGGGGAGGGGAATCGAATAGGCAAAGTGACAGGGGCGGAGATGAGAGACCGAAAGTGCTGGAAACATCTCTTGCCATTCCTAGTACTCCACTACATAAGTCCTCATCGCACCCAACTGGAGAAGGCAGCCCAGCCCCCAGTTTGCAGAGCTGTTTTGGCCAGTCACCTTCGGGCATTCCAACTCTGCAGAGAGGAAACCTGCAGAGGGCTTGGCTAAGGGCAACCACTGGAGGCATGGTGGGGGTTACAGACGGTTTTGCAGGAGAGTAAGACCAGACTTGATAGATTTTATAGGTTAGCCTACACACAAGACAAAATAAAACAAAACATGCAGCTCTCCTCCAGGGAAGGGGCAGAAGCAGAAGCTCGGTGACCTTTATTTGGGGCAAGACTGCTTTGTCTCCAAGATCCAGACAGTACCCGGGCGCCCCGCACATGGGATGAGGGAAAAATACCTAGCCAGCCCCTACAAACTGCTAGCTTTAGGAACCCAACCTGTCTCCCCACCCCACCCCCAGCTCTTCCTCTCTTTCCCCTTTGTTCCTCCCTAAAATACATAAACTCTGGCTCGCTAAACTCTTAGCTTAGAGGGAATGGAGTCAGACTTGCAGACTGGTCATGCCTGGGACTTTGGGTGTGTACTGGGAGGAGGGACGCGGCTCGCTGATGACAGGTGCTACGCAGGTCTCAGCCTTCTGCTTGACTTGAAATTGGGGGTCCTCGCTGGGCAGCCCCTCCCCCAACTGGCATGCAGTGGCACCGAAATAGTTGCTCCAGGCATAGCCCACAATGAAATCGCTCTTGTCCAGCTGCTCCTTAGGAGCTGCAAAGTTCTTAGGGAGAAGGGAGGGTTCAGGGTGGGGGGAAGAGGTTAAGGGAAAGGTGCTGGAGCGGAAAAAGAAAGGGGGAGAGGTAGTCACAAACCCATGGGGGTGCGCTCCTCATTGCTCCTTTACATCACTTACCATCTCACTGTATGCATCCTTGCTGAGCCTGGGGGTCAACTTGATAGTCCCCATGAAAACAAAGAAGAGTCCCAGGGCCACAGAGAGGGCCACGATAGTTATGGTTCGTGGGGATGCCATGGGGTCTCCAAGGCAGGTCCCAACTAATCCTCCTGCTTTGCGCAGCTGGGCTGTCAAGGCGCAGGCAGTTAGCACAGGGAGAGCGAGAGGCACGCTGCGGAGGCAGCAGGCAGAGAGAATGACAAAGGGAGAGGAGGGAGCTGTAGAGAAAAAATTGAGAGATCGAGATTCAACCACTCTCACTACAACAATCGCTGGGTCCTAATGCCCTACTCTTGCACCTCCCGGGCGTAAAGGACCGTGCAGAAGTTAAAAGAAGCCCGGAACTCAGACAGAAACTTCCAATTCCTAAGTGCAAAGAATGCAATTTGTGCCTCGAGTTCAGCCTCGGGAATGAGAAATTTGGAAAGATGTCCTTTTTGCCATTTCATCAGGTGCACTTTTAATCACCCCCTCCACACCTACCCTTCAGTTATTCACTCACCCTTTCAAGCCTCATCTTTCCCTTCAATCAAATCATCAGTCTTCAGGAAGCCATTGGTGTCTGCAGTTGCTAACACTCAAAGACAAAAACTGCAAGGCCCACTTGGTGGCTCAAGCCTGAAATCCCAGTATTCTGGTGGCTGGGATAGGAGGATGGGGAGTTCTGGACCAGCCTGAACTACATAGATAGTTCACAGCCACCCTGGGCTACTTACCAAGTGCCCTCTGAAAAATCACCTTCTCAAAAAAGAAAAGAGAAAAATTGTAAAACCATAAAGTTCTCAGGATTGACAGTAACCAAAGAAGGCTTTACCTTTTATCTTTTATCGTCCTCAAAATCTGTGTTATGGTTCCCATTGCTCAGTAGATAGCCTCCGGGTTTTAAATTTAGTATTTAAAAATCTTCACATGGGGCTGGAATTTTAGCTCGGTTTGTAGAGTGCTTGCTGCAGGATACCCTGGATTTTGTTTGTTTGTTTGTTTTTTAACATTTTAATCTTGTCTCTCAGAGATTTGTCTTTCAATACTGTCAGGTGTCATCCCTCACCCACCCACTCCCTGCCCCATCCTACCAGAGCCTTTCTACCTTCCCTGTTTTTGAGCACTCCTTTTCCTTCTCCTTACTCTTCATTAGCATTCAACCTTTGCTTCAATGTCAACCCCTCCAGAAAGCCTTTCCTGATATATTCCCGGCTGGATAAGACTTTTCCTCCTTTGATGTTCTATAACAAAAAAACATAGTTTATCAACTGTTTAGTATGGGGCAAGAATAGTTCACTTAACATATACAGCAACACTGTGAACTAGGTATGAATCCCTATTTATCTATCGGAACATTGCTGCCAGGATTCAGATGACTAGACAGGTTTATCCAGAGGCCAGATTCATTTGGTTTTGTTAAACACATGAAGTCTTTGCTTATTCTAGGAAGGGATAAAATGAGCATCAGAGAGTCTAATAAAATCTGTTGGCCGGTGGGTGGTAGCACTAGGGAGGCAGAGGCAGACAGATCTCTGTGAGTTCAAGGCCAGCCTAGTCTAAAAAAAAAGATTTGTGGAGGCTGGAGAGATGGAGAGCACTGTCTGCCATTCAGGGGAGTCTGAGTTCAATTCCCAGCAATCACATGGTGGCTCACAACCATCTACAAAGGGATCAAATGTCCTCTTCTGGTATGCAGGTGTACATGCAGATAGAACACTCATAAATAAAATAAATAAATCTTTAAAAAAAAATATTTGTTGCTCTGTCTCAGAGTACATGGCCACTGCAGAACTCACACTGACAATGAATGAGGAGATGACACAGCAGGATCATGAAAAGCCTTATAGCCTGCACAAGAGTGGTCAGTGTTAGGGCAGAGGGTAATTGGGCAAGTTGGGTGGTGACTATCCCTGGTCAGACTGGAGCTCACAGAGACACAAGCAGGACTCTAGTGGCACTGTACAAAAAGGGAGGTAAAAATCTTGAATCTTGTAGTTTGCTTTCTGTTGCTGTGGTAAACATTGTGATCAAAGGCAACTTCGGGAGGGTGGGGTTTATTTCAGCTTATACTCTACCACCTATCACTGAGGGAAGCCAGGGAAGGAACTGAAGTAGAGACCGTGGAGGAATGTTGTTTACTAGCTGGCTTTCTTGGCTTGCTCAGCTACCTTCCTTGTACAACCTGCTCAGGGTGAACTGCTCACAGTGGGCTGGGTCCTCCTCTATCAGTTGGCAACTAAGGGAAATGCTCTACTGATGCACTCACAGGCCAATCTGAGGCATTACTTTAATAACCAAGGTTCCTTCTTCCCAGATATGTCAGTTGACATCCAAGATTAGGTTCCACAAGTCTCTACCTTCACTATGATCCAGTGCCCCCTTTCCATCCTAGTCATCAATCCTTAATACTCCTCACACCTAACCAGTCCAAGCTTAGTGGGTCCTACGTCTAGCCTCAGCTCTTAATCAGAAACCTCAGGATTGCTGAGTTCAAAGCCATCCTGAGCTAAACATAGTAAATTTCAGAGCTGCCTGAGCTATAGTATAAGACTCTGCTTCAAAAAACAAACAAAAAGTATTTTTTTAAAAGTGGAGGAAAGAAAGAAAGAAACAGTAAACACTACAGAATCGGTACAAATGCCATCCAAGGCACTTTCCCTTTTCCCAGCTTCATCTGAGAGAATCCTTCTTTCCACCCATAGGTGTAATAACTCCCTTACTCATTACCTGAGAAGAGCAACTTAAGAGTTTCTTTTGCTCACAGTTTTAGGGGACAGGCCATCATGCAGGGAAGTTATTGGACAAGACTATGTAGTAGCTGGTCATATTAATTGCATATATAGTCAGGAAGCAGAGATTGGTGCATGCTGCTGCTCAGCTTGATCACTCCATTTTTTTTCCTTCCTGGGCCTCCAGTTCATGTGATAATAGAGTTTTACATATTTCAGTTGTGTCTTCGGTCATCAATTAAATCTTTCTGTGGGCTGCGGAGATAGCTCAGTGGGTAAAGAGCTTGTTGTACATGCATGAAGACCTGAATTCAGTTCTCAGGCAGCCATACAAAAGCCAAGCATGGCAGCACACACTTGTATACACACTCCTCACATCATGGTGTGAGGAGCACAGGATGATGGGACGATGAAAGCTGGAATCAGCAGAGACTGTTGGACCCTGAGGGCTGCTGTTTGTCTCTCTAGACAAAATGGTGAGCTCCAGATTCAGTGGAGGCCCTATTTCAAAATATAAGATGGAAAAGCAGTTGGGAAAGATTCTGTCATCATCCTCTAGCCTCCACATGTACCCACTGAGGCACATATACAACACACACACACACACACACACACACACACACACACACACACACAGAAAAGGAAAAGAAAAACTTTGGAAACACTCCCAAGAGACACACCTAGAGGTGTGTTTCCATGGAGATTCTAAATCCCATCAAGTTGGTAATGAAAGTACCCTGAGCCCTCTGAAACAGTAAGGACCTGATGACCTCTCCTGAACTCCATCATTTATATACCAAATATGTCATCATAATCAATTCCATCAAGGATAATTAGGCCCTTGCCCTTCATAACAAAGCCCTTGGTGACTTCCCCTGGTGACTAAAAGACAAGGAATGCCATCTGAAATAATCTGAAGCATGTTGCCTAAGGAATCTGTCCATCATAACCAGCTCTCGTCTTCCTATTACTAGGCCAAAGAAACATAGGACTTCCTTCAGTTCAGCTTCCTTGGATTGAACAGTCACGGCCTGTCTGCAAGGCCTCCGTCAGCTTTAAATGTGTGATATGGCAGTGACGAACATCTTTACACTCCCACATCTTCCTGAAGCCAGCATGCTGGTGTACTGGGTCCTGAATGCTGGCTACTGCCAAAAGCCAACTTTACCACAGCACCCTGAGCACCAGAGGTTACTCAAGTAAAGTTAAAGCTCCAAGGGCATTGTGTTCTCCAGGTTGTCCCTGTAGGACAGGTTCTCACCCTCCCACTGACATTCTGGGGATGCATATCTCTTTTTTCCAGGTACATCTGTGCTCAGAAAAATGAGCAAGGTGCTCACTGTCACCACTGATTTGGAAGCTGACTCTAAGAAAGGACCTAGATTGAAGATGCTGGTACTCATCTTGAGTTTGCCAGATAGGACTAGGTGTGTTCCTCTAGATATGGTCCTAGGCCACATAGGACTCCTTCCCAACCTAAATCCACATCAAAAGCATGAGGTCCTTTCTTGTTCACCCCTGGATAAGTCTAGGGGAGAGGCACCATGGACCCATCACCCACTACTTCAAGCTTTGTTGTAACCTAGGCACTGTAGGAGCACAGAGAAAATGAGATGCAGATCCTGCTAACAACGAGCTTGTTGTTACATAGTAGACAGTAGAATTTGTTTATTTTCATAAACAAAAAATGACTGGAAGAATTCACCAAAGTATGAAATGTTAATCTTTGTAGTTTATTTTTCAAACATTCTACATTAAACACGGCAGTAAAAAGAGCAAAAAAACTATGTTTCATAGTTAAGTGACTGATTATATATAATGTATTTTCATTTCAAAAGGCATGATAATGGGAATAATACATACTCATAAAAAGTGTAAAATGCTAAAAGATATAAGGGAAAATAACTCATGAAGAGATATTATGTCTTTATTGGTCAGTAATCAAATTGACCTTTTCTTTAACTGCCTCTTTATGAAAAAGACATATATAATTACTTTTTCAGAATTTGACCACTTTAGTATGTTTTATACTCAGCCTTTATTATCTTGTTAGCACTTTGTCACTATATTCTTGAGTTAAGGCAAAGTTCTAACTTTAAGGAATCTCAATGGATACAGCCTCTGCCACTTCTTTGGAAAGCCAATCACAGGACTGAGCAGTAAGTGGCAACAGTAGGCAAGAAGCTTTATCAACAGGGTGATTGCACTGGTAATAACAGAAGCCTGATGATCGAAAATCTGTCTTCTGTGCTGTGTTTGTTCTGTTTTGTTTTGTGACAAAATCTTGCTCTGTAGCCTAGGCTGGCATTGAACTTGTGAATCTCTTGCCTCCAAATGCTAGGTTACATCTTCAAAGTGCTTATAACAATGTTAGTGTCGTATAGGAAAGAGAAGCAAAGGCAAGAATTAGGGATTGCCATGTGTCTCAGTTGCTTTTCTGTTTCTATGATAAAACATTGTTAACAAGGCAACTATGCAAGAAAAGTGTTCAATTGGACTTTCAGTTTCAGAAGGTTAGAGTCCTTGATGGCCAAGCAAAGGCACAGCAGCAGAAAGAGCTGAGAGTTCATACACTGAGCAAATGAGAGGAACAGGGAAGCACACTGGGAGTGGTATAGGTCTTTTGACACATTTCCACTAACGAGGCCACACATCCTAATCTTTCCCAAACAATTCCACCAACTGGGAATAAGTATTCATACATAAGAGCCTATTGAGATCATTCTCATTCCAACCACCACACCATGAGCAGTCCATTCCATTTTGGCCTGTTCATGGTCTGATTAATCATTATCTTGGGTTATTCACTCAAGATCAGTCATGCAGTTCTGTATTAGATGCAATGCTCTCTTTGGTTTAGGGAGCAGTTTTGGCATTTTCTCTTAAGATGGTCATTGGTAGCATCTAGAGTTGGTGGGATCCTAGTTTGCTGTATCAGAAAAGTCTCGAGAGAACTCAGAAAGATGGAAATCAGTTGGATGAAGTCCCCATCTTACTAGGTTAGGGATTGGATCCTCCTCTAATCCCAAGTATGAAGTCATCAGTCCACTTCTGTGGGAGTGAAACCTGAGGTATGTCTCCATAACAATTAGAATAATTAATTCTCTGTGCTGGTTAGTTTTTTTTTTTCCATTTTGACACAAACTAGGGTTACCTGGGAAAAGGGAACCTCAAATGAGAAATTGCCCCCATAATATTGGTTCCATATGAATTTTAGGATTTTCTCTATTTATGTGAAGAATCTATAAATTATTTTAAATAACTCTCTCTCTCTCTCCCTCTCTCCCTCTCTGTCTCTCTCTCTCTCTGTCTCTCTCTCTCTCATTTGAGACAGAATCTCCTGTAGCCCAGGCTAGCTTCAAACTTGCCATGTGTAGCTGAGGATGACTGACCTTCTTATCCTCCTACCAGCAGGACAAGTGTGTGCCACCAAACCTGGTTTGCGCAACGCTGCTGGTCAAATGCAGGGCTTTGTCCATGCTAGGTCAGCATCCTACCAATTGAGCTACATGTTTTCTTTACATGGTGCTGTTAGTTTTGTTTTGTTTTGTTTTTATATGAAAACTCCCTCACAAGCTCATGTGTTAAAAGCTTGGATTGCAATTGGTGGGCTTGTTTTGGGAGCCCATAGAAGCTTTGAGAAGTAGGGCTTAATTAGAGAAAGCAGATCTCACTGAAGAAATGTCTTTGGGTGTCTAGATTTTGCTGTGGCTCCTCCCAGTCTGTCTCAACTTCCTTCCTACCTTGGGGCTGGGGGAGCTATGTGTTCCACCATATGCTCCCACCATAATGTTTAGCCTCTCATCAGACTCACAACAATGGAACCAGTTGGGCATGGACAGAAACTGTGAACCAAATTATGTTCCTCCTCCTATAAGCTGTGTGCTGCCACATATTTTTTTCACAAAGATGAAAAGTCTAACTAACACAGAATCCATTCATTCATTATAGCCAGGAACTTTTAGGCTCAAATGATCATCATATCTCAGCCTCCCAACTAGCTATATCTAAAAGCCTACAATACCGAATCTAGCTGAGACTCTAGCAGCTTACAGGAAATCTGTTGAATGTTTTCAGCCACTTTGCTTAACTCTTTTCTGAACATTCTACTTAAATCTATTCATGTTTCAACCGACTCCCCTGGGTATTGTCTGGACAACCAAATCAACTGCAAATAATGATGGGTTTTGTCTCCCTTCAAATACCTACACCTCATTTCTTTTCTCATAACTTACTCTATTTGTCAAAATCCCATTTTTTAACATTTGCCTGGCCTGAAGCAACCAATGGAATCACACCTGCCACTTGTCAAAGGAACCACAAAATGGAACGCCGAGAGAAGCAAGTAAGTTAAGTAAGGGTGCTTCTTACCACTTGGAAGCAGTCATTGCTGTGGACGACTCTATTGCTGTTGAGAGAAAGAGGATCTGACAAGATAATTTGCTTTTCTCTCTTCCTAGGCACTTCTACTACCCAAATTCTTCCTGCACTTCCTACCAATGTCTGACAGCAGCAGCACAGCCAGATTGATCTTCCTGCCATATAAATGGCTTTGCCTTTTGTTTCAAGTAAAAAGAGCATGAACTAGGAAGGATTATCCTGAAGTTTGAACGGTGTCAGCTGTAAGAGCAGAAATATAAGGGTATTTTGTGCCTGCACAGGACATTGGATCCTGTGTGACCCAAGTCTCCATACCTTCTTCTCTGACTCTGTGTGTATGTTTTCCAGCCATGTAACATAGATCTTAATAGAAAGACCACGAGATCCACAGCACAATGGGTGCAATTCCACAACTCACACAATATCACTCCCTCATGACTTGCTCTATAGGCTGAAGGGGCGTGCTTTAATTTTATCATTATCATCAGGGAGTGATCATTCTGCACTAGGCTCTGAGTAACTACAGTGCATTAAACTTAACATTCCTGACAGGGGAAGCTCAGTGGTAGAGCACCTATCTAGCATGTTGAAGGCCCTGAGTTCCATTTCCAGCCAAAATAAAACAAGTCCATTTGATGCACCGGATAGGCTCTGAAACAAATCCATTGGGTTCCATCATCATGCTGACTCTTTTTTTGTTTTGTTTTGTGTGTGAGTGTTTTGCCTTCATGAATGGATGTGGGCCATATGTGTGCAGTGCTTATAGAAGTTAGAAGAAGGTGTTGTATCTCTTGGGACTGGAATTACATACAGTTGTGAGTAGCCCTGTGGGAGCTGGGAACTGAATCCAGATCACCTGCAAAGTTAACTAGGGAACCATCTCCCCAGCCCCCATACTGATTTTTAAAAATGAGAAAATTTGGATTCAAAGAGTTTAAGTCATTTATCCCACGTCATATTCTCATAAGTAACAGAGCTCCAAGCTTATTTTACACTATTGTTTTTGTGATCGCCTGCCTAGCCTCTCAAATGCTGAGAATACAGGTATACATTGCCATACCTAGCTATAGAGACTATTTTCTTGCCTGCTGTTAGCTCTTAACCACCTTTGTTGGCATTAGCATATATACATGCCATCTATATACATACATAAATACATATATACACATACACACACATACATACATACATGCATACATACACACGTGTATATGTGTGTGTGTGTGTGTGTGTGTGTGTGTGTGTGTGTGTGTGTGTATGCCATCCACAGAGATATGGTCATTATTGAGTATTGGCAGTTTTCAAGACCTTACCAAATGTCTGAATGTGCTGCCACACTGATGAGCACTGCACTATGCTTTGTGGCCTGAAAACTCAGGGACCTCAGCTATGTCTCAGTGAAATATTCAACTCGTGCTTCTGCCTGTCTGCTGTAGGCAATATATGTTCGTTACAAGGTAGGTGTGAATAGCTCCTAGGAGAGCTTGCACAGTATTGGTTCTTTCCTCAGCTTCCTAAGGTAGTGCTAACCGAGACCCTTCACAGGATCAGGCTGGATGTGTCAGTTATATTAAATACTGAACTGACAGGTAGCTATGCTTGGCAAATACTGCTCTTTGGTGTTAACTCTTTGAGTTACTTCAAAAATAGGATAAAGATTATACTGTATAGATATCAGCATTTAGAAGCAGTAAGGACTAGGTCAGAAATTGAGCCTAACCCAGCATATGACTAGCTCTTTCCTGAAATGTTGTATTCTGTGTTTCCTTCCAGAGTAGAATATCTAGACAATATCTAGTTGTTTTGAAGAGAGAGAGAGGCAGATCAGTTCTCCATGACCCCTGAGCACTGAGCATAGAACACAGAGGAGAGTGAAAGCCCACTTCATGTAAGTGTCTTAGCTATCATACAATGATAGGTTCATTTGCCCTTTGTGGGAGATGATGGAGTACAAAACAGAACTCTCCCAAATATGATCCTCAAGCCCAGCTACCTCAACATCACCTGGAAACTTGTTTGAAATGCAAATTCTTAGGCTGACTCAATCACAAATTGTGGAGATGGGACCTCACCATTTGAGTAGTTGTTTTTGTGTGTGTTCGTGCTCATGTATGCATTGATGCACACATGTGAAAATGAATGCAAATGCAAGAGATCACCCTCAAATGTTGTTTCTTAGATACCATCCACATTTATTTATTTATTTACTTGTATTTATTTATTTATTTATTTATTTATTTATTTATTTATTTAGACAGAGTCTGTCGTTGGCCTGGAACTTGACCAGTGGTCTAGACAGCAGGGAAGCTCCAGGGATCCACCTACCCAGGGATTGCTAATAGGCATCATCATGCCTCTCACTATATGGCTGGCCTGAAACTTGCTAGGTAGACCAGATTGGCCTTGAACTCACAGAGATTCACTTGCCTCTGGACCCTGAGTGCTATGATTGAAAATGTGTATCACCAAGCCCATCTTATGACTAGAATTTTTAAAAAACATGAGTTCTCGGTATTGAACTCAGGTCCTCATGCTTGCAAGATAAACACTTTTCTGATTATCTATTATGTCATGTATATATTTAATACAAGGCCTACAATGACCTCAAATTGCAAACTCTCGGTGATCATCCTGCTTCAAAAATGCCAGGATTATAGACAGGTGCTCATGATTTGAATTTTTAAAAACCTTCCAAGGAGTTCTGATTCAAGACAAAGTTTGAGGATTATTAGCTAAAAGTTTAAAAATTAAAGTGTGAAAACGTGTATCTGAAAACAGACTTTAAGGTCTAGTTCTATCACTTACTGTGTGATCTTGGATACGTTATTTATTCTGCTATATGTCTCAGTTATTTTGTGTGTAAAGTATGGCTATCAATGTTCTCCCCTGTAAATTAGACAGCTGCTCATGGGGCACTTAGGATACTGTGTGGTGCAAATTAAGTGTCCAGTAAATGCTGGGTATCTTTTATTTCAACAAGAGCTTTTCTGGATGATCGTTTTCATCTCCAACAGAATTGGATTCTTTCAGGGTGGAAAATGTCTAAATTATAACTTAGGAAACAAATAAACAAGCTTAAAAGCTGGATGTGGTGGTACATACCCATAATATCAGTACTCAGGAGGCAGAGACGGGCAGATATCTGTGAGTTTAAGGCTTGCCGGTTCTACATTGAGTGCCAGGCCAACCACAGCTGCATAGTAAGACCTCATTTTCAAAACAGAGAAATAAAACTAGGAAGCAGCTAGGTGTGGCCGTGCACACCCATAACCCTGATACTGGGAAGGTACAAGTGGAAAGATTAGAAGGTCATGGTCATCCTCAACTACATGAGGAATTTAAGGTCAGTCTGGGCTATGTGAGACCGAACCTAGCAACTTTTTCCAAAAGTTTAGGAGCTTCACAGCACACTTAAACAACTCAGCTGTAGTAGGATGGGGGAAGTGGGACCAAATGTTATTTCACCTAATATAAGCAGTGAGGCACTAAAGCAATCTAGTCCTGTCATCTCTTGGAACCTAACATTGACACTTGAAAGAAATGGAGGAGCACATCATCAGGAAAGAGAAGAGAAGCTAGTGTCTTTATTACGGGTTTGCTGAGGATGGCGATTTGGAGAGAACAGAAATTACAGCCTCTGCGTAGCTGGAGGATTTGTACTTTTGGTGCTAAGTCCTAGGCATAAAGCTGAGATACTTGTACTGATAGTGTTCTGGTGTGGAGCAAGGCACCTAGTTGTGAGGGATGAGCTGTCAGTGCTGGAATGCTGGCAACACTGAACTGCAAATTTTAACACTATAAAAAAGCAAAGGATTGAGACCCAAGGAAGTGAGAAAATGAATGTTAACACCATCCATGTAAATGTAATATAGTAAATATCTCTGTTACCCTAGAAACTAGACGTATAAAGGAGCTAGTTAGTTTGACAACAGTTTCCAAGGTAATTCCTCCTACACAAAATGTAAGAGCTTTTGTATTATGTTAACTCATTATGTACATGTCCACTGGCCCGTCCTTCAATATTCCATTACATTTTCTGTCTCTTAAAAGATTCCCTTTCTGAATTCTTCATTTTGCTAAGGGGTAGTGTGTCATTCTCCCAAGTGCTCTCATCAACACCCCTTGACATTAATCAGGGAGCCAAAGGGCCCCCAATGTAATGTGTATCTCTAAATAGGAAGAATACACTTTAGAAAAAAAGATTAGACACAAAAATCAGGAAATGATAGACTCCTCAACTGAAAAAAAAATTTTTTAAGGCAGCTTACAGTGGATGAAATTAGCCATCTGTGACTCTTCCCAGAAGCAACTTCTGGTAAATATAATTTGTAGATAGACTGAAGATGAGATTAAGATGCTTCCCAATATCTCACCTGAGAGCTACCAGCCTACAATGTAATTCATGTAAGATGAGCTGTTACCTTGGAAACAGTGACACATAATGAGGATAGGAGGCGGGTAATATTGTAATAACAGAAGATTCTAGTAACTAGTTAGAGGTGGTGGAAAAAGAGAACATTGTAGAGTCAGTGCTTGTGAGGAACTTTTGAAGTAGCAGGAACACCAACTTGTTACAAATAACCTAGTGCAAAAGCTCCCTCAAAACCATTGAGTTCTATCTATTCAAATGACAGGTGACCCTTTGATTACTAGTTTGTTTTCTCTGGTACATTAATAGTCATAGGGCTGGCCCTAGTTAATAGGTAAGAATATTTCTGTCACCAGAAGTGATATTTCTCAGTGGAATTTGGCTTGCAAGCCAGTCTTATAAATTTGCTTAACGAGTTAATTCCCCAGAGTTGAATCTCTTCTATATTTACTGATAAAATCTTGTTCTCCATTTCAGAGCCTGGATTACAGGAATTTCAACAAGCTTTGACAATTACATTCTTCTTTATTATTAATGTAATACATGTCCACTTTAGAAAAACTGGGATGTGCTGAAGTGGAAAAGCAGTAAACAAATGAATAGTACCAATATTAGTTCCTTTTCTATGGCTATGATAAGACAATATGGCCAATGGCAGTTTATAAGAGAAAGGCTTTAATGGAGATATCCTCCATAGTCTTAGGGTTTTTAATCCTTGGTCCCAGTTGGTGGCACTGTTCAGGTAGGTTTAGGAGGTACAGCCTTGATGGTAGAATTATATCAGTGGGACAAGTTTTGAGATTTCAAATGCCACGTGCCATTCCCAGTTTGCTCTCTCTACTTCTTGCTTGTGGTTTGAGATGTGAGCTTTCAGTTCTAGCTGTCATGTTTGCCCCTTGCTGCCGTGCTATTCCTACCACTATGGACCCTATAACCCTTTGGAACTGTAAGTCCAAATAAAAGGTTTTCTTCTATAAGTTGTCTTTGTCATGATGTTTTATCACACCAACAGAAAAGTAACTAATATAACCCCTAGCTTAGTCAATGTTGCATTTCTGTGAAGAGACATCATGACCAAGGCCACCATTATAAGAAAAAAACCTTTAATTTGATGCTTGCTGACAGTTTCAGAGGTTTAGTTCATCATCATCATGGCAGGGAACATGTGGCATGCAAGCAGGCCCTGGAGCAGTAACTGAGCGTTATGTCCTCATCTGTAGGCCGAGAGAGACACTGGGTCTGCCATGGGCTTTTGAAACCTCAAAGCCCACCCCCAGTGACACACTTCCTCCAACAAGGACACACCCATAATCCTTCTCAAATAGTGCCTCTTCCTGATGACTAAGCATTCAAATATATGAGCCTATAGAGGCCACTCTTATTCAGACCACACAACCCCCAAGCCCACTATCCAGAGGCACCACTGTGAACGTTTCATGCACTTCCTTCCAGTCTTTGTTCTAGTACATTCTAAAATCATTTGTTCTAATTTTTAAATTTATATGTATAACTGGGCAGTGGTGGAGCATGCCTTTAATCTCAGCACTGGGGAGGCAGAGGTAGATAGAACTCTGTGAGTTCAAGGCCAGCCTGGTCTACAGAGTGTGTTCCAGGATAGCCAGAGTTACAACAGAGAAACCCTGCCTTGAAAAAGAAAAAAAATGTGTGTGTGTATGTGTGTGTGTGTGTCTATGTGTGTGTCTGTGTGTGTGTGTGTCTGTGAATGTCAGGATGCCAACAGAGGCCAGAAGAGGGCATCAAATCTTTAGATTACAGATAGTGGTAGGCTTCCCAGTATGGGTGCTGAAAACTAAATTCAGGTCATTTGCAGCAAACACTTTCAACTACTACCCCATCTCTTTAGCTCCTGTTCCAGTGCATTCTTTTTAGATTTTTATTTTATTTTATGTGTATGAGTGTTTTGCCTGCATGTGTGTATGTGTACCAAGTGTATGCGGTGCCTGAGGAGGTCATAAGGGGGCATTAGATCCCCTAGAACTAGAATTATGAATGCCATGAGCTACCATGTGGGTGCTGGGGATTGAATCCAGGTTCTCTGGAGAGCAGTCATCACTCTTAAATCACTGAGCCATCTTTCCAGCCCCTTGATTTATTTTTTATTACACGTACTTACATTGTGCATCTGTTTGTGTGTTTCTGTGTGCCACAGCATGTGTGAAGGTCAGAAGACAACTTGGAGAAGTCAGTTCTCTTCTTTCACTATGTGGGTCCTAGGGCACAAACTCAGGTTGTGAGTCTTGATGGCAAGTGCTTTTATCTGCTGAGACATCTTGCCAGTTCCTGGGGATGGGTATATATAAAATTATAAATGGCCTAATGTAGCCTAGGCTGGCCTGCAATTCTATGTAGCCAAGAATGGCCTTGAAATCTCAATCCTTCTGTCTCTACCTCCAAGTATTGGGATTCTAGTCCACTACGCCTGGTTGGTTTGATTTTTTTTTTAGTTCAATAAATTTATGTGAAATTTCATCTGGTATGTGTTGGGGCTCAATTTTTTAAACTATTTTTCCCTTGAGTGTATAGATGTATGCTGTGTAGGCAAACGTGTGTCTGCATTTTCGTATGTGTTTGGGCTCACATAGGTGTATATGCATGAGTGTGGAGGCTAGGTTACTCTTACTCTGGAAAGGTTTCTTGTCAATTTGGCTAGCCAGCTTGCCTGGGGGATCTCTTGTGTCTGTCTCCCAGGTGCTGCTATTATAGGTAGGCTACCATACTCACCTAATTTTTTACATGAGTTTTAGGTATCTAAACTTCAGTCTTCATGCTTGGATGGCAAACCTGTTACGTTTGCACTGATCCCCCTCCCCTGACCGCTGGGATCATATTATAATATGTGCATCACTTGGAATACTTGTTAGAAACTCAGGAATTCCTGACACGCCCCTCCTTGAGATTTCAGTTTGGTAGGTGTGAGGCTAGGGATCAGAAGTCCACATTTGTTTCAATTACTCCAGCTAATTATGGTGCATAATGGCCCTATTAATATTTTTAGAAACTATTACGGTATGTAGTATAGTCTGCTTAGTGACTGTGGAAGTCTCCCTCAGCTTCGAGGTCATTATATGCGACAACCCATCCTATAGATAGCTACTAGAGTTCTCCCGTGGAAGCATTTCTGGAAAACCCTTTCTGTTAGTTTCCTGTTGTTACAGGGATCACCTCAAATTCTCCAAGCCAGCATTCCAGTCTCTCAAGTAGCTTTTGGGATCAATTTAATCAGCCAGTTGGCTGTGAGGATATTAGCACTTTCTCATCAAGCCAGGCCTGCATACTGATGAGCCTTCAATTGTTCATCCCTGTTACCATGGTTGTCATGCTGAGGCCTTCGACCTTCCCAAAGGATAAATAGCCTAGGTACTCAAATCAGTTCTCACATCCTCTTCCTTTCCTGATTTCTAAAATGATGGCTACTTTCTTAGAACTACCAATGCTCTGACTGCTGTGTATTTTCAGCCAGTGAGTCTTGTGTTCCCCCTAAATTCAATCTTCAAGGGTATGGTATATGTATCCTATCCCTCATAGGCTATATTACAGTTCTAGGCATAAGAAAAGGCTGTTGGAAAAAAGTAAGCCAACCCTGTCAAATAAGTTTAATACATATTCTTTTAAAAATGATTTCCCTTTTTTATTTTTGTGGATACATATGTGTCTGCATGAATATATGTGCACTATGTGCATGCAGCATCTGTGGAGGCCAGAGGGCATCAGATCTGGAACTGGAACTGCAGGCAGTTTGTGAGCTGCCAGATATGAGTTGTGGGACATGAACCTGGGTCTTCTGCAAGAACATGAAGCACTCTTAACCATTGGGTCATCTCTCCAGCCCCTGATTCATGGTATTTCTAAGGAGGAATTCTGTAGCCTCTCACATATCTGTTCTTTCATCAAACTGAGAAGATTTGACAAATTTCTAGATATTTCACTTTGTTGTGTTTTTGTTTGCTGATAACAAGGTTAAGCAAAAGGTTATCTTGGTTCCAGTGTTTATCTAATTCAATAATAGTGCTTATCACTTATGACATGCCCACTTACAGATTTTCTGGTTGAAGAGTCTCACCTTTACTATAATATGGGATATTTCTTTTTCCTCCTACAAATGTAATGGTTTCTCTTTTTCTAGAAGAGCATGTTTTATCGGATTAAATACATATAAAGGGGTTAATGGCTAAATAATTTCATTTCGACCTCCTTAATCTTTTTTCTCTCTTTACCCTTCAGGATTCTGCCTCTCTGAAGGTCGGAAGTGCTTTAAATGAGTTTGCTTGGATACGTGGCATAGGTGGGAACACCAAAGGAAATGCCCTTTCTTTTGCAGTAGACAAAGTGGTGAGATTCAGCTCATCAAATATTTATTGACCTCTTCTGGGCACCTAGGCACAGCACAACAGAAAGCACCAAGATGAGAGATGATGACTCGGCAGAAGGCCAGGGGGAGTTTAGGCGGGGGTGGGGGGGGTGGATTTAGGAAGTGGAGAAAGGAGTGCTGGCAATCCACATAGGAGGGTACTAGAGAGGAGAAAAGGGAAAGAGTGAAGTCTCTGGCCTGCTTATATGTGATAGCACCACAGGGCCCAAGAGTCACTGCAGCAGTGAGCTTGGATTTTGAGAGCCTTTAGAGCAGTTAAGATGGTTACGATTTCGGTCAAATTTATCTGCTTGAAGCTGAATGAGAAGTAAAATATCTGTTTCAAAAAAAGTAGCTATAAATGCATTTTTGTGTGTGCGTACACAGTATGTATATTATTGTTGTTTTTATCATGCTATGTATCAAACCCAAGCACTCTTCCTCTGAGTTAAATCCTCAGTCACTAGAATTTCTTCTTTCTGCCTTCCTTCCTTTCTTTCTTTCTTTCTTTCTTTCTTTCTTTCTTTCTTTCTTTCTTTCTTTCTTATTTATTTATTTGCTTTTTTTTGAGACAGGGCCTCACTATATAGTTCTAGCTGTCCTGGAACTCACTATGTAGGCCAGGCTGGCCTCACACTCACAGAGACCCACCTGTTTCTCCTAACCCTAGGTGCTTCGACTAAAGGAGTGTGCCACCATGCCTGGCTATTCAAAAAAATTTGTGGGGTGTTAGATTTATTTGATATTGTATAAATGCACACCATATGAGTTACAGAAGGTTGTGAGCCACTGTGTAGGAGTGTTGGGAATTGAACTCAGGTCCCCTGCAAGAGCAACAAGTATTTTTAACCACTGTGCCATCTCTCCAGCTCCTGTTTGTATTTAAAAATATTATGTGTATAATTGCTTTACCTGCATGTATATATGTGCACCATATGTGTGCCTAGGGCCCACATAACACCACCCACAAAAGGGTGTTGGATCTCTTGGAACTGGACTTATAGACAGTTATGAGCCATTATGCGGGTGTTGGGAACTGAACCCATGTCCTCTGGAAAAGCAAGCAGTGTTCTTAAACACTAAGCCATCTCTCCAGCTCCATAAATTTTTTTGAATGATAATATTGTGTGTTTGTTGTGTTTGAAGCACTTTCCTTTTCCCAGCATTAACTCATTTATTCTTCATCACAACCACAGGAGGTAGAAACAATAGGATTCTATTGGGCATAGAATGGCTGAATAATTTCCTAAAGTGCACATACTTTTAAGTGTCAGTTTGGACTTTTTGCTTTTACAAATAATCTTTATTGAGTGTTTACTATGTTAAGTACCAGTGAAAACTTACTTTTTATGTTTGTTTACTGTATGTTGGGGGCATTCATACTACAGTGCTTGTGTACAGGTCAGAAGGCAGCTTTGGGAGTTAGTTTCTCCTTCCCCATGTGGGCTTTGGGGATTGTATTTAGGTCATTAGACTCAGAGTCAAGCATCTTTATGCAATGTGCCATCTCACTGACCCAGAGTGTAATGTTTTCCTGAGACAAGTTGTCACGTCGTTCAAGCAGGCCTTCCTTTTGCCTGCTTCCACTTCCTGAGTACTGGGATTACAAGTGTGAGTCACCACATCTAGTGTATAGGGTGCTGGAGATGAAACCCAGGGCCTTAAACATGCATGCAAGCACTCTGAGACAGACTCATAGCCCGATTTGTTGTTATTTTTGTTTGCTGTTGAGACAAAGCTATACTCTGTAGTTTAGGCTGACCTGGGATTCACTCCATAGGTTAGGCTGGTCTTACTCTCCTACTTCAACCTCCTGTATTATAGGCCTGAGCCTCCACCCCAGGTGGGCAGTGTGATCTTGAATCTTGGCCTGACTCAGCACTTTTTATTATTTGTGGTACTGGGCCTTGTTTCATTCACTCCCTGGGACTAATGCATTGCCTTGTTCATAATAAGCATGCTATGCTTTGAATGAAGTGAAACACCAACTAAAATGTGCTTCCTATTACATAAGGGTAAAAATTAGCCAACTGCACAGGGGTAAGATTTGTAATCTCAACACTTGGGAGACAGAGGCAGGAGAATCAAGAGTTCAAGTCCAGTCTATGCTGCATGAGACCCAAACAAAACTAAACAAAACCCCAGCAACAACAAAGAATAAGCAAACAAAACTACCAAAACCCCAAAAGACAAAGAAGTTTTTTATTGCCACATAAAATAGTGTGTGTGGGAGGGAATTCTCTGAAAAATTCTCTGGCTCATGATAGTGTTTTTACCCTGAGACAGAACTTCATGAAACCACCTTACCCCTTTTGTCCAAATCTTCCAACTCCTTATAAATGGATGCTTGAAATTCTTTTGAAAATGTTTTATGCTGGGTGTTCAATTCCAGCACTTGGGAAGTTTATGTAGTGAGTTAGAGATCAGCGAGGGCTACATAGTGAGACCTTGCTGCAAAACAATTTTTATTCACTTTTTCGTTAATTAATCAATTGTGTATGGAGGGGGGCTTCACGTGTGAGGGTGCATATGGAGGTCAGAGGACAGCTTGTAGCAGTCCATCGTTTTCATCCACCACATGGGTCAGAGGGATGGAACCAAGTTGTCAGGTTTGGCGGCAAGCCCCTTCTTTGCTGAGAGAGATGGATGAGCTGGTAAGAAGAGTCTGCTGTCAAACCTGATGGACTGACTTCGATCCCAGAGATCTACAGGGTAGAAAGAGAGAAATGACTTTAGCAAATTGTCCTCTGACCTTCACACATGAGTGGTGGTAAAAGTGAGTTAAAGAAACAAATTAATTCAACAAATAAGAACAGAAAACTATTCCTCGGGTAGAAAGAGTTCAAGTGTAGCATCGCAGGGATGGACAATATCTTTAACAAGGCAATGTGAATTTCTTCAGGATTTTCTTCCTTGGCGTAATCAGAACCCTATTTGATGAGGAGAAAAGAGCTTCGGGGTCGCAGAGAGAAAAAAAAGTCCTGCAGGCGGCTGAGACAGGATCACTTCCTCCGAAAGGCTCTGTTAGAGTCCGCCTGATTGGGTGGAGCGCCTGCTGGAGAAGCCCCGCAGCGCTGGGAGGAGCCAGGGCAGGCGGGCATGGGGCGCAGCGCACCAGGAAGTGACTTTCCCCTGCAAACCCCGTGCGACTTTCCGTGGCCTTTTCATTTGCAACTGCATGTCCTTCGGAGGTTTTAGTGGCTCCGAAGGAAGGAGTGGTGGGTAAGTAGCTTGGAAAACCTAATTTGGGGAGAGCTGTCCCCAGCTCCCAAGTTGTCGAGTTTGGGACAGGAAGGAGACCGGCGGGGCCTGGGATGCTACCCAGGGCGGCTATGCAAAGTCACGGCCAGGCTAGTGTTTACCATCGCAGCCACCCACCCCTCTCTCCCCTAGCGCAGCCCTGCAACCTGCTCATGGTTTGTGGATTTGTGGTGACACGTCCTAAGGTCTGTCTGCTAATCCACTTAGTTACATTTCCCATTGTTGTGGTAAAATACCCTGACAAAAGCAGCTTTAAGGGGAAAGCGTTTGTTAGGCTTACAATTGCAGTTTCCAGCAATTCGTTATGAAAAACTCAAGACAGGAACTTGAAGCAGCAAGTCACAACATCCACAGCCAGTGGCACAGGAGGGATGAATGCATACATGCTTCCTACTCAGCTCACTTTCCACAGTGTTCTCCAGAGACTAAAACCCAGAGGTAGTGCCCTCAGCAGGCTGGGGCTTTCCACAATAATTAACATAGTCAAGACAAACTCCTCCCACATAGTCCACAGGCCAACTTGCTCTCTAGACTATCTCTCCTTAGAGATCTATCCCTACATATTCTTCTCCCAGGTGTAACCTTGACAATAGAAACGAACCATTACACCCACCTTATAGACTCATGTGGGACAGACTTGTTCAGAGAGGGGATTAGAGGCCTGGTTGGGGAAGGATGGACCTGACCACATGTGGTTTGCAGTGGGACTCGCTAGTAAATTCATTTCTGGGGTCCAGCCAATGGAAGGGCATGTAATCAGAGTTCCTACCTATGAGTGGGTGAATATTTTGCTCCAAGGGATCTTTAGCTCTCTGAGGCATAGACCTTTCAGACCATCTCTGACTTGGACTTCTGAGCACTGGAAGCAGAAGCAGATTATCCATTGAAGCCAGGAAAGTAAACATAATTTCTAGGTGGTTACCATTAATCCTGAGGCAGGAACAGAGAATTGTTCTCTCTCTCTCTCCCTCTCTCTGTCTCTCACTCCCCCCCTGTGTGTGTGTCTTTCTTTATTTCACACAAACACATACAAATCAGCAGCATTTATATTAAAACAGAAAATAAAATTTACCTTGATTGGCATTACTATCTTGCCCAGAAAACTGTTATTTAGCTATAGAAATTACAAAATACAATAAAAGACCCTTTACTACATATGCTGAAAAAGCAGGAGCCAATTATTACTATTTTTGTTATTTAAGAAATGATTTAATAGCTTCATGTAGCTGGGTGGTGGTGGCACACACCTTTAATCCCAGCACTCAGGAGGCAGAGGCAGGCAGATCTCTGTGAGTTTGAGGCCTGGTCTACAGAGTGAGTTCCAGGACAGCCAGAGTTAGAACAGAGAAATCCTGTCTCAAAAAAACAAAGCAAAGCAATCAATCAAACAAACAAACAAACAAAAAAAGCTTGAATTACAAGCACAGGCAACTATGCCCAGTCTTTTTTCTTTCCATAAATAGGTCTGAAATTTTATTTATTTATTTTTTGATATTAGAGTCTCACTATGTAGCCCTGGCAGGCCTAGCTTTGAATTTTTGGTTCTCCTGTGTTGGGAAGGGTTTTTATTGTTGGAATAGATGGAAAGAGATAGAACAGAGAGAGAAGAAAGATGAAGCTCTTTTGTGATGGTCCATAGACCACATAATGCCAAAGGGAGAAACCTCCCTGTAGAGGTGGTGCAATCCTGAAGGGAGAATATCCCAACAGGACTGATGAGTTGCTCAGCCCAGCGGAGCTGTGGTGAAGTGCCCAGCTCTGCCTTGCCTTGCCTCCTGGAGATGATGCAGTTCTGAAGGGAGAGTATCCCAACAGGACCAAGGAGCTTCTGGCCAGGTGTCCCCAAGGCTACAGCTCTGTAGGAAAATATCCCAGGAGAGCTGTTCTTCTTTCTTCTTCCAGTGCAGCTCAGTAGGGAAATTATCCCAGGAGAGCTGTTCTTCTTTCTTCTGTACAATGATCTCAGCAGGCCAGTGACTGTTTCCGCTCTGAAGAGAAACAGCAAAAACTGAGGGTTGCTCAGTCCTTTTTAAAGGGTTCTGGAGGGGGTGGAGTTATCAACATGGCCTGTGATTGGTGGAGTTTCTTTGGCCTGTGATTGGTGGAATTCTCAGTCCAGAGAGGGTTGGGGGATCCCAGCTAAGGGTCATTTGTGTTTGTTGAGACCCGTTCTGTGCTGTACTGTCAGGTTGGGGAACCCCTCAGCCAGATGAGAGTGGGGTCCCTGATAGTCCCAGGGGGGAGCTTTCTTATGAGGGGTTTCAAGTCCCAGAGCTCCCCAGCTTTGCAGAGCTAGATTCCCCCAAAAGGGAAAAATGCTGGCTCCTCAGTGGTCTTTGGCATCATTTGGGGTTCCTGGTGGGCATAAGGAATAGTGGCTGGGCCCCCAGAGTCCCCAGCAAGGTAGCAAGGGAGGCAAGCATTAGTCTTGAATAGCAGTTGGACAGCGGGAGAGGCTAGGTTTGCTGGTAAAGTCAACTTTGCTTCCTGGAAGAAACACAGATGGCTGTGAGGGTCCATCTTGGAGGCGGGTGGGGTTGTCAGCCAGGAGTGCTGATGGCTGTTAGGTTCCATCTGTGAGGGGAGGGGTCATCCAGGAGCGAGTACAGTCCTCAATCAGGTCCTCCTTCCGTTTGACAGTTAGCCAGCTGGGGGGTTGGGCCTGGCAAGGGGGCGGAGCTAAGGCAGAGCTAAGGCAGAGCTTCCTTCACAGGGCTGTGGAGGCTGATCATAGATGAATGTGGAAAGGCATGTCAGAGCTTCTCACAGAAAGTGGGAGTCCCACACTATAGACTGGGGGGTGGCAGAACCTCTCAGAGGGAGCCCTGGGCTGTGGGCTATGTCTGTGGTCAGGGGTAGGGGGGAGAGCTCTCCAGCACAGAGCCGTGCTGTAGACTCTGCTTGTTGCAGAATCCTAACATCCTGCCTCCAACTCCCAAGGCAAAGGCTGGAATTATAGGTGTGCACACCATGTCTGGTGCTGAGGATGGAAACCCAGGTTTCCTACATGCTAAGCAGGCAACTCTACCAATTGAACTATATTCCCAGCCTTCATTCTTTATTCCTTATCTCCTGATTCTTCCCAAATGTATTCTCCCTGGCCTTTGTTTTTCCATATCAAATAGATACAACTCTTGTTGTACATATCTCTATGTATCTTGATGATCGTAGGTCACACAATTTTGATAAGAGTAACAGCTGATTCTTGTTAGGCCTTAACCTCTCCATACTCCAGCAGGCACTCAGTCGGAGGGTCAGGAACGTTTGTGTGTGTGTCTTATTTTTCTAATTTGTCCTATAACTGTATTTAGCCTCACAATACCAACCTCCCTGGTTGGTAGGTTGTAGGCATTGATGCACAAAGAAACCATGTGACTCAAGTGACATGCTTTGAATCACAGCATAAGGAAGGGCAGTTGAACACCTACTATGTGATGAATAGGCCTGAACATCTCATATATATAAGCTCATTTAATTCTTACTACAGCCCTGAAAGGTAGGTATTGTTAGTCCTGTTTTCATAGGTGGTGCTCTGACCATTTATTGTGCTTAGTTAGCCTGCCCAAAGCCACATAGCTACGGAGAAGTAGAACCTGGATTAGAATATTGGTTCAGAGCCTTTTAACATTAAAATCATATTTATTTGTTTTTATTTTATGTGTATGAGTGTTTGCCTGCATGTATGTCTATGCACCACATGTATGCCTGGTACCTGTGGAGGTTGGATCATCTGGAACTGGAGTAACAGATGGTTGCAAGTCACCATGTGGGTGCTGGGGACCAAACACGGCTCCTCTGCAAGAGCAACAAGCACTCTTAAGCACTGAGCAATCTCTCCAGCCCCTATTTAAAACTTTAAAAGTAAAATCATCTTAGAGACTAGCAGGTTCCCTTGTGGAAACATCCTTAGTTTTTGGTTGCCCCCTTTCTTTGTTGCCCTTCATCCTGTCCCTGCTTAAACCCTTCCCTGTTCTCCCTTCTGCTTTCATATCATGTGCATTTTATTTCCCTCCCACTTCTCTCCTTAAAGCCTCTTGCCCTTCTCTTATGAGCCTCTTTCTAGTGTCCAGGCCTTTGTATTCCCACATAAACACACATATATTAAAAATTAGAATCTGGAATCTGCATATGAGAGAACAGGGGATGCTTGTCTTTATGAGTCAGTTACCTCCTTCCTTTTCTTCCTTCTCTTATTTTCCTTTCTCTTTCTTTCTTTCTTCCCCACCTTGCTTTTTGAGGTAGGATCGTCTCTCTACATATATAGCCCTGGCTGTCCTGGAATTCACTACATATACCAGGCTGGCCTCGAACTTACAGAGGTGTCTCTACCTGCCTCTGCCTCCAAGTGCTGGGATTAAAGGCATGCACTCTGGGCTATTGCACCTCTTAATATATTCCAGTGCCATCCATTTTCTTGCAAACAATATTTTATGGCAATAAAAATGTGTATATGTAACAATATATACGTATTCTATACACATATACATGACATATAACATATACACATTGTGTATATTTAACACATTTTCATTACCCAGTTGATGGGTGTGTAGGTTGATTCCATTTCTAGGTGTTTTTACTAGAGCAGCACTCAACATGGGAATGCAGGTATCTTTGTGGTAGGTTGCAGAGTCCTCTGGTTATATGCCCAGAAATGGAATAGCTGGGTCTTATTGTAGTTCTCTTTTTAGTGGTTTGAGAAACCTGCCCACTGTTTTCCATAATAGCTTCACCAGTTTACACTCCTATCAACTGTCAAGGTTCCCATTTCCCTATGTCCTTATCAACATTGGTATCATTTGTTTTCTTGATGACAACCATTCTGACTAGGGCAAGATGGGATCACAAAGTAGTTTTAATCTATGTTTTCTTGTTTAGTGTTTTTTTTTCTTGTTTATTTTTTTGCGTATTCTAGGTATTTGTCCTCTGTCAGATGTATGGCTAGCAAAGATTTTCTCACATCCTGTATGATGCCTCTCTTCTTTGTTGTGCAGAAGCTTTTTAGTTTCATGAGCTTCTATTATTCAACCATTGGCTTTATTTACTGAGTGACTAGTGTACTGTTTAGAAAGGCCTGATCTCTGCCAACATTTTGAAGTTTTTTCTTATATTTGTGGTTTTTCTTTTTTGTCTTAAAGTTTTTTTCCTCTAGTTGTTTTAGGCTTTTTTTTTGCTTGGTTTTTTTTTTTTTGTTGTTGTTGTCTGTTTGTTTTTGGAAACAGGGATTATCTGTGTAACCTCTCTATAGACCAGGCTGGCTTTGAACTCAGAGATCCACCTGCCCTGCCTCCTGAGTGCTGGGATTAAAGGTGTGCCCCCACACCTGGCTTGTTTTAGGTTTCATGTTGAGGTTCTTGATCCATTTGGTGTTGAGTTTTCTGCACGGTGAAAGATAAGGATCTGTTTTCATTCTACATATAGCTACCCAGTTCTTCCAGTACCATTTGTTGAAGACATATTTTGCAGTGTTAAGGACTGAACAATGGCTTTTCGAACATTGACTTAACACTCAACGCCTTGCCTTCCCTTCCCTTTCAGTTCTTTTTTTTCTGGTGATAGGAATTGAGTCTAAGGTCTTGCACATACTAGTCATATAATCTACCTTTGAGCTATATCACCCCAGTCTATGCTCTTTAAAAAAATTTTTAGACTTAAATTTTAGATTTGTGGGCTGGAGAGATGACTCAGTGGTTAAGAGCACTGGCTGCTCTTCCAGAGGACCTGGGTTCAATTCCCAGCACTTACATGGCAGCTCACAATTGTCTGGAACTCCTGTACCAGGGGATCCGACACCCTCACAGAGACATACATGCAGGCAAAACACCGATGCACATAAAACAAAAATAAATAAATAAATAAAAAGATAAATAAATAAATTGTAGATTTGTTTATTATGTATGTGAATGTTTTGTCTGCATGTATGTAAGTGTACTACAAGCATGCCTGATGCCCAAGGTGGTCAAAAGAGGGCATTGGATCCTCTGGAACTGAAGTTACAGATGGTTGTGAACCCAGTGTTTACTGGGAATCAAACCTGGGTCTTCTGGAAATGCAACAAGTGCTTTAACCAATATCTTTCTAGCCTCAACGCCTGTGTTTTTAAATATGACCACTCATGGCCTCTTATGGGTGCAGGAGATGGAGAATGCTATTGTTAACATCTGAACTATGGAACTGCTTAAATATATCCTGTTAGACACTGGAAATTTCCTTTCCAAACTCAAATAATGTCATCCTGACAAAATCCAAGGTAGAGGTCAATAGCTGAAGGTAACTTCATAGCAGATCAATAGGTTGTCATGCCAAGGTCATTCACATGGTCTGTAAAACTTAAGAATAGTGCTCAACCAGGCTTGGCAGCACAGGCTTGTAGTCCCAACTACTTGAGGTTAAGGCAGAAGGATCACGAGTTCAAGGCCTACACCAGCTACACAGTGAGTTCAAGGCCAGCCGGGGCAACTTAGACCTTGTGTGAAAATACAAAGTAAAAAGAGAGCTAGTGATACAATTTTGTGGTGGAGTGCTTGCTTGGCATAGCAACTAGGCTCAGTGTCCAGTACTGTGAGAAAAGACAAAACAAGGAAAGATGCTTATGGAGCAACAAAGGTAGTTTGTCTTAGTGTGTTTTCTATTGCTGTGACAAACACTATGACCAAAAGCAGCTTGGGGAGGAAACAGTTTATTTCAGCTTATAACTTGTCCATCACTGAGGGAATTCAGGGCAGAAACTCATGGAAGGAACCAGGAGGCAGGAACTGAAGCAGGGGCCTTCCCATAATTTACTCAATCTGCTTTCTTTTACAACCCAGGACCACTTGCCCAGGGGTGTCACCACCCACAGTGGGCTGGGCCCTCCCACTTCAATCACTAATCAAGAAAATGCACCACAGGCTTGCTTACAGGCCAATTCTACAGAGTCATTTTCTCAACTGACATTCCTCTTCCCAGATGATCCTAGTATGTGCCTAGTTGACAGAATACTAACCAGGACACACCCTAAGGTAGAGAGACAGAAAGTTCTGTGATGGAGGAAGAGGGGTTCCCTCTCTGAACACTCTGATCAGGCACTGACAGATATAGTGCCTTCCACTGTGTTCTGAGATTCACATTTCTTAACTCTTCTAGCAGTTGTTTCAGAGTTGTCCTTGGAGTTATTCATATGATTCCTTTCTGGTGCTCTCCACATGCATTGCCTCCCCCATTTGGTTCCATGGTATCCTTAAATGCGTTGTGACAGTAATAACACTGAAGAGCTTTTGCCAGGTACTTTACAGACGTCATCTTGCTTTAATCTTCAGTTGAGTACTTTTTTATGTAGTGTGGGGGATTGGATTTAGGGCCTTGAACCTGCAGGCAAGTGCTGTATCATTGATCTCCTCCCCCAGCAGTACATTTTATTTTTACTAATTGTTGTTACTTAGCTCTTATAGCTACTATATGAGGTAGGTATCATTATGATTTTCTCTGTTTTACAGATGAAAGAAATGTCAGAGGAACAGCTAACCCTCTAGAAGCCATCTAGCTAGTGAGTTAGAGCCAACAGACAGTCCAAGCCTAGTCTATCATCCTGTTGATTATAGAGTCGGTGCTCCCTCCTCAAAGCCTAAAGCTTTCCTCTGTTCCTGCTCTACCCAACGGCTCTACCCATTGCCTTCTTTCCCTTTTGTGCCTCAGACGTCCTGGCTGTGTCAGTGCCTGTATCAGGTACTTCCTTAGGCCTCTATAGGTCTATAGACGCTGTTTCTCCTTCCCTTTTAATTTTTTCCCCTTTTTTATCTTTCTATGTCTCTTTCTTTTCCCCGTTTTTCCTCCCCTCCTCTTTCTTTCCTTCTCTACTTCCTTTCTTTAATCCTTTTCTTTCCTTCTCTGTCAGGATCTGATTATGCAGCCCTGGCTATCTAGAACTCACTATCTAGCCCAAGCCGGCTTGCCCCTGCCTCCTGAGTGCTGGGATTACAGTTATGCCACCGTGCCTGGCCTTACTGTTTCTTCTTCTAAGTCAGCAGCATCTCTTTTTGCTTTCTCCTCAGTGGAGCCACTGGCCTCTGGTTCTTCTTGTCTTCAAAGTTCTTGTTTTATCAGCTAACTTATGCTTACGAACTGCCCTGACTGATCTTTACTTCTCCATACAAGACCTGTCTGATCTAGGAAGCCTTTCTTGAACATGCTTCAAGAACCAAGCTCATCACATACTAATTTTTTTCCTGTGTCTTCATTTGATCTTCTCAGCTGGACTGTCACCTTGTTACTTTTTCTATACTGCTATGACATGTTGTCTTGTACATAGTAAGCACTTAATACATATTGTTTGGTTGAATGGCAGGTGGGTAGGAGGGTAGGATAAGGAAGGGGTTGGCTATAAAAATGTGTACTGGGGAACAGAATCTTTATTTTGGAAGCTGTTTGTTTGTTTGTTTATATTTGTGGTATTAAAGATTGAACCAAGGGCCTCACACATTCTAGGAACGCATTCTACCACTGAGTATATACTGAGGTATATCCCTAACCTTCTCGTTTTGAGACAGGGTCTCATTATATAGCCCTAGCTGACCTGAAGTTGTTATGTAGATCAGGCTGGCTGCAAACTCATAGAGCTCTGCCTGTCTCCCAAGTGCTGGGATTCAAGGTATACGCCATCACACCCAAACTTTCTTTACCTCTCTTTTTGAGACAGGGTCTCATGTAACCTAGGCTGGTCTCAAATGCGATATTATAGCTAAGGATGATCTTGAACTTCTGATATTCCTGCTTCTACTTCCTGAGTCCTGGGAATTAAGCCCAGGGCTTTGTGTGTGCTAGGCAAGCACTCTGCCAACCGAGGTGTATCCCAAGCTCCTTATTATTACTATTTTTTTTATTTCAAGATGGGATCTTATTAAATTAGCCAGGCTAACCTCTAACTTACTGTATAGCCTGGATGGGCCTTGAACTTGTGATCTTCCTGCCTTAGCCTCCTAAATTGATAGGATTATAGATCTACAGCATCAAGTCTGGCTTAAAACTGTGTCTTATATGCCCTAAGTTATGTTAAAGAGGTTTGTTTTTGTTTTTATTTTTTGAGACAGGGTTTCCCTGTTGTAACTCTGGCTGTCCTGGAACTCACTCTGTAGATCAGACTGGCATCGAACTCACAGAGCTCCACCTGCTTCTGCCTCCTGAGTGCTGGGATTAAAGGTGTGTACCACCATCACCGGACAAGAGGTATGTTTTACTGAATATACTGTGCTAGTACTGTGCTTAGTGCTGGAGTTCCATAAGGAGTTGTAAATGAATGAAGTGCTTTATGAGTTGTGCCTCTATTTCCATCTTTCAGCGGGTGAATGACAGTGTTTGTCTTTGATTGGCAGGTATCAAGAGAAGAGTCCCAATGCACAACCCAAGATTATTCCTTTCCAGGGTGGGTTTCTTCTTCAAACCAGGACTGCTTCCCTGGTATGCTGCAAAGCCACCAGATTTGTCACAGCCCCTTTTGGGCAGAGCACATAAGGGAAATTTCACTGGTGTAATAGCTAAGAAGCATGCAAGCAGACAAAAATATCAAAAGAAACGAAAGCATTTTAGACCACTAGATGACTCCTGGCAGGAGAGGTAAGACTCAAGCTGATGCCATTTGTTTCCAGCAAGTCAGAATCTATGGTTCTACTGAAATTCTGTATTGCTAATCTGACTAATGTAGCATTGTGAGGATTCATGAGGGTACATGAAGTAGTGCGATCAGGGCAATCTTGGAGGCTCGTGAAGGATAGTCATAGGACTACTTTGAGATTTTAGGAAATAGTCTTGTCTTTGAGTGCATCTTTCTCAGAAATGATATTTTAAACTAGGAACTTGCTTCTAAAGGTTTATGGAGTTGAGAGTGGTGGTGCACACTTGTAATTACAACAATCAAGAGGTGGAAGCAGCAAGATCTGGAGCCATCCTCAGCTACATAGCAAATTTGAGGCTAGCCTAGGCTATATGAGGCCCTGCCTCCAAAACCAAAGTAAAATAAAAAATAAATAACAGTTTAAAAACTAGGAAAATAAAAATACTGTTCAGGCATGATGATGCACACCTTTAATCTCATCACTTGGGAGGCAGAAGCAGGTGAATGAGTTCGATGCCAGGCTAGTTTACATATAGAGTTATAGACCACCCTGAGCTACATAGTGAGAGCCTGTCTCAGAAAAAAAAGAAAGAAGAAAATGGATTGGACATGAATAGTCCCTTTACAGCCGAACAAACACAAATATATCTCATTTTGAGATCAAATTATATTTTAAAAGCATTAAGGAGAAGAGCTTTTTGGGAAACTCAGAAGAAAAGCTTTTTGTAATATGACTAATTACTGCCTGATAAATCTGGATTTTTCTTATATTGAATTTGCCCATCTATTCTGCTTTGTTAGGTAGTAGTCATCACGAAAATGGGCTCTTCTCCCAGACTTCCATCTCCCCAGGGGATTGAGAGTTAGTTGTATCTTCTGAATTTAAGTAAAACACCAGAGAGGCTGGTGGCAGGAGGTACTTATGCATAGTAGGTACATATTTAGATAACTAACAGTATGTCTGAATTATTTTATTCAAGGCTGGCTGATGTTGTAACTCCACTCTGGAGGCTGAGCTATGAAGAACAACTCAAGGTAGGTGTTTAGCTTGAGTCTCCTCTCCTGACTCCCGCAGTAGAATGGCACTAGAGTTATGGAAAGCCTGATTGGAGAGTTCAGTCCAGTTGTTCCACAGTTCTTTTTTTTTTAAAGCAAGGTGTCATGTAGCCCAGGCTAGTTTCGAACTTACTATGTAACTAAGGATGGCCTTGAACCTTTTGGTTCTCTGGCCTCCTGGATTACAGGAATACACTATCACACTTACTTTATGCAGTTCCAGGGCTTAAACCCAGGAAGGTTTCATGCATAGTATAGAAGAGAACTGTGTTAAGGAAAACATGTTCCAAGCCTATCTTTACATTTGGTTTGCTAATGACTCTGATGTTTGAACTTTAGGCCAATGATAACTTCTAAACTCTAGAGCCATATATACAATTGTTGATGTTCTGTCTTATTTTTTTCCTTGTCATTCTTGTGTGTATACGTAATAGTGCAGTCAAACTTTCCAACACAGGAGCCACCAGCGACATGTGTCTGTTTAAATTTAAATATAGTCAATTTTGCCATAATGCTTGCTTTGAAAACAAATTTGTTCCAATGGATTGATGTATTAGGGAACAATTTGAACATAATATAGGCTTCATGTTTGCCAGGAGCAATTTTGTTCATGAGAAGTGCTAGATGAAAGAAGGAAACTGAACCCAGTTGAACTGAACTATATAAGAATATATGAAATGGTTGGGCTGGAGAGATGGCTCAGTGGTTAAGAGCACTTGCTGTTCTTCCAGAGGACCCAGGTTCAATTCCCAGAACCCATATAGCAGCTTACAACTGTCTGTGACTCCTGTTCCAGGGGATCTGACACCCTCATGCAGGCAAAACACCATTGCACATAAAAATAAGTAAATAAAATATTTTTAAAAGAATACATAAAATGTGCATGCATATATGTCAACCGTCTACTGGCTCCCTCAGTTCTCTGAGGATGTTATGGGCCATACTAATTCACTGCTGGTGATAGAATACTCTACCCAGTGTACTTTTAGTTTCCCATACTACTGCCTAAGTGGTGACCCTTTTGGCACCTACAAACAAATCCTAGGTCTTTGGGGGAAAATTCTAGCCTTATTGTGTCATATTCTTTCTTTTCACAAGACATATATATATATATATATATATGAATGTTTTGCCTACATGTATGTGTGTGCACCATGTTCATGCTTTGTGCCTTCAGAGGCATCAGATCCCCCAGGACTGGAGTTACAGACAGTTGTGAGAATCAAACCTGGGTGCAGGAACAAGTGCTCTTAACTGATGAGCTAACTCTCCAGCCCCATATTCTTATTTTTTTAACCATTTGACATGCATAAAGTGGTGCTGTTCTTGTTACATCCTGTGTTGGAAAGTGAAGAGTGTTCCTACATACACACACACACACACACACACACACACACACACACACAGCTTTAGAATGACAATAAAAAGCTTGGCATGGTGTTATATATCTTGAGTCCTAGCCCTTGGCAGGCAGAGATAGGTGGCTCTTGAGTTGGAGATGAGACATCCAGAGCTATTTAGTGAGACCCTCTCTTAAAAAAAAAAAAGAGCAGGGGGCTGGAGAGATGACTCAGTGCTTAAGAGCACTTGCTGCTTTTCCATAGGACCCAGGTTTAATCCCTAGCATCCACATGGCAACTCACAACGGTCTGTAACTGCAGTTCCAGGGGATGTGATACTCTCTTCTGCCCTCCATGGGCACCATACACACAGGCAAAACATCCAGGCACAATTAAATAAAACAAAATCCCAAAGAACTGTAAACAAAGACTGACAGAAAAAAAGGAAGAAAGGAACCAAGACCCATATGACAATCCAAACACTGTGAGTACTCCCTGGGAATCTGAAGAAGTCAGGTGAAGGCCGTGACCAGTACAATAAGAATTCAAGGGTTGAGAGATCAGAGAAGGGTTGGAGAACAAGGCCGACAGGAGCAGAACATACAGTGACCTTAAAGAAAGTTGAATTCAAAGAGTTTGGTGCAGAGCTTGAGCACAAGCTCGATCAGGGATACTTTCTGAAGGACTATCATTAGAACATTGTAATAGAATCACATCCCTCACTATCCTTCCTTTCTCTGAAAGCTGTTTACCTGTGTGAATTACTGATGCATTTTAGAATGTTGTTACCCATCTCTGTTTTTCCTATGAGCTCTTCCTTAGTCTCACAAGGCACATTTCAAGTGCTCTAGCTACATGTGACTAGTGGCTACTGTGTACGGAGAACATAGCACAGACAGGGCATTTCTATTACAGGACATTCTACTGGGCAGCACTGACATATACGTGTTTAATCTTAAAGGTCAGATAAAAAGATGAGCTCACACAGAACTCCCTCTTGACCTTTCCTTAGCATCTTATTAAGTCTTTGCTTGTGCTGGATTTCCTGCTTCTGTTATCTGCTTAAGAGCATAACCCATGAATCTCCGAGAGAGATCTCTTTTGTCTTCTGTTCTTTGCAGTGAAACTACAAAATTCTTTGCTTCATTGCATATTTCTATTTTCTGTTGCAGGTGAAATTTGAAGCTCAGAAGAAAATTTTACAAAGACTAGAGTCTTACCTACAAGAGCTCCATGGAGTCGGTGACACAGTGGCTGCACCCCAGTCTGAGGGGCTCTGTTGTCTCCTCCATCCTATTATACCCTCTGTAAGTCCCCACCTCATTTGCTGTGGCCCCAAAATGGTTAATGATAGCAGCAGTATTCACTGGGCGTTTGCTGGATCCAGGTGATTATCCTGCAGCATTTTCTCATTCTTCTGTTTACAATGGCCCTGAGGGATAGGTACTGTCATTTTGTAGATGAAGCTATCAGAGAATACAGAGATTAAGCAATTACCTAGGGTACACATCTAGAAAGGGTCAGAGCTAATGTTTACATGCTCTGAACTGTCTGATACAGAGCCCACTTCATCAGCCATTACCCTATTACCCTATTACCACCTTAGGCAGATTCCAGCCTTTAAAAACCCTCCTGGCAGTGCTTCCACATAGCAGGATTTCATTTATGGCAGAAGTTGGCATACTGTGGCCCCTCGACCAAATCTGTCTTTTTGTATTACAGCCAAACTCACCTGTTTGTGTGTCTGTGGCTGCTTTGGGGGCTACAGTGTCATAGTCGAGTAGTTATGACAGGTGCCATATGTCCTGCCAGGCTTAAACTATACCAGCTCTTGACAGGTCAGGTTTGCTAGCTCCTGCTTTATGGCAAGATTGGAAATTCTTTCTTTTTCTTTTTCAAAGTAGCGAGGTAACTTTATTCAAAAGCAAAGCAACAGATCAGAAATACGCTGTCAAGAGTGACAGCGGACCACGTGACTGGGAGTGCTCAGGGGCTTGGCAGTCCTTTCTGCTGTGGACTGTTAGAATCATTTCAGCCATAGACTTTCATGTGTACCATACCTTCCAAGTCAGCATCGTTGGTCCCCATTCACAGAACATGCTTGCATTCCCTTTCTTGTACGCCTTGATTTTGTTTGACCTCTTGTTCTCCTTTCTCTGCTTCTGTTCTCTAGCCTACCATCGATGGCTACCGAAATAAGTCTACCTTCTCCGTGAACCGGAACCCAGAGGGTGATCCAAAGACTGTGGGGTACTACCTAGGAACTTGGAGAGGTCAGTTGAAAGCAAAACAAAACAAAATACAAAACAGTGATGGAGAAGGAAGAGGAGGGCGCAGATAACAGTGTCAACAGGAGTGGAAACACAGTGACCTTAGAGAAGGCTGACTTATTTGATCCAGCTCATGGTCACGAGGTTGATCTGGGTTAGTTTCCAAGGATTATAACAGTGATAGGTATCACTGCCCTCACCTATTCTTCCTCTCAATGCAACTTACCAGATAATCCAGTGTAGGCTCAGAGTAAATGTTTCTCTTGTCACTGCTGCCACCTCATCATTGTCATTGTAATCCTTATTTTTGCTCTTGTCCATATTGGGAGCAGTGCCCTTGTCATTAGTGAGTCACTATCAATTCCTCATCCTCATAGACCTAAAAACTAGAGCTTTCTCAGTGAATCTGCCCTAAAAGAATTGGAAGGGAGAGAGGGGTACACGTGAGGGGAATCATAATGACATTTTCTGAAACTTAATTCCTGTATCCATTCCCAGATTCCATTCCTGAGCTTTTTATTTGCATGTTTTCAATAACTCCACTTGAAGCACCATCATTTTATATTAGTCACAGTGTTTAATATCCATATGCCTTGAACTATAGTTCATTAGGGCAAGCAAAGCATTTGGCTTTTCCCTTCATGTGCTGAATTAAATGACTTCATGATGTCAGTGTTCTATTACTCACTAATAGAAAAACAAAACTCATTACATTTTATTTCCCTCTTAAAATCTGAACAGGAAGCAGATAATCATCACGTGCCACACTCATGGTATGGGAGGAAGTGTTTAGGATTAGCTCCAGTAAGAATTAGCTTTTGAATGGCTAAACCAGGAAACAATTTGGTTTTCTCTGAAAAAAAAAAATAGCTATGTGCTTGAATTAGGCCTTTTGTTTCTTTGTATCAATGTATGCCTCTGAAGGAGGGAATTCCAGCTGCTGGGTTAGGAGGAAAACCATATAAATAAACCATTTTTCTTCATATAGATGAGAATGTCATCTGTGTACCATGTAACCATCTGAAAAACATCCCAGAGAAACACAGTCAAGTGGCTCAGGTAAAAACGAAGGCGGGCTGGTTGAAGATGACCTGGGGCGTTGTAGTCTCTAACTGCAGTGTCCCTGACATTTTAATATAGGTGCCTGCTGTGATTGCCTGAGGAGAGGAGGGGCTCTGTGCTAAAAGCCTGCCTTTTTTAATGTGGCTGGAACATTGCCCCGCTTTGTTCTGGCGATGGTGGAGAGTGGGAGGCAGAACTGCTGTTGTTATAGGAAATGTCAAGAGGTCCAAGGATGTTAGTAGTGGGGAATTATCAGGAAGGAGGTACTGCTGAGACCACTGTGTTGTGTCAGGTGTTCAAAATATTTGAAAGGTTAATGCTTTCAGCAGAACAAAGAAATACCAACAAGAGTCATAGGCAAGGCAGTGAAGCATCTATCATCAGACTGAGCTGGTGACACAGCTCAGTGGTAGACTGCTTGTTTAGCATGCACGAAGGCCTTGGTTTGATTGCCAGCATGACAACAAACTTCTCATGGGATTGACCCCTGAGAATAGTTTTTGAATAGTCCATTTTATGGGTTTGCTACTGAGTGCCACCCGGGGCTATGGTGGTGACTCAGTTTGTCATTAGAAATGATGCCTGTGCTCCTGGATCTAAACAACAAACGGCTTAAGCCTTACTGAGGCTTGAATTAGATTCCCAAATGACTCTTTTCATCCCTTCATTCTTATCAGTACCTACCCTTTTAGTGATTCTTGCTTCTAATACTGGGATGCTGCTTTTTTCATGGGATACACGGTAACTTCCAGAACTTCCCATCTAGAACACAGCTGTTTTTGTAGGCTCATTTTCCAGACTCCCCATGCTTATCAGCTTCTTGACCTCTTTCTGTGAGGGATTTTTGTTTTTTATTACATATGTGTGTGTGTGTGTGTGTGTATGTGTGTGTATGTGTGTGTACATACACATGAACACCTGCGCTGTGGTACACAGTGGGGAGGTCAGAGAACAAGAGTCCCAGGCATGGAACTCAGGTTGTCAGTCTTGGTGGCAGGCACTCTTTCAATGAGTCATTTCATTGGCTTCTTGTTAGTGATTATTCTATCTAAACCCTTACCTTTCTTTACATTTTTAAATTTATTACCTTTATCTTTGGTTATAGCTATATCTTTGATTATATAAAAGTTATAACTCTTAGCAACAAACTCCTTTGGCTGTTTGTCCATCTACAAATGTCACCAAAACCCAACTATTCTTTACATTTGTTTAAGTGAGTGGTTCTCAACTTTCTAATGCTGTGACCCTTTAATATAGTTCCTTTAATATAGTGTTATGGTGATCTTCAACCATAAAATTATTTTTGTTGTTACTTCATAACTGTGATTTTGCTGCTGTTATTATTGGTAATGTAAATATCTAATATACGAGATGGCCTTAGGTGACCCCTGTGAAAGGGTAGTTCAACTTTCAAAGGGGCTGCGAACCACATGTTGAGAACTTCTTGTCTAAGTGGAAGAGGTAGTTGTTTCTCCTTGCCCCCATCAAAGTTCATGCTTCTCTTTGTTTGGACTCACTCTCTGCTTCTTAGGATCCCTGTTCTCCATGACACTCTTTTTCCTGTTTCTTTGCCCACTCCTACCTCACAGTCCTTTTTACTTCATAGTATGATTAATAATTTCCATCTTTAAGACATTCTAATGGTTCTTACTTATGTCTCAAACATTACTGAAATTGATCTTGCCTAAGCCATCAGTAAACTTTGTTCTGTCAAAGCCCATGGAAGCTTCTGCCCCTAGATACTCATATTTTTCTCTTTCTCTGGTACTGTATCTATCTTAGTCTTGTTTTCCTCCTGAAAGATTGTCTCCTCTTTTGGTTTGTGATACCATACTCTGGTGGATTTTCTTCTATCTTTCTTCTAAAATACTTATTTTATGTGTGTGTGTGTGTGTGTGTGTGTGTGTGTGTGTGTGTATGCAATTTGTGTGCAGGTGCTTACAAAGGCTAAGGGTGTCAGATCTCCTGCAGCTAGAGTCATAGACAGCTGTGAGCTACCTCATGTGGATTCTGGGAACCAAACTTAGGTCCTCTGGAAGAGTAACAAGCTCTCATAACCCTTGAGCCATCTCTCCGGCCCCACCATTCCTCCTATCTTTCTTGTTAACTACTTCTTAGTCTTCCTCATGGGATTTTTTTTTAATGTTCAATTATCTGTTCCCACTACCAATGTTGATGTCCCTGAGGACTCTCTCCTAAGCCTTCTTTTTTCTGAATATATTCTTGGGAGACAGCACACAACCGTAACTGACAGTTGTTACCTTATATTGGCATTCTACTGCCCTCTTGAGCTTGTGGAGGTTTCCAGAGGCTGGTGAGCATCCTTAGAAAGCTGTCATCTGGGGGTCTTGAAATAACTGTTGTCCTAATCAAGTCTTCTCAACTTCTGTTCTATTGCTATTTTTGCATTGTATTATTTTCTCTTGTGAGGGGTTATTAGGTCCATCATATCATAATTATCAGTAGCTGTGCTGTCTGTCTACTAGGTACCATTAATTGGTAGTAACCAAAATTGCTTCTCCATGTCCTCTGGTGTACACAGTCTCTTCATGCTGATAACCATGGCCCTAAACTAAGCTTATTCTCTTATTTTCCCAAATATTTTCTCCTCACTTTAGTTATTGGCATTACAGTGGACACAAAACTTGTGTCATCTTAGCTTCTTTCTCAATTTCCCTTTCCTCCTCAACATCTAATCCATCTCTAAGTCCTTTTTCTAGAAATTGTAAAAGTATTTTTATTCATGGAGGTTCAAGGAAGAATGAGATACAGTCTTCAAGGTGTAAGCCTGAACCTAGAGGGCTTCAGCCTCTGAGACTGAACTGAACTCTGACTAGCTGCCTTCTCCACAGTTTTCTCCACATGCCTGCCTCTTCTCTCCCCTTCTCTCAGCTGCCCCGACTGTTTCCTTTTATATCTGGAGAGTTGGGATTAAAGGCATGTACAATCATTGCCTTCTGAGTTGACTTTTACTTAAAGGTGTGTACTATATTGCCTTCAGGTACAAAGTCTTATTTTGCATTAATGAATAGAATCCTATAATTCATTTCCCAAATGTCAGGCCAGTCAACCTTGCTGCCACTTGGCAAAGGTCAGACTGAGGGACATGGGGTATTCCTCTATATTAGTCACTGGGGAGGAACCACAGAATTCCCTTTCATTTAGCATTAGCACAAACAGAGGACAGGATTAGCCTGACTAACATCCTTTCTATCCTAGAGCAGCCATGCTGCTGGATGAAGGATCAAATGCTCCTCAACATGAAATATCTTGAACCCACTCAGTTCTACACTGTTAGCACTTGAGTTCAAATGATCATTCTCTGCCATCCAGAGTACTGCAATAATGTCTGCACTGGTCTCCCTTGTTCCAGCTCTTCAGTGCATTCTCTACTCACGAGCCCCAGTTGTTTATAAACTGAAGATAACATAGTATCCTCCTGCTGAGGAGTTCTACAGTAGTTTTCCAATTACTTTTAGCTCTTAAAAAAATTATGTGTGTGTTTGTGTATGTGTATGTGTGTGTGTGTGCATGTGCAGTTCAGAGTATGGCTGCTATAATTAATTCTTTTCTTTCCCCCCAGGGATCAAGTTCAGGCTGTCAGGCCTAGCAGCAAGTGCCTTTATCCACAGATCCATCTTGCTAGCCCTGCCCAGTATCTTTTGGAATGAAAGTTCAAATTCTTTACCCTTTCGCTGTAGGATCTTCATGACAAGGCTTCCCAGCCTTATCTTCTGCCCTATGCCTCCCTGCTTTCTTATTACCAGTGTGAAACTACCATGCTATCTCATTCCTGCCGGCCTGCCCTCTTTCTAGAATATCTTCAGTGTGCAGCGCCCCCTCCCCCACGCCACTGCTGTTTATTCTCCAAGATTGACTTCAAGTATCAGTTCTATAGAAAACCATATCCAACTCCTCAGTCTGATTAAGAGTCCCTGTCCTCTGTGTATGGCTATCTTCACTGTGCATCTCTTGTATAGTACCTGGTACACCATATTTCATTGTCTGTGGGTGCTTCACACTAGCCTGTGGAGGTAGCAGCTATGCATCATCTAACTCTGTATAGTACCCAGTACTGATTCATACACAGTGCATGTGAGTCCAGCACATGTTTGGTGAAGTAATACTTCTTGTTTTATCTGTATTCTCACATATTTTCCATCTGTCTTCTTCAGATCATTTTGAAGCACATTGTGGACATATCACAAAAAATGTAAAAGTTCTGATATGAGTTCTAGGAGAAGGAAGTTCTTTTCCCCCCATATACCACCATCACACCTAAATATAGACCCATAATATAAATGATCTGGTGTTTAGATTTGACATTAATTTATTTAGTGTTTTGACATTTTATAGTTGTTTCTCAAGTCATGATTTTAACAAAACTTTTCTTGATATCCTTGGGGTTTGGCTCCAGGCTCCCCATAGATACCAACATCTGTGAATGCTCAGGTCTCTTAGATGGGAAATAGTAGTGTTTGCATATCACCTAGGCTTGGCTTCCCATGTACCTAGATGATCTCTGGATTACTTGTAATTCTTTTTATTTTTATTTTTTCCAGACAGAGTCTCTCTGTGTGTAGTCTGTATGTAGTCCTGGCTATCCTGGAACTCACTCTGTAGACCAGGCTACCTCTGAACTCACAGAGGTCCACCTGCCTCTGCCTCCAAAGTGCTGGGATTAAGGGCGTGCACCACCACCGCCTGGTTCAAGACTTTGATTTTTAAAAGTTGTTATTTATTCATATTGTGGCGTGTGCGTGTGTGTGTGTGTGTGTGTGTGTGTGTGTGTGTGTGTGTGTGTGTGTGTGTGTTGGAGAATGAGTGGATGCATGCATGCCACAGAGTGAGTGTGGAGGTCAGAGGAAGACTTTAGGAGTGAGTTTTCTCCTTCTATCTTGCTTTTGGGGCAGGGTCTCTTGTCTTTTCTGCCACTGTACAGCTGTGCACACTTCTGTGACTCTCTTCTCTTCACTCCATCTTGCCATAGGAGTGCTTGGGCTGTATTACAGACTGGCACCACCACATCTGTTTTTGATGCTGGTTCCAGGGATAGAACTCAGGCCATCAGAATTACCAGGCAAGTGCTTTTACATGTTGAGCCTTTTTGCTAGCTAGCCCCAGATTTTGTTTTTCGGTACCATCGTACATATGAAGGCCTTTTTTCAATGATATTAAAATCAAACAATGGAGCCATATGTTGTCACTTGTAGGTACTCATTAAAAAGTTTCCCATTAGATTTTTTTTTGTGTGTGTTGAGTCAGGGTCACACCATATAGCCCATACTAGTTTTAAACTCACAATCCTGTTTTCTTAGATTCCCAAGCGTGTATGCCACTGTTCTCAGCTACCATCCACATTTCATTTAATGGTTTTAGAAGTTGATCATTGCCTGTGTCTATTATTTCATGAATGGTTGTAATGTGGGAATGATTGCAAGTCTGTCATGTCCTCTTCGTTTATTAGAATGATTCTCCTCCTCTTCCTCTTTTTCTTCTACCTCCTCCGCTTCCTCCTCATCCCTGTCTATTTTGTCCTCCTCTACCTCCTCTTCCTCCTCCTTTTTCTTTTTGATGGTATTGAACCCAGCACATCATCCATGCTAGGCAAACACATTTATCCCTGAGCTATATCCCTATTCCCAATTTTTCCCTAAAAATAACTTTTCCTTAGCCACTATATAGTTATCTGTTGTACTTAGATCAGAAAAAAAGGAACTAGTTGATTCTTTCACATTCCTCTAAAAGGGATCAGTTTATTTTTGATTTCATTATGAGCTCCTGTATTTTAAAAAAAAGATTTTAAAAATTCAATGCATATGTGTATATGCCTGCATAAGTTTATGTGCACCCTGTGCAGTGCCCATGGAGTCCAGAAGAGGGTGCCCAATCTCCTAGAACTTGAGTTACCAGTAGTTTTAAGACACCTGACGTGGGCTATGGGAACTGAATTCAGTTCTTGTACATTGTGCAAAGGCAGTATATACTCTTAACTGATGGGCCATTTCTCCAGATCCAGAGTCTTAACACATTTAGTATGTTTCAATCCACTTGGACTGTTTTTATTTACTTATTTACTTTTATTTTTATTGTTTTGCAAAATATAAAATAATGTAATCATTTTGAAAATCATTAACTAGTATTAACTTAGAGCAAGAGAATCCCCCGTTATGAAGCAGCTCCAATCCTGTGTAGGTACTCAGAGAGTTACATACTTAGAATAAAAGCATGCCTAAGATGTTCACAAAAACCCCATTCAGTAATATCACCAAATATGAAGGCTCAGGTACTTACAACAAGATGAATTGATGTGTTTGTTGTCCAAGGAGATTGATTTGTCACTGCTCACCAGAATATGAACTGAGCCTTTAAACACCAAATTAAAGAGTCCAGAACCAACTTTACCCCTGTAGTATTCTATTCACAAAAACTAAAAAAGCAGGAAAAACTAATATTCATTTGTTGTAAGTCAAGCAGTAATCCTTATCCATTTTTGTTTTTTATAATAAAATAAAATATAGTCAGGTAAAACAAAAACTAACACATTGGAATTGGACAAATAGCCTCACTCACTTGTTTTATTGATCTTAACCATTATGATGTGTGTGAGATGGAATCTCAGAGTAGTTTTGATTTGCATTTCCCTGATGACTAAGGATGTTGAACATTTCTTCAAGTGTTTCTCAGCCATTTGAGTTTCCTCTTTTGAGAATTCTGTGTTTAGAGCTGTATCCCAGTTTTAATTGGATTATTTGTTTTCTTGATATCTAGTTTTTGAATTTTTTATCTATTTTAGATATAAGCTCTCTGTAGGATGTATAGTTGGTAAAAATCTTTTTCCGTTCTGTAGGTGCTGCTTTGTCAGAATGATGGTGTTCTTTGACATACAGATGCCGTTCTTTGCTTGTCAGTTTCATGAGGTCCCATCTATTAATTGTTGTTCTTAGTGCCTGTGGTAATGGTATTCTGTTCAGAAAGTCATCTCCTGTACCAATATGTTCAAGGCTATTCCACATTTTCTCTTCTATCAGGCTCAGTGTATCTGGATTTATGTTGAGGTCTTTGATCCACTTGGATTTGAGTTTTGTGCAGGGGGCTAAATATGGATCTGTTTGTATTCGTCTATATGTAGCCATCCAGTCTGACCAGCACCAATTGTTGAAGATGCTGTGTTTTTTTCAATACGTATTTATGGCTTCTTTATCAAAAATCAGGTGTCCATAGGTGTGTAGATTTATGTCTGCATCTTTAGTTTGATTCCATTGATCAATGTGTCTCTTTTGATGCCAATACCCATGTGGTTTTTATTACTATAGCTTTGTAGTACTATTTGAGATCAGGGATGGTTATACCTTCAGCAGTTATTTTATTATTCAGGATTGTTGTTGCTATCCTGGTTTTTTTGTGTTTCCATATTAAGCTGAAAATTGTTATTTCAAGATCTGTGAAGAACTGTGTTGGAATTTCGATGGAGATTGCATTGAATCTGTAAATTGCCTTTTTACAGATGTCTATTTTTCCTGTATTAATTCTACTGATCCATGAGCGTAGGAGATCTTTCCATTTTCTGATCTCTTCTTCAACTTTCATTTTTAAAAAATATCTTAAAGTTTTTATCATACAAGATTTCACTTGCTTGGTTAGAGTTACCCCAAGATATTTTATATTATTTGAGGCTATTGTGAAAGGTATTGTTTCCCTAATTTTTTTCTTACCCTGTTTCTTGTTTATATATAGGAGGAATGCTGATTTTTGTGGGTTAATTTTATATCCCGTTACTTTGTTAGAAGTGTTTATTGCTGGGCAGTAGTGGAGCATACCTTTAATCCCAGCAATTGGGAGGCAGAGGCAGGCAGAGTTCGAGGCCAGCCTGGTCTATAGAGTACACTCCAGGATAGCCAGAGTTACAACAGAGAAACCCTATCTTGGAAAAAAAAAGTGTTTATAAGCTATAGGAGTTTCTTAGCAGAATTTTTAGGGTCACTTATGTATACTATTATATCATCTGCAAATAAAAATGCTTCAATTTTTTCCTTTCCAATTTGTAACCCCTTGTTCTTCAGTTGTCTTATTGCTCTAGCTATGACTTCATGTACTATATTGAATAGGTATGGAGAGAGTGGACAACTTTGTCTTGTTCCTGATTTTAGTGAATTCGATTGAGTTTCTCTCCAGTTAATTTGATGTCAGCTGTGGGATTGCTGTAGATTGCCTTTATTACGTTGAGGTATGTCCCTTGTATCCCTAATCTCTCCAGGACTTATCATGAAGGGGTGTCAGATTTTATCAAAAGCCTTTTCTGCCTTTAATAAAATGATCATGTGAATTTTGTCCTTAAGTTTGTTTATATGGTGGATTACATTTATGTATGTTGAGTCATCCCCACATCTCTGGGCTGGAGCCAACTTCATCATGGTGGACGACCTTTATGATGTGTTCTTGAATTTAGTTTGCAAGTATTTTATTGAGTATTTTTGCATATATGTTCATAAGGGAAATTGGTTTGTAATTCTCTTTCTTTGTTGGATCTTATGGCTTTTGGATGTCAGGGTGATTGTGGACTTGTAAAACAAATTGGGCGCTGTTCTTTCTCTTTTTATTTTGTGGAATAATTTGAGGAGTATTGGCATTAACTCTTCTTTGAAAGTCTGGTAGAATTCTGTACTAAAACTATTTGGCCCTGGGGTCTTTTTGGCTGGGAGACTTTTAGTTACTGATTCTATTTCACTAGGGATATAGGTCTTGCTTGTCTGATCTTGATTTAACATTAATAAGTGGTATGTATAAAAAAATACCCATTTCTTTTATATTTTCTAATTTGGTAGACTGCAGGTTTTTAAAGTATGCCTTTATGGTTCTCTGGATTTCCTCAGTGTCTTCTGTCCCTCATTTAATTTATTTTCAGTTAATTTTAAAAATTGGGTTCATTTATGGATTTTCTATGAGTGTTTTGTCTGCATGTATGCATATGTACCACATATATGTTTGCTCTCCACCGAGGTCAGAAGAAGGTCTCATTTCCCCTGGAACTGGACTTATGGGATGTGATGGGATGACTTAAGTCATCACATGGGAGATGGCAATCAAACCTGGGTACTCTATAAGAGCAGACAGTGCTGCTAACCTCTGATCCGTCGCCCTAGCCTCATTACTTAATTCTTACAGCAGTTGCGCATGGTGGTAGGGCCAACCATGGAGGCATAGGCGACCTACCAGGTGCCACCTTCCTGAATGAAGCTGCCTCTTCCTCCCCAGCAGCCATCAACTGTCAATAGATCCTCAGCTATAGGCTGGGCCTTGTGAGTTAATTTCCCTACCATAATGGAACTTGACTGGTTTGAGCTTGTGGAAGTCTTGTGTAGATAGCCCTGCTTCTGTGAGTTCATGGATGTGTTAGTCCTGTCTTATCTACAAGACAGTGGTTCACAGCACTCCTTCCTAACTCTGGCTTTTACAATTTTTGCCTCTACTTCTCTGATGTTCCATGAGGCTTCGGGCATGGGGAGGTGATATAGATGTTCCATTTAGGGATAAACACTCAACCATCACTTTTTCTCTACACTTTGACCAATTGTGAGTCTCTATGTTAACTATCCTCTACTGCAGAAGTTTCTCAGGTGAGGGATGAGAACGTTTTTTTTTTTTTTTTTTAAGAGAGGGTTCCATGTAGCCCAGGCTGGCCTGAAACTTGTTATGTATCCAAGGATGATACTGACTTCCTGATTCTTCCACGTCTACTTCCCAAGTGCAAGAAATAAAGGTGTAAGCCGTCATGTACTGTTCATACAGTACTGAAGCTCGAACCCAGGACTTTGTGCATACTAGACCAGCTTCTATCTACAAAACTACATCTTTGACCCTTGGATTGTTTTTAAATCCAAAATTTTCTATTTGGGGCCAAGTGGAACCTCTTTAAGATGCCTTAGAGCTCTAGATGACCCTGGTCATTTTGAAATGTTAGGATATTCCTAGCACATTTAGTTCATTTTCTATTTAGACCTTTTCTATTTAAGACATTTTCTATTTGAAATCAGCTATTTCTTCAAGTAATTCTTGTTTCTTTTAGTGATAAATAATATTCTGAGGCCACAGTGTAGCTGCAAATAATGCTCATTTATTTCAGATTGGAGCCTTTGAAGTCTTTATCATGGACAGAGCCCATGTGTGTGTGTGTGTGTGTGTGTGTGTGTGTGTGTGTGTGTGTGTGTGTGCTGTGTTTTAAGACAGTTTCTCACTGAATCTGGAGCTTGCCAATATGACTAGAAGCCCTATGGTTCTTGTCTCTGCCTCATAAGCCTAGGATTACAGGCATACACCACTGTGCCTGGCTTTTACATGGGTGCTAGGGGTTGAAATTAGGTCCTGATGGGCTGGAGAGATGACTCAGAGGTTAAGAGCACTTGCTGCTCTTCCAGAGGACCCGAGTTGATTCTTAGCACCCACATGGTGGCTCACAACCTTCTGTAACCCCAGTTCCAGGGCATTCAATAGGTATTCCATAGGTACCAGGCACACACATGCACAGATATATGTGCAGTCAAAACACCCACTCACTTGAAGTAATAAAATAAAATAAAAAGAAATTAGGTCCTGATGCTTTTCAGTAAACAATTTACTGAATGAATCATCTCTCCAGACCCCTTAAGTATGTCTTTTTTTATAAAGAAAAAGTATTTTATATGGTTATAATGATTCATGTAAATTAAAATTTTAGAATTAGAGTTTTAATCCAAGTTCTTTTATTTTTATATTTGTAGTATTTATTCCATAATGAAAAATTTACCTCCTGAACACAGTAGTAGCATTTCATTCATTTGTTTGATAGTGCTGTGTGTTTAATAATTTTATAAGAGTACCAATAGGATTACAAAGAAATGTTTGTTGAAAAGAGCTGAGGTTTTCTTTCTGGTTCCTTTTGTCAAAAAATTATGCCCTTGAAATAATTCATCCCTGTATAGATAAGATTCCAAATTGATGTTTGATGCATATGCTCATTTTTTTTCTAATTGGCTTCCAGATTTGATAGTTTTATCCATTTATTTGAGACAGAGCTTCATGTAGCACATGCTGGTCTTAAGCTTACTATGTAGTGGAGGATGACCTTGAACTTGGGTAGTTTTTATTTTTGAGACGGTATTCCACCATGTAGCCCTAGATGGTCTGGAACTCACAGAGATTTGTGTGCCTCTGTTTCCCAAGTGCTAGGATTAAAGATGTGTGTCTCCATGCCAGGGTGACCTTGAACGGCATGTCCTCTTTTTTTCTACTTCCTGGAAAATTAAAGGCATGTGCCACCATACTTGGTTTTATGGTACAGGGGATTGAACCCAGGGCCTTGCACATGATAGGCAATCATATTACCAACTGAGCTGTATCTTCATCTTAGTAGATTTATTTTTTATTGTTCCTTTGTTTAATTTCATTTTATAATTTTGTAAAATAGCTACGTGATTCTAGGGATGAATTTAGAAAATAAAGTTGAACTCAGTAAGATCAAATTCAGAGAGCATGGTGGTGCATGTCTTTAATCCTAGCACTTGGGAGGCAGAGGCAGGGGCATCTCTGTGAGTTTGAGGCCAGCCTGATCTAAATAAGGGTTCCAGGATAGCCAGGACTATAGAGAGATCCTATCTCAAACAGAGAGGTGAAATATTGATCCCTGATGCTTCTTCCAGATTTTTACCTCCTTTTGTGGAAACAATTCTTTTTTTTCATATTTGCTTGTGTTGAAAATGTTAGATATTTTAAATTTCTCCTTTTATAGTTAAAAAGTGGCTAACTATATACAGTGTTTTGCAGTTTGGTTTTAAAACATTTTTTTATACGTAGTTAATTTTGAGATAGAGTCTCATGTAACCCAGTCTCAAATTTACTATGTAACTGAGAATGACCTTGACCTCTCCTGAACCCCTTGCTTCTGTGTCCTAAGTGCTGAGATTACGGGCATATAACATGCCTGGCTTGTATTTTCATTAAGAATATTATTTATATATTTGAGAATTTCTTACATTTGTACAATTTATTTTGATCATTTTACCCCCTACTCTCCTTAATTCCTCCCAGACCCCTTCCCCACCTCTCTGTTTAAACTTCACGTCCTCTCTTTTATACTTCCTTTTTATAGTTGCATAGCAGTTTGTAGTGTAGAAACATTTCATGTTTTTGTTTTTATTGGCATGGACAATTACCTCATTTCCATACTTGCTTAGTTTTCTATGAACCTTTAGCTCATTTTTCCCAGATGTTTTAAAAGCTCTGTCGAGCATCCATTAGTATTTTCCATCTGCTCAATAGCTTCCATTTGTTTTTCCCCAAAGACCTTTTCTCTAGAATCTTGCCCCATTATGCCTTTTGCATAGCTATCATCCGGCACTTCCCCCTTAACTTGTGTGTTTGGAGGGGGGTCTATACACATTTTGTGTGACACTCTTTCTGAGGAGACTTGATCAAATGTCTACTCATCCCAGGTAGAGAACCAATGATAGACCAAAGTGACGATACCACCCAAATCAAGCTTGATGAACCAATGGGTTTTATTGGGGTTACTTTTAGTATGTATACTATGTTACTTATAGTATAGTATAGTATAGTATGTGTGAGGGGTTACTTACAGGAGCAGAAATGACTCAAAGACAGATATATCACAAAAAGCTCACCCCAGCATTGGTGCTCATGAAAGCTGGAAACCTAGAGATCATCCCCAGTCTGCAGGACTCAACAGGTTGGATATGTTCTTTCCAGGCAGCTCAGCTGATCTGAACCTCCTACAGGTGGCTTAGCTATTCTCTAATTCTTCAAGGCAGCTTTGGTGATCTGCCTCTTATAAGTAGCTCAGGTAGTTTTGAGAGTCTTCTAGGTATCCCTGCTTATATGAGAGTGTCTCTCAGCAGTTCTTACTGCTTACATATGTTTTGGGAGGAACTGTCTAGTTAATCTAATCAGTTTCAGGGAGTTCTGAAGTCTTTGAGTTGTTTATTTTTTTGAGGATCTTCCCTGAAGGATGAAATGTTTTACCTCCTCTTAAAATATCCTGCTGTTTCATCTCCCCTTTAACATCCTGTGTTTTAATGAGCTTCTCTCCAAGATGGAGAGTTTTATCTCAGGAAATTGCTACACACACACACACACACACACACACACAAACACACACACACACACACACACACACACACACACACACAAACACACACACACACACACACACACACACACACACACAAACACACACACACACACACACACACACACACACACACACACAAACACACACACACACACACACACACACACACACACACACACACAAACACACACACACACACACACACAAACACACACACACACACACACACAATGAAGTTTTGAATCATTCTGTGACAGCTAGGGCTATACAGAGAAACCATAAAAGCAAGAAAACATCAGAAAGTTTTACATATTGGTGGGAGTGTAAATTAGTGATGGTAAGTTTATTTTTAGGTTTTTGAAGAACCATACTGAATTCCACAGTGGCAACACTAATTTACACTCCCACCAATATGTAAAGTCCTCCCATTCCTGACAGTGTTGCTGTTTGTTTTCTTGCTGATGGGGTTCAGTTGGAGTCTCTGTGGTAGCTAAGGATATTGAACATTGTACATTTTTTTGGTCCATTTACACTTTTGAGATCTGTACAGTGAATTTGATGCTTTATTGCTTGGTTATTTGTTCTTTGAGCTTAATATTTGAATTTGTTACATAGTCTGGATATCAATCTTCGGTCAGATATACAGCTAGCAAAAATTTTCTGATGTTTTCTTGCTATGTCTTCAATCACTAACTGTTCCATTTGTTGTACAGAGACTTTTTTATGGTTTTATGGTTTCTCTGTATAGCCCTAGCTGTCACAGAATTCTCTTTGTAGACCAGGCTGACCTCACACTCATAGCTCTGCCTGCCTCTGCTTCCCGAGTGGTGGGATTAAAGTCATGCACCAATGAGCCTTCTGTCTGTTTGTTGTTCAGAGACTTTTAATGTGACCCAGTCCACAGAGCTATATTGTGAGACATAGGACCTTTGCTGATTTCATTCTGTGGTGTTATGTGAACACCATAGAGTGTGTACTTACACAAACTTGCATGGAATAGCCTACTAAACACTTAGGCTCTGTGGTATGAGTTCAGCCTGTTGTTCATAGAGGCAGAGTAAACAAAAGAACTCAAGAATAATCGAGCACAAGAGAAAGTGATACAATCATGAGATGCTGTGAAAACTGGATGTATGAAGCTGCTGCCAGTGTAATTCAGTCTTATGCTTCCAGTGAACATTATTTGTATGACTAATATACTTTGAGATAACAAAAAGAATAATACAGGAAATACATAAGGCAGTTAGCGATTATATATTCTCATCATCACGTACTATGCACTATACATCATTGTACGTGTTGTTCTTTTATATGACAGCCAGTAGAGTTGGTTTTGGTTGCACCAGCAGTCTGGGAAAGAGGAGGAGCTGGTAAATGGGGCTGAAAAGGAGCATCTAGTGAGGTCGAAGGAAGCAGGATAGGGGTGTACTGGGAGCCAAAACATGAAATACACACTCACCAGCTGTGTCCAATTTGCTGAGGCGGACAGCTGGACTTCAGGACCAGGTAGTTGGTGACCTTAATGCAGATCAGTTTAGGTGCTGTGGTGGAAACCTTATTTGGGTGGTTAAATAGAAGAATGGGAGGCAGGGGATATATACAGTTCTTGTGAGTAGGAAAAATAACAGGTCACCTTGTCTGCAGAAAGGGTTCTTGCATGGGTGGAGTTCTCATCACTATCACCAGTGCCCAGACTGATTGTCTTCCTCTTAGATTTGCAGAAAAAAAAAACTGGTCAGTTTAACTAAGTGGCTTTTTGGCTCTAAGCCTAGGCTTCCACAACAGCAGGCCCAGTGGGAAGAATGCAGTTTGGCATTCTTTTTCACCACTGCTACAGGGAAACATACACCCCTCTTTATAGGCCTCAAACACAAGATCTTGAACTGCACATGCACAAAAAAGCCATCAACAAATTCAGTTTAGAGAATAGCAGTACACTCTGGTAACAATTTCCCGTGCCCTGACTGCTACCAGTGGCAGGAGGGAGAGTCAGCTCCATGATCAGGAAAAGCTTTGGAAACCTTGCTTCTTTCCTGCTCCCAGCTGAATTTTTTGTTTCTACCATGAAAATGTCTTCTTTCTCTAAAGGCCTCTCTTCTGCAACTCTCACTTTTTGAGCCCTCTTTCTCACTTAATTTTCACAATTTTCTCTTCATAGAGGCTTATTTCCTTTTCTCTCTCTCCTCTTCCTCCAGGAGACTTCTATTCATTATTTTTGCAAATATATAATTTCTGTAATCTAGGAGCTTCCCTGAGCTTAATTTACTGGACACTGTGAGGTCTGGAGTTTCTCTTCTTCCTTGTATCCACGTTAGATTAGCTGGTGTGATGTCCTGCCCCATGTTGATGTGTCATTTGTAATTGTTCACCGCTGTGGCAGCTCACCAAAAGGGAAAAGGGGGCATATTTATAGTTGCAAATTCTGCCATAGCTCAGCAGAGTGAACTACCACCATGGCAAGGGCCAACCTGGACAGTGGAACACCCTAAGCTCTCAGCTCAGGTGATTTTATTCTTTCAGATCTCCTCAGGTGATTTACTGATAGCACATGCAGATCATTAGCAATTAAACAACCCCCACAGAAATCCAACACCTGCAAACAATACAGAATGGCCTAGACTTAGGATAGCCCCTCACCCAACAGTGCATAAAACACTTTTAAACATAACTAAAAATAAACTTCTTCAACATGTATGCCTGATGGCCACAGAGGCCAGGAAACAGTATTGGATCACTTGCAACTGGAGTTGCAACTGGAGTTATAGATGTTTGTGAGTTGCCTATTGGGTGTTGGAAACCAAACACAGGTTCTGTAGGAGAGCAGCCCTGCTTGCTTTTTTTTGAAAGTGAGAGAGTAAAAGAATGCTTGTCTATTAGTGGGAATGATCTCACACTGAGGCAGAAAATAATATTTTGGAGGAGAAAAAAGATAATTCTTAGAATAATGGATTTACCTATGTTAATACATTTTCTTACTCCTTTATTTCATCTGAGTAGGATTTTTAGGTCTGCTATTTTAATAAGAAGATCTGCTGAGTCTTAATACTTATAAGTTTTCTCATATAAAAACAGGAATCATTCTTCATTTTACAATGGTCATACTGTGATGAAGTTGTAGTTAGTATTTTCTTAAACATTATTTACAGAGAGGCTTCATTTTTCAACCATCAATTTTCCAAGACCTCTGACATTTGAATCTTGCTTCCAAAAGGCATTCCTTTTAACTAGAAAGTAAATAACACTTCAACTGGTCTTTTTAAAAAAATTACCAATCCCAAGATTTGAAAAATATGTCCATGTAGTTAAACATATCTTCTGTATAAGAAATGATAGAAAAAGTGATAAAAGTATAGCCTTCATTGATCTTATCTTTCCAGGTAGCACTGTTTTTTGTTTGTTTTGTCTTGTTTTTTAAGACAGGGTTTCTCTGTTGTAACTCGAAGTCCTAGAACTCACTCTGTAGACCAGACTGGCCTTGAACTCACAGAGATCTGGCTGCCTCCACCTCCCGAGCTCTGGGATTAAAGGTGCGTGCCACCACCGGGCTGTTATTTTTTTTTCCCCTTAATTTACCAAAAGCTTCCTCTTCCCTAGATAATCTGGTGTTTGCTTGAAAATGCAATAGACCTAGATTTCATGTAAAATGAGAATAAAAGACATGTGTAAATCAGACAATGTGTCCTATTGTAGTACAAAGTGGCTTCTGTTTGAAAGTTTTGTTTTAGTGATTTTATTTTCTTTGTGTGGTTTTATGAATCAAGCTTTGTACATGTTATCTAATGCTCTACCAATAAGCCACACCCCCATTCTTTAAAGGATATTTGAGGTCATAGCAACTAGGTAGAATTGTATTCAACTTGAATTTTCTAGGAGGAAATAGAGGATTGAAGTAAGCTATAATACAGTTGGCATCTGATTGTGTGTTATGATAGGCTTTCACCAGGAAATTATAAGAATGAGTCACAGCAGCTTAGTTAGGCATGAGGAAGTAGTGCTAGGAATAATTCACAGAAATGGCCATTTCTTGTATTCGGTATCACATATAAAGTAGACTGAGGTCTTACGTCTGAATATATTTTCAATTTATTCATTCACACCTCCATTCAAAACTGTTATTGAGCATGCATTATGCACCAGATTGAGGATATAATGTTAAACCTTCACAGAACTTAGAGTTTAGAATATAAAGAATAGTGATGTCCTTCATAAGATTATAGTGCAGGGTTGGCTTCGTAGCCTCTGCAAGCCTAGAGCTCAGGATCCTTCTGCTTCAGCCTCCAGAATGCTAGGATTATAGATACGTGTTGGGGTAGCCCTTCCCCTAAGGTCTCACACAGTCCACCATGTCCAGATAGGTTTCTGAGTCTGGTGTTAAATGGAAGACTCCCTTTGTGGGCGAGGCCCTCCTCCCACCTGACTTTACTTGGAGAGTGTCTCTAAACTTGCCTCCTGACCTTATTTGCAAAAGGACCCTGGCACGGAGCCTCCTGCAAACTCTAGGTGACCCTATACTTTTCCACTCTGCCCTGTATGGTAATTGGGATGCCTATAGTGTAACCAATTAGGTGCTGACCTGTTGCCTTAAGGAGCCCTAATACACTCTGACTCTCTAACAATAAAAATGAGCTGTATACACTGACTGTAGTCTCCCAAGAAGTCTGTTTTTCCTGTTGGCTCTCAGCCTCCAACCAAGAGTTTGAACCCACAATCAGACCCTACCTGTACTCTCCTCTCTGAGGCTGAGCTGGTGGCCAAAGGCTTGGCTATCCCCCAGGGAAGGAGAGTCAGAGAACAAAGGGACAACAGCCCACAGATATGTGTTAACAAAGCTGGACAAAGAGCGTGTTTTTATGTCACTTTTCTTCTTAGAGCTATTTAAATTATCGCAGGCTAGAGGTATAAAATCACAGAAGTTTAGTTCCTATCTGTCTAATATCAGAGTCTGCTGAGTTTGTTTTTTTCTCAGGCTGATGGCCATCTTTATGCTGTGGCCCCTCATGGTCTTTTCTCTGCATGTTTAGCCTTTGTGTTTCTCTATGTGCTCACCTTCCTGTTATTCCTCTTCTTCTCCCTCCTTCTCTTTTTCTTCTCCTCCTTCTTCTCCATCTCCTTCTCAGTCCCTCCCTTCCTTCCTTCCTTCCTTCCTTCCTTCCTTCCTTCCTTCCTTCCTTCCTTCCTTCCTCCCTCCCTCCCTCCCTTCCTCCCTCCCTTCCTTCCTTCCTTCCTTCCTTCTTCCTTTCTCCTTCCTTCTAGACAGGGTGTCATGTAGCCCAGTCTATCTTTATACTTGTTATGTAGACAAGGCTGACCCTGAACTTCTGGTCCTCCTGCTTCTACTTCCCAAGTGCTGGTATTACAGGTATGTGTCACCATGCCCAGTTTTTATACAGTGCTGGAGATGGGAACCTGGTACTTCCTGCAAACCAGGCAAGCACTCTAGCAACTGATCCATATTCCTACCACTACATTTCCTCTTCTTATAAAGATGCTGGTCAGATTAGATTAGGTATGTTTAATGACCTCCTTCTAATTTAATTACCTCTTAATTTTATTTACTTTTGAGAAAGTCTCACTAGGTAGCCTAGAATGATGTTTAACTTGAGAGTCTCTGAACTCAGCCTCTTGAATCCTTGTGGTATGTGGGCCACCATGCCTGGCTTCCTTAGTCACCCCATTAAAAGTCTGTTTCCAAATAGTCATTTTCTGAGGCTCTGGGCGTAAAGACTTGAACATAAACATTTTGGGGAGCATACTGCAGCCTCATACAATGACCCAGAATGAATAATGAGCTGTGGAACTTGTTCCTTTGGCCTCTATATAATATTGATTTCTTCTTAGTACTATGAAGTATTCCTTCGACAGTCTTCAGTGGAACCCTGTCTTCTATTTCATGAAGGTGGACACTGGCGTGAGCTCACAGTTCGAACCAATAACCAAGGACACACAATGGCTATCATCACTTTTCATCCCCAGGGATTAAGTCAGGTAAGAAACCACTTCTGTAGTAACTCTATACTATGCTTCAGTTTTTTGCTTTTGTTTTTGTTTTTTTGGAAGTTTTAGAGCAGCAGAAACTACCTATCCACAGAATATTTGTATAGTTTAAAGAGCAGTTTGTGGATGAAGAAGAGTTGGTAAGAATACAGTTTAACCATACTGCTGGCATAATCAAATCACAAAGACAGTGGCTACATTACCTAAGATAATTCTCGTAATGGACTCCCAAGTATTTTCACAAAAACTTTGCTCATAGTAGTAGACTTTAATGAATCCAAAAGCTATTTCCATAAAGATTTGCATGTCTGACTTTTATAATCTAAATACTTTACACACTCTACTAGTACAGTGTTGTGCACAGGAGCTTTCCAAATTATGTTTTACATTTGCAATGTACTTAACACTTTAAGACAGTGTTCTAGTTTCCTATCTATTGCTGTGATGAAAACCATGACTACAAGCAACTTGGGGAGGAAAGGATTTATTTCACCTTATAGCTCACAGTTCATCATGAGCAGGAACTCAAGGCAGGAACCTGAATGCAGTAAATGAAGCAGAGGCCATGGAGGAGTGCTGTTTGCTGGCTTGTACCTCATGGCTTGTTCAGTTTGCTTTTATTTTCAGATTTTAAAAAATTATTTTATGTGTATGAGTGTATGCATGCATGTATATGTACCATGTATGTGTCTGGTGCCCAGGAAAGTCAGAAAAGGGCTTTGGATCATCTGAGACTAGACTTATAAAAAGTTTCGAGCCATCATGTGAGTGCTGGAAATCAAGCTCAGATCCTCTGCAATGGCAACACGTGCTCTTAACCACTAACCCAACTGTCCAGCCTTCGGTTTGCTCTCTTACATACTTACAGACCACCTTCCCAGGGATGACACTGCCCCCAGTGGGCTGGGCTTTCCTCCAAAAACCATAAATTGAGAAAATGTCTGCTAGATATACCCCTAGGGCAGTCTGATGGAGGCAATTCTTCAACTGAGGCTCCATCTTCCCAGATCACTCCATCTTGTGTCCTTTTGATAAAACAACAACAAAACCCGAAGCAGCACAGATAGTCTCATATGGAAACATCCCTATACTTAGTCAAGTAGGTAGGCATAAGAGGAATGTTGGAGCAGCACGCTTTGAGGATTTTTTTTGTCATGTGCAGCTTTCCTTATGATGGCATGCTACTTGGAGTTCTGGGAACTTTGCTTAGAATATAACCCATTGAGCTGGGGAGAGGTAATTGGCACTTGGTGGGTTGGTTTGTTGGATGCTAAATTAGTTCTGATCAGCGTCTTCTCTCTAAGACAGAAGGGACTGTGAATATTTCATCCTTTCTCTCTTTCAAGGCCTCCTACAAGGGTGGTGAAGATTTCTTTTCCTTCTCTCTTTCTCTCTTTCAAGGCTACTAGAAGGACAGTGAAGATTTCTTTCTTTCTATCCTTCTTTTCTCTTTCCTGAGTTAGAGGATAAAAAAAGTACAGTAGCAACCTGTTACACATGGTACTCTAATGGGACAAGAGAACAGTTATAGGATGTTATCACCCTCATTTTATAGATTAACAAATGGAGGCATAGCCACATGGAAGGTTAAAAGCCAGCTAACTAAAAAGCTAGGACTTGACTCTGAGTCCTTTGATTCCTGGCCTGATCTTTTAAATTTTGACATGGTTTGTAGCTCTGTCTGTGTCTGCATGCCAAGCTGGTCAGTAATGATTAGCACTATTAGACTTCTGGTATGTTCTGTAGTCAGAAAAAAAGGAGTTACCATGCTCATTATTTTCTTTTTACATTGAATTGGATGTCAGAGAACAATTTTAGTGAGTTGTTTCTCTTCTTCCATCAGATAGGTTCCAGGGGTTGAACTCAGGTCATTAGGCTGACGGCAAGCTACCTTTACTCATTCAGCCATCTTGCCAGCCCACCATGTTCTTCCCTTTCTGTTTCCTGGCTCATTTCTTCTAGGACTCACGTCTTGTGAGGTGATATTTGAGTGGGTGGTTGGGATAGCAAAAGCAGAAAAATATGAAGGGATTTGAAAGGTTATTTTCTGTGCGTGATGGGACAGAAGCTTAGTTTAGCTCCTTGTTTATAAGAATAACTCACACTTTCTTTGGAGAACTATTAGAGGTTCAAACTAGAGAAAATGCCAGTTCTATTGTGTGATATTTGTCAAAAGCTGAAAAGCCAAGCAGCGTTTCTACTGAGATGTGAAAATAACCTGTTGTTGTTTTTGTCCTGCAGAATGTTGCTTTATGCTAAGTGTTATTTATAATAGGATTTGAGAAATGCATCTTCTTGTCGGACTACCACAGAACTGATTACTGTAGCTATTGGCAAGAGAATTTGTCAGAGCTGAGTCTGCTTGATTCTTGCTTTCCTGTTCTGGGCAGGAGGAGCTCTGTGTTCAGAAGGTAACCTTGAAGGACTTTTTCACTAAAGGCCCTGGAGCAGTCTGTGAACTTACTTCACTCTATTTCCAGGAAAGGTAAGCTGGGGCAGCCAGACAAGAAGTAGGAGGCTGCAGGCTTGCCGTAGCCTGGGTTTGTGGTTTGCTGATAGTGGGCTATAGAGTGGAGGCCCGCAGGCTAGTTAGAGCTGCCTTTCATGCTCCAGACACATCTGGGAACATAGGCTAGAATATGAAAGTGAAGTAGGGTATGGTGGCCTTTAACTTGTCAAAATCAAAACAAAAGGCATATAAAATGAGAGTGCTCGCATGCACCTCCATCCCTCAAGAATGGAACTCCTAGAGAAGTCTCAGAGCCATAGCCAAGAGGCGTGTCTCCCAGCTGAGAAGCTTGGCTTGCCCCTTCCAAGCAAGCACTAGAGGTAGAATGGTCTGTCATTCTAAAATGCTGCCTTTCTTTGTTTCCTAGCACCATGACCCGTTGCAGCCATCAGCAGTCCCCTTACCAGCTCCTATTTGGGGAACCCCACATCTTTGAAGATCTTCTGGGTTTGAAGATCCGCATCTCTCCAGATGCTTTCTTCCAGATTAATACAGCTGGTGCAGAGAAGCTGTATCAGACCATTGGGGAGCTGAGTGGAGTGAATTCCGATACCATCCTCCTTGACATTTGCTGTGGAACGGGCAAGTGGAAGCCCTGGGAAGAGACTGTTTGTTGTCTAGCTATTAAATGCCATCTGCCCAGAACTTGGGGTCTTTTCAAGGTGGCAGGGGGAGATAATGTTGTTAGTACAGATATAACCATGTTGATTTAAAACACAAAATAACCTCCTCTTATTTCTTACTTTCTCCAGGTGTGATTGGCCTTTCTCTGGCTCGGCGGGCATCTCAGGTACTTGGCATTGAGTTGGTGGAGCAGGCAGTAGAGGATGCCAGGTGGACTGCAGCCTTCAATGGTACTTAGATCAGATTCTGGGGAGAAATTAGGAGCTGTAGTTGAGGGGCTGCAGATAGCGGTCAATGGAAGACTGCTTGCTTAGCATGTGTGATACCCAGGGGTCCATTACCAGCACCACACAAACAGACAAACAGGAATGTAGTTGTTTCTATGCAAAGGAGAGCCTACTGTATCCCTAACTTATGGAGAGGCAGAGTTCTAGAGTAGCCACAGTTGGATCTTGACGTTTTCTAGAAGGGGCCCTAATAATTATTTCTTTTTTCATTCCATAGAAGAGCCTAAGGGAAGTACAAGCCTAGTTGGTAGGAAGAGAAGTGGTAAAATGTTGAACATAGTAGAAAAACCTGCTTTACATTAGACTCAGAAGACATTAGAACCTAATACAGTAGGTTTCAAATTTAGAATTTCGGCCTGGCATTGGGGTGAGCACCTTTAATCACAACACTCAGGAAGAAGAGGTGGATTTCTGTGTGTTCGAGGCCATCTGGTCTACACAGTGAATTCAAAGCCAGCCAGGGCTACATAATGAGGGCCTGTCTTAAACAAAACAAAACAAATAAACCTACAATTTTTAAAATAGAACCTTTTAAAAAAGGGGACAAATTGCAATATATAAAATAGTTGCTCTTCTTTCCTTTATTCTACTCCCAGACAATTCTTTAAGTTTTTTGTGTGTGTATGCATGTGTGTATATATATATATATATATATATATATATATATATAATTTCTATGCAGCCCAGGCTGGCCTTGAATGCTTTATCTCTTTCTTGGCCTCCCAAGTGCTGGGATTACAGATGCATGCTAATATGCCCATCTTCCAGACAGTTCTTAAGGTACCTAGTGAAAACTTCTGAAGGAGCAGGAAGAGCACTTGAGTGAAAGTCAAGATTGTTGTGTGGTGTAGGTACTTACATGCTGTGTGTCTTCTGTTTGCTTCAGCTGAAAGGCTCATTCAGACTTTCCAAGGGAAAGCACCTACAGCAGGACCCAGAGTGTCTCTTTCTTTGTTATTCAGAGATACTCTGGAGCCAAAGGGAATGGCAGGACCCTGGATGCTGTAGAGTCTATAAAACTGAGGCTCCCCACTTGTATGGCTCAAGTATATCACATGGTCCTCCTTTCCGCAGGTGTCACCAACTGTGAGTTTCATGCTGGTAGAGCAGAGAAGATTTTGCCACAACTGTTAAAGTCACAGAAAGATGAGAAGTTAACTGTTGCTGTAGTGAACCCTGCCCGCGCTGGACTGCGTAAGGAGGGAGGGCTACTTGACTTTTCCCTATGGTGCCCACCAGCTCTGTATCTTTATTCCCATCCCAGGCTGAGGGGCTCCCTATGAGGTAGCCCCAAAGCAGCTTCTCCACTCCTTAGCAGTCTTCAGTGCTGCTCAGCGTGGGGTTTGGAATAACGGGTACTATGATGGGTTAAGTATATTAACAAGAAAGTGTTTACTCCTTCAGATTACCAAGTGGTGCAAGCCATCCGGAACTGCAGGGCCATCCGCACTCTAGTTTTTGTTTCCTGCAAGCCCCATGGTGAAAGCACAAGGAACTTCATTGAGTGAGTCTTAGCTTTTTCTCAGTATTATTTTCCCATGAGCTGGGGCTATATAGCTCAGTTAGTAGAGTAACTGCCTACCCTGCATGATGTCCTGGGTTTGATCTTCAGCACTATATAAAACTGAGCAGGGGTTGTAGAGGCTGGAGGATTAGAAGTTCAGGATCATCCTTGGTTATGTAGTGAATGAAATTGAAACCAGCATGGGATAAGCAAGATCCAGGCTCATTAAAAAAGTAAAATCAAAATTATTTCTTTTATAAAAATTAGAGTAATTCATGCTTTTCATGCACAATTTAGAAAATGTAGAGAAACATAAAGAAAAATATTATACCATTTTATTTTTATTTTAAATTTATTTTTGTTTTTTCGAGACGAGTTTTTGTCTGTTGTAACTCTGGCTATCCTAGCTAGACTCACAGAGATCTGCCTGCCTCTGCCTCCTGAGTGCTGGGATTAAAGGCGTGCACCACCACACCTGGTTCAATATACCACTTTAAAATAAGTGTTTTTTTTTAAATATGTGTCTGAAACTGTGTGAGTTTATGTGCATCACAAGTTACACAAGCTCATGCAGGCCAGAAGCGGGAATCAGATACTATGGAACTGGAATTACAGGCAATTGTGAACTGCCATGTGAATGGTAGTTGGGTCCTTTGTAAGAACAGTTAGTGCTCATCTGCTGAGACATTTCTCTAGTCCCTGGTTATATCTCTTTTAAGAATTAATTATAAGTGCTTTTCTAGGGTGAGACAAATCAGGTACTCACTTTGAGTACAAATTTTGAGGAGGCTACCAAAAATTTTAATGATCAATTTAAATTTCTTTTTTGGTTTTTTGAGACAAGGTTTCTCTGTTGTAACTCTGGCTGTCCTGGAACTCATTCTGTAGACCAGTCTGGTATCAAACTCACAGAGATCCACCTGCCTCTGCCTCCAAATGCTGGGATTAAAGGCACGTACCACCACTGCCTGGCCCAATTTAAAATTTTAATACAAGGTTTTAGAAAATCAACCCTCTCAAATCATGAAGGACAAAATTTATTTTTAAAAATTTAATGCCAGGTGTGCTGACCTGAGCTTGCAATCCCATCACTGAGGAAGTAAAAATAGGTGAATCCCTTGGGCTTGCTGGTCAGCTAGTCTAGCACAATCAGTGAGCCAATGAGAGACCTTATCTCAAAGGAGGTGGACAGCATTCCTGAAGATGGCATTCCTTGAAGTTGCCTTCTGATCTCCATGTGTGCATGCACATGCGCTAACACACACACACACACACACACACACACACACACACACACCACAGACATTGGATTCAATTCCCAACAGAAAAACCTGTTGAAAAGGTGGGGTCTGATTAAGTTTTTTGAAAGGATTCTGCATATGAGAGTATATGTGGTATTTGTCTCTTTGGCTTATTTCATTTAACATGATGTCCTCCACCATCATTTTATTGTAAATGTTTGGCTTTTATTTTCTTTTATAGCTGAATAATAAATAACCCAGATTTTACTTACATCCTTTCTCTATCCACATTTGTCTATCCATTCATGTATTGGTCCACGTAGCTTATCTGACTGTTGTGAATAGTGTAGCAAGAAATATTAATGCAGGCATCTCATTGACACGCTGATTTAATTCCCTTTGGGTTATTTCAAGAAGTAGTACAGCTGGGTCATATGGTAGATTTATTATGCTCAGTGCTTTGAGGAATCTTGGTATTATATTCCATAGTGACTCCACTAATTTTCATTCAACTAAATTTCATTCCCAACAACAGCATTTAAAAGTTACCTTTTCTTCAGCTCCTTGGCAGCATGTCATTTTGTGTCTTTTTAGTTTTTTGTGGTGTTTTTGTTTTTTAGTTATATTTTAATTAATTTGTCAGTGTATGTGGGGAGGCAGAGGGTTGTGTGTACCAAAGCTTATGTGGAGAGGACAGAGGACAACTTCTGGGACTTAGTTTTGTCTTCTTTTTACCTTGGATGCTGGGAATCAAACTCAGGTCCTGAAACTTGTGCTGTAAGTGATTTTACCTGCTGACCCATATTGCTAGCCTCTGTATGTTTGTTTTGAGACAAGGCAAGACTGACCCTGACCTCTCAATCCTCCTGTCTCTACCAAGACTGACCCTGACCTCTCAATCCTACTGTCTCTACCCATCTACCTCCAGAGTCCTTGGATTATAAGTCTGTGTCACCAAACCAGCTCTTCTTTAAAAATATTTTACAGTTATTTCTTTCTTTCTTGGTGTGTGTGTGTGTGTGCGCACACACTGCATTCCTCTGTGTGTGTGTGTGTGTGTGTGTGTGTGTGTGTGTGTGTGTTCCTCAGTGTACATATGGAGGTCAGAGGACAACTTGTGGGAGTTGGTTCTCTCCTTACAGGTCCTGGGGATTGAACTTAGATTGTCAGGCTTAGTGACAAGTGCCTTTACCCACTAAGCCATCTTGCTAGCTCCTCTTTCTTTTAACCTTAACCATTCTAACAGGGAAGATATAATACTTTGTTTTGTGTTTTTAAATTTTTTTAGTTATGTTTTCTCATTACTGATCCAAGTGCAGAGAATAAGCATTGGTGGAATACTTGGCCACAGATGGGACATGTACATCACCCCACCAAGGCTTAGGAACTGTTGCAAAAGAGACAGAAAGATTCTAAGAGCCAGATAGTTCAGGAGGACTGGGGAAACAGTGTCTTCTTGACATGACAGGACCACTGCACTCATGAGCTTGCAACAGCTGTGGTTGCCTGCACAAGACCTGCACAAGATCAAACCAGCCAACATTTTAGCATGGGGGGAGGGGTTTGTGAGCCTCCACCTCTACATAAGGAGTTGTTGATAGTTGATGGCTTATTAGGGGAAGGAGAGTAAGTTTTCTTTGGGAGTATGGTCCCTGATAGGTTGCCCATGTTCTGGTGAATAGTTCTACACTTATGTGTGTATAGGCAGCACAAATTGATCTTGGTAAATTATTACCAAAAAAAAAAATCCCATGAAGTTGGGAAGGGGTGGGGGTTAGGGGTGGATATGAGGGTTATGGGGGGAGTAGGGAAGTTGAATTTGAGTAGAATACATCATATGTTTATATAAAATTCTCAGAAAGTTAAAACAAATATAATATTTTAAAAATGAATTTAAAAAGCCAGGTATAGTGGCGCCTATTTATAATGCCAGCTCTTAGGTGGAGACAGGAAGATCATGAGTTTGATATCCGCCTAGGCCATGTAGTCAGATCCTGTATCAAAAATTATTATTAAAAAACCCAGCCAGTTGTGATACAGCTTTAATCCGAAAATTTGAGAGGGCAGAGGCAGGCAAATCTCTGTGAGTTTTCAGCTAGTCTTTCCTAGTCTACATAGTAAATTCCAGGTATAGTAAGGTCTCACATAGTAAGACCTTGTATCAAAATAACCCCATATATCAATGAACTATAAAACAAAATGGAAGATACGACAAATAAATGTTATCATTAGAAAATAGGTGAATAAACCTAGTCAAGAAGAAAAAAGGGTAAAAACACAAAAATGTAGTCATAACTAACAAGGCAGAATAACTACAGATTTGAAGGATTTGTTTTGCTTTGTAGCCCTGCCTGGCTGGGAGCTTACTACATAGACCAGGGTAGTCTTGATCTTATGGCAGTCCTCCTATTTCTGCCTCCAAGTGGTGGGGTGACAGGTGTACACCATCACACTCAGTCTGACATTTTTTCTAGTTATAAGAAAGTACTGCTTAGTGCTCACTTTAAAAACATTTGAAAAATCTACATGAAATCTAATTTTTTCTGGGAAAATACAAATGCCCAATGTTAATTCCAGAAAACAAGGTAAGTCCTGAACAGAGTAGTACGCATGGAAAAAAAATGAAGATCTCCCACTTAGGATGTGTGTGGTGGTGTGTGTTTGTAATCCAAGTACTCAGGAAACTAAGCCAGGAGGGAAGCCCGGAGTTCAAGACCAGGTTGGCTTACACAGTGACTTTGAGGTCAGTCTGGGCTACATAATTTGACTGCTGTCTCATACAGTCCAGGGAGGGGGAAAGCTTCTACCTCACGTAAAAACATTAGGTTCAATCTCCCCATCTTATTTGCTTGTCTGTTTCTGCACAATTACTCTTCCATTTTTATCGTTTTTCAATATGATATATAGATGGTATATCTTATTTGTGAGTAAAAATGGACTATTCAATAAATTGTGATTGATAATTGTATAGGCACTGCAAAAAGTTGGATTTATATGTAGACTAAATTAGAATAAGTTATGAGTGAGTCAAAGACTTAAATGTAAAAAAAAAAAAAAAAGGAATCCATAAATGTACTCTAGGAAACTATAGGATTTCTTTATAATTATCCTGAAATTTTCAGTTAGCTTTTTAACAGAATTCAGAAGATATAGAATAAAAGGCAGTTGTTTTATTTATTGATTTTTGTTTAGCATGCTAAGAAATTGGTTTCATTTTGACTTTAAAGAATATTTTATTTATTACAGAGGAGGGGCACTTGTGTGAGTTCGTTCTCTCCTTCCACCCTGTGGGTCCTGAGAATCAAACTCAGGTCATCAGGCTTTGCAGCAAATACCTTTACCAGCTGAGCCATTTCACCAGCCCTAATTTGTTGTTCTTTCATCTCGTCGTGACACTTTCACACATGTGTCATATGCTTTGTTCTTATGCACTCCTTTGCTCTTTTTTGATTTCATTATGACTCTATCCTTCCCTAACATTGTCCCCTTTTCTATTTGTCCCCTCCCCCCAACACACACACACATACACACACACATCATATGACAGATGTCTTTCTGACTCTGGTTTATTTCACTTAACAATAATCTCAGTTCCATCCATTTCCTTGTGAATGTCATATTTTTACATGCAGGCAAAATACCCATATAAACTAAAATCACTTTTTGTCAAGTATACAGTTCAGTGAGTTTTGGTTGGTTTGCTTTCAGACTCATGAAGCTGTTACCACCATCTAAATCCAGAATATTTTTGCCTTAAAAAGAACCTGTACCTTTTAGCATCACTACCTAGCTTCACTCCTGTTGTCTGACCGTAGGCAACCTGCAGTGTGCTTTCCATCCACAGATTTGCCTGGCATTTCATTGAATTGAATTATGTCATATACTGCGTTGTTTTTTGCATTTTCTTTCACTTAGCATAATGAATGTGATGGTTATCTGTGTTTAAACATTTACCAGTCCTTCCTTTTCTTTTACAACTTAAAAAGGAATAATATTGCATTGTGTGTGTGTGTGTGTGTCTGTGTGTGTGTGTGTGTGTCTGTGTGTGTGTGTGTGTGTCTGTGTGTGTGTGTGTGTGTCTGTGTGTGTGTGTGTGTGTGTGTGTGTGTGTGTGTGTGTCTGTGTGTGTGTGTCTGTGTGTGTGTGTGTGTGTCTGTGTGTGTGTGTCTGTGTGTGTGTGTGTGTCTGTGTGTGTGTGTCTGTGTGTGTGTGTGTGTGTCTGTGTGTGTGTGTCTGTGTGTGTGTGTGTGTGTCTGTGTGTGTGTGTCTGTGTGTGTGTCTCTGTGTGTGTGTGTCTGTGTGTCTGTGTGTGTGTGTCTGTGTGTGTGTGTCTGTGTGTGTGTGTGTGTGTCTGTGTGTGTGTGTCTGTGTGTGTGTGTCTGTGTGTGTGTGTGTGTGTGTGTCTGTGTGTGTGTGTCTGTGTGTGTGTGTCTCTGTGTGTGTGTGTCTGTGTGTGTGTGTGTGTGTGTGTGTGTCTGTGTGTGTGTGTCTGTGTGTGTGTCTGTGTGTGTGTGTGTCTGTGTGTGTGTGTGTCTGTGTGTGTGTGTGTGTGTGTCTGTGTGTGTGTGTCTGTGTGTGTGTGTGTGTGTCTGTGTGTGTGTGTGTGTGTCTGTGTGTGTGTGTCTGTGTGTGTGTGTGTGTGTGTGTGTGTCTGTGTGTGTGTGTCTGTGTGTGTGTGTGTGTGTCTGTGTGTGTGTGTCTGTGTGTGTGTGTCTGTGTGTGTGTGTCTGTGTGTGTGTGTGTCTGTGTGTGTGTGTGTGTGTGTCTGTGTGTGTGTGTGTCTGTGTGTGTGTGTGTGTCTGTGTGTGTGTGTCTGTGTGTGTGTGTGTGTGTCTGTGTGTGTGTGTCTGTGTGTGTGTGTGTGTGTCTGTGTGTGTGTGTCTGTGTGTGTGTCTCTGTGTGTGTGTGTCTGTGTGTCTGTGTGTGTGTGTCTGTGTGTGTGTGTCTGTGTGTGTGTGTGTGTGTCTGTGTGTGTGTGTCTGTGTGTGTGTGTCTGTGTGTGTGTGTGTCTGTGTGTGTGTGTCTGTGTGTGTGTGTGTCTGTGTGTGTGTGTGTCTGTGTGTGTGTGTGTCTGTGTGTGTGTCTGTGTGTCTGTGTGTGTGTGTGTGTGTGTCTGTTTGTGTGTGTCTGTGTGTGTGTGTGTGTGTCTGTGTGTGTGTGTGTGTCTGTGTGTGTGTGTGTGTGTCTGTGTGTGTGTGTCTGTGTGTGTGTCTGTGTGTGTGTGTGTGTGTCTGTGTGTGTGTGTGTGTCTGTGTGTGTGTGTCTGTGTGTGTGTGTGTCTGTGTGTGTGTGTGTGTCTGTGTGTGTGTGTCTGTGTGTGTGTGTGTGTGTGTGTCTGTGTGTGTGTGTCTGTGTGTGTGTGTCTCTGTGTGTGTGTGTCTGTGTGTGTGTGTGTGTGTGTGTGTCTGTGTGTGTGTGTCTGTGTGTGTGTCTGTGTGTGTGTGTGTCTGTGTGTGTGTGTGTCTGTGTGTGTGTGTGTGTGTGTCTGTGTGTGTGTGTCTGTGTGTGTGTGTGTGTGTCTGTGTGTGTGTGTGTCTGTGTGTGTGTGTGTCTGTGTGTGTGTGTGTGTGTCTGTGTGTGTGTGTCTGTGTGTGTGTGTGTGTATGTGTGTCTGTGTGTGTGTGTGTGTCTGTGTGTGTGTGTCTGTGTGTGTGTGTGTGTCTGTGTGTGTGTGTGTGTGTCTGTGTGTGTGTGTGTGTGTGTCTGTGTGTGTGTGTCTGTGTGTGTGTGTGTGTGTCTGTGTGTGTGTGTCTGTGTGTGTGTGTCTGTGTGTGTGTGTGTGTCTGTGTGTGTGTCTGTGTGTGTGTGTGTGTGTCTGTGTGTGTGTCTGTGTGTGTGTGTGTCTGTGTGTGTGTGTGTGTGTCTGTGTGTGTGTGTGTGTGTGTGTGTCTGTGTGTGTGTGTGTCTGTGTGTGTGTGTGTGTGTCTGTGTGTGTGTGTGTGTGTGTGTGTGTCTGTGTGTGTGTGTGTGTGTGTGTGTGTGTGTGTGTCTGTGTGTGTGTGTCTGTGTGTGTGTCTGTGTGTGTGTGTCTGTGTGTGTGTGTCTGTGTGTGTGTGTGTGTGTGTGTCTGTGTGTGTGTGTGTGTGTATGTGTGTCTGTGTGTGTGTGTGTGTGTGTGTGTGTGTAGTCTCTTAACTGTTCATGGGTTGGTTGCTTTTACGAATAATGTTTCAATGAATATTCATGTGCAAGTTTTTCTTTCACTTGTGTTTGAGAAAGATCTAGGAGGGGAATTGCTGGACCATATGATAACTGGTTTAAGTTTTTGAGGAATTTTAGTTGTTTTTCCAAGTAGCTGCCCTATTGTACCAACAGTAGTATTTGAGCATTCCAATTTCTCTTTATTTCCTCTGTATCTTCACTGAGTCTTGTTATTGACTTTTTAAAAAAATCTATTTTGAAGTGCTGGCAATCAAGCCCAGGACCTCTTGCATCCTTCAGGTAGTCTTCTAGCAAGGTATATCCTAAGGTCTTCCAACTGCCTCCTTTTCCCTTCCCTTCTTCCCTTCCATTCCCTTCCCTCCCCTCCCCTCCCCTCTCCTCCCCTCCCCTTCCCTTCCCTTCCCATGTTACTAAGTAGAACTAATAAGGTATAGAATTGTTTATATAATAATGAAATTAACTTAAAGGATGAGAAGGGCATATATTTGTGCTTGCTAATTACTCAGAGTCTGGTAAGTTATATGAGACACTGATAACAAGAAAAACATAAATTGAGGCTAGGGAGATGGCTCTGCAGTTAAGGGAATGTACTTTTTTTCAGAGGAACATGAGTTTTGTTACTTGCATCCTTATCAGGTCGCTCACAACCACCTGTGACTCCAGCTCCAGGGGGATCCAACACCTCTGGCTTCCACAGGCAACCCTCCACATGTTCACACGCACACATTTACATACACACAGGTGCACAGTCATACATACACATAATGCAAATGTAAATATTGAAAAATGAAATGACATTTGCAGTGAATTTGACAAGCCTAATATTATTATGTTAAGTGAAATAAGCCAAACTTCGGAAGACAAACGCTGAATGTTTCTTATACATGGAACCTACATTATAAATATTTGTGCATATGTGTGTGTGTGTTTGTGTATAGGTCATAAAGTAGTACGGGGATCTTAAGGGACTGTGATAAGCAGAAGAGGGAACTCCCTGGGGGTAGGAAGGGTCCCACAGAGGCAGGCAGGGGAGGGTAGAGGAGTAGGAAAATGAATGAGAAAAATATATATCTCTATATCACAAAGAAGCCCCATTACTTTATATGCTATCTTTAAATATTTATTTAACAAAAGGACCCCCCTTCAGAAATAGTCCCTAATAACAATTTTCTCTGTCAAGAAAGAACTGAGGACAGGGCTGGAGTTGACTCAGGGGTTAAGAACATTTGATGCTCTTGCAGAGGACTCAGGTTTGGTTTCCGGTGCCACATGGTAGCTCACAACCACATGCACCTCCAATTTCTGGGAACCTGACCTCTTCTTCTGATCCCTGAGGGCACCAGGCATGCATGTGGTGCTTGTACATACATACAATCAAAACAATCATACACTGCCAGGCAGGTGGTGTAAGCCTTTAATCCCAACACTTGCTAGGCAGAGGCAGGTGGATTTCTGTGAGTTCCAGGCCAGCCTGTTCTACAGAGTGAGTTCCAGGACAACCAGGGTTACAACAGAGAAACCCTATCTTGAAAAAACAAACAAACAAAACAAAACAAAACAAAAGCTCAAAAAATATTCACACACATAAATATTAAATAAATCTAAAAAATATTTTTAAAAAGATAGAACTGGGGACATATGAGAGATGGGAAAGGAGATTATCTTGTGTGCCTGTGTGCCTTTTAATTTTATTTAATTTTGACTCAAATGAAAGTATTCATTATACTATGCATTATATATAGTAACAGTGAATTCTGAAATGCAGTGGTTAAGATGAAATTTAGAATTCAGCTAGCACACTGAATGAATCTCTAAAAATGGCCTCAGAAAGGCAAGACAGTTTTAATTTGATGAGATACCAATACATGTTGTAGAAAAAAGTAAAGAAGTGCAAAAGTATAAAATAATGGGTATAAATTGCTAGTCTTTTTAGAAGAGTTTAGTGGGTACATGTCTTAGAGTCTTATGAATGTAAGCTGTGATGCTTGATAAGTTATATTTATATATAAGTTATATATGATAACATATATAACTTATATATAACTATATTTGCTATACATGGTTAATATAACACATACATATTTATATATGTGTGTGTATATGTATATATACATATACATAAACACAAGTGATATACGTATATATATACATATACGTATATCACTTGTGTATTTTGTGTGCTAGGGTTCATATCCAGGAATTTATTCATGTTAATCATGTGCTCTAACTCAAGAGATTGAGCTTTACTCCCAGCTAATTAAATGCATTTTTGTGTGTGTGTGCCCATGTGTGTGTTTCTGTGTCTGTATGTCTGTGTTTTGTGTGTGTGTGAGGCCAATGGACACCCTAAAGGTGTTGTTCATTTCTCAGGAAGCATCTACTTTGGTTTTTGAGACAGGATCTCTCACTGGCCTGGGTTTCATCCAGTAGTCTAGGCTAGCTGGCCAGTGAGCCCCAGGGATCTGCCTGGTTTTGCTTCTCCAAAACTGGATTACAAACATGTGCCAGTACACTATACATTTTTACATGGATTCTAGGGATTGAACTCAGGTACGTTGCTAACCAAACCATCTTTGCAGTCCTTTAGATGCATTTTGACTTAATATTTTCAGCTTAGAATGGGTTTGTTGCGTCCTAACTCCACAGTAAGTTGAGCATGTATACTCCAGTGAGGAAGATGGATAAGTAAACCAGTTAGGTGAAAGTAATGAGCAGTGGAGATAAGAGATACATGGGTCTGTGGGACTACAGAGGAAGGACTTTGATTTTAAGCAACCATGTTCCTGTAGTTGCTTCTTTTTTTTTCTACGAACTGATAATTATGGTCTGTTTCTGCAGGCTATGCTGTCCTCCAAACTCGGCTAAGAAGCTTCTAGGTGAACCTTTTGTCCTGAGACAAGCTGTCCCTGTGGATTTGTTTCCGCACACACCACACTGTGAGCTGGTGCTCCTCTTCACTCGATAAGACTAGAGACTGCAGGCTGTTAGGCTGAAGTTTCAGAGACATCCAGGTTTGGCATGTTGCTGCATTGGAGACCTGGAATCATCACTAGGGGAACCAATCTTTGAATCCCGAGCAAGAAGACTATCGCTGGCCTCTTTCTCTGAGGCAGACTGAACTGTAGCTTGTCATATTTCTTTTGCTTTATCCATATTTGCCGAGCTTTGACCACTCTAACTCTGGGAACTTGGTTTGCTTTCCTCCATCCTCGCTGTCTTCACAGTGTCACTCGGTTTACCATCTTGTCCCTGCCATGTGATTCTGCTTTTATTGTGGGGAAACCTGCTTTTTCAGAAGCTAGCAATAATTTCACATTGATTGGGATCCATGTATTTGCTCTGAGATTTTAACATTTGCAGGTTTCCTTTTTTATTTATTTTTTTTAATAGGGTCTCACATAGCACACTTGAATATAACTGAGGTTGACTTTGAACTTCTGAAGCCTACACTTTATGAGTGCTGGGATTACAGCCATGTGCCATCACATCTGGTTTTATGCAGTGGTGGGTATCAAGGCCACTTCATGCATGTGAGGGAAACAGTTTACTAACTGAGCTACAGCCCTATCCCCCTTGCAAGTTTTTTTTATGAAATAGAACCAAAATGAGCTTTTTACAGAGCAGAACAAGGGGCTAAGGGGGTGAAGTGCTTATTGCACAAATGCATGCCTCTTCTCCCAGAGATGGGAAGTGGAGACACACACACACATACACACACACACACACACATACACACACAGAGCAAACAGTTATTTAGTGATTGCAGGGTAGTTGGGTTTTCTAGGCTTTGACACTCCTAGAATGTCCTTTGATAATGTGGTTATCTCCGGGGCTGGAGAGGTGTCTCAGCATTCACGAACACATACTGCTCTTGTGGAGGACCCCAGTTTGATTCCTAGCATCCCTGTCAAGCTGCTCATAACTACCTGTAACTCTAGTTCTAGGGGATACGATGCCCTCTTCTGACCTCCTTGGACACTGCACTCATATGTACAAACCCACACTCAGACACATTCAAATACACATAAATAAAAATCAAGTAAAATTTAAAAAGGAAAATGTGGTTATCTCTAGGAGAAAAACACCATTATCACTTACCTTTAGAAAGAGACTTGGTCATTAGAGATACCCAAAGGGGTTAAGAAACTCTCAAAGTAGGGACTGAATACCTATGATTGTGCTGTATATCATGGAGGAAGAGAGCACCAGAATCCTATAGTACTCCAGTATGTACTATAATAAAGTGCATGTTGAAACTAACTATATTCACCCTTCTCTAGTCCATGAATTTTTCAAATCTGGAGTTCTCCCTGGGTACTTTCCTAACAATTTATGTTGAATTTTGAATATTCTAATGGTCTGAAGACAAGGAAATTAGCATGTGTTGCCAGACTTAAATAATAATAATCAGTTCAACAAGTAGTTTAAATTCTTCTCAGTCCTAAATGCTCCAGAAGCAGACTGCTTCTCAAGAGAAGATAGCTATCAAAGCTCATATAAAATATTTCATATATATATATATGTATATATCTATCTATATATATATCTATATCTATATGTATATATCTATATGTATGTATGTATATATATATATATATATATGTATATATATCACATATATACACACACACATACTTTTTTGAGGTAGGGTCTGTCTTAGTGTTTGTTGCTGTAAAGAGTCACCATGAGCAAGGCAACTCTTACAAGAAAAAAGCATTTAGTTGGGGGCTTGCTTACAGTTTCAGAGGGTTAGTCCATTATCATCATGTCAGGGAGTATGGTACTGTAGCAGTAGCTAAGAGCTTTGCATTTGATCTGCAGGCAGCAGGCAGAGAGAAACACTGGGTCTGGTGTGGGATTTTGAAACTTCAAAGCCCACTTCCCAGTGACATATCTCCTCCAACAAGGCCATACCTCTTAATTCTTTTGAACAGGACTAAGTATACAAATTTTAGGTCTATGGTGGACATTCCCATTCAAACCACCACAGAGTCTCATGTATTCTAGGTTGACCTTCCCCACACAATGTGGTGAAGAATGATCTTTAGCTTCTGATCACCCTACATCTACTTCCTGAACTATGCTTCAATTACAGGTGTATGCAACCATACTCAATTTTTGTCATGCTGGAGAATTGAACTTAGAACTTTGCCCATGCTAAGCAAGCAAGCACTCTACCAACAGAGGTACATGTTCAGCCAGTTTTTGTTGGTATTTTGAGATAAGGTGTAGGTAGTCCAGGCTGGCCTCAAACTCCTTATGTAGCTAAGGCAGGTCTTCACTGCCACCCCCCTCCCATATTCTAGTATTATGGGTGCATGCCCCACTTCACTATTCCTAATAGTGTTGTATATTGTTTTTGGAGATGGTCAGTCAGGTACAGCAACATGAAGAGACACAGAATTTTAAGAACACAGCATATTATACATTCACAATGCTGAGTAGGAAGTATGCCACAGATCTATAGGGAAGACACCAGAATGATCAGGAGGCAGAAGGGTAGATATAAAGGAAGAGGTTTGGGCAATGTCCTTTAATTGTATTTTCCTCAGGAAAGTCAGGTAAGGGACAACAATTTATGATTGACTTATTTGAGTAGTTTTTGCAGCCTTTGAGCTATAGACGTAGTCTCTAGTTGCCTGCTACCTGGACCTGGGATGCTAAAGGTGGAGGAGTGTTTCCTTCCTGGGTATTCAGGGCAGTTGCAGGAAGTATGATCTAAAGTGGTTGTCTTATTCTTCAGAGACATTGTTGTTTAGATCCGGAAACATTCCCTGAAGGTCCAAGTGTCAAAAGCTGATTCTTAGCCTGTGGGAGGTAATGGAACTTTTAGGTGGTAGGTTCTAGTAGAAGGAAGTTAGGTCACTGAAAGGAGTATTGGGATCCTGACCCTTTCCTCTGTCTTTATTTCCTGGCTGTTGTCAGGTGATATGCTTCTCTTCTCTACCATGTGTTCCCGTGTCCTGATGATCTGACTTGCTACCAGCCCAAGAGCAATGGGCTAAATGACGGTGGACCAGAAATGTCAGCCAAAACAAACTTTCTTCAAGTTGTTTATCTTAGGCATCATGTTTCAGTGGCAGACAGCTTACTGACATGTAATTCGCAACTCAGCCTTTGCTAAGAATTGACTAGCCGTGGGGGAGTGGGGGTGGGGTAGAATCGTTATCCAGAAAGTTAATCAAGATGTCAAGACAACATAGTATATAGAAATCCACTACACAGGACAGTACATACGCACTTGAAAACATGAGGAGGGACCTGGGCTTGGAACCTCATGTCCATAATCCGAGTTCTTAAACGACAGACACAACAGACTAGCTGTGGGTTCAGGGCCAGTCTAGACTACATACTGATTCATTGTTTTGGGGAAAGGCTCAGAGATCAGCATTCCTTTTTTCTTTAATTTTTTTCACACCACATATTTATTATACATCATATTGTGTTACTCTACTTTACTTTTCAAATGTATTCTTGGACCTGCAGCTTTGGCATCACTTGAGCCAGTTAGAACCACAACTTCTCAGGCTACATTCAGCTAAATCAGTTCCTCTGGGGCTGGCATCCAGAGGTCTGTATATTACCATTCCTTGCTGGTGATGCTGATGCACACTCAAGTTAGAGAACCACAGAGTCTGAGTGACTACTCTCAGCCTTGGTTGTACACGAATCACCTAAGGACTTTGTATTTCATTTGTTTATTTGTTTGTTCATATGTGTGTACATGAGGGTGGATGTCAGAGAAAAACTTGTGGGGGTTGATTTTCTCCTTCTACCACTTCTGGTACCTTCTCCAGCTATCAGGGCTGGAACTCAGATCATGAGAATTAGTAGCAAGCTCATTTACCCTCTGAGCCATCTCACTAGCTCCAACGACCTCTTAAGATAGGCTCTTGAGCATAATGTCTTCAGATACATCTGTGTCATTCATTATGAGTGTGCCCTCAGCACCATTATTTTCAAAGCTCTCCAGATAACTCTCATGTGTGTGTGTGTGTGTGTGTGTGTGTGTATGTTGAGGTGGGAATCCTTGTCTCAAGTTTTTGTCTCCAAGATGGTGTTGATGTGATGAATGAAAGTACACATCAGGTTGCAGATATTCTTCCTCACTAGATCCAACCAGGACCTCTGAATAGTGCTTTTTATCCCTGTAAAGCTTTAATTTTCTATGTCTTCCATAATTGTTTTGGTGGGTGTGTTTGCAAGGTCCTTATTTATTTGTTTATTGTCAACTTGACACAAATTAATGTGGGAAGAGGGAACCACTATTGAAGAATTGCATTCACCAGATTGACCTGTGGGCATGTCTTGGGGGGTATTTTCTTGATTGATGATTATTGTGGGCAGCTCAGCCCACTATGGATGGTGCCACCCCTGGGCAGATGGTCCTGGGTTATATAAGAAAGCAAAGTGAGAAGGCCAGTAAGCAACACTCCTCTGTGGTCTCTGCTTCAGGCCCTGCCTTGGCCTCCTTAAATGAGGGACTCTGTGAACTAAAATAAACTCTTCCTTCCCCAAGTTACTTCTGGTCATGGTCTTTTATCACAGCAGTAGAAAACAAACTAGGACAGTGGGTATGGGAGAAATGGGGTTTCATACCATTAGTTGCTAGTAATTCTAGAAGAGCCATAAAATTAACCCTCATACACTCGTGGGAAAAGCGAGGTCAGTTTAATCTTAAAGTAGGCCACCTGTTTTAAGGACTTATCCTCAGTCTACTCCCTGTCTTTTAGAACTGGCTTCTTCTCATGAGTCTCATTTTAAAGTTGTTTAAGGCCGATAAGATAGCTCAACAGATAAAGGCACTTGCTGCCAAGGCAGATAATCCATGAATTAGTTCAATTTCCAGGACCCGTGATGGAATGAGAGGACTGACTCCAGCAAGTTGTTTTCTGAACTCTACATGCATGCCCCCAATACATAAGCAAATGTAATAAAAGCAATCTATTTTAAAGTTGCTGTACTACCAAGTGTCAATTTTGCCACAGACCTTTTTTTTTTTTTTTTTTGGTGGTTGTTTGTTTGACACAGGGTCTTGCTATGTAACCCTGGTTAATCGGGATTTCAAAGCAATCCTCCTGCCTCAGCTTCTCTAGTGCTGGAATTGCAGGTGTGAACAACCACTATCTTCTTTTGCCATTGCTCTTCTGTCAGTTTCAGAGTTTTAGCTGTCATGGTGGGTCTCAGGCTTCTCTGCACATTTAATCACGTGTGGTGCTTTAATTGCACTAATTAAGTGTCTGCATGTGCTCATGCCATTCCTTGCATATGGAGGTCAGAGGACAACTTGTGGAAGTCAATTCTCTACTTCCACCATGTGGGTCCTGGGATTGAACTCAGGTGATCAAGTTTGGCAGCAAGTACCTTTACCCACTGAGCCATCTTGCTGACCCTCCTGTGATGCTTTAAAAAAAAAAAAGAAACCTCCTAGTTTGCTGTGAGCATACTATACCAGAAACATAAAGGAACATGTTTGTACCATTCTACAATGTCAGAACGTATTAAACAGATTCACAAGGCTTAGTGGTTTCAATGACGATTTGTCACAAAATCTGTCTACCTCGAAAGCCCACGTGAGGTGAATGGAAGTTCTTTTATTCCAATTTCGTGTCATACAGCACACAATAAGTACATCAATGTATTTCTGTGCATGTGCATGGGTGATGGAATGAGTACGAAAGGCTTCAGCAGAGTTCAAGAGGTTTCAGAAGTGGGCTCAGAAAGAGTCTGTATTAAGACAATGAGCCAACCAGTGCTGGGAGGAAGCTGCTCAAGTCAAGTTTTGGAACAAAACTATAGCATTCAGCTGTGAGGTTAAAAGGCAGAACTGGGCCGGGAGCAGGAAAGGGTGGGTTAAGTTCAGGACCAGATGGGCAAAAGGTGGATGGGCAGGCAGTTGAATAGGCTTCATCAACAGCAAGGGACAACATCAGGTCAGGGAGTCCTTTTTCTTTGATATGCACATATCAGGTATCACATGATAGGTTGGTGTGGGGCCATGTCATTGCAGTGTTAGGTGTTCATCACTTTATGGGGTCCAGGTGATGGAGGTACATCTTTTTCTTAGTCCGGTGTGTTGGTTAAGTTCTTGAGTCTTGTTTCCCTGATCTGACTTAAATATGCTATCATAGGTTTATTTTACCGTGATAAATGTAGGATAGAGCCCTTTCTATTTCCAGGAATAAATCATTGATCAGTCTACCCTGGATGGTTGGTGCCTGACAGACAATGTCATTTCTGTGTCCACTCAAGGGCTTCAGTCATCCTTTTCCCTCAAAATGGAGTCAAAATCTACTTTTAAAATGGAGTCTCTTTAGGCAGTGCACAGCTTGAAAAGCCACTGCTTTATATAGTATGGGGCCTGGACTCAACATAGTTCAGACGACTTAGGCAGATGTTCTGATTTAATTTGTCTAGCATGTAATCCAAATATCTGAATTTTTTGACTTTTTGGTTATAAGCCTAACCTTTAACAACTGAGTTATTTCTCCAACCCAGTATTTGAATCAATATATATTTTAAACATCCTTGAAGTGATTCTGATGGGCAGCCACAATTAAGATCTTCTGGTTAAGGCAACAGTTCCCAATCTTGTTTGTGCTTTAAACTCCCTCCACATGTTTTTTTTTTCCCCAAACGTCTAAGGCTTAGGCCATGCCCTCACTTTAAATTGTTAGTCTCTGGAAGTACCACATAGACATTGAAGGTTACAGTTTGTGCCCAGCACTGAGAATCAGGGTTAGAGTATTTGTTGTGGTTGATTGTCTTCAGGCAGGAGAGAATTATTGTCATTTGTTAAGATTTAAGTCCCTTCACCCTTAAGATCAAATTACAATTTATAACTCTTTGGATCATTAGTCATTTTTCTTATGAACATAATTCAGAATGGCTTGCCCACAAAGTGCAGTTGTGAACCACTGGCAGTTCTCTTAGAATTTGCCAATTAGTCCAAATTCAAGAGGACACTTTAAATGGAATATAAGTATTATTTTGAGATGTACACATTTTCCCTCTGCAAATTCTGTTCTAATAACATATATTTCTAATACCATATTCCTAATATTATATATTAATAATCTAATAATCTTATCTGATATTTCTAATAATATATATTATATTATATATTATATACATTATATATAATATGTTATTATATATAATATATATATATACACACACACACATCATACATACATTCCACATTGTATTTCTCATTAATTTTCCTCAGTGGAACCCAGCTAGATGTCATTATCCACAACTGGCCACAAGCCACACAGTGGAGGAACATGTATTGTAAATATCCGCTAGCCCATTTATGAAATTGGAGGGATGGATGGCTCAGTGATTAAGAACACTTGTTACTTTTGCAGAGGATCCAGATTTGGTTGCAACTACTCAAATGGTGGCTCACAATCATCTGTAACACTAGTTCCAGAATATCTGGCCCCTCTTTTGACTTCTGTGGGTACCAGGCATGCATGTGATACAGATACGTACATGCAGGCAAAACATTCATATGCATAAATAAAATCTTTTTTAAAACCCCATTTATAACTGCTCACCTCAAGATATTTAAAGATTTTTACTCGAAGACCTGAGAAAACTATAATATTTCAAGGTGTTAGTTTAAACCGTGAGTTTGGGAATTTTTGAGTTAGGTTCTTGTTATGTAGCCCTCGCTAGCTTGGAACTGGCTATGGAGAATAGGCTGGCCTTGAACTTTCAACGATCCTCCTGCTTCTGGATTCCAAGTGCTGGAATTATAGGCGAACACCACTGAATATGGCGGTATCCAACATTTGTACTTACTAATTATCTTTGGTTGTAACCAAGCCAAGATATGTTTTGAGAGCAAGAAGAGGCTGTATTATGCTTAGCTGCTTAGTAGTTAGCCTCCTCCCACTGAACTGATTGAGTACTGCACCCTAACACCCACCAGTGTCTGAAATGTGGTAGGAGCTTAGAAAGGCAATTCAACATGGTGGCTAAAAGGAGCAGCTTTGTACTCAGACTTGCCTGGGCTGTATCATTTACATGCTCTGTGATTTCGGACAACTTAATTAACCTCTTCAACTCTGTTTCCTACCCTCCCACCCCCCGTGTAAGGGTAATAGTGGTACACACAGATGTTGTGTCTCTATCACCCATCATGAGCTGAAAATGCATTTCATCCACCCGACCTACTAACACTAGCTTAGCAGCCATAGCACACAGTAGAGCAGCAGCTGTTTACTTTTGTGATTGTGTGGCTGGGAGGTGCCCGGCATCACTAGAGCACATGAGACTACATATCACTAGCCTGGGAAAAGATCTGAATTCAAAATCCAGAATATATTTTCTACCAAATGTGCATCATTTGCAGCACCATAAAGCTGAGAATTTGTTACCTTGAACCATCGAAAGCTGGTACTTAATTTCAGGCTAACAAAACCACATGTGGCTGAGTCCCTTCCCTTTTGGCATGGGTGTTTGTTTCTCAGCATTTATGTTATACTCAAATATTACAGTTCCTAGTGAAAATTTAAAATACAATTTGGAGAGAAATGAAGCAGAGAAAAGAGACCGGGAAGGCCATCGCTTTCATTTTGTCACCTTCACAATATTGCTTGCTAAAAATAACTCACTTGTCAATTCCTTTTGTATGATTGCAAGAAGTGCTAATGTAAGACATGTTTTGTTTGTTTGTTTGTTTTTTGACACTAACCCTGATGAGGTGTCTTGGATTAAGGTCTTTGGTTCAGATATGATGGTGTTCCCTTCTGGGTTCAAGAGCTCAGCACCATAAATTGTTTAGAACTCCTACTAGCTTGGCCTTTATTAACCTTCAAAGAGAAAACTTGTTTCGAGATGGAGAAGGTTAAACAGTATTGTATATGATCCTGGATCATGTACCGAATGAAAAAGAGGCATTGGTGAAAAGGGCTGGTGAAATCTGACTAAGTCTTTAGTAACTAGTATTGTTCTAATTGATATTAAATGTGACAGTTCTTATCAGTGTACTGGAAGTAGATAAGATGTTACCATTAAGACGATCTTTGTTGAAGGGTTTCTATCAATTCCTTGTACTATATTGACAAGTACAGTAAATCTAGTCTATTTTAGTCTACCAAGTTAGTGAAACAAAACAGAACCTAAATAGCTATGTTGTGGCACATACGGGTTATCCCAGTAATAGGGCGACAGAGGAGGATCAAGGCCAATTGGGGCCACATAGCAAGACCCCTCCAAGCCAGTTTTTTTTTTAAACAGAAAACTAAGCATTGACTAAAAGTCAATCCTAGAAAAACAAGGGCCAGACAGGCATTGAACTAGGGTCTCCAGAGAGAGAAATCTACTCATCTCGGTACCCAGATGTCTGATAGATAAAGACTGGCTAATTCTAAGTGCTACCTGTGACAAGATAACAAGATAGCTTCCATGTAGCTATCTATATCGTACAAATAAGGACCTGCTGGCAGTTTACAAAACAAGAGAGAGGGTTCCTTCCTTTCAGAATAAGTGAGTGCATTTCGAAATACGGTAGCTTTACTTAGCAGAGGCCCACATGTGTGTAAATTCTTGCCTTGGAATTGTTTGGTTGGCCTGAGGTTTGGAAGAAATTTCTCACTGTGGCATTCAGTTCTCTAATCCCTGAGCCAAATTAGACGAGGACTTTACTCTTATGTGAGCTAAAGAGCAGGTGTCTCCAAACTTCATATCATGTGAATGAAAACTTTCTTTAAAACAAGTCACTAGGCTAGGAGTGTAGCCCAGTTAGTACAGTGCCTGTCTAGCACACAGGAAGCCGTGGGCTTCATCCCCAGCACCGCAGAAACCAGACATGGTGGTAAATGTCTTTAATCCCAGCACTTGAGATGTAGAGACAGGAGGGTTAGAAGTTCAAGATTATCCTCGTCAACATCGTGATTTTGAAGCAAGGCTGGGCTACAGTGAGACCCCTTGTCTTAGGGTTTCTCTTGCTGCGATGAAACACCATGACCAAAAGCAAGTTGGGGAGAAAAGGAATTATTTGACTTATACTTCCATATTGCTATTCATCACTGAGGGAAGTCAGGACAAGAACTCTAACAGGACACGAACCTAGAGGTAGAAGCTGATGTAGAGACCATGAAGGGTTGCTGCTTACTAGCTTGCTCCTTAGGACTTGCTCAGCCTGCTTTCTTATAGAAGCCAGGACCACCAGCCCAGGGATGGTACCGCCAGCAATGGGCTTGTCCCTTCACCATCAATCACTGATTAGGAATATGCCCTACAGGCTTGCCTACAGCCTGAGCTTATGGAGACTTTTTCTTAGTTGAGGTTCCAGTCGCTCAGATGATGTGGGAGCCTAGCATGCAGGTGCATGCGCTTTATTGGAAGGAGAAGGATACCATTCTAGGCCAGACTGGGCTGAAGAGTGAGACCTTGTCTCAAAACAAAACAAGCAAACAAACCAGTAAGAAAATGTGCTGTGGAAATGGCCATGGATTTCAACAGAATCATAGTGCTCATTCCTTTCTGAGGCTGTACTTTTTAGAAATGTACTTTTACACATATGCTTTATGAAGTTGCAATCAGCACGCTTTCTCCATCATCTGTTTTCACTTAACATCATGTCACATTCTGATTTCCATCCCCCGCAGAGCACAGAACTGCATGCTTAATGACTGTGTAACCTTCCATTGTGTAAAATAGCATGCCAGTTCTTAGGACTGGGAGTATTTTCATGGGCAGACCCAAAGGCCTGCTGTCTTTTAGCACTAGAGGTTTATTTTAGTTCCTGAAGTGGCAACTAGCATGAGCGTGGGCTCCAGTGGGATTCTTGAGTCATCAGCACACAGCACAGCCTGGGTGTTTTGTTAACACTTCTCTGCCTAACCGCTCCACAACAGAGCCTCCTCAGGCTGCCGGGACTGGAACAAGACCCCTCCTGGGCTCACAGGCAGTAATACAAGCTCCCAACTTCCACAAACCCTGAAGCAGATCTGATACTAATAGAACAACAGCAGGAAATATCTATTGCTTCCCCCCATCACCTGGGAAAACAATGCACTGGTGTCCCCACAGAGTCTGAAGTGAGAGAAATGTCAAGAGGAGTGAGGGATGGGTTATCACAGCTGAAGAAAGAAGGTAGTGGAGTAGGGATGCCACAGCCGTAGCTCTAGGTGCATTTGTGAAAATGTAATGGGCTGAAAGGGATGACTCTGAGTCCCAAGAAATTGAGTGATAGATGCCTTCCTTCAGACCTCTTCCTGGCAGACATCCCAATATTGGGTCTTCTGATAAAGGGTTTGTGGACTTGGCTAATAAAGCAGTGAGTCTGAGTTGGACTAGCCATGGCCACTTGCATCTTCTGGACAAGAACAATAGTTGGTACTTAAAATTCTCTTGAGAGAAAGTGATGTTTGGTTTATCTCATTATTATGTCATTGGAGCAGCAACTGCCTTGAAAAGAAGTGATTTGTTACCCTGCCCTATTGTCGCTGCTCTTTCTTTTAAAAAAACAAACAAACAAACAAACAAAAAAAGGGATCTCATATATCCCAGGCTGATATCACACTTGCTCTGCAGCCATGAATGACCTTGAACTTCTGATCTTCCTGTTCTTACCTCCAGAGTTCTACACTGTCATACCCAGTTTTGTGTGGTGCTGTGGATCAAAGAAACACATGTATAATTAGTGGGGACTGGAGTGCAGGAATTGAAAACCATTTAGAGCAAAGGGATATCCCAACCTATTCACAGTAAACTCTGTAGTCCCAAAGCCTAGATCTACCCTGGAAAAACTAATAGACAACTACCTAAGCTACGTGGAATTGGAATTGTGGGCCAAGGTCGTGTGCTTAAAGTATCTCTGAGAGGATGTGACAGTTAATCAGCATTGTCAACTTGACTGGATTTAGAATCTCCATGGAAACACCTCTAGATATCTCTGTGAGGATGTTTGCAGAGGAAATTGAATTCATGGAAGGAAGACACCCTGAATGTGTGCAGCGGCACCACAAAGGAGTGGGGTGGGTCCTGGACTGCAGTGGGGAGGGGAGGAGTCAGCGAGCAGAGCACCAGCACTTATTTCTTTGTGCTTCCTGACTCTGAATACACTGTCACCCACTGTCACATGCTCCTGCTGCCATGGCTAGAGCCACTCTAGATAGACTTTACCCTCAAGCTGTGAAGTAAACTCAACACTTGCTTAGGCCGCTTATCACAGCAACCAGAAAAGTAGCAAATACACTGAGTCTAGGCTCTAAAAGTCCTGGGCAGAGGCCAAGGCATTGATAATAAAGAGAAACTACAAGGCAATCATTTGCCTTGAAGACAATCTGCACTATTAATTCAAAAATCTATCCCTTGCTTTGTCCTTGGGCTGCTTCACCGATTTGCTTCTTCGGTGGAGGTAAAATTCTTAAAGAGAGAATATGTGAGGCAGAGATGCTAATTGCCATGGCTTCTCTAAGCTCTTTGAGATCTAAGATAACTGCCTTTATTGTTCTATGTGAGAAAGGAGATACATTTGAAAGGAAAGCTTTTAATTTATTCTTAAGAGTATAACCAAGTGATCTAGCCAAACATGTTCCCTAAATAGTATCAGTCAATATTTAATGAGCTACTTAAGATGTGCTAGGCACCATGCTAAACATTTTATATGAATTATCCTCTTTAAACTTTCAAACTGGCTTAGGAGAAGGGCTATTGTTACTTCTTGAGAGGGTAGTTGCTGTTATTTCTGACTTCACTAGAAGTTACTAGGTCATCTAGCTTGATATGGGTTTGAAAAATGTATTAACAGCCTATAGAAACAAAATTATGCTTCATTCTAAGTGTGTGTGTGTGTGTGTGTGTGTGTGTGTGTGTGTGTATGTGTCTTGGGGTGCTACTCTTTAAAACTTTTGTGATTGACAGATTCTATTTAGAGGGCTGGTGAGATGACTCAGCAGGTAAAACAATTCACTGTTGTGCTTGACAACTTGAATTTAATCCCCAGGACCCACATAGTTAAGGGAGGGAACTGACTTCTGCAAGTTGTTCTATGGCTTCCACATGCACTGGTAGCAATGTTCCCTAAATAAGGAAATAAATGTAAAATTATAATCGTAATAATAATAATAATTATTATTATAAATATTATTAAAAAATAATAATAATAAAGGAAAGGTCCATCAAAGAAAACTTGCTGAACAAAACCTGGATGAAGTGGTATTAACCTGTAACCCCACTATGAAAGAGGGTCATGAGTTCAAAACCAGTGTGTACACACACATTTGCACACAAAATGAATAAATAAAATTTTAAAACACACCCAACTTGAGCTTCTATTTAGAAAAATTTTATTGTTACTCAGAAACACATCCATTACGCAAAGGAAAGTGTTATGGTGTACATAATTCAGGATTTTTTTTTTAGAAAGGATCTCTTGGGATAGTCTTGGACTTGCTATATGATGAATCAATCTGCCTCTACCTCCTGAGTTCTGACATTATAGGTATATATTATTATGTCCATTTATATGGTACTGAGGATAGAACTCAAGGCTTCATGTGCTAGGCACACACTCTATCTTCTGTGCTACATCCCCAGTTGCAATTCAGTTTTATAGTGGATAGTTAACCTAAATTCTCTTCCCTGCTCATATTCATATACCTACTTACATACCTCTTTCTCTGTTGGTTAAGAGAATGTTCCTGCCTAGTAGACACATGCCATGAAGAAAAATGTGTGTAGACGATTGATTCTCTTTAAAAACTGGTTTTATCTGCCAGGCAGTCGTGGTGCACACCTTTTATCTCAGCACTTGGGAGGTAGAGGCAGGGTGATCTATGAGTTTGGGACCACCTTGGTCTATAGAGCTAATTCTAGGACAGCCATGGCTACACAGAGAAACCCTGTCTCAAAAAACACAAACAAACAAACAAAACATGGCTTATTGAATTACAGTCTCCTATCTTCTAAAACTCTTGTGCTTTTTGTGCTGAGGGTCAAGCCTCTTGCCTTGCACATGCTAGGTAAGTGCTCTACCACTGTGGAGCTCCAGTCCTAATGCTTCCCAGGATGAGACTGTTGAAATGCAGAATTCTCTAACAGGCAAAGTAAAGTAGAGTGAGAAGATTAAAATGCCCCAGGGAGAATGCAGGCTTGGGCATACAGAAGATGGGGATTTAGGGAACATTGCTGCCAGTGTCCATTCATATCATCTTGGACATGTTATTTTCTCATCTGTATAACATGAGCTTGACTGTAATGTTCTTTCCGGTGCTACAACTGTAAGCTGAGTTTACAGGGTTATCAAACAGCCATGAGGTATTTAAAGTAGTTCCTTTAGATATAAGAAAGTAGCCTTAGTGCTGCACGTAGTGGCTCACACCTGTAATCCAAGAACTCTGAAAGGCAAAGGCAGGTGGATCTCTGTGACTTTGAAGCTAGCCTGGTCTACATAGAGAATTCTAAGACAACCAGTACTACACAGAAAGACTCTGAGATGAAAGAAGAAGAGGAAGAGGAAGAAGGGAAGGAAGAGGAGGAAGAGAAGAGGAAGAGGATACTGCTTGGCAAAGTAGTCTAGGGTAGAGTTAAGAGCATGGATTATGGAGTTGGACTTTATTTTTATTCCTTTATGTGTGTGAATATGTATGTATGTGTCTGAGTATGGTGTATTTGTCTGTGATGCGTGTGTGTGTGTGTGTGTGTGTGTGTGTGTGTGTGTGTGTGTGTGTGTGTGTTGCGGGGTGTTCGTACACACAGAGGCCAGAGGAAGATGCCTAAGAGCCCTGCTCTGTAGTTAACTCTGCAGACAGTGTCTCTCAGTGAACTTGAAACTATGCAAGCAGCCAGCAAGTCTCAGTTATCCTCCTGTCTCTGTCCCTCAAAGTGCTGGGATTGCAGGCACACGTATGGTGAGTTTCTGGTCTTTTTACATGGGTGCTGGGATCTGAACTCAGGTCCTTATAATTGCACATCAAGTGCTCTTTTCTGCTAAGTCATCTTTATAGCTCCTCCGGACTTGGACTTTAGTTTAAAAACTGGTTCTGCTATCTTCTAGTGGGTTCCCGGGGACAGATTATCTAACCTTTCTAAACATCAGTTTTTTGCATCTTTGAGAAGACAATAGAACATATATAAGCTTCTGAAGATGAAAGGCAATAATACATATAAAGCAGTTAGCCCAGCATCTGACAACGTAGAAATGCTCAATCAAATGTCCCTGCTAGCACTGTTGGCACACTTAGCTGTTAATGGAATTCCCCTCACATAGGCACAGATACACTTCAGCATTATTCCCTGGCTACAGCTTTCTCTTTCAAGAAGGGATTGGAGAGAGGCATGTGTGGATCTTTTTGGCCCAAGGTAGCTCTAGCTAGGCAAGTCTGAATTCCATTCCTTGCTCTGTTTTCTCACGGTATCCTCATCAGGGAAATGATAGCAGGTGTAATGCCTGGCCAGGAAGGTCTCTATTACAATGATAGATGGGAAGGACTTACTACTGTGCTTCTTATCCAGAAAGCACTCATTAAATGAGGCCCATGGTAAAGGTGATAATAACAGTCATAGTAAGGGACAACCACCATCCCAAACACACAACCCTGAGAGGGGATTGGGGTTGACACACATGTACAAAAGGAGCAGTTGCTGTTTCTGAAAGGCTAGCAAAGAAATGTGGCTTCTCAGACAGTAGTTAGGTATTTCAAACAGACCTGTTTTTGGAGGTGTGACAAAAAACGATTGAGTAGAGCATAGTTCTTATTTATTTTGCCAGTCCCTTTATACCTGAGAACCTTAAAGAGAAAGATGTGGTTCTAAAGTAACCCTGTTCTTCTAAGGCTCAATTTCAGTTGTTCACGACATCTTATCCATAAGCTTTGTCAGGAGCATCTCAGTACATGTGGGAAGTCTCTGCTCTTCTTTGCTGAGGTGTACAGCACCTAACTTCCTGAGCTTCCTGATGAGTATAGGATGGGTTTGCTGGCTACCACACAGATGTGCAGAAACAATGGTTCTCAAGGATATGATGTTAGAATAGGTGAACTTGTACGTGGGCTGTAGAGGCATTATCCAATAGACGTCAAAGACTGAGTGTTCCTGCTGGTTTGGGAGATGTGCCCATTTAACTGAAAGTTGGTAGAGGGAATGCTTCTTTTGTTGTCCCTCCATTTTTTCTTTAGTATTCTGTTAAGTCTAATCAGAGAAAGAAAACAGCCAGTTTTGCAAGTCAAGCCATGTGCCAGGTTTCTATTCTTTCCCAGACTACATGGAGTAGGAGGGTGCTGGCTAGTTTCCAAGGTACCCTATGAGACACCCACCCTCAGTCCCAGCCTCATGCATTCTTCGACTCTTTATTTAAGATGTACTAACCATAGGAATGGAAGGCTTCTCCACAGTGATCTTCCAGTAACATTTCTTCAGTGTCCCAGGTATCTATTCTCTTTTTTGGCCTACGAGCTGAGGTTATAGAAATGAAAATGAGTTTTGATTTTGGATAAAGATTTATGGGTAGTTGATAATACCTAGAAAGACATCCTCACTTTTTATCCCAAGAGCTGTGCCCATTTTCTCCTTTGTAGCTTTGACCTAGGGCACGTCCTTCGATGTATGCACAACTCAGCCTAAGGTGACATGATTATTAACAGTTGGCACATAAAGTGATGAAAGACTTTTCATGTCAGTCATCATGAGCATTTAAGGTTTTTTTATTGTGTTTGTGTTTGTGTAGAGTGTGTGTGTGTATGTGCTTGTATACATATGTATGAGGAGGTCAGAGGTTAACGCTTCATGTTTATGTTTGTTTTTGTTTTTTGAGATAGGGTCTCTCACTGAACATAGTTTCACTGATCAGCTAGACTGAGTGGCCAACGAGCTCCAGTTACTTCTTTCTCTATCCTACTCCCCACAATGCTAGGGTTACAGGTGTATACCAACAAGCTCAGCTTTTATGTGGGTGCAGGGAATCCAAACTCAGGTCTTCGTGTTGGCATGGAAGGCACGTTAAGCACTGAGTCATCTTCCCAGTCCTGCATCACTAGGAATGTTAATGTCTCCATAGTGTGGAGGCATCCTAATGTATTTAGTTATCCCTGTTATTGGACATTTACATCATTTCCAACACTTAGCTCTTATACTGGATGCTATCATTTGAATGTTCTTTAGTATACTTTTTTGTGTACTTCTGTAATTATCTTTGTAGACAGCTAAGAAATGAGACTAGTAGTTTAAAGGCTTCCATATTTTTAAGTTCTTTTTTAAAATTTATTTTATTTTAATGTATATGAGTCTTTTGCCTGCATGTATATCTGTGCACCACATTCATGGCTGTTAAAGTCAGAAGAGGGCATGGGATCCCCTGGGACTGGTATTACAGATGATTGTGAGCTACCATGTGGTTGCCAGTAACCTAACCTGGGTCTTCTGCAAGAACAACAAGTGTTCTTAACCACTGAACTATTTCTCTAGCCCCATTTTTAAAGTTCTTAGCTGAGCTGTAGGTAGTGGCACATGCCTTTAGTCCCAGCACTCGGACGGCAGAGGCAGGCGGATCTCTGTGAGTTCAAGGCCAGCCTGGTCTATAGAATGAGTTTCAGGACAGAAAGAGTTACAACAGAGAAACTCTGTCTCAAAAAACCAAAAAAGAAAAAAAGAAAAAAGAAAAAATTTTAATGATACTGAGAAAAGGAGGGAGGAGAGAGACGGGCAACATACCTTCATAATGGTTATAGCAATTTGCACTTCCACCATTGGCAAGCCCTTTAAGTTATCAGTATAGCCACCCAAAGAAAGATCTTGTGTCAACTAATGCTGGGCCACCATGCTGGCCTGTCAGAAGGTGGCCTCCAAGCTTCGTCCCATATTCCTCCCAACAACAAACCGGAGTGTGAAAAATGAGTTTCCTTCTTAAAATAGGAATGCTATTGTAGAAAATATAAAGGAAGGCCTATATATCTTTCCTTCTATAACCAATGATTCAACACTACCTTTGAAAAGATTGTCATCAATAGATGGAGCTGGAGTCTGTATGTCATAACATGGACTGTTACAAGGCTTAATGTTATTCTGAGCCCCAATCTTCCGAGAACATTCACCTTCTTCCGTGATTACATCCAGAGCAAATGTTACTGACATATTCTTTTTGGGCCTTATTCGGAGACCATCTTTCTGTATACCAAGAAGAAGAGGAAATTGTCTATTAGTTCTCAATAGAGAACCATAGGCAATAGCATTTAAAAAGCCATTTACCTGTAAGATTGGCTTTAGGGGCCTAGCATCCAGTGAGCGTTGTATTAAATGCTGTCTTGATTCATAATGCTGTCTTTTCTCAAAGTGTCTTTGTTCAACATGCTGTCTATGCTCTAGGTGTTGGTGTTGTCTTTTCTCAAAACGATGTCTGTTGTCTTTGAGCATTCCCACTCTGTTAGCTAAGCTAAGAACAAACCATTAGTAGACACAGACATATTTTAAGATTTTTCTTCCTGTTTTGGTACTGGGGACTGAATCCAAGGCCTTCCACATGTGAGGCACAGGCTCTGCCCTTGAGCTGTACCCACCGCCTCACTGGTTCTTTATCTGGTGCAGCCACTACCCTGACCTTTCCATGTGCCTTGGGTCAGCGAAAGTGACAACAGAGTAAGAAGACACTTAGGCCTTTTATTCCTCAAAACCCTGACTGTGGCCTGTTTTATTTTTCAACATTTCCATCCTTTCCTATGATTCCATGATTAGGAATATCAGAGAACTGAAGGCTGAGAATTTGGAGCAGCTGTGTAACATTCATCTTTAGAATATTGCCAGTGGGCTCCTTAAGAGGCACATGTTATTCTTTTGTCTTTCACATGGCAACTCAGGAACAGAAGCCCTACTTTGGAGAAGTTTTAATGTTGATAGGTTGGATTTACCTTTCTTTTTTCTTAAAAAAAAATCTATATGCTATTCCTCTTACTAACATGACTGCTGAAGTTGGACCAGGACTGGTAGTGTACATAGCAATTTCAGTGGGCATTGACATAGCCCCATTTGGGCCATCAGATTCCAAAGGACTTGCTGCCCAGAAATCAAGCACCTCTCAGAACTCACAGGTCATGTTGAAGATTGACTCTCACTTCTTACCAGTAAATTTAATGAAAGCAGTCCTGTACCTGTCTGATGAGCATCTTTCTCCACAGCCTCTGATGTTCTTGGAGGTTGAAATGCTCATACTACTGGGTGTTTGTTGTCGGGTATACAGCTCATCATATCGATCCCCAATGGCAGCTAATAGCCAACGCAGCCCTATAACTATTGTCTGTTGGTGCCTCTTTTGCAGGTTTTTCATGGTTGAACATGGCTCCTGTAAAAAAGAGAAAAGTTCTCAGACCTGGATCCCTGACACTTTGTGGCCCAAAGACATGATCACAGTCATTTAAATAGCAGAGGTAGGTGTGCTGTGTCTAAATATGTTCTTGACTTCCAAGGAGACACTCAGCATTCACATCTGAGAGAGTAGATGAAAAGCATAAATGCTAAGGCCTTTAATAAAATGGCCATAGTACCTTCATTGTGTGACCTCAAGCAAGTCCTTGAGACCCTGTGGCCTTTCTCACTCTATAAAATTGGGGATATTAAAATCTTACATAACTGCTTTGAAGGCAGAGTGTAATATTTGTTGTCATTGTCAAGTTAAAAATAATCACTGTAGATGTTGTCTGTCAAGGAGAGGAACTTTGCCCCCAAGCCGACATATGGGGTCGATGATAGAGAGGGTCCTGATTGTATTAGCCAAGACCTGAAGGAAGAGAAAGGAAATACTGACACTTACCACTCGGCACATGGACTTAGTCTCATTCACTAGCCTCTCCAGGAGTAGATAGTCAATGATATCACAAGGCAAGAGGGCATCTTTCTTGTCTTGTTTGTTTGCCAGGCTAGAACAGGGCATATAAGAGGGCAGAAAGACAAGAAAAGTGAAACCAATGTAAAGTCAAAAGGCAGGAAAGCCCAGTATGGTGGTGTACACCTTTACTCCCAGCACTTGGGAGGCATCTCTGTGAGTTCTAGGCCAGCCTGGCCTAATAACAGACCTTGTCTCAAAGACAAACAAACAAACAAAAAAACAAAACAAAAACAAACAAAAAACAAAAGGGGGTAGGGGACACTAACTGTAGTATAACTATTAACATGTCCAGAATGGGGCTTAAATACACACCCAAAAAGATGAGCTAGATAGTTTTCCTAGCCAACTTTCAGTGGAGGAAACCATAGTGCAAATTATTTGAAGCCAAGCTAATCCCCAGAGCTCATTTCCCACTTCCTCTTTATCATGTCTCATACTTCAATTACAATCACTAATTGGGATATGTACAGATGTGGATTTTTTACATCTCTAAAACTCTGCTCATACTCTAGTTGAGGTTGCTAATGAGGAATGAGAATGGCAAAAAGGGGAGGTGGAAGAGGTGAAGAATGACAGGCTACTGGAATTAACCCCCTGAAATGAGTACCAGTTACATAAGTCTCGAGCAACCAACTAAGGGAGGAAGAAGGCATTGGAACTGATGGTACAAATAGTTTGCTCTCTGCCATCATCAAGTTTCAGGATCAGAAACCCTAACCTGTAGCCTTAGATTCATGCCATGTAGACGTTGATTTACGGTAAAAGCCTGTTTATTCTTTTGCTAATTTAACCACCAGTCCTAGTGCTGGAGCTCTGGAGCATTTCAGACTCTGTATAATCTATTCTTAAGCTAGAACTGGAAGGCTCAGCCTCTGTACAATCTAGAACATTTAAACCTCTGTAAAATCTAATTTACCTCTGAGACTTACTGCTGACTGAGCCACTCTTACAAACTCCTTCTGAACTCTTACTCTTCTGGTTCAACTCAACTCACTTCTCTAAACTGCTGGTTCAAACTGACATTCTGAGCTGGCTGACTGTTTCTGATTGAACTCTTCTGACTCTGGTTGATTCTCTGACTGCCTCAGACTGAACTGAACTGCTCTGCTCAGCTTCAAACTGACTCATTCTTCCCGCCTGATACTGACTTCTGCCGAGCTGCCTCTGTGCCTCTGTGTCTCTCCTCCAGCCTGCCTGCTTCTGTAACTCACTGCTCCATAGTGCCTCAGTCAGCCTCTCTGCCATTGCCTCAGTGAGACTTCTTCATTGTCTCTGTGTCTTGTCCCCCCATCTGCCTGCTTCAGACTGCTCCCTTCATACTCCCTGCTGTAACTGACTCTTGTGTAACTCTCTGCTCTGAGCTAAAAGCCTGCATTTCTATCATGAGAGTTGGGCCTGTCCTCACTCTGATTCATTCTGCTAACTCTTCCTCTGATTAGTCACTTTGCCTGTCACTTCCTATCTGACAATGACTCTTTTTGAGCTCCGCCTCCTTTGTCTGCTTTGACATTCTGTTTCTATTTTAGGAATTAAAGGTGTAGACCACCACTGCCTTCTGAATACTGGGATTAAAGATGTTTGCTATACTGCGGTCTGAACACTGGGATTAAAGATGTGTACCAACATTCTCAACATTCTTTCTCCATTCTATCCGGACCACCTAGGCCTCTGAATGTAATTCTTTCATATAGACCCCTGGAATATAGACACCTCCTAGCTTTCACACAGACCTATTCTTCTACAAGAGCAAATTTAGGTAAAGAGTCTTCAGGAATATTTCAGGGTTGGGGATGGTGGATCCAAATATTTCTCTTTGATGAAGAGTCAGAATTAGTTTGTACAGTTAGGTATCAAATCCAACATGACAGTGTGTGGTAGAAAGTGACTCTTGAAAACAGTCACCAGTGAACTGGACCTTTCTACCTCATTGAGTTTAAAGAGCTCTAGTTCCCTGTGGCAAAAGGAGCACCAAGCCCTTTATCTTTATACATTCCTTAAGGCACAAATTGGTAAGGAAAAGTAGTACACATAGGCAGAAACTTACATTAAGATGGGCTTCCCTGATACCCTTTTATCAAACATCAGGCGTGTTAAGATGATCTTCACTTCCTGTATTCGTGATATATCACTAGAATCCATAACGAAAATAAGCCCATGTGCCTCAGCATAGTAGCCTGGCCATTTTTCTCGTCCTTTTAGGTCTCCGCTCAGGTCATAGACAGATACTTGATAATCATCTAGTAAAAGTGTAATCTGTGTTGGTTTCATGTCTCTGTGCATTTTGCTAGGAATTACTACAAATAGAAGGAGAGGAGAAATAACCACAGTGTGGCAAAATATAGTTAGAGAAATTTGTTCATTCTTTCACAGAGCCTGCTCTCAGAAACCATACTAAAGCAGCCTGCCACTCTGCTCATACTCATGGATATATCGTTCTAGTTCTTCGTGAGGCTGTCCTAGAGCAAAGAGTGAGTCGAAGCATGCCTCGAACTCCAGATTTTCTCACCCTGAGAGCAGTAGGAGTTCAGTTGCTCCCCACTTTTCTTAGCCCTGGCCAGAACCCAGCTAAATATTAAATACTGCCTGCTTCACAGCAGGTCACTAGCAAAGAAATGTGGCTTGGTTGGTGCTTATCTGCATTGTAGCTGGAAGTCTAGGGCTGAACACATTTACTGATAAGGTCTCTTCTTTTCCCTGTGGGACTACACCTTGCAGAGGGTGCCCTTTAAGGACTTTGACTCTTAGAGCTCCCCATGCAAATGTGGCTATTCCAGTATCCCTTTCTTAACCAATGACTCCCACCCCTGGGTACCAAAGACCTTCCCTCACTCCCACCCTATAAATATAATGACCCTTGCATTAAACTGAGAGATATGTTCCTTTAACAACCTCTCCAAGAGTCCTGGTCTCACTCTTGTTGCCTCTTAGTCCTCTGATCTGGGATCTGCCTGGGTGCGTTGACCCACACCCTGCACTTTTCTTCTCAGGAGCTAAGCTAGCGGCTGATAGCCTAGCCATCCCCTAAGGAGGGAAGCAAGACCCCACAGACACAGAGTGGGAAGAACCCATATTTCTTTGGTGTTTTCTTTTGTTTGTTTGTTGTTTATTTATTTAGACAGGGTCTCTCTGTGTAGCCTTCACTGGTCCTGGGACTCACTCAGTAGAGCAGGCTGGCCTGGAACTCACAGAGAACCACTTGCCTCTGTCTACTGAGTTGATTACAGACATGCGCCACCCTGCCTATCAAAATGAATCTTTCTAAATTATCACTTTTCCTGTGCTACTCTTCCTGGCTTTATGACATCAGTGAGTAAACTGAATAGTGGCCACAGTGGAGCTGTTTCCTATCCAAGTCACCTCTCTGTACATGCATGTCTGAGTCTCTCTTTTCTGGCCCTTTACAAACTGCCATTCTCTCCACCATTCTATGCTTAGTTCATGATCGTTTTTATAAAACAGCAATTTGGATCTTGTTTATTGTAGAAAAAATTCCCTCACACCAACGTTAGTCTATATAAGGTACTTTCTGCCCATGTGTTTACCATTATTATAACACATATTAGAGTCATAAATTCTATTGTTTACTTAACCGAGTTCTAAACTGCAACAGGAGGATGAAGTCTTAATTTTATCCATTATATTCATGAAGTTGAGCACAGATGATAGCACACAGGTACTCAATATTTGATGAATGAATGCCAATTCTTTCTCTTTTACAGTTTCTTCAAGGCCCAACCACCACATTCTTCAGGAAGCCTTCTTTGCCCACCTCTCACAGCTCTTAGTACATTGTTGATGTAGGCATTGACCTATTTTTGTGTTTGCCCATTACCTTACAGTAGGGGTTCAATGATTGCTTACAACCTCTATTATTATGAATGAGGACATGAAGTGTCTTTTGTGTATCTCTTCCAAGAAACTATACCAGATGCGGGCACATTTCCTGTGTAAAAGCTTTGCCTAGAACGCAGTATCCTGTAAGGAACTAGATGCCTAATTCAGCCCCTAATAGAAATTCATTTTACAACAACAGTCTTATATTCTTTCTAGTTTGTTGAACAGATGGTTATGCTCTAAGTTTCTGCTCACATTAATAGTTAATAATTTTGTAGATTCTCTACACTGGGAGTCCTCAGTCTAGAATCAGTGATTTCTTATTTGTAGTCTTAGATATGTCTGTGACATTTTCCATAGGATTGCCAAAATAAATTCTTAGATTAACTTACTAATATGTTTTCAGATTTTTGGAATGCTTGTTTATATACACTTACGAATAAACACATCTGTATGTGTATATAATATGGGCACTATACTTTAATATGGTTTCATAAAATTTCTTCTATTTTCATATTAGTCAGTGGTCTTTTAATTATAGCTTTCAGAAAGCATGTACATTTCAGTCACAATTTTGACATTATATTTGCTAGCTAAATTTGACTACTTGAAAACATATACTTATAAGTAACATTATACAGACTGAGCAGGTTGTACTTATGTATTTAGAAATATATATGTATATATATATCTGCACACATGTATATGTATATAAAATTTATAGCCATACATTTATATGTAATAATAATTATTGAAAAAAGAGGCCATGGATATGAAAAAGGGCAAAGGGGGAGTATATGGAAGGGTTTTGGGGGAGGAAAACGAGGGTGCAAATGATGTAATTATATTATAACATCCACAAATAAAAGTAAAAAAAAAAGAAAAGAGAAGTGAAAAAGTTAAAACTCCGGAAGATAATTTTAAAATCTTGTTTTCTGCATCTCAGAAAGCTTTATCATTTCTTTTTCTGTCAGAACATAACACCATGTTTTTTCTTCTTACTTAAAACTAATTTCTTCTTCAACAATGTGGTCTGTTGCTGATGACATTAGATGCCACAAGACATAGTTCCTTGTCAATTTGTATTTATCTTATTTTTTCTTAATTTATAAACACCCCAAGGACAAATTCCAACTCTCATTTATCTCTATATTCCTGGCTGAGTGTTTCATACAGTATGGTTTCGGGGTAGTGTGCTCCAGAGTTTCATGAATGTGCTTATTAATCCCTACCCTGGAACAAATGACTCAAGAACTCAGACTCTCTAAGCTTGGGGATGGAAGCATCTGTACCATTTGTAACCAATTGACTATGGTTAGCATGATCCTGATGTGATTCTTCTGCACTTTGAAGCTTGCGAATCACTGCTCTTGAGAGCTATGAAACTTAGGTGTGGTTGTGTCTCAGCATCGTCTAATGAGAATGAGGAGCATGGGCCCTCACTAAACTGAAATAACTGAACTTCCTGATGGTAGGCTAAGAAGTCTGAAGGCTTCCCAGGTGACTTTTATCACTGCCTCGTTCTCCAGATTTACCTTCCAGGCTTTTAAAAACCTGTGGTGCTAGTCATTCTCCAAGATTTGGTTTACATAGGGGTGGTGCTCAACCATTATGTTGTTTGTAAAGCACCCAGGTTGAGCCTGGAGAAATGGTTCAGCAGTTAAGAGCACTTGCTGCTCTTCTGGATGGATTTGGGTTCTGCCACCCTCATGGCAGCTCAAGCCTCTCTGTAGTTTCAGTTCCAGGGTATCCAATCCCCTCTTCTGGCCTCTGCTCATACTCCATGCACATGGTAAACATAGATACATGCAGGCAAAACACTCATACGTATAAAATAGGTAAATTTTTTAAAAAAAATATCCAGGTGATTGGAATATATAGTCAGATAGTCGGATTGAGAATCACAGATCTCAATGTTTTTTTATTTAAGGCACCTGTCTGTGCTCATGGTTGAGTTTCTTGCCCCACGACACCATGCCATGGAAAACAATTGTAATGAATGGTGTCATCAATAATGATGGCCTGTATGCCAAAACTATTTTGTAGCTGATGCCTTTAAATGTCCATACAAGTTACTATCTGTAAACTGGAAGTTTTTTTCTAAACAATTACCTGTTTGTGGCATCCATCTTAAAAAAAAAAAAAACTTATGGGAACAGGAGAAGTGAGGTATTTAATTTTTGATACAGAGAAACCTACTAGATTGACTCTAAGTGGACCTGCATGAACACAGGTGGCCCGAGACATATTTCAGAATGTGCTATTAATGCCCATTAGAACATTTCTGTGAATGAAGTCACTATCATAAACCGATGCATTTATGAGCCATCCCCAAGTTATTCACTGAGCACAAGGCAAGGTATGCAGTAACGAACTACTTCCACTCTGCTCTGGGAGTCAGAATGGAAAACAGCCACTAGTCTAAGACGAATAGCTTGTGGTTAATTTCAGACAAGGGCCTCCCACAGCTGACTGGCCATCAGAAACATCTGGGGAGTTATCACATTGTGGGTTCCCAGGCCCCACCCATACTGAATGGGGATCCGGAGCTGAGGCAGCTGGAGCTCTAGAAAAGGATCCCCATTCTTGTCAGTAATCTTGTGGTTGTCCTGCCTGGTTCTTTGACTTTCCTTTCGCTGTTTACTTTTGGTCACCTCTGCCTTTCAGAATTGAGAGAAGGAAGGAGTCGAGTATGCTGCATCTAAGGGAACATGCTAGGCTGATGTGTTGGCTAAAATGCACTTGGAGGTGCTACTGGGGGCCAAGGGAGGAGTTCTGAAGCAGCATGTAGTCTTGATGGAATGGTGGAGGACTTTCATTCCATGAGTCATTATTGAAGATAATACAGTACAGGCACAGAGAGGAGGGAAAGATCCATTTCTTCTCACCCGGTGGTGAGAAGTGGTGGTTTTGGAATCCTGCAAGGATCTTGGGATAAGTGCAGGCTAGAGGGTGTGGGCAAGGAATATGGTGTGGGGAGTTAAGGAGGTCTTTCCCGTGTCCAGGTGTGAAGATGCAGGAAATGCAGCCTTGTGACATACTCTGGTGTGGCAGAGGAATGACAAAGCATTGCTTTTTGTTGTATCAGAGTACTATATGTGAGGAACTTGGGAAATGAAGCTGGAGGAGGAGTCAGAGCCCCAAACAGGACCTCACTTGCTGCCACAGTGGGTAAGTTTTGTTTCAAAAACAATGGGGAGACTGAGCAGGGGAGTGCCACAATTAGGTTTTTGAATCTCTCTGAAAATTAGAGAAGTAACTAGAAATAACGAGATCAGCCAAAAGGCCAGTCTTGTTCAAGGAAACTGAAAAAACTTCAAGTAGACATGGGCAGAGGTGTCAGGGTAACCATTTCCTACACTTTGCTGAAGGTTGCCAGTCATATGAAACTCAAGAATGTTATCACACTCCTATATATTAATTCAATAAACACTGATGATGGGCCAGACTCTGTGTTGACCTCTGATCGATTAACAGTTACTTGGGCCTTCACAACTAGGATAGCAGCTTCCTGCAGTGCTATGTAATTGCTTCTGGAAATGTCAAAGGATTAAGCTGGAGATGTCAGTTCAAGTATTAGACTTGAACTGACACATTTCTCAAGCTCTAACTTTCAATATCAGCTGTCACAGATTTTGTGTTATAACACTTATCACTCTACACTTGTCTCTTATCTAGACCAAATTACACATGAACTGAGCTCTGAAACTAAGCAGTGTTTCAAACACACTATTCTGCAAAATTGAATGCAATGTTTTCCATAGCTTAGGCTCATTTATATTGACATCATGAGAAGACTTTGGATAAGGACATCTTATAAAGGGAGGAGGTACAGACATTGTATAAATAGCTTGTTAATACCTAATGAAGAGACTGAGCTATTTATCTTTACAAGAGAGAAACCTAGGGCCAGGAAGTAAGGCTAAGGTGGAATAAACATTTCTGGCAAAGCCAGAAACCAATGCTCTTAGTTTCTCACATCTTTGAAAGGCCTCCATAAGATGACTTTTGCCTGAGTTGTCCAAGCCAATGACAATGATAGTCACATTCCTGGAAGAGGAAAAGAAAAACGGTCAAAGCCACAAACCCCTTAATTTTTAGACTACAGAGTTCTACGCTTTCTCAGAGTTTGAAGCTTTGCTTGCAATTGTCTCAACGCATGTATCGTAAAAAGCCCCACCACAGTGGTGGGAGTGGTGGGGCAACCTCTCTCAAATCCTGTAAGGATGCTTCTCCTTCCTGATACATTCAATGTGTAAAATGGCCATCCTCTCTCAACTCTGTTCCAGATCTTGTACTTGCTGTTTAATCATTTCACAAATGTGTCATGGTCATTTGTGCCTTGTGAAACTTTAGGCAGATATTTGGGAAGTCATTGCAGATTGGGTATAGAAAAGTAGTTGTAAGATTACCTTTGTTTGTGATCTGTGCCCTTTTGACGAGACCAGCAGGCTGACAAAAGTCGGAACATGATTCAACTTGGTTCTTAAAAACTAAGGGACAAAAATAAATGACAAGGCACATTGATCGTGAATTAAGTCAGTTTGTCATTATACAAATGCTGATAAACAGAAAGTCTGGGACTGTTAGAATTTCACTGCATCATTCAACCCAGCCTAATTTGTGTCATAGAGGAAAGACTGGCTAGCCTGAGCTCCAGTGACAAGTTTTGAGCTACTATGTAGCTTTTTACAAAACTTGTTACTAAAGCATCCTACCCAACAGGCACAATGCTTTAGTTATAGTATGTAGCTTACTACTAGGAATGCCTTTATTCAGTCTTGGGGAAAGGTGGGATGATGTGTTGGAGAAGAACCAGTTTAGCTTAAAGAACCATTGGAGGACCTGTTCTAAGTAACACTTCTCTATTGGGCTTGGTCCTATTATTGCCTCAGCTTCAAAGGTAAAGGTTTCAGTGACCCATCTTTCAGTTCTTAGGAGCTATAGGGATCCTCACACATCACCTAGACTAATAGATATTAAACCTCAATCCAGATGCCCACTCTCAGAGATTCCAAGGGAGTTACAGATATTTCTCAAGGGAGTTTAATGTGCAGCTGGATTTGGAAGTGATTGCCTAAGTAAAAGATAATTTAGGCAGGTGCTTAAGGTTCTATGTTGTAGCATGTATGAATACTTAACTTTTTTGAGATAGGATCTTACTTTGTAGCTCTGGCCAAGAACTTGCTACATAGACCAGGATAGTCTTGAATTCACAGAGATCAGCCTGCCTGAGCCTTCTGAATGCTGGGATTAAAGTCGTGTGCTACCAACCCTGGCTTCATTCCTTTTTATGACAGAAAAATAGTAGGTATATCACATTTTATTCATTCATTCATCAGCTGATGGACATTTAGATTGTTTCTATTTAGTAGCTTAGAGATAATGCTGCTATAAATGTGTGTGTAAGTGTGTGGATATGTGCCCATTACCTTTGGGTATATTCCTGGGAGTAATTTCTGTGTCATACACTGTATCTGTGTTGAAACATTCAAAGAACTACTGGATTATTTTACAAGGTGGCCATAACATTTACACTGACACCAGCAAATGCTAGAGAGTTCTATTGCTTCCCCATGCACAATAAAATATATTGCTGTCTTGATATTTGTAGCTATTCTAGTAACCGTGAAATGCAATCTCATTATGATTTTGACTTATATTTCTCTAATAGTTCATTTTGTTGGAGCCTAAAGTTGCAGGAAGAACCAGTGGGTTTAAGGAAAGATGTCATTTTGTATGTATGCCTTGCCTCGATGTTTGTTGAGCAGTTTCTATGCTAGTTATTGATGAATGACTTAGCATTGTTCTGCATAGTATCCAGTCATCTGCTGTTTTGGAGCATTGTTACTTTCAAACAGAGACTCACATTTCATAGCTTGTCTTAGAGTACAGGTCACTGTTTAGGAAATTGGCTTCCCTAAAAATCTACTGGAGAATGGTTCTGGTTTATGTCAGACAAAAAAAGAAACCATATATATGGCCTGTGATCAAAACCAACCTTACTCTAGTCTTGCTCATGAGGCTAATAAGACCTAGAGACTGAAAGGACAGAGCCTAGTTGTCTTGATTCCGTCATGGCTAGCTCCCTTTGAGGCAAGGCTGCTAACAACATCTTCATGTCAGTTTCTTTCTTCAGTACATTTTATAGGTACGTATTAATTGTACAAAATAAGGAGTTTCATCATCAGTATATTTTAGTATATGTACATAATGCACTTTGATTATATTCACACACTGTGACCCTTTCACCCCTTCCCCTCCCCTTTCCCACTAGTATCCTTTCTACTTTCACATAAATCTGGATTCCATTCATATATCTTAATCATTTGCAAAGCTTCTTAACTTGATCTTAGTCTCTATTTGTCCAAATTGGTACCATACAAGTTTTTCCTTTAAGAGTAAGAAGGGCAGGTAGGATAACCACAATTCAAACTTAGGCAGTCTGGCTTAAGAGTCTGTGTATTGGGTCAGGAATCTGACAGGCTACGTGTGTGAGAGACCTGGCATATCAGAACATTACTGATGCTATTATGCTTACTCTATTGGATAGCCTGGAGTGGTATTACCTAAAGTTACGCCTATTAAGTGCCCAAAAAGTGAAAATAACTATGTATTTTGCTTACCTTGAGATGGTTATTTATTTATCTGGTAACAAGTTGGATTTGAAGCTGAAAATGTTAGCTGTGTTGCGTTTCCGAAAGACTTGTTGAGCGTTTTTAGCCTTCTGGATAGATTAACACAGCCCAGCTGTCCACTTAAAGGGTAGGCAATGTTCTAATAATGGCTGTCGAGGTTCTAGCATATCTATGGTAACTACTTCCTAGTTCTTAGCAACCAAATACATCTTTCCTTGTGTGATTAGAGCTAATTAATAAATGAGCTTTTATTCATTATAGATTTTATTTCCTTTTAAAAGTACATATAGAATTTACGGAGCTTATTTAAGTACTTTATTCATATTAACTCATCTAATCCCCTATTGCAAGATGACAAAGAAAAGATTGTCATTTTTACTGTTAAGAGATGATGTAGTTGTACACTGCTGTGGCAGCTCAGCAAGAGACACAAGGAGGCATATTTCATAACTATAAACCCTGCCAGACCTAAGCAGAGGGGACCACCATCCTGGCCAGCACCATACTCAATCCACAGTGGAACCCTGAGCATCTGTGCTCAGGTGTATTTATGAATTCAGAACTTCTTGGAAGTTCTACTGAATCCATGTGCAGATCATAAACAGTTAAACATCCCCCACAGAAATCCAACACCTTCAAGCAATACAAAATGCCAAGGCGTGTACATCTCTTTTTCCAACAGTGCGCAAAAACAATTACTTTAAACACAACTAAAAATAAACTTCCACAACATTTTCCCTTTTCTATATATAAAAAAAAATTGCTTTACCTTTACAACACAATTTAACACTATTTACCGGAGGAACAATCACGAAAGTTCTTATGCATGTGACCAAATGATACCAAACATTTATCAAGCTTTTCACAACATCTTTGGACAGCAGAAAAACATTATCAATGTCCAATTACCTGGAATTCATTCACGATCTTCTGGGCTCCTCCAAAGGCTTGGATCACTTCTCTGGCTCTGTCTTCTGCAGCACAGAGCTTGTCCTCCAGGATCTGGCTGGCTCCATTCCACTGCTGCTGCTATTCTTGTTGGTCATCCATGGTACTGAAATCTCAAAAACTGCTGGGTTCCCTTGCTGCAACTGGGCTGCACTTTCACCAATAGCCTCTCCTGGGCTCTCTTCAGGGTGCAAAGCCTCAACTGCTTTACATGACCCCTTCGATCTGGGCCTTTAACTACCATTGAGACTGCACCTTCACCAATGCTCTCTCCTGGGCTCTCTGTGCCAAACCTCAGTTGCTCTCCATGACCCCCTCATGCCTTCAAACCAGTAACACCTGGGTGAATCTTACAGTACCGAGTTCAGCTACTAGCAAGAGATACAAACTCAGCCAGTTCTGGAAGACAGTTTCTGTGTGCTGACTCTGAGGAAACACTTTCCAGATTTTAAGATAGAGTCTGGTTTGCAGGAAAAAGAACTGGTCACTTTGAGTGCAGTAAGGGTTCTCTCGTGGTGTGGAGTTACCACTTGTAGACAGATTTGCAGAATAAAAATAATGGTCAGTTTAAGCAGCTTTTTGGCTTCAAGCTGCAGCTTCCACAACAGTAGGGGGTCCTGGGCCAGTGGGAAGAATCTCCAGTTGAAACATTCTGGCAGTTTGGTGTTCTTTCTCACCACTGCTATGGGGAAACATATACCTTTCTTCATAGATCTCAAACACAACATCTTGAGCTTCACATACATACAACACAGCTATCAGAAAACTCAATTTGTGAAACAGTAAGCTACCACAAGAGGCGGGAGGGAGCATCGGCTCCATGATCAGGTAAAGTGGTAAGAACCTTGCTTATTCCTGCTCCCAGCTGAATTATTTATTTCTAAGGGCCTCCATTCTGTGGCTCTCACCTCTGAGCTTGTTTTCCTCATTTATGTATTAATTTCACAGCCTTTTCCCTTCATAGAGACTTATTTTCTCTCTCTCTCTTCTTCCTTCAGGAGCCTTCAATTAACACCTTAATCTCTGCCCTCTGGTAGCCTCTCTGAGCATACATTACTGAACTTTCTGAGGTCTGGAGTTTTTCTCTTCTTCCTTTTCTCCACGTTTGATGCAGCTAGTGTGATGTCAGTGCCCATGATGGTACACCATTTAAAGTAGTATGTTGCTGTTGCTGTTGCTGTTGCTGTTGCTGTGGCAGCTCACCAAGAGAGACAAGGAGGCATATTTCATAACTTCAAACCTACCAGACCTCAGCAGAGGAAACCACCGTTCTGGCCAGCCCCATACTCAATCCACAGTGGAACCCTGCAAATTTGAGCTCAGGTATATTTATTAATTCAGAACTCTTTCAGTGTTTTAATGATACCATGTGCAGATCATAAACATCCCCCACAGAAATACAACACCTGCAAGCAATATAAAATGCCAAGGCCTATGCATCCCCTTTTCCAACAGTGTACAAAAACAATTACTTTAAACACAACTAAAAATAAACTTCCATGACAAGATGATGTTCACAAAGAACTTAGGTAGATTGACAAAGTTTCTCCAGCCAGTGGTAAGGCCCAAATACAAATCTAGGCAGTCTGGCTTTATAGTCTGTGTTAGTTATTCCATAGACTGTAGGAGACTCAAGGTAGTAGAGGAGCTGCCTGTGCTCTGGCCTCTGTATTTTATCTGTTTATGCTTTTCCATATTTAGTCTTCCTTAGTGTGCTGGCTGGTTTTATGTCAACCTGACAGAAGCTATAGTCATCAGAGAAGAGGGAACCTCAATTAAGAAAATACCTCCATAAGTTGGGATCCTGGGCAGGCCTGTAAGGTATTTTCTTAATTAGTGATTGATGGGAGAGGGCCCAGCCCATTGTGGGTGGGGGTCATCCCTGGGTTGGTGGTCCTGGTTTCCATAAGAATGTAGGCTGTATGCAAGCCATATGAAGTAAGCGAGTAAAAAGCACTCCTCCATGGCCTCTGCATCCGCTCCTACTTCTAGCTTCCTGCCCTACATGAGTTCCTGTCCTGACTTCCTTCAGTGATGAACAGTGCTGTGGAATTGTAAGCCAAATAGACCCTTTCCTCCCAAAATTGCTTTGGTCATGATATTTTATCACCCTGAAAGCTAGATGTCTATTGCTTAATGCTTTAAAACTAAAGATTTATGATTATAGTCACTTAGATTTTGAGGCTGTGGTGGTTTGAATAAGAAATGTCCCTCGCAATACTATAGTTAGACAGCACATGCTAGCAAATAACAACCCCAGTACTATGAATGGATTACTTCTTTTTGAATTGTTGGTCCGTGGGGTCCCATAGATCTCCATACATTACAAGCTATTGTTTATGCTCTTGATTACACTCCAAAATTTGATCATAAGACTCTATTGGCAGGACTGGAGAGATTGCTCAGTGGTTAAGATCACTTGCTGTTCTTATAGAGGGCACAGGTTCGGTTCTAAGTACTCACTTGGTGGCTTACAACCATCTATAACTCCAGTTCCTAGTGATTTAACACACTCTTCTGGCCTCCTCAGGCACCAGACCCATATGAGCAAGCAAAACACACAAAAAAATCTTTAATATTGCTGGGGCTGTGGTGGTGCATGCCTTTAATCCCCGCATTCAGGAGGCAGAGGCAGATGAATCTCTATGAGTTCAAGGACAGCCTGGTTTTCAGAGTGAGTTTCAGGACAGCCAGAGTTGTAATGGAGAAACTGTCTCAAAAACAAAACAGAACTTTAATATAAAAACTCTATTGGTAAAGACACTAACTACATACTTGAGTGATGAAATATGGAGAACTCAAGCTGACCTGGAAGTTTCATTCCTACTACATAGCTTTCATAGTGCTGAAAGGTACTATGCATGCTACTGGAGGAGAAAAGTAATCATCAATCCTACATAGCTTCAGACCATATGAACAATGATACTGTCCTAGTAAGATATGTCTATTGATGTAAAAATGGTACAAATGATATGGGAGTATCCAGTCACTCTCTGATTGGATTTCAGGCCCACTCCAGGAGATGGAACCCATACCTGGCACCATTATCAAGACCAAGAACCTGTTTCTAGATAGGCCATAGGCTCTAGGGGAGAACCAATGACCATTATTCTGCTGAAAGGTCATAGTATTAAAGTCACTCCTACTGACCCCCATCAAAGAAGATTCTTCTTAGAGTAGGCAATAGCTAACACAGAGACTCCAACTGGTCAACTTGCAGAGAACAAGAGACTGCAGAGTGTTCAGGTCTAAATGGGACATCTATAACACACTTTGTCTCTGCAAGACCCAGGGATCTTCATGGAAGAGGGGGTGGGAAGATTGTAAGAGCCAGAGGTAGTGAATGAATACATGGAAACAACTTTTTCCAAACACAACAGAGCAGTTACATGTATGAACTTACAGTAGTTCTGACAGCATGTTCAAGACCTGTGAAGTCAGACAAAATTCCAGCATGGAGCAGGAGAGGTGGGTTTGTTTATTGCAAGAAGAATCTTTCTATGATCAAAATACATTGTGTTAAATTCTCAAAGAATTGATTTAAACTTTTTTAAAGAAATATCCCCCATTGGCTCGTGTACTTCAAACAGTTGGTAGCACTATTTGGGGATATTATGGAACCTTTAGGAGGTGGAGCCATCCTGGAAGCAATATTTACTCGGGACAGACTTTGAAGGCTTATAGCATCATCCCATTTACTGTTCTCTTTTTCGCTTCCTGTGTGTGGATGAATATGTGATCTCTCTGCTTCCTGCTCCTTCTGTCATTCCATGTATTCCCTACTATTATGGACTCATCCCTCTGGAATCATTAGATAAAATAAACTTTATCTTCTATAAGCTGCTTTTCATCATGGTATTCTGTCAGAGCAACAGAAAATTGCAACAGAAAATAACCAAGGGTTATTGCTCTGGGCTTTCAATATCAGCAGCGGTCCTGGCAAATAGCAGCAATTGTAATTGTTTGCTTCTAGCAGCAGTTAGTTGCATCAGACAGTAGCAAGCATCAGCGAGAGCTGGTACTTTTATGCTGTAGCTTTGATACAGGCTTCAGGTGCTGGGATCCTCAGCCTTACAGTGACAACTGTTATAGCTCTTAGACCTAGAGTGTCAGAGTCCCCAAGCCATTGACAGCTTCAGGTTTTACAGCTCTCCCTGGCTCTTATTTTCTCTATTGCTTCTGTTCCATATTATTTATAATCTAGTCATGTTCTTCAACTCTTCATCTGTCCTGTAGTTTCTACTGCTCCTGTGCTTGCTGCTGCTAACATGGCAGTGGCTTTTGCCAACTTCACTACTGTTACTGCCTTCCTTTCTTTGTGTTACCAACTCAGCTCATTATATTAATGATAAAGGTCAAAAGGAGGTAAGAAAAGACTATTGTGAAGAAGTCTTTAATTTGGTCTTAATGCTGCAAAGAGGGTGTCTCCCAGATAGGTCATAAAGTAAGCCAAACAGCTTGCTTATGTAAGTCAGAAATGGGTGTGACTGTAGCAAAGGTTCTGAGCACAGTAGACCCACATGCATATGAAAGACCATGCTTGACCCAGTAACAGTAGCCCCTCATTCAAATGAAGGCATGTGCTAGTACCAATTATAGTGTGGTCCCTCAAGCAAATGAGAGATAGTATTTGCACTAATCAAAGCAGTTCTTGATGCAAATGAAGGCTTTTATTTGCACAGATCATGGCATAGTTCCTTGTGCAAATGAGGCAACACACTTGCAACAATCACAGTAGTCATCCAAATTAAGATCTATGTTTGTCCAATCATGACAGAATCCTTCATGAAAACTGGAGGATTGCGTCTGTTGTTCATCACAATAGACCCTGCTGTAGATGACGATGTTTGAACCAATAATGGGACAGTTCCATACTTGCATCAGTCCTTGTGTAAATGAAGGCCTTTGTTGTACGAATCATGGTAGGCCATGCAAATGAGGAATTCTGTTTGTCCCAGTCACAGCACATATTTCCTTGATATCAGAAAATGTTTTATTCTTCTATAGCTGATTTAGTGAGTTTTACATTTTTATCATATTTTTAATTGTGTAATTTCTATTTGGCTCTTTTAATATATTCTATTTCTTTGCTGAGATTTTTCCTTTTCTTTCTCCCTTTTTATTTTGAGACAGGGTCTCACTATGCAGTTATGGCTGTCCTTGAAGTCACTATGTAGACCAGGCTGGCCTTGAACTCATAGAGCTTTACCTGCCTCTGCCTCTCAAGTTCTGCAATTAATGGCATGTAAGGCCTTGACTGTCTAATTTTTTTATTGTTTTATATTTTTAATTGACTGTTATCATCTTTATCATGTCTGCTTTTAATTTGTTGTCAGATAATTCTGGCATTTGTGACATTGATGTCCTTTTCTCATGCATTTTAAGATTGACATGTTTTTTGTATAATGAGTATTTTTCTGTTGCATTTTGGATGTTGGAGGTATTGTCATTCAATTCTAAATTTTGTTTTCTCCTCCTCTGGCTCTTCTTCATCTTTCTCCTCTTTTTTTTCTTTTTTGAGATAGGGTCTCACTTTTTAGTCTTGGCTGGCCTGAAACCCACTACATAGACCAGGCTGGCTTTGAACTCACAAAGACTGACCTGCTTTTGTCTGCTAGATACTAGTACTAAAGGCATGCACCACCATACTTGGCTTCTTTTTGAAGAAGAGGTTTAAATGTGTTGTGTAAGTCTGTGTCAGGGTGAATACAAGTCTGTGTTAGGGTGAATACTTCCTATTGGAGTCTGCTGACTCTGGCAAAAATGAATTACTACTTCATCCTTTCTTATTTCAGCAAATAATGTGGTAGTTTCTCTCCCATACTTCTTGCTGATACCATCCTGTAAAACCATAGTTTTAACCTATTGCTTTAGTATATTGTTGCTGAACAGGTTAGAAGTCTTGCTACCTGCTGGAAAAAGCAGTGTTGCCTCATCTGTCTCATTCTACCCTGTTGCATCTCTCTCTCTCCTCTCTCCCTCTCCCTCTCCCTCTCCCCCCTCTCTCTATCTCTATCTCTGTGTGTGTGTGTGTGTGTGTGTGTGTGTGTGTGTGTTGTGTGAAAGTTTAGCTTCCTTCTAGGCACCTTCCTAACAGGAAATGGGTACTTAGACTATTTTGCCTCCTGCTGACCAGTAAAGATGGTCCCACTGAAACAACCCCAGGAAAAAGTGGAGTGCCAAGTATTGCAATCCCCTGTATCTTTCTCTACTAGGGAATTCATATGGAAGTTTACTTCCTTTCACTTTGCAGATCCATTCCTGCGTAGGAGGTCTAAGGCATACTCATCCAGTCTAACATGGGTATCTGGTACAGATGACACTGTAGAGAAGAGACAGATTTTCCTGTAATGTTTAATCTATTATCAAAAGCTTTTGCAAGCTCCTAGAGCACCCAATTTCTGGTCATTTACCTAAATGGAATGAGTTTTCCTTGGGGCTCTTTTTTTTTCTTTTAATATATGTGAGTTTTTTGCTTGGATGCGTGTGTGTGTGTGTGTGTGTGTGTGTGTGTGTGTGTGTGTGTTTGTGTGTGTGTACCACTTTTGTGCCTGGTACTCACAGAGGCCAGAACAGAGCATTGCATCCCTTAGAAGTGCGGTTAATAGACTGTTTTGAGACACCATGTAGGTACTGGGAATCAAACTTGGATCCTTTGAAAGAGCAGCCAATGGTCTTAACCATTGAGCAATCTCTCCAGCTTCATTTATTGTGTTTTTGAATTGATCTTTTGTGAGACTGTCAGAGCTAAGAGTAGGTCAAAGCTGGCTTGAACCCCGCGTGATCCCAGGAGATGAGAACCGTAGGCATTCGGTTGCTCCTCACTTTGGCCCTAGCTAGAACCCAGCTAAATATTAAACATTGCCTGCTTTCCAGAAGCAAAAGGAATGTGGCTTGGTTGGTGCTTATCTGCACTGTGGCTGGAAACCTAGGGATGAATCCATTCACTAATAAGGTGCCTTCCTCTTTTTCCCTGTGAGACCACACCTTATGCAGAAGGTGCCCTTATAAGACCTTGACTCTTAGACTTGAGCTCCCCATGCAAATAAGGCTACCCAATGCTCTTGTCAGACCCTCCTCCACTGTTGGATATATATGTAGCATATATATATATATATATATATATATATATATATGCTCACCCCACATTAAAATGAGCACCACTTCCACCAGAAGGACTCCCAGGGGTCAGAGTCCACGGCTGGTCCAAGAAACCCACATCCAGGCCTTCCTGCATTTCCCTGCTGCTCTTTCAGCGCGAGCCGGCTGCAGGCTGGGACGGAGCTGCGATGGTATGGGAAGGACCGAACCAACAATCTTTTAGTTGTTTTATTAGTTAATTTATTGTCAGTCAAAATAATTTATGTAATAAGTCAAAATATATTTCAATATATTGGAATGCATAAGTGATTATTATTTTACAACACTTGTAAGTGTCATATTTGCTACATATCATGGTTTGGGGGGGATACTGATTTCCCTGCTAATCAATTCAAAATAGTCTGTAATATTTATTTTGATTTTTATTTAACTGAAGGGTTATTTGGAAGAGTAGCTTTTAAAATGCCAAGTGGATAAATGGGAGACAGCTGTTCTTTAAACCTGTATATTTTCATCTAAGGCCAGAGAGTTCTAGGCTTTCTCCGACAAGGATTCATGGAAAAATAAGTTGCTAGGTCCTAGGCTGTTCTTTCCATATCATCATTCTTCAGATATTTATTGCATAACTAGTAAATGTAATACATTGAAAATATTTGGCCTTATCAATGAGAAAAGGGAAGTGAAGATTATGAAGATAAGGAATACTAGAAAGTTCCTGCCATCAAGTGTTTCTTCTGAGGGCTGGGGAGAAAAGATGGCTTAGTGGGTAAAGCACTTGTTGTACAAGTATGAGGACCTCAGTTTGGATCCCGAGACCCCACATAGAGCCTAACATCGTGGTACACCTATCTGTAACATACACTTTTATGGAGAAATGGGAGACGGAGACAGGAGAACCTTTGGAAGCTTTCAGGTCAGCTAGCCTTACTTACAAAATGACGAACAACGAAGAATTTCTGCCTCAAACAAGATAGAAGACAAAGACCAGCACCTAAGTGTGTCCTCTGACCTCCACATACATACTGTGGCACACACACTTGCACCTGTATCTGGTTGGTATGATAAGTATACACAAACCAGTTACATCATGTTACCTTGAGTTTTGGATTATTACAGAATTTCCAAAGTAGTGATTCCCCAGAAGCCATTGCTCCTTGTGTAGTGATAAACTAATCAAGTTTAGCTTTATACAAAATAGTAGTCTGCTGCTTCTTGATTGGTCAGAAAGATGCAGTTTTCTGGTTTGAGTGTATTTTGGTTGAACATATATGTATCATAAATTTTTTGCTTATTGTTTCTGACCCTTTCATACCCTATTCTGTATCTCAAGGAATGAAGCCACACATCAGTGAGTCTCTTTCCCTTTCTGGCTTCTGTTAGGTTTGAGCCATGAAATCCCTGGCAGGACATCCTGTTTATTCTTGCCTTTCTCCTTGCAGGATTGCCTCGGGCTGGCTATTTTCCCTGAACTAAATGTCATATCCCCCCTCAGAGGAATTCTCTCCTCTCCACATTCTTCTTTTTCATAAATGGTAAATATTCTTCCTCACATTTTGGATGGAGGATGGAAACAGCCCAAAGTTATTGCACTCTCTCCTTCTTGGTTTTAGTATTCTGCCAACACCTTTGTAGATAGTCCTTTTGTTAAACTTTCTACTAATTAGGCTAATTTGAGCATGCCATCTGTCTCTTGGCAGGACCCTGACTGATGCAGATGAAGTCTTAATTCGCAAAGAATTAGAATACAATGAAATAAGCCTAACAGAATATGATTCAATCTGTCTCTCTCTGATTAATTTGGGCTCTTGCAGTGCTTTCACATAATCATCATGAACTGTAGTCGACAGAGAATCATAGACATGCAGAAGTGTCAGTTCACAGAATACTAATAATAACTAGCATTTACTCGTTATGGACTGTCTCCATGCATTATGTTACACATGCTTTATGTTCAGTATTTCCCTTGGTCTCCTTGGCAACCTTATGAAGCATGTACCTTTATTTTTGAGACAGCTTTCACATATCCCAGGTTGGCCTTTAACTTGTTATTAATATGTTGCCAAGGATAAATTTGAACTCTTGACCTTCTTCTTCCCCCTTTCAAGTGCTGGAATGACAGGTGTATACCACAACACCCACCCTATTCTGTAGTCTTTAATGTTCATCATGTGGCCTTCGAGCCAGAATCTGAAGAAATTATTGCTTGTTTTCAACAAGGGCATTTAAAGGAAGTCAGGAATCGGGTGGTAGAATGCCTGTAAATTCAGCACTTGGGAGGTGGAGGCAGAGAAATTAGACCAGACTCAATTACATGAATTTGAGGCTAGAATGAGATATATAATGACTATCCACACCCACCCGGTGTGCAAAACAAAATAAAACAAAACAAACAGTAACAACAAACAATCAAACAAACAAAAACAAATGTAATGGCTCAGTGGTTAAGCGCCCTGGCTGTTCTTTCAGAGAACTTGAGTTTGAGTCCCAGCACCCACATGGTGGCTCACAAGTAACTGTAACTGCAGTTCCAGGGGATTTCATGCCCTCTTCTGTCTCCCTAGGCACCAGGCATATACATGGCACACACATACAGAAAGACACTCACATGTACACATAAAATAAAAAAAATAAAACTTATAAAAAATCCTTGAATGGTCAGCAAGATGGCTCAGCAGGTAAAGCTATTTTGGCTCTAACTCTGAGTACCTAAGTTCAATCCCTGGAGCCCACTTGGTAGAAGGAGAGAACCAACTCCAGCTATTTGTCCCCTGACCTCCAAGTACACTCTGTGGTGCATGCACATGCACAGCGCATGTGTGCGCACACACACATGTATACACACATTTAAAAAAAGCTAAGAGGAAGAAGCAACACAGTAGAGTAAATCAGGAAGCTAAAAGAACTAGAGGAGGGAGCAGTCGGCACTGCTTCTATTGTAGAAAGAAGAGCTTGGCTTGCCCCACCTTTTTTATTTTTCATATTTTTAGGTTTATTGATTTTATGATTTTATGTGTATGAGGGGTTTTCTTGCATGTATGTATGTGTCAAGTATCCTCAGAGAGCAGAAAAGGGTGTCCGATCCCCTGGGACTGGAGTTATAGATAGTTGTGAGCCACCATGTGGGTGCTGGGAATTGAACCTGCATCCTCTGCAAGAGCAACAAGTGCTCTTTACCAACTGTTTTTATTTATTTGATCTCATAGTGACTCACAAGAAGAACCTTAAAAAGGTTTGGCTGGTAGTCCTAGTACCATTATTTCAGTGTCTTTGAATAAACTTCAGATATATCTGTGAAATGGGGATTACACAGGTTGAGTATCCCTCATCTGAAGTGCTTGGAGCCATGAGAGGCAACACCAAAGAACAGAAACAACCTATGCAAAATTGTCTCCTCATTTTACTCTTAACACCCCCGACCCACTAGATTTTCAGTTGTCTTAGTTTTGGGGAAGGTAAAGACAATTACCAGGTAACTGAGTAATGAATAACCACAGTGGGTCTAGGAAAGGAAAGATCATACCTTCCATTTTCCAGAATTGTGTTTTCCCCTGTAGGTCTTCATACTAAAACCTGTCCAGAACGTGTTGATCCAAACGCTTCATCAGTGGTCCTTGATATTACACAAGAGGCCATTTACATGGTTTGGGCTCTGTATCTGTATCTGTTGTAAAGACCCAGCCAGACATGACTGGGAAGTACAGGAGGAGTTCAGGTTCTGGTTGAAAGCCTCACTACTTACGAGAGTTTCACATTATCCTGTTGGTTGATACCCTAAAGCAGGTCAAACTCAGTTTTCTTGGCCAGGAGAAAGGAAGTGAGGATGTGAAAAAAAAATGTTTACAGCAACAGTGTCGTTTACTTTCCTATATAAAGTACTCAACTTTTTGAATCCCTCCAACTCACCTGACTTCCTATAATGTGTTCTGAACTCTGTAAGCCTTAGCTACTGGAGAGAGTTAATGACTGTAAACACTGTGTAGCTGAGCCTCTACTTCTTAGAGATTAATAAAGAACTGCTCCTTATTCCTTATCCCATTTCTGCAATGGTCTCTTCTCTCTCTCTCCCTCTTTCTCCCTTTCCCTCCCCCCCTCCCTCCTCCCTTCCCCCCTTCTCTCTGTGTTGTGTATAGAGATGGATAACTGGGTAAAGGCTGATGATCTGTGTTCAATTCTCACAACTCATATGAAAAGTCAGATGCAGTGATGCACCAGTAATCTCAGCACCCCTGCAGAGAGATGGGAAGGGACAGAGGAGAATTACCTGGAAGCTTCCAGGCCAGTTAGTCTGCAGTATGCAGTACTGCAAAAGAAACTAAGGAGACCTTGCCAAAACAAGGCGGAAAAACAGAAAGTAGTGAGGCTTTCAACCTGAACCTGAACTCTTCCTGTACTTCTCAGTCATGTCTGGCTGGGTCTTTACAACAGATATAGATACAGAGCCCAAACCAGTGAGCCAAAGACATGTAAATGGCCTCTTGTGTCCAAGGACCACTGATGAAGCGTTTGGATCAACACGTTCTGGACAGGTTTTAGTATGAAGACCTACAGGGGAAAACACAATTCTGGAAAATGGAAGGTATGATCTTTCCTTTCCTAGACCCACTGTGGTTATTCATTACTCAGTTACCTGGTAATTATCTTTACCTTCCCAAACTGTTAAGACAACTGAAAATATAGTGGGGGGGGGGGCTAAAGAGTAAAATGAGGAGATAGTTTTGTATAGGTTGTTTCTGTTCTTCGGTGTTGCCTCTCATGACCCACCTGCCTGCTTTTATTTATTTGATCTTGTAGTGACTCACATTAAGAATCTTGGAAGAAGTTTGGCTGGTAGTCCTGGTACCATTATTGCAGTGACTTTGAACAAATCCAATTAATTTCTTTGAATTTCAGATACCTCATCTATGAAATGGAGATAATGCAGGGATAGCATCTTTAATCTGAAATACTTGGGACCATGTTTCATAGTTTTCCCAATTTTGTAATAGTTACCTAAACTTTATGAGTTAAACATCTCTCTCTCTCTCTCTCTAATCTTGAAATCTGAAATTCAAAACATTTCAAAATCCTAAATGCCTCTGATGTTCAAAAGGTTTTAGATTTCAAAACCATTTGGGTTTATAGTAATAGTTCTCCCCTACTAAGTTGGTTCAGTTATCTAAAGGACTTTGCATGGCACTTGGTGCAAGAGATAAGTAATAAGTAAATCAGTGGTCGTAGTTTTTGTGGTTTCAGTGCCAGCAAAGCAAAGAAAGATGTCTTTTTGAGGAGTATAAGTCTATTCTACATAACTCCGAGTATAGCAGAGGGGTCAGGGAGGATGAGACTTGAGAAAAGGCAAGGGGTTTTGAGATTTGATTAGGCATGCTGAGTGATATTTACATTTGAGATTTATCTTCTGAGTTCCTTTTTGGCAGACTAGGAATAGGAGTCAGAGTTTAAGAAAACCCATCACCTCTGTACTCAGAGTGTTCATGTAAGTTTAGAGGAAGCAGTGTTCACAGGGAGAGTATAGAGAGGGTAAGTACAACTGTGACAGGTAGAGCAGACTCTTTCTGCTCTTGTCCACTAGAATTTTCTATGATGTGGAAATGTTCTATACCTGTATTGTCTACTTATACACATGGCTGCTGAGCACTTCAAGTGTGACTAATGTGATTGAGGAATTGAGATTTTAATTTTACTGGCTCTTACTTAGTTTAAATTTACATAGCCACATGTGGATGGGTGCTGACATAATGGATAGTGCAGTTCTCACTGCTCACAGGAAATCTTTGAGGCTAATTAGAGAAATAAAGCACATACTCTTGAGATTAGTTAAATATCAAAAGAATTGGCATCAGACAGTAGAAGCTTAATTGTTCAGAAACAAAAGCTAGAGAATTTGAGTCTTTCAGAGCAGCAGAAATTTGGGCTTGACCCTCAGGGATGGATGCTGTTGGGATATGAGAAAACAAGACAGGACACTTTTCCAGATAGATTGGAAGAAGTGGGAAAATTCTTGGAGGTAGAACCACCCACACACCCATAAATGTGAAGATAATAACCATTCTGAAATAGAACATTGATGCTACAAGTTAGTTGGGGTTGGGAGCAGTTCAGAAATAGGCTGACAGAATTGTCTTAGGAAGCTTAATAAAGTGGGAAGGTGTACAATTTAAGTTAGAGTAAGGAAAGCAGTTAGGTTTGTGTTCAGCTATGTACTTCTCAAGTTGTTTTTGTTTTTCTGACTAATATCCTTGGAATTGTCAAATCATTACTAAAATTTCTCTGCAGGCCATATTTTCATTTTCACTACAATTTTCTGTTTTGAGTGACTAGGACCCAGGCACCAGAGCCTGATTTCCTGGGTTCAAATCTCAGCTCTACTATCTGAACTATTTTAGGATAGATGAACCTATCAACTGTTCAGTGCTTTCAGCTCCTCATCTAAAATTGGAACTCATCATAGATCCTAGGCAATGAAGGCATTGCAAGTATTACATTAGTTCACCAGGGTCTAAAGTAGTACCTGGCACATAGTATGCTCTCACACTAAGATTGGTATTACTATTATTTAAGTTAAAGAACTCTTCAGCTTATTCTAATTTGTATAAATAGAATCGATCAAATACATTGAACAAAAGCCATGTTAAACTTGCCCATTCAGCACATTATAACTGAACATTAGAATTTTTGCCTAATGAGTTGTATTTCAAAATATACTGTTTCACTTAATTTAACATACAGTTATCTACTAAACAGTGAATGAATTGTTCTCACTGGGTGTATTAATGTATGGTCAGTTTGGGCTATGAATTTTATGTCTTTATAAACTTGACCCTCTGTTATTAGGTTTCAGTAAATGCTGCTTATGGTATTTTTTTTTAGAAGAGAGAAAGTGATGTTTTAAATTTTGTTTTTAGAAGTGTCCTAGTTATTTATTTATTTTTTGTCAAGTTGACACAAGCTAGAGTTATTTGGGAAGAGGAACCTCAACTGAGAAAATGCCTCCATCAGATTAAGTGTAGGCAAGTGTGTAGAATATTTTTTTAATTAATGATTGATGTGGGAGGGCCCAGCCAGTAAGGGTGGCACCAGCCCTGGGCAGGTGGTCCTGGGATGTATAAGAAAGGTAGCTGAACTTGAGCCTGAGGAGCAAGCCAATAAGCAGTGTTCATCTATGTCTTTGCTTTATTTCCTCCCTCCTTGTTCTTGCCTTGAGTTCCTGCCTTGACTTGCTTCAGTGAAGGACCATAAACTGTAAGTAAACCCTTTTCTCCCCACAAGTTGCTCTTGGCCATGGCATTTATCACAACAATAGAAAGCAAACTAAGACATGAAGTAAAGCCAACTAGGAGAGACAGGAGTGCTAAAGACATGACTTAGTAGTGACCCAAGATTCATGATCTTTTCTGTTGTTTAATTCATAATTCACACATTATGTCATGCAGTCTCTGAGGAGTCCCCCTTTCCTCTTGGCACTGCTGAAACTTCTCTTTCCTTGTCATTAAGATCAAGCATCTCTAGGTCCAACAAGTTCTTAGTTTGCCCAATAAGCAAGAATGTGAAACTATATGCACATAGTTTCATTGTTTCTGAATTATACTTGGAGGAGGTATTCCTTGTGGGCAATGCAAGAACATTAAGAGATTGGTGCCAGAGATAGACCCTTGCATGTAGAATTAAGTCAGTTTTAACATGGGCCCAGGACAAAGAGGGGTCAAAATCTTTATGAAATCCCCACTAAGATGATGGATGAAACTGATAGATAGGAACACATTGTACTATTATCCCCAGGGCAATCCTCTACTAAATATAATTCTCAGAGTACCTGGTTCATTTGGTAGTTTGGGCTCTGGAGTTTGCAATTAGTTCTCCCCTGCACTCAAGTGATTCTCATGAGAATTTAACTATGAGGACTGCTGCCACAGAAGTGGTAAATTGGAGAAATGGTAATGAGTCTTTCCATGTAGGGTGACCCAGAAAGTTAGTGGTAAGAGTAGACTAGCAATTCCAAGCAGCCTGCAGTTATTTTATTTGGGTAGACATGGAGACCAGATTAGGTTCCCAGATTCTGGGCTTCTGTCCTAACTCTTATCATGATGTATTATAATATAATGTTTTTGTCATTTTTCTATATAATCCAGAGGGTCCTTGGTTGTTAGCAACAGAAATTCATAACTAATTTAACCAGAAAGTATGTATTGAAAGTGTATTAAGTAGCTCTCCAGTTGGGCTGGAGAATCAGACTCAAAGCTACGCAGCCAACACTGTAACAGCCACGGTTACTATCACATCTGCTGTTCCACTCAGGTTCTCAGAGGAGTAGGTACCAGGCTGGATGAGATATAGAACAGATCTATTGGTAGAAAACCCTACGACAGAACATAGAGTAGGGCCCTAGAAGTGGCTGGGCAAGCTGTTGGACTGCAATTTAAGTCTCAACTTTATGAATGACAGAGGGGAATTGTTGGGTAGAAATAGTATTAGACTGAAGTGCAAGTCTAATAAAATTGTTGGCTAGGTTGATGCAGAGTCCTGTAACCAATAGGAATAATCCTATATTTCTAAGAACTGGACTTGCTTGCTCAGTTATTGATGGAGGCAGTGTGGTCTCAGAGCAAATTAGCAAATTTCAATCATAACAACCAGGGCCATGGCTAATTGCACATCTTGCATTCAGATAACTAATTTCTTTTCTTTCTTTTTATTTTTCTTTCTTTCTTTTTTTTTTTCAAGAATAGGGTTTCTCTGTTGTAACTCTGGCTGCCCTGGAACTCACTCTGTAGACCAGGCTGGCCTTGAACTCCAAGAGATCTGTCTGCCTCTGTCTCCCAAGTGCTGGGATTAAAGGTGCATAACACCACCACCTGGCTTAGGAGGCCCATTTTCATTATGGTCTCAAACAAAAGTTTCTGATTGCTGTATGTCATTGGCTTCCAATTCAAGGAATGCATCCTTGCATTCCAGTTAAGTCACATACCTGTGTCCTGATTGCAAGGGAGATTTGCTTTGCAACAGGATTTTTTTTTTTGAGCTTCTCCTGTAAATAATGGAATTTAGATGGTAGATAACAAGGTACTGAAGAGGACAAATGCTCGCAATACTCTGAATTTTTTAAACATCTTTCTTTGTCTTGTTCATTGTTAATTATAAATATTTACAAATTTTAAAAAAACTGTGTGTGTGTGTGTGTGTGCGTGAAGGCATGTACACTTAAATTATAATGACAGCTCTGGGGAGTCTGTTCTTTCCTTCTCCCATGGAATCTGAGCATCAAATTCAAGTCCTCAGATTCACATGGTAAGTGCTTTTACTTGCCAGGCCATCTCAACTGCACAACAGTTGGTTTTATATAGCAACTTGGATAGGCTATGATAGCCAGTTGTTTGGTCAAACACCAAATATTGCTATAGATATTGCTGTAAAGTTGTGTTTAACATTTGTGATTAACAGGTGTGATTAACATTTAATCATCAAGGTTAAACAAAGCCTATTACCCTCCGTAATGTGATTGGGTTTTATCCAATTCATGAAAGGCCTGAAGAGAAAAGGCTAGCATCTGAAAAAAGCCAGAGTTATGCCTAAGTTTCAAGCCTTTGGATTGGATATTACAACATTAACTCTTCTCTGTTTTTCAGCTTGCTAACCTGCCTTGAACTTTAGGCCTACCAGCAACTCCAATTGGCCCTATTTCTTGGTAGCATACCTGTACAATGGAATATTACTTATTTTGCAAAGGAATGATGGACTAATACATGTTACAATGTGGGTGAACCACACCTTGCTAAGTAAAAGAAAACATAAACAGTCACATATATCATACAATTATATGAAATGCCCATGCTTTGATTTGACTATAATTTAGTGTCCTCCAGGTTTTCATGTATTGAAATTAATCCCCATCATGAGGTACGAAGATCTTAGAAACATAATCTAACTATGTGGTGTACAGTAGAGCCTCTGAGGAGTGAGTGATTAGGGTTAGGTAAGATTATTGGAGTGGAGGCTCCACGATGGATTCCTGGTTGCTTTCTAAGAAGGAAAGAGGACACACAAACTAGTGAGCTCTGTCTATCTATTGCAATACAATCACCTGTGCTACTTTGGAACACTGCTGGCAAAGTCACCAGGGGTGTGTGACCCTTCTCCTTTCTGATAGAACTAATAGCCAAAATAAGTGTATTTTCTTTAGGATTCACCGAGTGTGTGGTACTATTGGTACTACTGGCAAAAGAAATGGATGAATACAGTACAGAATATGCAAATATATTGAGATGGAAAGTAGATTGGTGGTTGTTTAGGCTAAGAGAAGGTAAATGGGGAATGGGTGTTTAATGGCTATGGGTTTCGTTGAAGGAGTAATGAAATATTCTGGAACTAGAATATTGTAATGAATAAATGGCTTTGCACTAAGACCTCGAAACTACACACTTTACATGGCTGTATTAGATGGTATGTGAACTATATTTTAGGGCTATTAGTTTAAAAATAAGTAATATCCATTATGCACTTTCTCCTCACTTACCTCCACCAGGCAATGTAAATAGAGCTTGCCAGCTGCCTGGCAACACCATCCCTATTTCCATGCTACATTTTGTGAAAGCTCTTCTTTCTCTTCAAGGCTAATTTAGAGTTCACTTTAACTAGATTTTTTTTCCCATTTTAGGTAGATTTCTTTAAAAGTCAAATAGGGGTGAAGTTGTAACGTAATTACACTTGTGTTTTGATTTCAGGCTCAGATCCTATCTATGAGTGATACTAATGAGAGAGTGGGCTACAAGCTGAAAAGCCAGAGTCCTTACCCTTAAAGAGAAAGAGATGACTCAGCTGTTAAAGGCTAGGGTCACAACCCAACATATAAGAGCTCAGTTCCTAGCACCCACAGCTCTCTCTCCAGCCACGAAAAAAAAAGCTTTTAGAAAAGAAAGAAAGAAACAAGTACTAGAGGACACATGATTACTTTTTTTTTTTTTGCTTTATATCTCTTTTAAGATCCTGCAGCCTAAATTGAGCATTCTGTAGAAGGAAGCTATCCCTCCATTCTAGCTGTTGATTTTCTTTACCCATAACTTCCCAGACACTGGAATTCTGTATTTGATCAGCCACTTGCAGATTACTTTCCTCCTTTTCTCCCTTCCTTGTGGATATCATCTGCTACTCTTATAGCACAGCTCCTGGAAGGACTATGCACAATATTCTTCAGGCTTCAGTGGCTTACAATGTTCAACACTATTCCCAAGCATCACATGGTTCTTAATGCTGTAAAGATGCCAAGAACTTTTAGACAAGGTGCCTTTTAGTTTCATTTTTTTCATGCTGATCTTGGGGTTGGATGTTGGTAAGGAGTCAAATCTTTAGTCTCCCCTTTTTGCACAATACTTGTGTTTTATATAGGGAGAAGTTGACCCTTGAACACTACCTAGAATTTACATTTCACCTAACTAGCTTTTGAGAGATCTGTGCTTTTAGTGGGGGAGGGGTTTCTGGGTCTCAGAAGTCTCATGACTGTAAACATTTTCAGTGTCCCTTGTCCTAAGAAAAGTAGAGTTGACCACAGAAACTGTCTGATTGCAATAACTAATCTTGGTTGTCAAGTTAATAGGATCTAGAATCACGTAGAAGGCAAGCTTCTTGGTGTGCATGTGAGGGATTATCTAGATAAAGTTAATGGGGTGGAAAGACCTGTCTCCCGTTGGTGATAGCATTCTGTGGATTGGGGTCCTGGACTGACTAAAAAGGAAAAAGTGAGATGAGCATGCACATTCATCACTCTCTACTTCCTGACTGTATTTGCTATGTGGCCAGCTGCCTCCTGCTTCTTGCTGCCATGATAGGCTGTATCCCCTGGAACTGTAAGCCAAATAAATCCTTCCTCCCTTAAGTTGCTTTTGTTGGGTAGTTTGTCACAGCAACAGGAAAATTAACTAATATAGTGACACAGGGACACTCTCTTTAGTTTCTTCCAGTAATGCAAAGGAACAGGGAAATAAGAGACCAAAGGATTTAGTGACCTAAGAGCGCCAGAGAGTCTTAAGATTGAAAATAGAGAAGCTGGTTGATGAGAGGACTCAGATGGCAGGAAATTTACAGGTTTATACCAGCCCTGGGGAATCCAATAAAAAGTGTAATAGGAGTTCTACCTTCAAGATTCTATAATAATTTAGTTGGAACGTAAAAATGAACACACTTGAGATAATTCATAATTTGAGAGTAAAATGTGATGCTGACAAAAAAACTGCCTGGGAACAGATCCATGGACTGGTACCCTCTGTGAGCCGAGTGGGTGAATAAGACTGCATATTCAGCCAAAGGACTTTGTGCCCCAGTTTGAATGGCTTTAGTTTTTAGAGTAGAGTCTGGCTGAGACCCGCCTGGTTTCCTGGAGGAAGTAAGGGGGAGGGAGATTCATCATCACCACTTGTTGATCATCACTGTCATCGAGAGCCACACTAAACATTCATTAGGCATCCTTCTTATGATCACACTTCTTTTGGGAAGGCAGAGCAACAGAGTTGAAGTACTCACATAAGAGATTGTGTGAACCAATAGCACAAGGAAAGAAAAATGAAGGCAGAAGAGCTTAGAAACGGCTTGACAGGGTTAGAGATGACCCTCGAAAGGAGATTAGAGCTTGGACTAATGGAGAAAGGGATGGAGTGAGCTGTGAATGGCATCAACAAGGCACAGAAGAGGGGGGGTGAGGAGGATGAATATGGCTTAAGTGAGCAAACCTGCTGAACTGGTGCAGAAGGTGTGCAGCATGGTAGCATGTGGGTGAGTAAAATTACAGAGAAGCAGTAGTGATTACAGATAGCCTCGGATGTCAGGCAGAACAACCAGTCATTTGGGAACAAAATAGGAAGACTTTGTAGAGTTGTGTATTGGGGGAGTGGTGAAGGCATAAGGCAGAAAGGCTGAAAGAACACTGCAATTTTATCCACAGTTATTATAGCTTTTCTTTTCTGTGTTTGGATGACTAATTCACCCTACCCTAGTGGAGTGGGTAAGTTGGTCACCCTGCCTGAAATCTGCCTTGTAAGCGGCTCAGAAGGCAGAGACAGTTAGATGTCTGAGAGTCTGAGCTTGGTCTACCTAGTGAGTTTGAAGCCAGCCAGGGCTAGGTAGTGAGACCTTGTCTCAAAAAACAAACAAAGGCAACAACAAAACTCCCAAATCAATAAAAAATAAATTAAAAAGGAAAGCAGCCCAAAGAGATTGTGGAGCACCCATTTTCCAGTTAAACCTTGTTCTCAATAGTATCACCTCCTTAGAGAGGCCACGAAAGAGGAAGTAGGGGCTCCCAGGCCAGCTGCTAGACCAGGGACAGCTGTGCTTCAGAAGACAACCTTTCTGAGTGGAATCTGCTCCCCAGGCAGCCCTTGGGAAAGGAGGTGACAATTGTGGGAACTTTAAAAAAATGTAAATGACAAAGACAAAGTCTATCTTGAGACCATCCTTTTGGTGGCTGCTCTTTGGCCACGCCTCCCATAGATTCCTTTTAAGGATGTCCTGCGGTAGGAGATTAGCACAGGGCCTGCTATATTTATATTACCCGGAGGCAGATGTTTTCCTTTTTTTCTTTGGGGTTTAGGAATATGCAAATGAAGCATGAAAACAAAAGCTCAGTGAGGTGGAGGAGGATCGCCCTTAAAAAATCCAGGCAATTTTGATAGCTCTTTAAGACATCCTTCTCCATTTTTACTAACAATCCTCTTGGCTCTTTGCCACTCAATTTAGAATTTGGCACCTCATCAGAGCCTTTTAACCAAATACTTAAAAGTTTATTCTAAAGCTTCTGTCCTGTCCTCATTTTTCAAGAGCAGAAATCAAGGCATATATGTGCTTTCAGTGTCTGTGGGCTGGCTTTGAGTTTTGATCTCTATCTGATTAAGTCTTCTCTTTGCTGCGTACTGTCCTACCTGAACAGGAAACTCTGACCCAATTCCCTCTTAGGTTCCCGCTTTTCTGATATTATCTGGAGGGCAATAGGACCTGGGGAGGTTCAACCCTGCGGCCAAGGGAGACACACCTGCCTAACCGCGTGGGTTGAGCGAGTGTGGGAGCGAGCCACTTTAGCTAGCTGTGGAGGGCGGGGTAGAAGTGGGTGCCTGCTGCTGCTCCCGGAGAACAGGAAAGCCGTGGCTCCCTCCTGGATCCCGAGGTCATGGTGAGAAATGCTGCTGAATTCTGGATCAGGATCCTTTCTGTTGCGCCTCGCTACCTGGATCATCCCTTGGCTATTCGACTTGGAACTCTGGCTCATTTTGTTTTGCCTCAGCTGTCTCTCCCACTCGGCTTGCCAACGCCACCACCACTACCCTGCCCAAGTCATCCAGGTGTCATAGGTCCCAAAGCCCATGACCCGCCGCACTTCTCAAACTGCCGTTCGTAGCAAAGTGTCTCGGTGAAGAAACCCCTCCAGCCTCTTCTATCCGGTACCGCCTCAGCTTCTTTTCCTGGAGACATCGCTTGGGGACAGCCGTGGTGTTTCTCTGGCCCCTAGCCAGGCGGTCTTGGGGGCGGGGCTTGGAGAACCTTCAAACTGCCTGCCTTCAGGTCCTGAGAGAGCTCCTGTGAGCCGGCGAGCAGGAGAGCTAATAGGCACAACCTAGCAATAGGTTGGATGGATACCTAGGAGCTGAACTGAATCCTCCAGAGGACACCCAGGCTGTGCCCCCTCTTCTGCCTTGGCTCTGTTCTCTGCTGACTTGAGAAGCCACACTGATGACAATTCCTCAGGAGAAGCTGCTGAGTATGTGATGTGCTACCCCAGAGTGGCTACTCCCCTGCCTGGGGGACTATGAAAGGAGCCTCGGTGGAAACAACTGTTTTTTGTCTTTTCACACACCTGGAATTGGACACTAGACTCAGTGCTGGAGTGCTTGTCCAAGTTTCTCAGCACATTTGTTGATGATTTCATTCCAGGGCCAATCAAGAGTGAAGTTCAAAGAGATACTCCTGGATTCTCCATTCCAGACTCTTAATTCGAGTTAAGTCTAGAAGAGAGGTGTCTTCTGTTCTGATACATTGGTCTTCATTCAGGAACTCGACTTGACACTGCCCACCTAACTGATCCTTGGACAGCAGTGGCTTTGAGGGCTCTGTTGGGGATGGATGGGGAAGAGCTCTGAACTCCAGGTCATAAGAGAATCTCCACAATGGACAGAGTTTTTGAAATTCCCGAGGAGCCACATGTGGTTCCGGTTTCATCTCTGGAAGAAGATGTCATCCGTGGGCCTAACCCGCGATTTACCTTTCCGTTTAGTATCCTCTTCTCCACCTTTTTGTACTGCGGGGAGGCTGCATCTGCCCTGTATATGGTTAGAATTTATCGAAAGAACAATGAACCCTTCTGGATGACGTACACCTTGTCCTTCTTTATGTTTTCATCCATTATGGTTCAGCTGACCCTCATTTTTGTCCACAGAGACCTGGCCAAAGATAGACCACTATCATTATTTATGCATCTAATCCTCTTGGACCTGTTATCAGGTGAGCATTTTAAAATCTCTCCCCAATCAATCCCTTCAAATGTGTAGAGAGGAGGATGAAGCTGATATTCACACTACTGATATTGCGCTTCTGATTTAAATAACTTCCATCCTTTCTCACTCAATTTCCCTGTCTACTGTCCCAAAACCTTCTCTGAAATCTTTGGTGCCAACCATGGTGAACTTGTTATATATGTGTGTGTGTGTGTGTGTGTGTGTGTGTGTGTGTTTAAAAACCATGAGTGATCGATATCACCAAAAAGACTTGATTAGATAATTCTTACTGGGTTTGTGTTGTAGAAACTGGTATGGGACCAACAAATGTGGCCCACCTTGTGCTCTCTGACTATAGCTACAGAGTGATTTTTTTTTTACTTTACTTGGAATGAAACCCAGGGTAGTAGGCATGCTAAGTAAATGCTGTTCTGCTGAGCTATATAGTCCTAGCCTCCAGAGTCTATAATCTGAATTCTGCCTTTTAGATGCTCTATGAATGGATGGATAAACGTTCATTTCTGCCTCCATTCTGTCCATTCAGTTTTCACACCTTGAGCTTCTTGGGCTGGGTATTGGCCATTTTCAAAATTTCTAGAGTTATTTGACATCTGGAAAGTACTTTTTGTAATAGGTCATAGCAAGCTGGTACTGCAACCAAATGAAGTTCACCGTTCTCTGTTGGCAGACCAGTTTCTTGCTTATCTCTTGTTATAATGCTGCAATAAATATACACAAACTGGAAGGACCAAGGGAAAGTAGACCACCCCAGTCAGGAGTTAGTAGCAAAGAGCAGTAGTATCAGGCATTCTCATTCAGTTTGCTGTGAGCAGGGTGAGAACGTGTTTAATTGTAGAGAGACAGGCATCTAAGCCCGCAGACTCATGTGGATGCTATGGGGTTTCAGGGTAGAGAAGCATTGCGTAACTTATGAGGTCAGGAGGGAGGAATGGACCAAGTTTGTCATGACTTTAAGAGAGGCAAACATCTGCAGTCAGCTGAGGAATATGGGTCACAGTGTTGATGTTGTAATCACAATAGGAAAATAGCTCATCATTAGAGATCTAAAAACAGGCTGTGAAACTTATTAAGAATGGGACCCCCTTAATAAAATTTATTATCTGTTAATTTATATAGAATTCTATTTGTCAATTATATTTTCATAAATCTGGGAGATATTTAACAGTATTGTTTTAAACAAGGAGGAACTAGTTAGATTCCATCTCAGAAATTATGGGATATCTTTACAAAGCAGTGGCCTGAATTAGGAACTCTAGAAACTAATTCTCCCTTTATTATTCACTAGTTGAATATCCTTAGTGGCATCTCTTAAAGATGGCTTGGGCCTCAGTTCCTTCATCTGTAAAATAAATGGGTTGGGCTAGACTTTGTGTTCCAAGTCCAAGTGTTCACAGGGGCTGGACATATACCATAAATGAGCAAAGTAAACCAAGTATTAGAAAATAGTCTCACATGTGATGACAAATGAAAAAAAAGTCGCAGTGTTAAAGAAATGGAATACCATGGCATATTAGAATCTGGGACATGCCTGCCAAGGAGTCAACCACTTTAAAACTCTAACCCATTGTTTCTGTGTTGGAATTCAGACCCAATATTGTCAGATCTAATGTTTGAGAAGAAGTTCCCAAGAAAGGATTTTATGTGAAATTTTGTGGTTTGAAATTTGGCAACTTACTAAAAGCAAAAAATGCAATATGGGCCATACTGTATACATAATATTCAGATGTGACTCAGCTGGCCATATGCAACTTTTGGGTTGGGTGATCTAAAAGTACTTTCCCCTTCTAAGTTTTTGAAGGTGGCTGATAAAGGAAGACTTTAACTTGGAACCAAAAATTTCAAGATGTCGCTAGGGACTCAAGAGAACCATTTTTTGTTCCCTTTCAACATGTAATATACCGAATTAGAAGTTGAAGAGGATGCAAATATTAGCAAGTACCCAACCCTCAGTTTTTTACTTCCCTTTTTTTTGTTTGTGGCCTTCTGAGCTGTTTTTGACTTTGTACTATAAGAAGTATTATTCACTATTTTCCAGTTTTGTTATTTAACTTGTACTGCACATGGATTGAGAAGCATTTATAACCTTAGTTACTCTAAGCTCACAGCAGGAAGAATAATTGGGACTGGGTAACTTATCATGGGGTTCCTCCTTGTTCAAGACTGAGTCTCGTCTCTCAGCAGCCTGTAGTTCTTCAGAAAAATAATTGTAAACTCAGAAATGATAATATTTCTTATTTTCAAGGCCCATTCCTTTTTCCATTAGGCAAATAAAGCTGTTTTTAGGGTATGACTGTATTATATGAAATGCAAACATCCTTCTGGAAATGAGGATGCACCCTGGTTTACTGTAGTTCAAGAACAAGGCAAACACCCTCATTTAAACTAGCAAATAGCCTGAAGAATAGAAGCATGAGCAGAATATGTCACTGCCCCCCAATATTTTGTTAAGCAATAGTTTGGGTACTTAGATATTTTCCCTAAATAGAGACAGGGTTGCAATTTCCTCTTTCTTTCCTTTCTTTTCTCACCCAGGTCTTACAGTTTGTCTATAGAAAATGGAAATTTCAGAGATGGGAAGATGGCTTAGTTGGTAAAATACTTGCTGTGCAAGTATAAGCATTTGAGTTTAGGTCTCCAGAACCCATTTACAGCTAGACCTGTATTCCCAGTGCTCCTACCGTGAGATAGGAGGCAAAGCCAAGAGAATGTGGGCCAGCTAGCCTGCTGTATGCAAAGAGAACTATCTCAAATAAGGGCCAACACCCAAGGTTGTCCTTTTATCTCTGCATACATAAACTGTGGCACTTGTATGCCTCCCTACACACACACACACACACACACACACACACATGCACAATGGAAATGTCTCCTGTATATACTGGAGTGGTACACATGAAAAAAATTCCAGGGGGCCCTGTGAGAAATGGCAGCCAGTATTTATATTCTAAACCTTCCTATTAACAGTCAAAGCCTAGAAAGCGCATCAATCCTGAACTTGTCCTTAATCTGTTTTCCTGTTAAATCACTCTCTGTTATCTTCACCTTCTGCCATTTCTCACCTGCCTTCTCTTTTTCTTTCTTGTTTCATTTGCTCAGCAAATGTTTATCAAATTCCCACTATGTGATAAGAGCTGGAAGCAAGATAAATAGAGCCTCTGCCCTCAATCTATCGAAGAAGGTGTCTTAATTTCCACTACAAATATTCTTGTCAAAAATAGTCAAGTTTCCATTCTTCAGGGTAGTGGGGAAGCAATATCTTAGGTGTAACAAAACAACATGTACTAGTTGCTCTTTCTTCTGTTTACCGCATCAGAACTGACAGAGACTTTTGATTTTGATAGGGAGGTGTGGGAGGATCACAGCAGGAAATAGACTCTCACCAAGATTTCCAGGGTAATAGGCTCTGGTAACATTGTTTTCTTCATAAAGAAAAAAATCAGGTTTAAAATAGAATCTGTCCCGAAATAAGGGGCACACACAAAAAAGAGATGTTGTCTTAGAAAAGCAGAACTTAAGAATCTCAATTATGAAACTGAATGCATTTATTAAAGAATGTTTAAATTTAGGAATTTAAGGTCTTATGAAAACCAGGGCCTTTTGGAGACTTCATCTTTATCTCTAAACATAGTATTTCTTAATACTTTTGTATTTGAGGCACTTTTAAAAAAAACCACTGGCATATTTCTGAGGAGATAAAGCAACTCCTTGACTACAAAGAAGAATGTCTGAAATGGTGTTCTTAGGCCAGTAGGTGACCAAAAAGGAAAACAAAAACAAAAACAAAAAACCTTAGAACCAAGTGACTTGTACAAGGTATGGCCAACACTTTGATTCCTGTGCAATGGAGAGAAGAAAAGAAATACCAAAAAAGTTAATACAACCTTCCCCAGATTTTTCCCTTTATGATACCTTCCTTTCTTGGGACAATTTTAGCTAAGTTCCCATGATGCTTTACTCCCGCAGATGTTTGGAGGCCATGATTAAGTACCTTACACTGTGGAAGAAAGAGGGGCAGGAGGAGCCGTATGTCAGCCTCACCCGAAAGAAGATGCTAATAGATGGCCAGGAGGTGCTGATAGAATGGGAGGTGGGCCACTCCATCCGGACCCTGGCTATGCACCGTAATGCCTACAAACGTATGTCACAGATTCAAGCCTTCCTGGGCTCAGTGCCCCAGCTGACCTATCAGCTTTATGTGACTCTGATCTCTGCAGAGGTCCCCTTGGGGAGAGGTGAGTGGGGTTAAGAGAAGGGAGGGCTCTATTTAAACCTACAGTCTTAGAAGTCTAGGCCTGAACTGTCTAATATACTGGTTACTAGCCTCATATGACAATTTAAAGAAAAAAGTCAAAAGTACACTTCCTCAGGAGCGATGTCCACATTTCAAATGTCCAGTAGCTATGTCTGGATAGTAACTTATTGTTTGGGGATGGCGTAGGTTTAGAATGCTTTCATCCTCACAAAGAAATTCTATTGGACAGCACTAGAACATAGGGAGTCAGATATCTCAGACCAGCAAGAATTCTTAAACTGGGATAAGCTGTGTTCAAACTAAAAATTTCATAAACACACCCTCTGGCCACAGCAGCAGTCAGAAAAAAAGGAAAATTTCCCTTATCTGGAATGTGTTCACTGTGTTGCTAGTTGATTAATTACTTTAGAGATGGCCACCCCTAGAGAAAAGTTTCTCAAATATTTCTGTATATCACAGTCTTATACTAAGGTTCTTATTCATTCTTTCTTTTTTGTTTTTGTGATGGGGTCTCACTTTGTATTCCAGGCTGGCCTGGAACTCACTGTATAGTCCAGGCAGACCTCTAACTCATGGCAGTCCTCCTGATGAACTTCCCAAGTGCTGGGACTATGGACAAGAGCCAGCGTACCTGGCTTGGAAGGTTCTTTTTAAAATTACTTTCCCTCCTCATACCTGAATCAATCATAGAGTATGGGGAGGCCAGGAACCTGCATTTGTAAAAAGTACCCTAGTTGATCCTGCTAGTTTCATTAAAGAACTACAGACTTAATCATTTCCTCCCCATGGTAATGGAGAGACAGAAAAGGAATGTGGGGTGAATACTGGTCAGTCAGGCCTGTTCCAAGGTCTAACCCTCTTTCTTTGTGATCTCTGGTGGAAATTACAAAGAAGTCACTGCTTTGTTTCTACTTGTAAAAAGTGGGATCCCTAGATGAGTAAGTCCTCTACCAGAGGATGAAGTGTGAGTCAGTATTGTCAATGTCAAGATCAAATATTGTTAATGAATTTTACCAGCCCAAGTTTGCTTCATTTGGTTGGGCAGATGCTGCTTCAGATGTGGGTACAGCTCAGACCATGTCTTTATTGGTAAGCACTGACCCTATTTGGCAAAGTCCTCTGTCATAAATAAATGTAAGGGGGCAAATCTATCCCCTTTTCTCCATTACCAGTTGTTTCTGAAGTTCTACTGGGTTGGAAGTCTGTTAAAAGTGTACATTGGACAGTAGTTTGAGGAGAACATTCTGTGGAAATGATGCTTCTTTTCTTCCTGAAAAAATTTGGGGGTTGGAAAACCATCTAGTTAGAATATGAATACATTACAGAAGTGATAAATGTGCAAACCGATGGACCTACAGGTAATCGTATCCACACAGAACATTTCTGGGAAGCTATGAAAAAAAAGATACCTCAAGAATGGGAATGACATATCAGCAGTGTTACTTTAAATTTTTTTCTGTATGAAAATTTACTATCTTAATGGAGTACTGTTTTTATTTTCTAGTTATTAAAGTCAGATGTTTTCGTAAGGTTTCCGACCATATAGAATAGATATAAAATAGAAAATAGAATGTCAGTCACCAAAAGTAATCTCTGTTAAACATTCAGTATGTATCCTTCTAGACTTCTCATTACTATAAACATATACTGGGCTGTGGATATAGCCCTATTAAAGAGTGCCTGCCTAGAAAATTGAAGGCCTTGGGTTTTACACATACACACACACACACACACACACACACACACACATACACACACACACACGCACACCATATATTCCCGATCTGAAATACTCAATTTTGCATATTAAAATATTAATTGTTCATAGGTTTTTTGCCTTTCTTGAAGGTTTTTCATACCAATCTTCTAACTAGATTGATTTATAAGATCGATTTGTCAATCATCACATCTTTAAATTTAAAAAAAAAATTATATGTATGACTTTGCCTTCACAGATGTGTGTGTATCACTTGTATGTCTGTCTGATGCCTGTGGAGGCCAGAGAAGGGCATCAGAGTCCCTGGAACTGTAGTTAACAGGTGGTTATAAGCCACTATGTGGGTCCTAGGAACAGAACCTGGGTCCTCTATAAGAGCAGCAAGTGCACTTAACCACCAAGTCACCTGTCTAGCTGTTAAGATTTATTTTTATTATTTTTTAAAACTTATATGCGCGTGTATATGTATGTGTCTGTGTGTGAGTATGTGTTTGTGAGGTCAGGTGCCTTTGGAGGCCAGAGGCAGAAGCATCGATGCCCCTGGCATGAGTCACAGGTAATTTTGAGCTGCCCAGTGAGGTTGTTAGAAAGAGAACTCAGGTCCTTTGCAAGGCAGCAAGTGCTCTTAACTGCTGAGCCATCTCTCCAGCCCCCATTTCCCCCAACCTTAATAAGCAATATTCACAAAGGGGAAAAAGTCACTAATTTTGGATTTTGGTTTGGATTTTGGATTTTAGTTTAATTAGTTAGGTACAGGGGTTTTATATGACTAATCTGTATTGGAAGGTGAGAATAGGAACCAGAGTAGTTTAGAAAGCCAAGAGCAAGCACTTTGCAATTTTCCATTCGGGTCTTTGGGAGTGGGGAGGAAGAGAGGGAGTGAAGGCGGAGGTAGAAGATAGAAGCTAGCTCAATAGAATTTTCTAGCTTCTAGACATTTCTCTAAGACTTTTGTATGTAATTATTTCATTTAATCTTCACAACAACTTTATCTATGAGGTTAACTATCTATGGGGCATCAGACATACAAGTGATACACATACACATGTGTAGGTTATTATCCCCATTTTATAAAAGATACAGTGGTAGACACAGAAGTTAAGTAAATCTTCTCCAAGGTTCTGAAAATAGTGTATGGGAACAAGTAGATTCAGTGTCTGGTACTAGAGCTTATGTTTCTGACTACAACATTTGATCCTTATGATATGAGTCTATTTGCAGAGAGACATATGGAAATGTTTTGGCGCTTATTCGAGGCATCAGGTTTTCTTTCTTGGATGGTATGACTATCACTCATTGAGTTCTAACTTCACGGAAGGCATTGCCCACTTGGCTAGATGTCCATTATGACTTCTCTGGCTTACCAAAGACCATCATATCTTGTGAATATAGGAACAGGACAGTTTAGAAAGCCAAGAGCATTCTCTTTGGGGGTCTCTGAGATTCTGACACTCTTCTTAATGTTCACAAAGATTTTGGAAATAGAGCTGTGCTTCCTTTTGGATTTTCATGGGGGAGGTTCCAGTTTTCTCACAGCTGGACGTGCAACTCCACGGCTCTAACCTTCCCAGATCTCCTGTTTTAGTGGGATCAGAGAGGCACAGGACAGACCTGATGTACCAGGCATCTTGGGTGAACAGTAAATGAGCAAGAACCTTCCCTTTGCTAAGCATTTCCCAGTATTCCCACTTTCCTTGAGCACTCTTAATTTATTGTTGTTGTTAATTTAGTAATCAGTATTATTTGACATAAAAGAAGAAAAGGGAAGGGGCACCTATATTGTCTATAATTGAGGCTTAGTTAGAATAGATAAGGAAGATGTCTGACCCTCCTCTAACATACAATAGTATGGATGCCATGGGTTGGAAAATAGGATTTAAAGTTGTTTGAACCACTCTGCTGAAAGTCCAGTGATTCCTTAAGCAAATACCAAACTGTGAGGGTGATGAATTGTTATAACCAATGACAAAATCAGGTAACCTTATAATATCTCAGAGAATTGGGAAACTGAGGCCTGTGGCTATCCAGTGACTTCTACAAGCTCCCACAAAGCTGCTTGAAATATTTTGAGTTCTAAGTATCTATTTTGCCTCTGTAAACTCAGAAGTCTTCATTATTCCACAAACCTTTATCAAGCACATACTGTGACAGGAAGTTTGTTTCCTTTGTCAAAAATCCTCCTGTTACCCTCAACTTCTAGCCCTGGAAACCATTGGCCTACTCTGTTTCTTCGAATCCAACTATTCCACTTATAAATGGGGTAGTACATTTATTTTATTTCTGAGTCTGGCTCATTTCACTTAGCATAAAGTCCTCAATGTTCTTCCATTTTAATGCAATGATAGGATTCCCTTAATATTATTGTTGACTAGTATCCCATTACATATGTGCACCATTTTCTTTACCCATGTACCCAGCAATAGACATTTCCATTGTTTCCATATACTAGCTATTCTGTATCTTGTTGCAGTGAACACACACCAGGGCAGACATTTCTCTGAGATACTGATTTCCTTTCCTTTGTGTACATACTTACCCAGTAGTGGAATTACTGGATCATATGGTAGTTGTTGTCTTTATTTTTTATCTTTTGTTACCTTCATGCTGTTTTCTACAATGGCAGTATCAATTTATATCTCAACTATGTATAAAAGTTTAATTTTCTCCATATCTTTGTTAGATTTTAAAAGATTGTGACCATACTAACAGATTTTAGGCAATATCTTATTGTGGTCATTCTTTGCATCCTAGGCAAGGGCACTACCACTGAGCTCTACTACCAGCCCCTACTGATTTTCATTTTCATTTCTCTAATGATCTGTGATGTTGAACATCTTTTCCTATATCTACTAGCTATTTATATGTCTTTGTAAAAAATGTTCAGGTGCATGCTGTCTGTGTACATAGCTGTGATCATATATAAGTCTACTCTTAATTGAGGCATTCAAGCCCTAACCATCATCTCTGGACCTCTGGTCCTGAGTACAGGCTTCACCACAAACATTGACTGATTGCTTCCTTGTCTCATTCTTTTGCAGCTGTGCTAATGATTTTTTCCCTGATATCTGTCACCTATGGGGCTACCCTCTGCAATATGTTGGCTATCCAGATCAAGTATGATGACTACAAGATTCGGCTTGGGCCACTGGAAGTCCTTTGTATCACCATCTGGAGGACATTGGAGATCACTTCCCGCCTTGTGATTCTGGTGCTCTTCTCGGCCACCTTGAAGTTGAAGGCTGTGCCCTTCTTAGTGCTCAACTTCTTGATCATCCTCTTTGAGCCCTGGGTTAAGTTCTGGAGGAGTGGTGCCGAAATGCCAAACAATATTGAGAAAAATTTCAGCCGGGTCGGCACTCTGGTGGTGCTGATTTCTGTCACCATCCTGTATGCTGGCATCAACTTCTCTTGTTGGTCAGCCCTGCAGTTGAAGTTGGCAGACAGAGACCTTGTTGACAAAGGTCAGAACTGGGGACATATGGGACTGCACTATAGTGTGAGGTTCCTAGAGAATGTGATCATGGTCTTGGTTTTTAAGTTCTTTGGAGTCAAAGTGTTACTGAATTACTGTCATTCCCTGATTGCAGTGCAGCTTATAATTGCTTATCTGATTTCCATTGGATTCATGCTCCTTTTCTTCCAGTACTTGCACCCATTGCGCTCACTCTTCACTCACAATGTAGTAGACTACCTCCACTGTATCTGCTTCCGCAGACACCACCGGGAAAGGGCTCCAAACTCAGAGCCATCCTGTGAGGCTGAAACAAGACAAAGCATTGTCTGATTTTTTTTCCTTCTGAACATTATAGGGTGGATTTGGGGTTGACAAGAACAACTGTGAAATTGAAGGAGAGGGTGAGACTCTTGTGTGTGAGTACTCACAGGATCATTTTCCTGACTCTTCTAGTAAGCCTATCAAAAGATGGACCTCCCGGTAGGTTTTACTTCTTTAGGATTGACTGCTATGTTTGGATACCAGCACAGTCACTGTTTATTCCATTCATCTTCCTCTTACCCAACTCAGTTGGAATAACTTCCAGGTACCTCAACTCAGGCTCTCTGAATTTCCAGCTTTGCTCACTTGTTTGAAGTATTGTTGAGCTTCCCTGGGCTGATCTGGATTCTACAGAACACATCTGGACTTACCAGAGGATTATGACATCTTGCTAGCAATGAGCACCTCCCAGAAAATAGTCTGACTTCTGTGGTACCTTTAACTCTGACTGTGGCTGGGGTATTTTGTTTCTAATGAGAAACTGTGGCTAAGAAGAAGGTCCCATTCTTAAAGAAAGCTAGGTCCCAGATGTGTTAACACTCCATTAGGATTTTACTAGTGGTCATTCAGCAAAGACTTCTCTTTTTAGCAGCCCTTCATAGGCACCCCTTTAAGAAAGGTGTGCAGCATAGGATTACTTCAGGGAATAAACCAGAATGTCATATTTTCTTTTTTGAGGCAGAATCTCATATATCTCAGGCTGAACTCAAAGTCACTATAAAGACAAGAACTATAGAGCTTGAACTCTTGATCTTTCTGTCTTTACCTTCTGAGTGCTGGGATTGCAGATGTGTGTCACTGCATCTGGTTTATGTGGTTCTGAGGACTGAACTCAGGGCTGGGCAAGCACCATTTATGCAGTGCTGAGCATGAGATAAGCACTCTACCAACTGAGACATCCCCAGTCCCCAGAATGACTCTTAAGGAACTGAATGGGCCTCCAACCATGGAAACGTTTGAATGAAATTTCTAAGCTGGTAGCCCATTAACAGGGATTCCCTCCAGTCCAGCTTTTCTGTCTCTTGGCATTTTGTTACTTGATGTAAAGCTCAGATAAGCTAAATTGTAACTGAAAGTGTTTTCCGATATGCAAAATAAATGAAGATTTCTTTGTGTCTGCTATTGTCTTGAGTATTTTGTTGATTTTCATTGAGGGGGAGAGCATGATAATGGCTAAGGCACCACCTCCATGCTGTTTTATATTAGGCTGGGTAGCTCCGTAGAGAAGTAAAGGTGGAGGAGAGAAACAGATAACAGGAGATTATCAACACTGCTTTCTCCCTGCAGAATTTTACTTGCTAATGAGGAACATGGATTTTTTTTTCAATCTTCTTGTCATTAACAAACCCAATGGCCAAATACACCTGTATTCTCATGTATCATCATGTTTATATCTCACACCAGTTGGATACTTTGGTGGGCTTGTCAGCTGAATACATAGAAGGTAACCAAACAATTAATGTTGTTATGGCCAGTGCCTACTGGAAAACCAATTATCCAGCATTATCTAATAAATTACTGTCCCTCACAGACCAGGACAGTGAGATGAATTCCTAAAAGTACATATTAGATAAGGACCTATTAGCAATTGATGGCTGCTGGGAGAGGGAGAGCCAGTTTTCTCCAGGGATGCAGTCCCTGAGAAGTTACTGGTGTTCCAGGAGATGCTCCTCCATCCATGCACATACTGGAAACACTAAGTGGACTCAGTGGGTTTGAAGGGAAAAAAAGCAGGTACATGGTTTTGGAAGGGAATAGTTGTGAGGGTTATATGGGAAGAATTGGAGCAGAGGGAATGAGGAATGGGGGGGTGAGATTTGATAACTGTCTCCTCCTCCTCCTCTTCCTCCTCCTCCTCCTCTTCCTCCTCCTCCTCATTGGTTTTTCAAGACATGGTTTCTCTGTTGTAACTCTGGCTGTCCTGGAACTCACTCTGTAGACCAGGCTGGCCTCAAACTCACAGAGATCTGCCTGCCTCTGCCTCCCGAGTGCTGAGGATAATTTACTTGTGGCTACCTTGTCTCAAGAACTTGTAAACAATCTGATGTGAGCTCTTCTACCACCATACAGTTTTACTTTTACCAAAAATTTGTTTTTGACACCTCCCCCACTTACTCTTTGTTGGAGGAGCTCCCTCTTCTGAGTAATGAGCTGTTACCAAAACGAATCTCTTTCCTCACATGTCTAGTGTGGTTATAGCAATTTCAACCACTTTGGGGAACTAAGATTGGTTATTTAATTGGGAAGAATGTAATTATTCTGAGCCAGCAGAGATTTCCTTTTACAGCCTCAGCTCCTTCATACCATTTTATCATGACAGACCCTCAGGTTGTCCTATAAGACTGACATGGACTTCTGACAGCTATTTAGGGAGAATGTGAAGGACGTTATCAAATTCCAAAAGAACTCTGCCTCTTCAGATCCCAAGCAAGGCTTTCTGCCCAGTGATTACTGTGCCCTCAGCTAAAAGCAGGAATGGTATTTGGAAAAGTTGTTTAGTGCATAAAAGCACGTGAATTGAGTACTTAAGGGGAGAAACTATCGGAACAGAGAGACACGGGGTAGAAAAGAGTGCCGCAGTACCAGGTCAGGCAAACATTCCCCCATGTATCCTCTCAGCCACGGTGACTTAACGTCCTAGGAATGAAGACAGTTTAGGAACAGGGGTGTGGAGTAACTTCTAACCTGAAAAACCTGCTGCCTTCACCCAGAGAAGGAAGAAGAGTTGTGATTGATACATTATACAAATGAACCCTTAGATGCTCCTCTGTAGTAGTCTTTCTGTTTTGTAGCTATCTTCCAGACAGTCAGCAAGTGTGGGATATGAGAACGTGGGAAATAACCCACTTCCACTTGCAAACACATTTTTGCTGTATGAAGTTCCTTTTTCAGTACTGGGGCTTACACTCAGTGCCTTGCACCTGCTAGGCACGTGCTATAACACTAAGCTATATGCCTACTTTTTTTATTTTTTTCTTTCTGAAATAGGGTCTTGGTGAGTTGCCTAGGCTGGTATTGAACTCACTGTGTAGCCAAGGTAGTCCTTGAATATGCATTCCTCCAGTCCCAGCCACCCTAGTAGTTACAGTGAACAGACCTGCACCGCCAAATAGACCCTCTGAAATTTTAAAGCAACACAGGGTACAATATGTGGACTATAACAAATCTTGCTGAGTGAAAGAGGATACATAGATTAGGTCAGCGTAGGGGGTTTCTGGGAAAGGAAGATAGAACCATTGAGGTTTGGGAAAAAGAGCTATGAAATGAAGAATTTCTTCCTAGTAGTCAACATGCTCTCAACAACTATTCTCATACTATTGATAATTTTCATAGGCAAGTCAGCATAGAGGAAGGGCTAGTAAACAAATTGTAGTTGTCATTTTTCATTTGTTCCACAAGTATTTTAAATACTATTTTAAAGTACTTTAAAGAAATGTGAGGTACTATGAAAATTTTGAAATAATAGCTTATATTTATGAACACAGTATGTATAGTATAGTACCAAGTGCTTTATTTAGAGATAGGGTCTCACTCTGCATCCCTGGATAGCCTGGAATTCACTGTTTAGACGAGGCTTGTTGTTTTTAGTTTTCCGTCTCCCTGGCACGTTCCGCCACCACCCTATCCCAGCCCGGAGCTGGCTGGGAAGCCGCTTGGTTCCCGCCCTGGCCAGAGGCGAGAAAAGGCAAGCCGAGAGCCGTGGGGGAAGCACAGGGGACGCTCGGGACGTGGGTTCCTAGGACCGCGTGGTGTTGCCTGACCCCGCTTGCTGAGAATGAACACTAGACGGAGACGGCGTCTGGTGGACCCGAACTCGTTTATTCCAAGGGATCACCCCGATAAATAACCTCTTCCCATAAGGGCGTGGCTTCTCCCCTCGAGCGGGGAAGCCTTAATTAGCATGGCAGGGGGAGGGGCATACCTGGCCAACCCCCACAATATCCATGGCCTTTGCAGAGACAAAGGTGTATGGTTCACCACGAGGCAGGCAGACATTTTGCCAATCTGTTTACTGAGTTAGCAGCTTCCAGGGCTTCAAGAGTAAAGGAGACTCCGAGTGTCCTGCCAGCCCCTGGGGGTGAGGACCGCTCATGCTACAACTTCACTCTTTAGCCTGGAAGCCCTACATCTCCTCCTTTTGTTTTTGTTTAAAAAGGAAGGGTTATTGTAGCTCATTTGAAAACCTTTTGGGGCATTCTGTCTGCCTCTGTGGGAATGGTGTAATTGGGATTCTTGGAGTTGGGTAGGTAACTTATAATTCCCAGCCCAGAGTCACTTTATTCATCCGCCCCACCCCACAAGTTCTGTCCAGGTGTGGAACTGCAGAGCTGCAGCTCCATTGGTCTGCCGTTGGTCTCTGGACGGCGTTGTCCTCAGCTGATCTCTGGATGGTGCTGTCTTCAGCTGGACTCTGTGGGTGGGGGGAAAGGGTGTCTGTAGTCCTTGTTTCAGGATCTTGGCTTGGACTGTATAAACCTATGGATAATCTTTGGAGGGATTTGAAATCCAGGAGAAGAAAGTTGGTACCGGGACTGATAGGTCTTTGGTACCAGAGAAGAACAAGCCTTGATTAGGCATAGGTATAGGAAATAAGCTGAGATGCAAGGTATAGCATCAGAAGATTTTACATAGGTATTAGGATTTTGAGAATTGAGTGAGACTCAGAGAGACAGGTGTCTCTGAGTGGAGATCTTAGGGGATCATCTTCTTGTGATTTCCTGTAAAGAAGTTTAAGTTTGTTAATATTAGAGAATTTTTCACCATGTTTGAAGTCTGTAATCTCTTGTCCAGTCTTGGCTTCTCTGATAGAGAGCAAAAAGTTAGATGTCAGGCTGGAGTGATATTCCAGCCACTCCTGTGAGAATAGGAAGGGGGAAGGGTTTGTAGATACTAATTCTTGAGTGTTGTTCCTCTAGGGGGTGTCTTTTCCTCTTCCTCAATTGGCATTATTTGCTGGGACCCAAATAGAATTTTTTGGGTGGTCACGAAGTGGAACCTGTGAAAATGAAGTGATTATTAAGGGTTTGAGTCAGTCAGGTGGGCATGACTGAAGTTTTGCTGATCAAGCCTGCATGGCTGAAGTTTCTCTTTGGGTATAAGCTTCCTGTAGAGAAATATTTTTTAAGTTATTACTGGCCTTGAAGTGAAGTCTGGTTCTTCTTTCTTCTGAAGAGAGTCATCTGCTCTCTTGGATCTGCGTGGATTTGTTGTGACATCAGGATTGCAGACCTCTGTAGGGAGATAGAAAACCCTTTCCTCTGGGGAGAAGAATTCCCATTCTTTTATTTTATTGACTCCAATAACGGAGTGTCCAGTGGTGTTGCCACTGGTTGGACCTGTCTCTTGCCTCATCCCTCAGGTGGGGAGATACTGGCAAGCTTAATTTATGAACACAGTATGTATAGTATAGTACCAAGTGCTTTATTTAGAGATAGGATCTCACTCTGCATCCCTGGATAGCCTGGAATTCACTGTTTAGACCAGGCTGGACTTGAACTCATAGAGATCCACCTGCCTCTGCCTCTCTAGTAAGTACTTGGGTTAAAGGTGTACACCACCACACTCGGCCGAAGATATATATGAAATATATTTATATTTATATGTTGAGTCCTCACAACTATCTCAATAAGGTAAGGAAGGTATTTGCTTTTATACCAAGCCTACTTTACAAGTAGAGTTGAAGGGATAGCAAGGCTAAATGACACAATCAAGGTTGAAGACAGTATCAAAGCCAGGGTTCAAAGATCTAAGCTTCTATGTCCTAAGTGTTTGTGAAATTATTTTAGTAGTTTCAGAGTTCTTTTCTAAAATATAGCTAGGTTTGTGCCAAATACTCTTTGCTACAAACATGTCTTATCAGAAGGCAACACTGAAATTCCATCTACAGAGAGAGGTCCTAAAAAGCCTGAGATGCAAACTGAATGTGTGTTGGTACAAAGGTGTGGGAGAATGACTCATAGAGAAGCCCCGCCCCCGTCCCTTTCTAGTTACAAAACTTTGTCTCAGGGGTTTTGTTGTTTTGATTTTCTTGAGATGGGATCTTGTTCTGTATCCTAAGGTAGCCTCTACCTCAGTATGTAGCCCAGGGTAATCTTAAACTCCCAATCTTCCTGCAACTGTCTCCCAGATGCTGAAATTATAGGCATCATGCTAATGGGGAAGGCTATGCAGGTGTGGGAGCCGGGTGCATCTCAGGAACTTCTCTATGTATTGTTGTATATGTGTGTGCACATGAGCCCTGGTGTACCTGTGGAGGTCAGAGGACAACTTTGTCCTCAGGACTCAGTCCTTTCCTTCCACCATGGGTACCAGATACAAAACTCAGGTCATCAGGCTTGTGCAACAAATGATTTTACAATTGAACCATCTCCCTGGCCCAATACTGGAACTCTTTGTACTGTCGTCTCAATTTTGCTGTGAACCTAAAAACTGCTCAAGAAATAATAAATAAATAAAGCCCTTTAAAAATTCAGGAGCACAATATTGAGAGCAACAGTCAGCTGTGGTAGTATGACAATTGAACTTACCCAACAGTTGCCTTGGCTCAGAAGTGATCACTTTACATGCATCTTTAGAAAAACTAATGCTACATATATTAAACTGTAAGCCAAATAATCATAAACGGTACCATGCTTTTCTTCTTACGCATCTGTTGCACATGAACCAGCTTAGCTTCTAACTTAGCATCATTATTTTCAGGTACTTTTTCTTTTTGAGTTGGTTTTGGTGTCCTGCTGTTTTCTTTTTCAGTAAGTTAAAGAAAACTTTACACAGGCTGGGCTGTGGTGGCACAGGCAGGCCACCTGTGAGTTTGAGGCCAGCCTGGTCTACAGAGTGGGTTCCAGGACAGCCAGAGTTACAACAGAGATACCCTGTCTCGAAAAAACCAAAAAAGGAAAGAAAGAGAAGAAAAGAAAAAAAAAAGAAAGGAAAGGAAGAAAGAAAGAAAGAAAGAAAGAAAAAGAAAGAGAGAGAGAAAGAAAACTTTACACATCTGATTTTTATGAAACTCTTCCTTCTTCCCCATCCTTCCTTTGTTCCTCTCTGCCAGTCCTTTGTTTTGCATTCTGAGAATCAGACTTGAACAATGATTCCATTTTGTAAACGACAACAATGTGGGTGGTGTGACTTGTTACAAACACTTTCCATCAATTCTTAGTTTGGAGAGAAAAGGGGGTAAGATTATTGTAGATTTCTCCTTTGTTAACTAGTTTAGACTATTTGGATTTTGTAACACCTCACATGATATTTATAACTAGGAGAACATACCACTTAAAAAGTAAAACCTTTGAAAATTGAAAAAAAACTTTAAAACTTAAAACTTTGAAAATTGATTCACACAGTGTGCTTCCACAGTAGCTTTAAGGTTTGGATGAAGAAGAAAGAGACAGGCATGTACTTCATAGAATGAACTAGAAATATAAGACAAATTATGATAGGTGCCTTTGGAGGAAAAGGGCTGTCCTCTGCTGAGTCCTCACTAGTCACCAAGGTCCATGTTGGATCATTTATAGACTTCCATTTTATTATCCCAGGGCTCTTATGAAATTCTCTATCTCTGTTTTGAGATAAAGGAACTGAAGCCAAGTATGTCTTGTCCAAGGTCACACAGTTTCAACTTCAATCTTTTTAACCCAAAGATTCAAGTTCTTCCTATTCTACCGCAATGCCTCTCATAGGTAGCAATTTTCATGATCTGGACTAGGTACGACTGAAGTCAGTGAGCACTTTATGCTTATCTTTGAATCTTTAAATGGGATGGGTGAATTCACATACCACATAGAAAAAAGAACAGATGAAGGGTTTCTTTTTAATAATTACATGTAGGGTCCCTTTTCTGGACTGGATTGACTACAGCCATCTTGTTTGTAACTGCCATCTTACTGACAGATGGCCCTAGTGTGAATTGAATTCCCTATACAATCAAAAAATCAATTAAAATAATATGTTATGTTCTCCACTGAACTGTTTCTTAATGGATGCTTGGCATGTTTATAGTCCCTGAGAAAGCTCAGCGTACTTTTCTATTGCCTATGGTCCACTGTCGGGATCAAGTGAAGTCCTTAGTGAATGTGCGCTGTTGACATGGGCAAAGCCCCCAAAGCCTCAGCCCCATGGAAGTGGCAAATCTTTCCCTGGGTGAAGCTCAGAAGGATGGCAAAGCCTTCCTCTGGTCTGTGTGCAGATGCTGATAGCGTGTGCAGAAAACGTCCACCGTAGTTTTCTCCCTCTGGGTGTTTATGGCCCCAAGACTGATCCCCCACAGAGACTGCTCCTACTGAGATTAGCTAAACCTACCCACTTGATTTAGCTGTGTAGTAAACCCTGCATTCCTGACTCAGCTGTATGCATAATCCTGCCTTTCTGTTCACCTGCATATATAACAAACACGCTGAGCTTCTGGCAGAGACAGATTGTGCCTTCTCCATCAGAGATCCTAGTCCACCGTATCCCAGCTTTTCTATGTCCGTGTGTCCATCTTTTCTTCATTATCTTGCCACCCCCGTCAGGTCAATCCCTGGAGCCATGCTAAATGCAGCAGTCCACCTTTGTTTAACTTAGCATATAAACCCTCTCCTCTGGTCCTAAATTGCAGACATATCCTATCTTGCCCACGATGCTCTTTTGTCTGTAATTCCCTAATACATCATATTTCGTGTAAGCTGAATTTTCCTTTTCTTTGGTCTCTTGTTGTCTTTCACTTTGGACAGTTGTTTTTTTGCACATGAGACTTCCCTGAAAGCTTACTCAACCCAGCTTGTGCCTTAGCCTGCTCTAGAGGCTCTCCTCCCTCCACATCCTCCTCCCTCTACATTCCCCTTGCTTTCCTGACCCAATTGGCTCTGCATCTCTGGCTTAACCAAGCTCTCTGCCTGACTCACTTGTTTCCCCAACTTATTCTTTCTCATAAGATTGACCCACTTTCAATTGAGACATTCCTCCCACCAGCCTCAAACCCAAAGTACTCACACTGGCTAGACTAGCTCAGTATCCCAGACAGGAGAGGGAGGTTGAATAGAGTTAGTCAGAAAACTATACTTTTGTTGGATATGCAAGAACCACGTGCTTGTGGGGCAAGACCAGAATTCAACACCAGAGCAGAAATGGAGTGATTTATTTAATTAAGAATGAAATTGAAAGTTGAAGTTGTAAGAAGGGATAGTAAGTGAGTAAGACATTTAAAACCTATGGGCGCAGCCTGCCCTAGAAACCAGTGAGGCTTCGGGTATGCCGCAGCAGCAGAAGAAATGTACACCCTTGGCTGTAGTGGATACTTCTGAATGAGGTATAGGACTTTATTCCCAGTCATAGGAATAGTGCTAAGGGAATACAGTGGAAATACTGATTCATTTTTGACTGAAGAAATGAGGAAGGGCTTCATGGAGGATGTGAAATCTTAACTATGCCTTGAAAGGTAAATAGGATTTTCATTGGTGACGCTGGGAGGGGTTGTATTTGTAACAGAGAGAACATTACAAATGACACCATAGAGGTGCCATGGTTTGTCACAGATGTGTTCACTGAACATCAAGAAGCTTTGGGGTGTATTTTAGGGATGAGGCATAGAGATAGATTGCAAAAGTGGACTTGGAGATAGGAGAAATGTAGAGGGCCTTCAAATACTGGCTAAAATGACCTAATTTGAGCCGGGTGTGGTGGAACATGCCTTTAATCTCAGCATAGATCTCTGTGAGTTCAAGGCCAAGCTAGTCTACATAGTGAGTTCCAGGACAGTCAGGCCTACATAGATCTTATCTTAAAAAACAAAACAAAACATCTGAAAACTTTAAAATTCACATTCAAAATTCACATTTTGGAGCAATGTACAGTTTTATGAATTTTATAACCTGTGTATACGTTTCCACTGCTTCGGCCAAATCACAGAACAATTCCAACATCCCACAGTATTCCTTTGGCTACCTGCTTCTCTTTGTATTCTCCCTAACAGCTGACAACCGCTGATCTGTTCTTGGTTCCTACAGTTTGCCATTTTGAAAATGATGACAAAACACATAAACTCTCAAATTGAAGGCCTTTGAGGAAAGGAGCGACTTGGTGAGGGCTCTTGCAGAAAGATCACTTTGGTTTTTGTGTAAAGAATGGTTAGGGGAGGATAAAATGAGAAGCTAGAAGACCAGCTGCAGGAGTTAAACCAGGAGAGGATGGTCGGTGCATGTGGTACATATTCATTATAGGGAGGGCTGTAGTTAGCAAAACAGCTGTGGGAAGAAAATGAAATGGAACTAGGTCATGTTGACATCTCTATATTGCTTTCATATATTTTAGTGTGATTACCAAGGGGATATAATAGTACACACACAACACAGTGGGCTGTAAAAGAACACATACATTACACTCCACATTTTATTTTCTAAAAAAGATGTGTATTTGTATTCATAGAAAAAAGCCTACAAGGTGTAGAAATGTACACAAAGATATTAAATTGTTATTGCTGCATAGTGGAATTAAAGGTGATTTTCTTTTTTCCTTTTCCTTTTTTTTAACCATTCTACACTTTTAAAAGCTCTATTTGCTCTCCTTCCCCTCCTCTTTCCCAACCCCTGATGTTTCAAGAGTAAGTAGCAGAACAGGTGAAATAGGTGCTCTCCTTTTAATCCTGGAAACCTGGGCATATGGTTGCCACAGCACATTTAAGCCAGCTATTATTTCATTGTTACTGAGAAGAGAGCTGAGGTATTGTGACTTGAGCAAGATTATACAGCTAATTAAGGGTAATTCAAATAAGAGAATCCAGGGCTTATAGCCTTAGCTCATATTTCTTTTTGTCAACTTTTTAATCATCAAAAATGTTCAAGCATATATGAAAGAATAATACAGTAACCCTCCATGTACCATCCCCTAGCTTCAACAATAATCATTTTTCCGAAAATTTTCCCTTATTTTTTCCTAGCACTGGAGATTGAACCCAGGCCCTTGTGCATGCTAGGCAAGTGCTCTACCAATGAGCTAAACCCCAACTCCATCTGGTGAATCTTATTTCACTTAAACACCAATCACTTTTTTGTTTCCACCTAACTAGAATATTTTTTAAAAAACTCACAAAAATAACTTTGTTATGCATCTGTAACTAAGGATTCTGTTGTTGTTAAAAAAAACTACTATGCCATAAACAAGACAATTGAAATTAACAATAATTCCATTGTTCTCTGTCAATAATCCAATTTTCATAGTTGCTTTCAAGCTTTCTTTTCACAATGAGCTAATTTACATCAGGATCCAAACAAGATCTACCAACTGAACTTGGTTGGTGAAGTCTCAATTCAATTCTATTTTATAAAACTCTCTCTTCCCTTCCTTCCTTTCCTTCCCTTCCCCTCCGTCCTCTCCCCTCCCCTTCCTTTCCCTTACCTTAACTTTCTTTTTGGTTTGTTTAAGACAGGGTCTCACTGTATATCCCTGGTTTTCCTGTAACTTGCTATGTAGACCAGGCTGGCCTTGAACTCACAGAGGTCTGGCTTCCTCTGCCTCCTGAGTGATGAGATTAAAGGCATGTGGCACCATGCCCAGCTTTCTCTTCTCTTTTTGATATTACTTATATATATATTTTTAAAACCGGGGTCCTCTATTCTTTTGAAGTAGAGCTGCGATTTTTGAAAAGTCATTTTTAATACAGATTTTAAGCACAAGGTCTAACAAAGAAGCACTTGGGAAGAAAGTGAAGGGTTATCTAGATTAAGTTAATTGATGTGGAACGGTCTCCCTTGTGAGATCAGTCAAAAATAAGATCTGCTTTACCAGAGGATGGAGAGAGAGATATGCAGCAAAAAAAGACACCTTCTGCACATAAAATAGCCGTTGCACTCATGAACTCCCGATGACTGGGGTTATCTGCACCAGACCTGCACAAGTTTAGGTCCATCAACATTTCATTTCATAGATGAGGAAGGAGCTTGTTGGTTCCTGTAGTTGTAGATTCACAATAGATGTAGGTAGCTGTAGATGTTGATTCAAGGCAAACACAGTTTATTCTTTTGTTGAATTAAACTACCAGTTCTTGGTCCTGGAGCCCTGGAGCTCTTCAGCCTCTGGACAATCTATTCTTTAATCTTGAACTGAAAGGCTTAAGCCTTTGTACAGTCTAGAATGTTTAAACTGCTAGCCCGGACCTAGCAGGCTTCAGCCTCAGCCTTCAAGACCTACTGCTGATTGAGTCATTTTGAGTAACTCCTTTGAACTCTGACTTTTTTGGTTCAACTCACTCTTCCCATCTGATACTGACTTCTGCTGAGCTCTTCTGTGTCTCTGTGTCTCTCTCTGTGAGCTCTCACTTCTCCATTCTGCCTCTGTAACTGACTCTGCTGTAACTCACTTTTCTGTAACTGACTCTTGACTGACTCTTCTAGCTGACTGATTGTAACTACTCATTCTGAGCTGAGAGCCTGCCTTATATATCATGAGAATGGGGCCTGTCCTCACTCTGACTCATTCTGCTAACTCTTCTTCTGATTAGTCACATTGCCTGCCCTTCACTCTGACACATCTCAGATATCACTTCCAATCTGACACTGACTCCTTCTGAGCTCCACCTCCTGTGTCTGCTTCCACATCCTATATCTGTCTTAGGGAATACAGTTGTGTTTACATTCCATCCAGACAACACAGGCCTCTGAATATACACTGCTGGAATATAGACTCTTCCTAGCTTTCACACAGGCCTATTTCTCTACAGGTCCCACCCATCTCTTAGGGCCTATTGGCAGTTAATGGTTGTTGGAGAAGGAGGTGCCATTTTATTCAGTGATACAGCCATTGATAAGTTGTGCTTACTACATTAAATGACCTTCCCCACTCATGTTCTTACAAAGTCAGTGGGTCATGCACAAAAATAAGGCATGTAAATAGGAGGGGGACTTATAGGGCAAAGCATTTTAGCAAAAGAGGGTGGAGCTAAGAGAGGGCATTGGGGTGATGGAAACAATTGAAATGCTTTATATAAATATATGAGACTTAAACAGTAATAAAACTGAAAAAAGAGAATAAGGCCTACTTTAAGACACACCAAGACAAATTTAGAAGAAGATTCGAGGATGAAACTGATTGCTATGTTTAGAACTACTTGGCAATCTAGAATAAAAATAGTACAGCATGCACAAATACACAAAGATGCATCATGTGCTAGCAGAGATAACATTTGTCACATTGTTCATGCCTGCATAGAAGGAAACTGACAGTGTAGCTTTTGCACACCTACTACCAAAATGGGACACGAACAGTGGCTTGACAGAATACACTGCAGCATTTTGTCCTGGCACACAGGTTTCTCAATAAATGTAGCAGGGACACCATCCTTAATAGGCACACAGAGGGAGCCAGGAATAACTAAAGCTTGGGATGCACTGATGGTCAACCTGAGGCCACCACTATTTGAATGGATACAGGCCCTGCCGGCACTACCTCTTATGCAAATAGTTTTGGGGAATCTAAAGAGAGAAATGGATGGAACTTGTCTGTCCATCACAATATTCAGGGATTCCGTGATTACAATTTTGAAAGGAAGGAATTTAATGTAGATGTATATTGAGAGCACATCGAGGGCTGTGTCATTGCAGATCAGATATAGCACTTGATGGGAGAAGGTGAAGATGCTTATGGGAAACATAAAAAGCAATGAAGCTTCAAACATCATGTGGCTGTCCTGGAACTCACTCTGTAGACCAGGCTGGCCTCGAACTCACAGAGATCCGCCTGCCTCTGTCTCCCAAGCACTGGGATCAAAGGCATGCACCACCATGGCCTGGCTTAAATTACATACTATCCTCAGCTTGGTAACAGACCACCTGCTGCAACCTCTCCTTTCTCTCTGCCTCCATTCCAAATTGACTAAACAGATCTCCTACAGCCTACTTCCCTCACCCTAGCACTTTGTCTTACCTGCCAATACCAAAGGTGGTCTCTCACTTCAAACTGATTGGCCAACTACAAATCTGGTGGAGTGCTAATATCTAAAATATTTAAAGAACTCAAAAACCTGGACATCAAGAAAACAAATAACCCAATTAAGAATGGGGTGCCCAGCCAGGAGGTGGTGGCACATGCCTTTAATCCCAGCATTCAGGAGGCAGAGGCAGGTGGATCTCTGTGAGTTCAAGGCCAGTCAGAGTGAGTCTCAGGACAGCCAGAGTTACAATGGAGAAACCATGTCTCGAACCCCCCCTCCCCATAAAATTTTTTTTAATGTATCTTAAAGCCACTGGAAGCTATTCTCTTTGTACAATTATGCCACTGACTGGACATATAGTTCTGGTTCACTTGTTTCATTTGGTTATAATTTTAGGGGTTGTATTTACTCCCTTTGACTTGATTTTATTTTAGCCATACTTCCACCATCAGCGCTAGATAACAAGGTAGAGAGGAGTTTAGCTTCCATTCCTATCATTCCATCCTGTTTCCCCTTTTCTTTAGTTTCTTCCAATTTTGGCTCATTATTCTGATGTTCACTTACTCTATCTTGCGGCTTATTCTACGTCAATATATGGAGATTGTTTTCTCGTCCTTTTATAACTGTCTCTTATTTCATTATGTGGGTACGTTATGTTTCTTTAGTCTATTGATATTAGATATTAAAATGGTGTCAATACATAGCACTGAACATATGTCACTCACGTTTTTTCCCCAGTATGACATTGCAATAGCTTCTGGAAGGTAATATATCCTTATTTAATTTGTACTAGAGATTGGCAAATTTGCTTCACATGAGGCTGCTCCAGTTTGCGTTCCCACTCCAGGCCTCTTAATAATTCTCCGTAGAGCCAGTGTGACTCATTATGGTAATTTGGACCTTTTGCCTCACTGATCTCACAGACATATTCAGAGCTTACATCTCATTATTTTCCCTGTGACATACCTTACGCTAAAACAAGTGAGTTGCCTGGTAGCAGCGAGGAAACTTTGGTGGCAAGCCTTGTCTTGTGAGCCACTTATCAAGCTGCTTGCCTGGGGCTGAAGAATGTTCTGGAACATATTAAACAGCCTTGACAAAGTCCATATTGTCTGTGTCTATATTAACCACGTGAGTTTGTTCATGCACCTTAGGTAAAGAGTGAAACATTACACCTGCATCTTCACATCTCCTTAAAGTATTTGTTTTCTGTTCATCATCATCAATGGAAATAGGCCATCACAGGCTCTCCAAACACAAACCCATTTTAAAATACTCCTCTCATACAATACATCCTGACCTCAGTTTCCTCTCTCTCTACCCTCTCTCCCCACCACACACCTCCCCTCTCCCCAACAGCTCCTCGGTTTCCCCTCAGAAAAGAGCAGGCCTCCCGGGGATATCAACCAACGGTACACTGCATAATAGGAGAAAAAGGGTCCCGAGAGCAGGCAAAAGGGCCAGGGTCACCCCCTCTCCCACTGTTAGGAGTCCCACAAGAGCACCAAGCTGACAGCCACAACACATATGCAGAGGACCTGGTGCAGACCCATGCAGGCTCCGTGACTGCCACTTCAGTTTCTGTGGGAAACCCATTGTTTTTTTTTTTTTTTTTTTGATGTTGTTGATTTTACACCTGGGCTTTGTCCTCACTTCCGTCACAGCCTCTTTCAGAATTTCCTTGGAGCTTTCGCCATCTTGTGGCAGGACAGTAGGTATGAGAACTCTGTTTCTGAGTTCCTAAGAACACAAGATCAATATTCTTTACTATATTGTATTTGTGTATGTGCGGTGTTTTATATTGTCTATAATTTACTTCAAAGCACTTTAGTTTCAGTAGCGTGTCATATCTTAGTTCACGTAAGACGTATGTTTTTGCACTTTTTATCACCTCTGAAACTGGTGTGAATTTTGCCATTAATGTTATAGTTTTAATTGACAGCATTTTTTTCTGTTTTGGTGCATTAGTGAGTGATGATCTTTTACCCATGATATCACGGTCTCAAAGAATCAGTTCTTTAATGAAACATCGCATCTACCTACAAAATAATCTTTTAAACTTATAGTCTTGAGCTGAGGTAGTGGAAGTAGGAAGATGAGGTGGGTATATTTGATATATTTGAAGGGGAGGGAGGACTGATGAGCCTTTTTTGTGGTTCTCTTTAAATTGGATTTAATCTATAGCCTGGGGATGACTAGTCAATATTTTATTTGTCTTAATCAAAATTACACACGGAGAAGTGATTCCTTAACATTTGAAATAGCCTACCCAGGTGTTCACTCTTCCATTGTATATAGACCTTAGGATCTTTACATTCTCCTATCTGAATCCTACAGGAAATCAAAAGTTCTTAAACTTTCTGTGTGACCTACACCCCGTTGTCCAAACGATGAACTTTTTCTTTTTGTGTTTTTGAGATAGGGTCTCACCATGTAGCCCTGGTTGTTCTGGAACTCTCTATGTAGATCAGGCTGGCCTCCAGTTCACAGAAATTCACTTACCTCTGCTTCCCAGAAGTGTTGGGAGTAAAGGTGCACACCATCATGCCCAGCCACTCATCAAAATATTAAAAATACAGTTGATGCCATATTAATGTGTGATTCTTTCCTTGGCAACAATACAGTATAATTGACATAACATATTAACACTGTAGGAAGTAATGTTTTTTTATACACTTATCCATTATGAAATGATCAACTCATACGAATTAACTTCTCCATCACCTCACATAGTCGTTGTTTATGGTGAGAACACTCACGCTCTACTTAGCAGTTTTCAGTTTTACCAAGTTGTAATATTACACAGTAGTGCCTTGGTCTTTCTCAACTCTATTTTGAAGAGCTTTTTTTGATGCTGTGCTTTTCACAATAAATGACAAGATTTCCTTCCTTTTAAAGGATACATAGTATTCTATGGTTTATATTCTCTTCACCTAATCATCATTTGAGGACCAGTTAGTTTTTCACTCCCTGGCCATTGTGAATAATTTTGCAGCACACATAGGAGTATTTCACTGCCTTTTCGTATATATTCAGAAGTAGGTCACCGTACACAGCAGCTTTGCTTTTAGGAATGTCCATACTGTTTTCCATAATGATTATGCTAATTTGCATCCTCATAGCAGTGTGCAGGATTCCTTTTTCTCTCCATCCACACCAGCATTTCATGTCTTCCTTTTTAAAAAAAATGATAGTCACCGTGACTGGAGGACAGGGAAATCACCCCATGGTTGTAATTTGCATTTCTCTGGGTACTAGTAATGTTGAACATTTATATGTCTTTTGAGAAATGTTTATTCATGTCCTTGCACATTTTAAAAACAAATTAGTTTTTCCTTGTCATTATGTTTCTTTGCATATCTTGATTATTAATTAACTCTTCGTCTTATATATAGTTTGCAAACATTTTCTCCCATTGTGTTCATGTCTCTTTCACATCATTTTGTTCGCTGAGCAGATTTTTAGTTTAATAAAATGCCAGTCTTTTCTTTTCATTTCTATAGACTGTACTTTTGGGTTAAATAAGAAAATTGAACATCACAGAGCTTTTCCTCTAGACTTCTTTCTAATTATTTTTCAGTTCCAGATAATAATTTTAAGTACTCAATAGATTTTCAGTGATATTTTTATATGGCAGTGTAACAATCTTCTAACTTTATTTTTATGCATGTGGATATACAGTTTTTCCAATACCATTTATTGAAGTGACTGCCCTTTCCTTATTGTGTGTTATTGGTACCTATGATGAAGATCAATTGACAATAAATATATGTGGACTCAGGATCTTTATTATGTTGTATTTGTCTGGGTGAACGTTTTTACACTTGTGCCATGCTGTTTTAACTCACAAACTTTTGTAGTACATTTCAAATGTAGATAGTGCAATGTCTTTAACTTTGTACTTTTAGGTCAAGCTTGATCTGTCTACTCAGGGACTTTTGTGGTGCTGTGTTAATTCTCGGATTCTTTTTCTGTTTCCATAGAAACATCTAATTGGAATTCTGATAGGGATTTTGTACTATTGTCGGTCTCAAAAAATCATGAACGTGGGTAAGGGACTTGTAGGGAGGATGGGAAGTAACAGGGGTGGGAGGGTAATAAGAGAGGGTGACAGATTACAGTAATCAGAATGCACTTCATTAGTGTATAAAGTCGTCAAAGACCAAATTCAGTAATGTGTGTGTGTGTGTGTGTGTGTGTGTGTGTGTGTGTGTGTGTGTGTGTATGTCTCATATATATATATATATGAGTTTGAATGAAGGGACCCTCTTATGAGTGACTAATGTTCCTCCCAAAAGCCATGAGCTATTAAACAAAAGTCTCAATTCCAGGTATGGGTTGCCTCTCCTTGAGTTGTTGTTCAGGGAAGCTCCAGAGAACCCACCAAAAGTAAAGACTTTTGTCATTGCTATTGCTTTTGGATACACACCAGAACTGGGTAGCAAGACCCTATTGCTGAAGATACTTCATAGTTTGGTTACAAGATATAGAGAAATTAAGCTGGAATGGGAACTGGAAACCTTTTTTCCTGCTGGCTAGCTTTCATAGTACTGGAAGATGCTGTGCAGGCTTCTGGGGAATAAAAGTCTTCAACAGTCTTACTCAGCTGTGAACCTTGCAAACTATAATAGTGATATTTGTTACCCTCTGTGAAGTATTGGCATAACTGTTATTGGAAGTAATCAACCACTTTCTGATTAGATTTGAAGTACACTAAGTGTGAGGGAATTCATGCTTGGTTCTATAAACCTGATCAAGAGCCTCTGGCTAGGGAGATCAAAGGAACTAGGAGGAAATATATTTCTATTGTTTTGCTAAACGGTCATGTTAAATTGCCTTCTAAATATTAATATTTATATTAGTACTTGCCACACTGGACCCAGCAAGGTTTGAGGGTGCTAAGGAAACTCTGCCCCCAGGGCAGGAGAGACCAGGACCCTCTCTCCATGCTGCCTGTCTATGTGCAACCCCTGCTAAGGGTGACAGCTGCCCACCCACGCTGCAAACCATGCACCAAGGTTGGGAACCTATTCATCCCTTACCTATAAATTCCCTGGCCCACCGCCAAATAAAGTGACTTCCTGATTCCACCAGAATAAGGGTCCTGGGGCCTGGTTCTTTACACCTCATTCAATTGGTTCTCTGGGTGGTGAATCAGATCCGCAAGCTGGTCCAGATCCACGCCCTTTCCCATTTCCCCATCCCTCCTCCCAAGGTCCTGCCTGCAACCTCTGCGCCCAGCCAGAGTGGAGAGGGCGGTGGGGAGATAGAGAGACCTAAACAAGGTGGGGGTGGGGGGCTACAAGTTCTGTTTTTAGCCTTTATCAAAAGGCTTCTAATTGCAGTATATGGCAGTTTGTGGAGAAACTCATGCCAAAGTACTGTGGTGGTTTGAATGAAAATGGCCCCCATAGACCTGTTGGGAGTGGCATTATTAGGAGGTGTGGCCTTGTTGGAGGAGGTATGATCTTGTTGGAGGAAGTGTGTCACTGGGGGTGGTCTTTGAGGTTTCAGAAGCTGAAGTCAGGCCCAGTGTCACTCTCTCTTCTTGTTGCCTTTGGATCTGGATGTAGAACTCTCAGCTCTTCTCCAGCACCATGTCTGCCTGCATGCTGCCATGCTTCCTGCCGTGATGTTAATGAACTAAACGTCTGAACTATAAGCCCACACCAATTAATTGCTTTCCCTTCTAAGTGTTACTGTGGTCATGCTGTCTCGTCATAGCAATAGCAACTCTAACTAAGACGAACACTAAAAATAAATGATGATGGAGTACTTGGGCTAAATGGTACATCTATCTCACATCCCCAAGGTTCTGAGAACATCATGGAAGAAGGAGAGGAAAGAATGTAAGAGCCAGAGTATGGGGAGATTTGCAGCAAAAGATGTCTTCCGGATATGGCATAGCCACTGCAGTAATGAACTCACTGCAGCTGTGATTATTTGTATGAGACATGGACAAGATTGGGCTCATCAACATTCTGTCATGGATTGGAGACCCCATGAAGCTTTACATCTCCCTGAGGAAATTGGCAGTGCAGTTAATGGTTGGTGTGGGATTGTCATTTTCTTTTAGCAGTATAGTCATTGATAAGTTGCCTTTGCTCCATTAAATAAGCTGCCAGCCATGCTTGTACCAATTTGATTTTCATCTTAGGTTCTTTGAACATGCTAGTCCTTCTGTTTAGATTCCCAAAGAAATATGATGGTTCCCTTCTCCGAATATGGAAGTCATTCTTCCATATGTAAACTCCTCCACAGAAGCTTTTCTTGATCACCCTGTCTAAAATAATGCCTCTACCATATACAGATCGTTCTTGACTCCATTTCCCATTTGAATTTTCTTTATAGCACTAATAATTGCCCCAGATACTATGTTTATTTATCTGTCCTTCCTAGAATGTAAGTTCCATGACAACAGAAAGCTTTTCCATCTCATCAACTTCTATATTAGCTCTTTAAACAGTGCTCGTTGGATAGCAAATAATAAATATTCATCCTATATACAATTATGTATCAATAAAAAGAAATAGACATATATTAGGTCATTTAAGCTTTATAAACATTTATATAATATAGACTTTAAGTTACATATATTGGAATTTATTAATTTTATAATACAATCAATTGCTTCAGGAAATTTCTCATTCCACTGGAATTTTTTGTAATGTTTATTGAATGAACATCAAATAAGTGAATACTCACTTTGTTCTCTGGTTGAGTCTCTGGAAAGTACAGTCGAGTAAAGTTTTCTCTGTGGAAAATCGGGCTTGTATCAAACTCTTAAAAGCACCTATTTCTCCCCTTTGAAACAATGTTATCTCATCAAGGGACCAATTATAAAACAATAAAATAAATTTATTCCTCTCTCCTGGAGTTCCCCATTTTCCGTTTCCTTGTGCTACCAGTAAGCCACCTGGTAGCATTAGAAATCAGAGCCAACTGAAAAGAGGTCAGTTTGAAAATTCATTTGCATGCGTTACTCAAATGGCTCTCTGGCTCTCCAGCTTTCGAAGCTCTTTCTTGGCCTCAATAAGCACACATTGATGTTCCTGTTCAGACTGCACATTAGGAAAATGGGAATCCGTTTCCAAAGATCAACTGACTCAGGAAAAATCAAGGAGCTTCAGCTGAGGTTTCTAAATGTTAAAACCTAATGTCATAGCAGTGATTTCTATTTTGTTCCCCAGATTTGTCAATGGAGAATGGGTCACTATGTGTTCTGACATGCCTGAAGCAGAGGGAAGAACCTAATGACCTGTCACCCTGCCTTCCTTCTCCAGGATGTAGAACCAGTGACAGGTGTTAAGAGAAACTGATACCTCTGCAAAGCCTCGCTGGGCTTTTAGATTGTTTTTTAATTTCCCTAACGATCAGAGGAGGACTTTAGTCAACATCTTTGAAGTTTAACTAAAATTGGGCTTTTCCTGCAATAAAAAGGGAGGGATCATTTGTAGTTTGCAAAGATTCAAGTAGTATAGGGAAGAAAGTTAATTTTTAAAAATGATTTCCTACCAGATACATCTTTAGATGAAAGGAGGAAGAAGTTGAAGCCATTTGGGGAGATCAGTTCCCAGTGTTTTTACAGTCAGTCTTATACAGTGGCTTTTTGTGGGGGAGGGTGGATTGTAAACCCATTTATCAAAGCATCTTAAGCTAATGTACACACGAATCACCTGCTGATACTATTAAAATGAGAATTCTTATTTGTGGATGTGTGGAGGGCACAGTGGAGTTGAGCAAGTGTGTCACTTGGCCATTCACTTGTGCTCAGGCCCACCTCCAGCTGTGGGATTCACTCCAGTGCTTCACAGTCGTCAGGGGAAGTACCCCATCTTAACTACTGCTTCTTGCCAAATCCCTCTGTTCTTATCCTCCATTCAGATTTATCTCTCCTACATTCCCTTTGTGGAGAGCCAAGCCCTGAATGAGTGTGTAACGTGAGGATGAAGTCCTGAGTGAACTGTGCTCATGTCAAGGACCAGTGTCTCAGACCAACGTGAATTTGGTGCCTTCACCCCACAGTCAGGCTCAGAAGGATGGCAAAGCCTCCCTCCGGTCAGAGTGCAAATGTTGGCAGTGTGTACAAAAACTAGCAATGAAAGCTTCCTCCTCCCATATGTCCAGAGATAGTTCACCTACAAAGGCCTACTACTGAGAGTAGCTAATTCCTCCTCCCTGTGCTGTACATAATAAATGCACCAGGATTCTGGGTTGTTGTATAATTGGTGCCCTCCATCAGAATGAGCACAGCCCACCCAACCCTACTGTTCTGTATGTGTGTCTCTCTCTCTGTGTCCTTTCTTTATTACCTCACTGCCCCAGTCAGATTTCCAGGACCAAGCCACACTTGATGTGGTATCCTTTCTCTTTAGACATGCTCTCTCTGAAAATATGAGAAATAGGAAAAAAAAAAGAAAAAGAAAATATGAGTAACTGAAATATGGCAGTAGACAGATGACTCAGCACCCCACCTCTCTCTTGGACCACCACACCAGAAGCTAAAAATGAAATCTAACCACTGAGGACAAAGTTTCGTTTTTTTTTTAATCAGAGGAATAATGATGATGGTGAGAATTCTTACCTCCTAAAAAACTTGGGAAAATGGCTATTTTAGATGCGGAGTAGGGGAGAACATAACTTCAGATTTCTCAACAAATCCATATAATTTAGGGGACTGCTAATCTGATCTACTTAACTCTTTGAGCTACCTTTCATCTGCTGTGGTCTTAATTATTTATTAAAAGCAGCATTGTCCTAATTTAGAAGTAAAATCATGGAACTTTCAAATAGTAATTTCATGGTTTTGTCCAAAGGAATTGTAATTATAAAGCAATGGAAGCAGCAGAGATCCAAGTAATTGTTTCCTTGAAGATAATAGTACATTATGTGGTATTAAATGAAGCTTTAAGTATTCTGATACTATTGTATCCATATTTTCCTAGTAATTCACCTATAACTCACCATTGTATGTATGAAACTATAACATTTTAGGCCTGCAATTCACACAAGACAGAGCTTCATAAGAAGTGAGTTTGCCATACTAGTGATATAAATGACTGCCTATTCTACCACATACCATATTCTACTGTTTTTCACAGCCCTTTCCTGCCCTATTGAATATACACTTCAGTAATAATCACATTAACTGGTTAAGCTAAGGCATGATCACATTACTCAGAGATAGACAACTCCATCAAATGGGCCAGCTAGTAATCACGTCTGGCCTGCAGTATAAGAAAGGCCAGACTGATCATATTCTATTATCAGGAATAGGAACTGGGCAGTAGACCAGAATGTAAAAGGATATTTTGAGTAGAGGTCACGACAAGGAAGGCTATGAAGAAACAACAAGAACAAAAAGATATAGAGATGAAAGGGAGATGAATCCATAGCAATAACAGAGAAGTTATACCTAAAAATACAGCTCCCGTTTCTTGTAGTCTTTGAATCACAAAAACGAGAAACTTGAGTACTAATGAAGGAAAATGCACTGAAACCTGTAGGGATAAAGGAATGATGGACCATGAAATCAGTCTTTCATCTTTGACTTCCTCACACCTTCCATAGAACAAATGTTCAATACGTATTGAATATGAATTCAATTCTCAATGAAAAATGAAAGTCATTAAACACCAGATAGTGTGCTTGTTAGATTCTTTTTTCAATTATTTTATTTTATTTTACATGTGTGAGTGTTTTGCCTGCATGCTTCCATGTGCACCATTTTCATGCTTGGTGCCTTCAGAGGCCAAACCAGGGCATCAGATCTTCTGGGACTGGAGTTCCTGTGAGCTCCTATGTAGGTACTAGAAATTAAACCCAGGTCCTCCACAAGAGCAACAACTGCTCTTAACAGCTGAGCCATCTCTCCAGCCCATTTGGTAGAGTCTTAACCCTTTCATCACCTAGGACTTCTCCCCTTATATTTTGCTCATAGACTTTATTTTGGAAACTGTATTAATATATTTTAAAAATAAAATTGCCACGAATCTTACTAATTTTCAAAATGTAGTGTACAAAAGAATGACCAGATATGTAATTAGAATCAAGGGGATTGGTCTAGATTCCAGAATAAACAACAAATACATTGGTCAAATTCTATACACATGGAAAACATAAAAAGGAAACAAAAATGACCATTAAAAATATCCAGCAATAATAAGTATGGACTATTAGAAATAAATCTACAGAAAAATAGACCTTGGATAGTTAAATAACCCTTTGTGGAAAGATGTTTTAAAACACAAAATTGCCTACTTAGTTCAGAAGCCATTCTAGAATGGATGTAGAAACTCATCCACATTACTGTGATCTGGGATTATAGGTATCAAGAGCTGGAGTATTGAGGATTTTACCCTACTTCCATGCTAATAAGTAAAAAGAGTACATTAGGAATGCTGAGAAGGATATGAACCTCCTGGGTCAAAGATGAAGGCGTTTATTACTTATAGTACAGAAAGTAGCATGAGCTTCAAGGTGGTGTTTGTTGGCTAGTCCTGCCTTTCACATTCCTCAGAGATTAGATAGAGCAGAAGAGGCCTAGATGGATCCTGAGCACAGAAAGGATTTTGCTTTGTGGCAAAAGAACACTGGGCTTGAGAGATTCACTGATAACAAACAGAAGCAGTCACACTTTTGACTTGTGGGAAGGTATTCCATCTTCTCTTAAGGCAATTTGCTGCCAACCAAATGTAACAGATACCCTGAGTAGGTCATGGCCTTGTATTCTTGGTATATTCCACAAGAGTTTTAGGAGTACAAGAGATTTGTGGAGGAGTATTGCTCCCAACAAAGGATGCCTGAGGGTTCTGTAAGGAGATAATCTACATGAGATAAGTGGTTAGTGATAGAACAAAATATTATCGTAATTAAAATGGCACAATCATCATTTGGAAAACTGCTTCACCCTTATTAAATCAAATGTAGAATTACTATATCATGTATCAGTTTCATTCTTAGATATATGTGCAAAAGAATGAACCACAGATGTTCAAGCAAGAATTGACAAATAAATGTTCACAGCAACATTATCCAGAGCAGCCAGAGATAAAGCAGCCCAAATACACCAGCAAATGGACAAATAAGCTTGGCATATCTATTGAATGGAGTTTATTTTGGGAAAGAAAAGGTAAGAAGCCCTGATACATGCACTGACATTGATAAATCTTGAAAGCCCACTAAGGGAAAGAAACCAGACCCACGTGGTTGGATATGATGATTCTACTTATATAAGATGTCTATATGTAACAGACAGATTCACGGAAGCCAAAAGCAGCTACCAGGAAGTCAACAACTGTTGCTAAGATCTGGGAGGTGGATGGAAGTGACTGCTTAATGGGTGTGGGTTTTCCTATATGGTGATGAAAATGCTTTGGAGCTGGATATGTCAATAATTGTACAATGCTGGGAATGTGCTATATACCACTGAGATGTGCATTTTAAAAAAGATTTATTCGTTCTTATTTTTCTGTGTATGTGTAAGTGATGGCGTGTGTGTATGTGCACCCTGTGTGTGTCGAGTGCTCTCAGAAGAGGTGGTGGTATGCCCCGGAACTGGGAGTCCCAGGCTGTTGTCATCTGCCATGTGGTTGCTGGGAAGTGAATATGGGTCCTCTGCAAGAACAACAAGTGCTCTTAACCACTGAGCCATCTCTTTAGCCCCTGGATTGTACATTTTTAAATAGTTAAAACAGTGAATTTTATGTTGTGGACATTTTATAATGATAAAAAATATCTACTTTATGGATTGGCATTGCTCACCCCCACAAGTCAGTTGGTAAAGCACTGAAGCAGCACAGGACTTGTGAATACAGATACTGCATGTGAGTGTTGTGGAGACAGTATGCCGAACTTCAACTCCAAAGCAATTGGGTCATCTAATCCATGTGGTAATTGCCTTTCTCCTCTCCCAAACTTCAAGTCTTCTCTGGATTTCAAGTCACCTCCCCTGTATCCCAAGGCCAATTCTTCTTTTTCCTCCTTTAAAAAAATAACAATACAAACAATTTTTAAAAATCAACAGAATATACCATGCTTCAAATCAGACTCCTGTTTTCAAAATTCAGGTAATCTTATACTCTGTGTAAGGGATGATAAATATTTGCTTTTAGTTTGAGGAGAGGTCTTCCCTCGGTGTGAGCTGAGTGCTTCTAATCTGAGAAAGGGAAATGATTTTTGAAAGCATTTCACTTCCTTATTTAAAAGGCTGCTCATTTACATCCTGCTTTACATATGACAAAAGACTTCAGAATCATTTACCTAACATGTTCATGATAGAGGATGTGGATTGTCATTCTTTAGCTCTGAAAACTTGCAGGTTTATCTTATGTCCCGGGCAAAGCAGGAAATTCTATGCCCATAAATAATGGTTGCTGAAAAGTCCTTTCTCACCATCTGGGTTGCCTTTCCTATCACTAATATAACAAGTTGCAGGAGTCACTGATGCAACACACACTTATCATCTCACAGTTCTGGATGTCAGAAGTCTGTAGAGTGTCTCTTAGGGCTAAAATAAAAGTATCAGTAGACTGTGTTCTTTTCTGAAGGCTCTCAGGTATGTCCAGCCCATGGGCTACATGAACCCCAGGATAGCTTATGTATGTGATGACACAACACAAAATCATAACTTAAAACATAATGAATTTTTTCCTATTTCTTTGGTAACCTGAGTGTACAGTCCTTGGTTGTGAACTTTATAGATGACAATGCCTGTGGCAACGTCAAAAGATTGCATATGCCTACTGCTGGGAAAAATTACCTCTCTTGTCCAGCTTTGAGAGGTGGCCTGCATTCTTTGGCTTCTGGCTCCCCTCCTCAGTTTTCAAAGTTAGCAATAACAGGCTGTGTTCTCATATCCCAGCATTCTGACCTGTTCTGCTTCCATCTTTTATTTTTAAGGCTTCCTGTAATTGCTCTGTCCATCCATCGAATCCACAGCCATCACTTGACTTTCAAATTAGATGATTAGTCCATCTTAAGTCAACCTGCAACCCTCATTTCTGTTTGTCTTGGAAGGACACTTAAGATATGCATGCCTTCTGGCAGAGAGGCGGGCATAGTCTTGCCTATGATGCCACCACTTAAAAATTTTTACTTAATATGTACAATTGCAGAGAGCTTTATATTCAGACATAAGGAGTGATCTGAGTGAAATAGGAATTGTTATGAGAAGAGCATATAAAACAAATGGAAGTTTTCATAGGTACAGAAGATGTAAAAAGAAAAGAGGGTGCCCCATGACCACTGAGGTGATCAGAGAAGGCTTCCTGGAGGACAAGGAACTGGTTCAATGTTTGGGGTTATTTTCAGTAGGGGGTTCTTGGTGTTGAACCCAGGGCCTTTTGCCTAACTCTAACCCACCAAGTTATATCTCCAACTGTTAGTCTTAAAGAAACAATATAAGACTAGAGTGTTATTTCTTTTTTAAAAAAACATTGAAATATAATAACATCATTTTTATGTATACTTTGTTTTTTGAGGTGGGGTATCATGTATCCTAGGATGACCTTGAGCTCACTATTATGTAGCTGAGATTGACTTTGAACTTGTAATCCTGTTGCCTGCATCTTCTGAGTGCTTGGACTAAAGATGTGTACTACCATGCTTGGTTTATGTGGTAAACCAAGGGCATTAAGTATGGAACCCAGGGCCTTGAATATGCTAGGTGAGCACTCTACTAACTGAGATGATTTCTTTATCCATAACGATTTGGTATACTGTGTTACAGAAGAAAAAACTAAGGCCTATAGAAATTAGACTTTTTTTAAGGTTTCTGATGATCAAATTCAGATTTATCATATCACATGAATGTAGCAGTACATCTACTGTGGTGGCTCACCAAGAAAGACATGGAGGCACTTTCATATGTGCAAACTCTTCCAGACCTCAGCAGAGGGAACCACGATCCTGGCCAGTGCCATACTGGATAGTAGAACCCAGAGCATCTGAGCTCAGGTGTTTTTTATTGATCCAGAACTCCTCAGGTGTTCTACTGATAGCACGTGCAGATCATTAGCAATCAAATATCCCACACATAAATCTAACATCTGCAAACAATACAAAACACCAAGGCCTAGTGAGCCCTTCACCCAACAGTGCATAAAACAATTATTTTATACATAACTAAAAATAAACTTCCACAACACACGGACTTTAATAGTGTACTAGTTTGATGAGCTTTTATTCTGTTACTACATGGTGAAAAGGACTGATTTCAAATGATTTCACATCCATCATTTGCTCTTACATTCTTGGCTGTGTCACTCTTTTCCCACCCTATGACTAAGGCCAGATTTATGCCTTTAGAGACTCTATGACTCCCCCCTCAACAAAACAAAACAAACAAAAAAACAAAAAAGGATCATTTCTCACATCATCTATAAATTCAAATTGGAAATAAAAAACAGAATAATTACAACAAGGTATCACTAGTGTCATCATCAAGACTATTTAAATGATCCTTTTAAATACAAATGGCATGGTGTTCCTCTAAAGGTTCTTGAAAGGGTTGCTTTGGGTGTTCTGTGTACATGTTAACAGCACCTGTTACCTAAGAATTCCTGGGGCAGATTTACAAGAATGGAAAGTTGTAAGGCTAAGTTTAGGACAAACGATGACTGAGACAGGTGATCAGGAAAAAGAACAGTCTAGGTAGGGAGGGCCTGTGTGTTTATACAGTGTATAAGAATCCACCAATTAGCCACTAATGCCATTGAAGGACTCTCTGGAAGTCTCCAGGAAGCAGTCCAGTAAATTTACTCAATGTCAATAATCTATAAGCCTGGGAAATGCAAACACTAAAATGGTAGGTGAAAGATTACAGGGAGGATGGAAACTGTTATAATGTTTGGAGCTGATGGAAGGAAAGCAATTTCTAGAGAATTTATGGAAATGGGAGGCTTAATGGTTTAAAAAAAGTTTGTCTTTCATTGTCTATGGAAGAGAGGTTTCAGATTAGAGGCATGACTATTGTAATTGAATTAGCTGCTATAGTCTTCTTGTCGAATGATCTTCCCGCTGTAGTATAGTATAATAATATCCCATTCAAATCATTCAGATAAGATAACCAGCTTATCAATGGACTTCCTAGTATATCAGTGGGAGTAGGGGCCCATACCCATAGACACAAAGGTCCATTTAGGACAACATACATAATTCTTTACGTAATAGATATATTATAAATTGCTATATTAAAGACCATGGATCACACACTCAAGGTTGGAAGATATTTAAAACATATTTAGTTCACAGCCCATTCAGTGCTGACATTTTTGCATAATATAATTGGAAAGGAATTGTCCATGTTTCATTGGGCTTCTCAAGTAAGAATGAAGTCATTACCTTTTCACTTCTTTGAATACCAGAGTTAGAGAATCTCCTTTATATTAAAACAAAACATGTGATTTTGGAGTCATCATTCCTAGGTCATATCTTTATGTCCACATACACACCAACCTAAACACAGGAATGAATTATACATACACTCCTATCCATGACAAATATCTTTTCAAAGACACATTTTCTGAAATCCTTAACTCCTCTTAATATAGGACATCTTAAATTCTGGCCACCCTCCCACACATAGGCTTGGGCTTCCTGTTTTAAGATGTGGTCTTTGGCTTCTCAAATGTTTGTACAACTTCCAAAAGTAAGTCATTTTGTGGTGAATCATCAAAACAACATTGCACTCCAACTTCTCTCTGTGAATGCTTCCTTCCACATTGAATGAACCTGAAGTGGCCATGAGTATATCTGGGATACTGCTACAGGGATGTTGGATCTGCAGTATACTTAAGCTTTGGTTTAGGCCAATATGAATTGTGTGGGTTCTTGGATAATTCTGTGTACAGTTAACTGATTTCTAGATGCCTTAGTATAAAAATTATTTCCATAAATACTCTTAACACCTATTGTTCCAATTTCACTCTGTATTGCATAACACTAAGGTGCAGGTGTGTTACCCTGCTAATGAAAATGTTACTTTTATGGGATTTACAGTGTTGAAGAGATTTTCAGCCTTAAAAATAAATGTAAAATGTGCTGTGTGTTGAGCTATACTCTTATAATGAGTAAAATCTTTATGGTATATAAAATTATACTTTAACAAAGCCGTGAAAATGTGCTATGGTTTTGTTTCTTCTAAATAAGACAAGAATATATATTTGGGTATCTACAAAACTCACACCAAAGATACTACTGAAAAGTAAACTGAATGAATCCCTTCATGATTTTTAAATTAGACAAGCAGACACGAATACTCCCTTCGTTCAACATTTTACTTGAAGTTATAGTGAATGAAGTAAGCCAAGAAAAAGAAGAGATACAGGAATCAGAAAGGGAGGAAACCCTAATTAGAAGGGCAAATGTAATTGGATGTTTTAGCAAACCTACAATAGCAAACCTAAGTACAAAAATTTCATTAGCATTTGTGAGGGTTGGAGAGATGGTTCAGTGGTTAAGAATATGTGTTGCTGTTACAGAGGACCAGGGTTCAGTTCTCACCATCCACATGGTAGCTCACAATAGTCCAGAACTCTAATTCCACGAAATCTGAAATCCTTTTCTTACCTCCATGGGCACCAGGCACAGGTGTGGTGCACAGACACACATGCAGGCAAAACACCTATACACATAAAAAGAAAATATTTTATTTTATAAGTGAATTTAGTAATGGTGAATATAACATTCAATATGTAAAAACCAGTTATATCTTTATGTAATGGCCATAATTTAAACATGTATCATTTATAATCCTATGAAAATACAAATACTTACCAATAAGATTTGTATAAAAGTTCAAAAGGCTAAAGATATCCACGCTTTTGAACACCAAGGTGTGAAAACTTGTCCTATCAGGTAAGACTTACAAAACCATAGCTCTTAAGGCAATTGCAAGGGAGAACTGAATAAAGGGATTAAGAATAAAGTCACATGTAATAGACATTTGATATGTAACAGAATTGACATTTCATAGCAGTAAAGAAAGAAAATATTTCAAAAATGATCTTGGGATTATTAGTTTTCCATGTAGAGAACTAGTATATCAAAATTCTGCTTTACATAATACATAAAAATCCAATTCCAGCAATTAATACACTCTAATAAAAAGAAAACACTTAAGAATTAAGCTAATCTTAGAAGCTACAGATTGCCAAATCAAAAGCAAAATGTGGATGTGGGATACCTCCTCTCAAGTTGTTGGTCAGAGATATCCCAAAGACTCCCAAAGCAATGTTGCCAAGGATCTTGATTACCCTCCATAACTTGATGGTAAGACTCTGTTGCTGAAGACACCACACACTCATAGGACATGGAACTTGGTACTGATAGGAAAGCTTCCTCCCTACTGGCTAGTTTTCATAGTACCAGAAGATGTGATACAGGTTTCTGGAGGGAACGCCATCAACAATCTTATCCAGCTGCAAAGCCAGCAAAGCTACAATTACAATCAGCATGGCAAACAATGTCCATGGGTAATATTGTGATAAAATGTTATGTAACTAACTGCTTCCTGATTGGATTCAAGACCTGCTTCCCCTACATCACCCTGTCAGGAGGAAACACCTGCCTAGTACTGTAAATCTGCTCCAAGAACCCATGGCTGGGAAGCTCATAGGCTCAAGAAGTGAACCTACTACTATTATTTTGCTAAATGGACACAATATCAAACAGCTTTCTAAATTTGTATCTTTATACCCATAGAATAGTGTGGCTCTCAGACCTCAATCAAAGAGGCCTTTTTGTGTAGAGGATGGCTGTTAACACAGAGACTCACAGCTGATCAGAATGCAGAGACTGAGTGGCCTGTAGGATGCTAAGCCACAAATGAGACATCTACATTACCTTTTCCCCAAGGCTAAGGAACTGTTGTATAAGGGATGGGGAAGATTATAAGAGCAAGAAGTCAGAGAGGATGGGGTAACAGTGTCTTCTGGACATGACAGAACTACTGCTGTACTTGTAGCTTACAACATCTATGATTGCCTGCACAAAACCTGCACAAGGTCAATCCAATCAGGTCTGCATTTCAGCATGGAAGTGGGGAGACACTCATGAGCTCTCATGACTAACTGAGAAGCTATGGACAGCTGATGGCTTCTTGGGGAAGGAGAATCAGATTTTTAAGGGGATGGTTTACCATGCTCCAGTGGATTGCCCCACAACTATGAGTCTATAGGGCCCTCAAATTGGATTTGGTAAGCTATAAAAAAGAGGACAGGAAGTTTGGAAGGAACTTGGGTGGTGGTGGGGTAGATTTAGGAAGAGTTAATGGGAGGATATAATAGGGGTCAATATGATGCAAATACCTTGAATGCATGTACGAAGCACTTAAAGAATTAATAAAAACCTTATGTTAAGGAAATTTTTGAGAGTTCTCAGCTGATGAGAGTGACCACTGCCATGCCTGATGACCAGAGTTCAATCCCTAAGTTCCACATGGTAGAATGAAAGAACTGACACTTTCAGATGTCTTCTGACCTCTACATATGCACAGTGGCATATGTAATAAGAAACGGAAGGATCCAAAACATAAATGTGAAACGCAAATGCATAAAGTTTCAGAAGAAAACATGAGACTACCCTGACATCTGTATAAGAAGGGATTGCTAAAACAAGTCATAAAATATAAAAATCATAAAGAAAAAGACTGAGAATCAGAACACATAAAACTTAATTTTTTTCCCATTTATCAGAAATCACTAGTCAGAATACAAAGATTGAGGGAGATAGCTAAGTGGGTTAAAGTGCTTGCCGTGCCGGCATGAGGACTTGACTTCCAGATCTCCACCTTGCATGTAAAAGCCTGGTGTGCTGGGGTTGTCTGCAATCTCAGAGCTTGGCGTGCCCAGACAGTTGGATCTCTGGGGCTTGCTGGCCATTCAGTCTAGCCAAAACATAAGCTTTGTATTAATGAGAGACCCTGTCTGAAAAAGGAAGAAAGAGGAGGGGGAGGAGGAGGAGGGGGAGGAGGAGGAGGAGGAGGAGGGGGAGGAGGAGAAGGGGGAGGAGGAAGGAGGAGGAGGAGGAGGAGGAGGAGGAAGAGGGGAACAAGAGTGATAGGACAACACTTGACATAGATCTCTGGCCTCTACCACAAACATGACACTCACACTTGCACACACACTTACACAAATGAGCACATGTGCATATATTACTTACATTAAAAGAGAAAGAAAATGTAAGCTGCAGCTATAATCAATAAAAGAACTGTAAAAATGTATAAGCAAGGAAAAATAAGCCAATAGGATATAGATTAAAAAACTAGAAATTAGAGTAGGGACTTTTTAAAAGTGGAAATGCAAGTACTAGCAGTTGAATTAAAAGATGGTTCATTTAATAATCTTAATAATTCACATGAAGGCTGGGTGATGGTGGTGCATGCCTTTAATCTCAGCAATTGGGAAGCAGAGGCAGGTGGATCTCTGTGAGTTTGAGGCTAGCCTGGTCTACAGAGTGAGTTTCAGGACAGCCAGGGTTACAACAGAGAAACCCTGTCTCAAAAACAAAACAAAACAAAACAAAAATTCACATGATGAAATGGAACTCTTCTGCAGAGCTCATTGGAGTAGACATTTATGTCCTTTAGAACAGCTTGGCTTTGAAAGGAATTTGCAAATCTCAGGATCCAGGAATTCCACTCCTGGGTATAAACTTTATACAAAATGTGGAGGACACGTGGCACTTCATCAATACTATTCCATTTTCACTCCACCAACAGAAGAATGAGTAAGTGGATTCAAACAATGTAACTCAATTGCAGCTACATATAGCAACATGTGTGACTCTCTGAAGAAAAGTTGTTGAAGAAAGCAAAATACAGAAGCATGCAATGCAAGCCTACAGCTATATTTCTTTCACAAAAATTCAAAATAAAAAAATCAGAATGGAAATAACTGAAAAGTTTGTTAGCTATGCACTTACAGTTATGAAAAACCTAAAGAAAAGGGGGAATTAATGTCTCAAATCTCAGGTTGCATATGGTGAAGAAAGGAAAAGAGACATGATTAAAGAGGAACACCCTAGGAGCTTTAAGATACTGTAAACAATTGTTCCTTTTTCTTTAAAATTTAAACCAGGAAGTCAGAACTTAGATATTAATTCCTTACAATTATTCTGTAATTTACATATATATGCTTTGTGTACTCTTGTGTGTGTATCTCAGTATTTTAGAAAAGGAACAATTTCAGTGCCCAGAGCTCAACAATGAACTCTAGTTTCCCCACCATACTAGAGAAAAATCAACTGCCTACTTTGGAAAGCTTTGCTTCTGTTGAATCCTTTCTTATTTTATCTGTTCTTCCAACCACTGAAGCTGTCTCCTCAGCATGTTTATCATACCCATCAGTGGAATCATCCTGCAGGGAAACTGATCTAGTGAAATTCTGGAGTTAGCAGAACTGTGGTCTAAATGGCTGCTGCTGCTATGTATGGTACAGCTTCCGAAGGTTGCGCTCCAGAAAGCTTCCTTGGTCTGAGAATGTAGCTCGGTTTGGTAGAGTGCTTGCCTAATGTGTAAGAAGTTCTGGTTTTGCATATAGTAGGTGTGGGTGTGCACTCCTATAATCACAGAAGGGATTCTAAGAAGATCAGAAGTCTAAAGTCATCCTCAGCTACATAGCATGATTAAGTCTAGCTTGGTTACATGAGGTACTGTCTCAAACAAAACAAAAGAGAAACTTCCTTAAAACACACTTCCTCCTCTATTCTTCTTGTAGTTGATCTGTGTATAGTCTCAGCCTAATCATGCTTATCATGAAAAACTTAAACATATGTCTTATCAAAGAAAGTGGTGCTTTATGAAATCATGTTGTTAAGGTTATCAGAGAGATTATTTTGACACTAGAAGATTGCTATTTCCTTAAGGGGTAAAAACCTCCACAGGGAAAACCCCTGTGGTTGTCTAGGTAGGGCTTGTCTACCTAAGCTGATAGCACAGTTCCGTCTAGAGGAGGAAGGCAGTTATTCATTTTTGGAAGCTTAGAGAGTAGGTGTGCATTTTGGCATCTTAGAGACTCATAGACCTTGAGCTGGACAGAAGCTCTATACATTGAGCTGGATACAGTCTATCCAAAAGGACGTCTCCAGAATCCAGATTGCTCCTTTAGAGCCTCCAAACTTCTACTTGGCAATGGGAAACTGGCTGGTTAACCACTGGTTTTCAGTTTGGTTTCTGGTAAGTGATATTTCATTTCTTATTAATTAGAAATGTTAGCAGAGTAAGAAGACACCATGTTTGTTAATATTTGTAAAATTATTCAAAAATAGAAAGCATCTATAGCAATTATTTGGCTTTTGAGAGCCAGTTATCATTTAGAAAAAGCCAACTCTAGGCCAGATGCGAGAACAAAGCCAAATGATTTGCAATGATGTTGCCAAACCATGAGGACTTGCAATTGAAATCTGTTTTTATTTTTTCCTCTTTTCTCTTCTGTCTTATTTCCAACTGTTGACATGGAGTCTTCATTTCTCTATATCTTCCCTATATTGCTTCCATCAAGATTTCATGAAAATAATTGAATGTTTGAGATGAAAGTGGTCTTCAAGATCATCTTGACCCAGCAATGCCCAATAGAAATATATTGTGAGTCACTGGCAGAATTTCTAAATTATCTTATACTTGTGCTTGAAAGGATAAAAAGAAACAGATGAGATTGGAGTGATGCAATTCATGGACATTCTTTCAGCATGTAACCAATATAGGGAATATCAATATAATTTCTATTGTTTGATTGTTTCTAGGTCTTTGGAAAACCAGTGTATTTTACACGTACAGCACATCTAAATCAGAATTAACCCATTTCAAGTGTCTCATAACTATATGATGGTGGCTAGCTACTGCATTACATAGAGCAGAAATAAAACAATCCCCTGAGTTTTATGAAGGAAATCAATCTTTATGGTACACAGTGAATTGACAAACTATGACTCAAACCCAGTTCACTGGTATTCAGGCCAGAAATTGTTCATCCTTCCACCTACATGGAATCCCTTTCTACATCCCCCTCACACAAACACAGGAACACACACACACACACACACACACACACACACACACACACACACACACACAGAGAGAGAGGCACACGCAGGCACATACACACACCACCCTTTCTTACATAATTCTTCCTACATTTGTAACTCACCTAAGTGTGAGGCTCCCTGTGTTCTTCCTCACTCTTCTCGTATTTGTTTCTCTCCTGGGGCTCATGCTTTTTTTTTTTAATGGCTTTTCTTGAGTCCTGTACGACCTTGCAGGTGCTACAGGAAAAAAGTATGCAATGCCCTTAGAGGGATACTTATTTAACATTTAATGAAATACAAAGATCTTATTTCAATCAAGCTATTCCATGATTTATATTTTCAATACTCAGTGTCCTGCGTTTAGTTCCTCCTGTACTATAACAGAGAGATCACTAGCTTAGGAGATGGGAAACCTGGCAAAGACTTTCAGTTCTGCTGGATGACCTTTACCAAATAATTTATTCTTTCCAGACTTCAGGTCCCACATGGTGTGGTGGTGATGGATCAGCTAGTGGAGGAATGGGGGTTAAGTGAATTGATTAGCTTCAGATAAAGGCTGTTTGTTGCTTGAAAAGCCACAGAGCTCCCCTTTTATTCTTTTCTGGCTGGGGAAATTAATCACGTACATGGATGAGTCACATTTAACTCTGGCTTCTCCTTTCCACCCTTTCTTCTGCAACCCTGCTGGCAGGCTCAACTTCTTGCTATCTCTGGCATGTACTCCTATGTGCTATTTTTAAATAATGAATAAAATACTCAGAAGTATTTTTACTCCTCTTTCTTCCCAGGTCTTCCATTTCACCTTCTTTGCCATCCACAGTATAATTCCTGACTCGTACATGTTGCTGTGTCTCACTTATCTTGCCTACAGGCAACAATGGGCTGATGCAGAGTTTTGTGTTCCTGTATCCATTTCACATCCTGACATATTTCTGATTTCCCCAAACTAGCTTTCCTTTTATGTTCACAAAATTTGTTTCCCTCCCATTGTATTTGTTAGAAAATTTCATATAAGAATACTGTATTTACATCATTCCCTCTCCTCTCTCCCTCCAACTCCCCCCCACCCATCCCCACTCCTCAAATTCATAGTCTCTTATTCTTTATTTGTCCTTGCAGTATCTATGGTTTTCAACTTTCCATCTCCAGTGACATCAAAGAATCTCTAAAAGACATTCACCTCTGAAAAAAAAGATTCTGGGTAAGGAGGCAGGAAGGAATTGATTGGATGTGGTACCTATCGTCCCAGCTACTTGGGAGGCTGAAGTGAAGTACAGTCTAAGCTTAAGAGTTAAATCAGCTGGGGTTAAACCAGCTGCAATGAGATCCCATCTCTCTCTCTCTCTCTCTCTCTCTCTCTCTCACACACACACACACACACACACACACACACATGCACGCACAGAAGGAAAGGAAGGAAGGAAGGAAGGAAGAAAGGAAGGAAGGAAGGAAGGAAGGAAGGAAGGAAGGAAGGAAGGAAGGAAGGAAAGAAGGAAGGAAGGAAGGAAAGAAGGAAGGAAGGAAGGAAAGAAGGAAGGAAGGAAGGAAGGACTTTACTGTACTGCTACTGGTCTATGAGTGGTTTGTATCTAGGGAATATGAGTGGGCCATGCCCCAGGCTAAGACCCTTTACCAGTGGACTGAAATGATTCTTAGTGATTTGGGGTCAGGATGTATCATCAAAAGGTTATCCCATTGCTACAGAGATCAGCTCAGTTGCAGACTAGCACTTCCAAACTTGGACTAGAGCTCAATTCATTTATCTCCATGGCAACACATAGTGGGTTCCAAATTCTCCTCTTAGCCAATGTGCAGCAGGTTGAACAGGCACACACAGTCCTCAAGGCTCACACAGGTCCAAAACAATTAGTTAATTTGCAAAAAAGTCCCACAACCTAAAAACAGGAAAATATATGTCAGGGTGTAATTAAAGAGGCAGACCCATCTGGAAATGGTTTAGTCTTTTTCCACTGGGCATTGTTTTAAAGATGCTAAATTTAGTCTTTATTTCTTCAGAAATTCACATGTTCACTTAGTGCCATCTTTTAGGTACAATACTTTGAAAGCTCCAGTCTGTCTGGGAACTGGCAAATGTTTCCAAAGAAAGTTAGATACATATTTTAGGCTTTTGCAAGCTATTTGGTCTTTGTTCTATCTACTCAACTTCACCATAGCTTTACAAAAACATCCATAAACAATATGAAGAAGAGTAGACATCCCAATCCCACTTAAGTTATAGTCAATGACATTTACGTTTCATATAATTGCTGTGTGAGGATACATTATTCTTTTGATGTTTTCAATCATTTAAATTGAAAACAAAAAATGCAAACGCTGAGTTTTCAGCACATGTAAATCTGATGATGAGCCAGATGTGGGCCATGGGTTGCTGGTCCTGCTCATTAGCATCTATTGCACGTCTCACACGTCTCAGATTGTTCAGTCTGAAAACGGGCTTGATACTGGGAGGATTATATTAATTTAAAATGAAAAAAGATGAACACAAAATGCTCAAGATGTCCATATTATTTCTTTTCCCTTCCGTACACCTTTCCCATTTCCCCCATATTTCTTGTTTGCCTTTTCTTCTAGGTTTCTTGGTTGGGGCTGAACATTTTTCTGTTTGTGTATGCCTTTCTGAATTATGAGAAGTCTGACAAGTACTATTACACAAGAGAAATTCTTGGGGTGAGTACTGTGCTTGTGGTGTGAAGAACTATGTTTGTTTGTTTTTCCTCTTTAAGATGTATTTTCACTATTTGGCCCACGATGGCCTAGCTCTTGTAATCCTCATGCCTCAACCTCCCAATTAGCTGAGATTATAGGCATGTGCCAGCAGGCCCGGCTACTGTTTTCTTTTGTTGTTGATGTTATTTGTTATTTGTTAGTGCTTTGATCTCTTCCAGGACTAGATTTAACAGAGGGAGGGGGGAGGAAATGCAGGATGCTCATTCAAATTTGAATTTCAGATAAATGATGAGTCTTTTTTGGTAGATATACACTCAAATTATATACATAAGTATACAAAAACATTCACTTTTATGTGAAGTTTTTTTTTTTTTTTGAGACAGGGTCTTACTTGCCTCTTGGTCTCCACCTCCAGAAAGCTGGGATTTAAGTTGTGTAACATCATCCCTAGCTTCATATGATGTTATAATTTATGTGAACCCATGCAATGTTTCTATTTGTTACATCTGATAATGGGCACACTCCTCAGGCCCAATAAGGAAAACAAGAACTAAGGCAAACTATTAGGCAGTGATTCTCATCTGGCTTTCCAAAGCTCAGATCCTACAGGGTGCCGAAGGGCCAACTAGTCAGAGCTCCTGCCTCTGCTTTCACTTCAGCCAGAGCAGCCTTCGCCTGCCCTATGGACTCCTGCTTATAATTTTAAGAAAGAGTGTGGTGAGCTATAGATATAAATTGTAGATCACTTGCCTTGCATGCTCAAGGCCTGGGTTCAATTCCCAGAACTACCTAATAATGTTTTGGAAATGGTAAGGAACACATAAAGACAAATAAGAAAGAGAATAGAGAAATTAAGAAGGAAGTTTTGATTGGGGCTTGCAAGATGTGCAGGCAGGTAAAGGCAATTAATTGCCACTAAGCCTGATGACCTGAGATTGATACCTGGGACTCACATGGAAGAGGGAGAGAATTGACTCCTGCAAGTCGTTCTCCAATTTACACACACACACACACACACACACACACACACACACAATTTAAAACTAAAGGAAAACTTAGAAACTACTGCTGGAGTTTAATGCTTCCCTGAAAAAGATGGGTACCTAGGGGTTTGGGGGCATGGAAGAAAGGGTGTATGCTGCTGCAGAACTCAAGGCCTACAGAAAGGTTGGGTTACATCAGGCTAAGAACAGAAATGAGAAGGCTGCAAAGGCGGCAGATCAAGTACAGAAAAGGGGAGGACACTTAGCTGAGCACCCGGGTATGGCGGGGGCCAGGAGGAAACTTGGAGGTGAGACAGTTTCTTCCCAGAGGTGTGCACTGGGGCCCTACCTGGTTAGGACAGCAAATTTGCTTTCTACTTCTCTGTACCATCCAGTAACAGGTAGTGGATTTGATAAAAAACGCTTTCATTTTGACAGAGCTTTATTTCAATAGCTTTTCACAAAGATTCACTCATTGTTCATATTTATTTTATTATACTTTTATTTTTTAATTTTAATTCTTCTTTCCTACAATATGTCCCAACCCATGTCCCTACCTCCATTCTGCCCAGTCGCCGCTCCTGCACACCCCCTCTCCTCCTCCAGTTCTACTCCTCCTTCTCCTCTTCTCTTCAGAAAAGAGGGATATCCCAGGGATATCAACCAGACACAGCATAACAAGATGCAAAAGACTAGGCACAAACCCTCATATCAAGGCTGGATACGGTAACCCAGTATGAAGAGAGAGGTCCCAAGAACAGGCAAAAGAGTCAGAGACACCCCCACTCCCACTGTTAGGAATTCCATAAAAATGCCAAGGTATTAACCATAACGTATATGCAGAGAACCTAGCGCACACCCATGCAGGCTCTGTGATTGCCTCCTCAGTCTCTGTGAGCCCCTATGAGCCCTGCTTAGTTAGTTCTGTGGGCCATGTTCTCCTGATAATCTAGACCTCTGGTTCATATAATCCTTTTCCCTCTTCATCCATGGGGTACCCTGAGCTTCGCAGGGTGGGATCCAATGGAGATCTCCAATTTGGAATGTTTGGCTGGGGGACTCTGCATCTACTCCCATTAGCGGCCAGAGGGAGCCTCTCTGGTGATGACTGGGCTAGGCACCAATCTATGAGTATAGCAGAATATCATCAGGATCATTTCAATGATTTTTTAAAATTTTATTCCCCCTCCCCTTTTGGGGGGGCGCTAGTCGTGTTTGGATCTACTCTAGGTTTCGGGACTACACAGCTCCTGTTCCTGGCCATCCAGGCAGTGTCAGGCTTGAACTTCCTCATTCCCACCAATGTTCATACTTAAAGGCAGCTTTCCCTAAAAAAATCATTTTCTCATTATAATTAAAGGACACATGTTGAGATTACATTGAATTTGAATGTTCTGTTCATTGCTTATTTCACCCTGCTGTTTTCCATTTTAAAAGTTCATTCTCCATCCCTTTTAGAAACTAAAACTCCAAAGGAAGTGCTAATTTGTCTTAAAATAGCTTTGTATTAATAGAACGATGTAATAAGTATGACTAGTTATTAAGAACTTGCTTACTTCATGACCAAAAAGTCAGATGCAGAGAAATGAATCATAGTGTTATCCTGTGACTGTTTTGATTTTTAAAGTTCTATTTAAAAATGAATTATAGACATAGAGAACCACTCAGGAATCCATATTAAACACTAAACTGGAAGCCATAATATATATGCAAAGGACCTATAGGGTAGAAAAAGAATATATATATATATATATATATATATATATATATATATATATATATATATATATTAAAGAAAGCCCTGACAACATTATGAGATGAGGAACCTCCAAAGGTGCCATGGGGTTTGTCTTCTGTTGGCCCTCTACTGCTGGGCATGCAGTCTACCCTTAAGAGTAGTTTGTTTCTCCAGTGAGACTCTCTCGAAGGAAACAATTTTCATTTGCAAATGGTTATCAATTGGAAACAGCTTCTGAGCTAGGGATGGGGCATGCATTTCAGATCTAGGACTCTATCTGATACAGATTTATGCAGGCCCTGTGCGTGCTGCCTCAGTCTTTGTGAATTCATATGTGCAATGATCCTGTTGACTTAGAGGGCTTTGTTTTCTTGGTGTCCTCCGTACCCTCCAGCTCTTAGACTCTTTCTGTCTCTTCCTGGGAGGAGTGGAGGTAAGGGACACTGTAACCAGAATATATTATGTGAGGGAAAATATATTTTCAATAAAAGGAAAAAATAAAAATGAATTATAAATGATGGAGCTTTTAATGAGATCAAAGTGTGTCAGCAACACGTGAAAACCCTTCCTATCCCACTCCCTAGAGATCACCACTATTATTAACAGGTTGTTGCATGTCTAAACAGCCACACTGATGGATTTATAAATGCATCAGACACACATTTCATCTTTGTTTCACAGGAGACAATGTGGTTTATTTATTTTTGATTTTTAATACAGTGAAAGTTCTTTTTTAGTATATATGTCTACAATCATAGTGTGACTCATTTTTTTTTTAATTCTGTCAAAAAGATACAGATACTGGATGGAAATCACTGCCTATACTCAATGAGTCTTTGATCCCTTTTTATGTGAGTGTAGTGGAGCCAGCTCAGCCCAGCTTGCAATTGTAAGCGTCTCTCCCCGACTCTGCATTCAAGGACTTCAAGCTGGCATCTTGAAATTCACCATGTTTATATTATCCAAATAGGCAGATGCTGGAAATGGAGAGGCTCCATCTAACAGGCATAAAAAGTTGGTGGACTGTTAGCAGAGGAAGAGACAAACAAAATGTAGTGTATACACACCAGAATTGCCTTTTTGCTTTCAACTGTAAAGAAGAAACAGAATTAAGTTATTTGTAGGGAACTGGATGCAACTGGGGATAATTCTATTAAGTGAATCAAATCAGCCTCAGAAAGACAAATGCACATTTTCCCTTGAGTGGCGGGTTTCAAGTTTTATGTGGATAAATAAAACCACATATGTGTACATGACATGGAAGTAGAAGTAAACTGTCTGGTGGGGGGGCAGATAGTATTAAAAGGCAGGGAGAGAGGTGAGAAAAATAAGCATGGGAGTATGTATGTGGGAATATGATCAGCACACAATACACTTGTGTAAAAGAAAACTTAAAAATTAGGTTTTAAAATTAGGTTTAAAAGCCATTTAAAACCTGGCTTTAAAAATATCTACGATGTATACACCACCGATTTTCATGTTTGAAGAGAATATCAGACCCTTATATTTATGAACCATAAGTGATTGAATCGTTATGTAGAACATTTTTAAGATTTATGCTCACTTTTAGAGAATTCAGAAAACAATTAAAATACCTATGAATTGTAGCAAGTAAGAGGCGGAGGCAGGAGTTTAAAACCATAGCAAAGGAGGTCTTAGTGACCACAGGATTTCACTAACATTGGTTGATATAGAGAAATGGATATGCATTTAGATAGTTCATAGTTCCACGTGCTGCAATAGGGAGGAAGAAAAGTGGTTTTTTTTGTTGTTGTCATTGTTGTTTTCTGTCTAAAAAATAATTTATCCCAGATGGATAACTGCCACAAAATGTGGAGATGTGAAATTATAGTCCTATATTTTCAATTCGCTTGCCAATTTTAGCTTCAAGAATCCTTTGTGACTCAAATAAGTACACTGTGGGAGCCAATGCGGAAATGCAAGACCTTCAAGATGAGCAGAGACAATTTCTTCTGCAATGAAACAATCTGTCTCTACCAAAAAACAGCCAGAGTGTGACTCAGCAGAGGCAGAAAGCATGGGGCACATGAAGAGTCCAGCATGGAAAGCAGCAGGGCAGCTCTTGCTCCCTGGGCTGCCTATGTTCAAAGCTGTTGTGGACACTAGGCGATCTTGACCTAGCCTGCTTCACTGAGGTCACCTTGTCCTGGATTTAGGGTGTATGAAGAAACATTTCTTTTTTTTGTAAATAGTTGAGTACATTTCTTCCTAGTTACCTCCCTCCTTCCCTCCCTCCCTTCCTTCTTTACTCTATACCATATAAAGTAAGGGGTTTCTATCATATCATTCTTACATATATGTCGATTTTACTTTGTTCTTATTCATCTTCCTCCTGCAGTGCATTACCCACACTGTTTTTATTAGATTCTTATGCAGAAAGCCCATGCTTTCTACAAGTAGTTTTCCCTATGTCTTCCTCTAGCACATTCCACGTTTGAGACCTTACATTCAGGTCTCTAATCCATCTTGAATTGATTTTATTTTTATCTTTTTGTGCAGACTAAGGGTATGGAGTTAGTTTCATCCTTCAACAGATGTCTATCCAGTTTCCCCAGCACCATTTGGTGAAGAGGCTGCCCTTTTCCCAATGTGTGCTTTGGACACTGTTGTCAGAAATAAGGTGGGGGTAGGTATATGGGTTTATTTCTGAGTCCTCTATTCTACTCCATCAGAATATATATATATATCTGTTTTGTAAACTTATTTACTTCCTGTGTGTGGTATATATGCATGTGTGTCTATAGGTGTGAGCACTTCTGCGCAAAAGCCGGGAGATGTCAGATGTCCCGCTCTATCACTCGCCACATTGTTCCTTTGAGACAGGGTCTGTCGCTGTGTCTGCAGCTAGGCTAGTGGCTGGCAAGCCCCAGTGATCCTCCTGTCTTGACCCACTCTCCCCAAACACTGTAGTTACTGGTGTGGTTGTCGTGCCTGGCTTTCTGCTAGGGGGTTGAATTCAGATTCTCATGCTTACATAACAATGTTCTTTACCTGAGGCACCATCTCCCATCTCTCTATATGTGTTTTTGTGTCATTACTGTACCATTTTTGCTGTTATGGTTCTATAGTATAATTTGAGATCAAGTTTTGTGATACGTATAACATTATTCTTTATGCTAAGGATTTCTTTGGCTATTCAGATTTTTTTTTCTTCCATATGAATTTTAGAATGTTTTTTCCTAGTTCTATGAAGAATGTTATTGTAACCATGAAGGGGGGAATTGCATTGAATCTGTAGGCTACCTTCATTAATATAACTATTTTAACAATATTGATTTTCACAATCCATGAGCAGGAGAGGTGTGCCGTAATAATTATTTTAAAAGGCTCAGACATTGTTAATTTTCACATTCATACTTGTCTTTTTAGTTAGTCATTTACAAGCACACATGTAAGACTCACCAATTAGCTGAATTATAATGAAAAATAGCCTGACTGTTCCCCCACCCAAATGCTACTACTACTATTACTACACAAGACTGTCATACTTCATAGCTAGTGCACCTCCCCTCCAGACACACACAAAGAACACAAAAAAACTTGGATTTCATTTGTGTAGAGTTGAGAGGTTGAGTTTAACTGGGACAAATCAATTAAGTAAGTGGAACACACTTTCTCCCTTTGGCAAACAGGAAGATTGGCACAGAGTGTTGGTTACTCAGAGAGGGTGACTAGAGGTGCAGGAAGCTTCCCCAGTGTCTGTTTGCTCATCTTCAAAAAAGTAGACAGGACCAGTCCTCACCTGCTAGGTACTGAGATAAAGTATCAGTCTCTCTTTTCTCCTCTGTTCCAGACTGCCTTGGCCTTTGCCCGAGCATCTGCTTTATGCTTGAATTTTAACAGCATGGTGATCCTGATTCCCGTGTGTCGTAATCTGCTGTCCTTTCTGAGGGGCACCTGCTCAGTGAGTTGCAGCTGTTCTTAGTTCAACTTTCACATTAAAGAAATAATCCCTGGACATCTCAACACCAAGTCCCTAGGAATGAAACCCAGAGGTCTCCTTTGGTGGAAAAGGATGGTTGGGTATTGGTATGCTGTGGCTAAGACATGTTGGTGTGAATTAGTGAATTTCCTAAGACTGGATGGTGACACCTGACCAGGATGACTTTGCATTTGTAGTTTTGCAACCGCACACTGAGAAAGCCATTGGATCACAATCTCATCTTCCATAAGCTGGTGGCATATATGATCTGCCTATTCACAGGTAACTCGGACAAAGCGTACAACTGTGGACAGCAGGAGATTCAGGGTATAGTGTCATTTGCCTGTGCATATAGATATTAAAATATTTAATGAGCACTTGGAACTATTTATGAGACACTTTTTAAGACCTATATTCATGGAGTATATATTCTGGGCTGGTGGGAACTGAATGGGTGTGGGGAGGTTTTGGGTCTTTCTGTTGCTGGGCATAGTGTGGACTCAGCATACCACTATGCACTGTAGTTCGAAGTCTCTTATTTCAGTGGGGAATGGTTGCTATAACGCTCCTGACACCTCCATCTTTCCACTTAGCTATTCATATCATTGCACACTTATTTAACTTTGAACGCTACAGTAGAAGCCAACAGACCATGGATGGATCTCTGGCCTCTGTTCTCTCCAGCCTATCTCGTCATAAGGAAGAGGGAGATTCTTGGCTAAATCCCATCCAGTCTCCAAACACGGTGAGGTGATTCAACGGCAAAGCATGGGGATCTGGTCATAATCAGGAAGGTCACAGTATTCTTGGTGAACTCTGTGCTAGGCTGACATTTCTCCTTTCACAGACAGTGATGTATGCAGCATTTAGCAGTATTGCTGGCCTCACTGGAGTGATTGCCACAACAGCCTTGGTTCTCATGGTAACTTCAGCTATGGAGTTTATCCGTAGGAATTATTTTGAGCTCTTCTGGTATACACATCACCTTTTTATTGTCTATATCATCTGCTTAGGGATCCACGGCCTGGGGTAAGATCTTCAGATTCCCATTCTTATGTCCCAGCCCCTTATCCTGCACAATTCATTATCACAAACTGTCCTATGTGTCCATGTTTCAGTGGGATTGTCCGGGGTCAATCAGAGGAAAGCATGGGTGAAAATCATCCCCGCAATTGTTCACGTTCTTTTGATGAGTGGGATAAGCATGAATGGAGTTGCAGACGTCCTCATTTTGAGGGGCATCCCCTGAGGTAAGACTGCTCTGGGAGGACCGACACATATTTTATTTGTTACCTTTGTTAGTATTGTCATTACTAGCTCCTTGTTGGTTTTGTCCAATCAAAGATACCACAATCTTCCAAAATCATCTGCAACAGGCAATTACAGAGACTCTTGAAAGAAAAGGGATGAATAGTTGCTATGTGGTGTGTGACATCCCTATAGAGGTAAAATTGATAATATTTATTATGTGCCAGTTTGATGCTTGAGATAGATGATCTCTGAGGTGAATACTTCTTTCATCTCCATTTTGGGACAAAAGCACTAGAATTCCATAAGATGAAGTAAAGTCCCAATCAATAATTAATGGAGTTTTCATCCGAGTCTATGTTTTTTATGAATCCAAAGATGAAACCCTTGAGCACTGTTCCAAAGCTCAGGTGTGAAATTCCAGTCAAATTTTCATTGAGAAAAATCAAAGCATCCTTGAAGCAGGCTATGCTTAATGTTATAGCATGCTTGGAAATTATTGTTTCACAGTTAATGAAGGCATGTAAAGTGCTTGTTGCACACATGAGTTCAGACCCTCAGCACCCATGGAAAAAGCAGGGCACAGCCGCATGTGTAATCCTAGCACTGTGTAGAGATAGGAGGGTCCCCCAGTAATTGCTGGCCTGTCAATCTAGTCAAATAGGCAAGTTTCAGATTCAGTGAGAGAGCTTGTGTCAAACAATAAGGTGGGAAATGATTGAGGAAATTACACTGACATCTGGCCACCACATGCCTATGCATATACGTATGTGTACTCACACACACACACACATCGGAGAGGGGGAGAGGGAGAGAGGGAGAGAGAGACAGAGGTATAAAAATATAAATACATAAATTCAGAGAATTCAATGGATAGCCTATAGTAATTATAGTTTACCTTTGCTTGCTCATACCGTGTGCTACATTGAGGAATCAATGGAACTAGAAGACCAACTTGTGATGCCTCGAAGTACTCTGAGAATGATTAAAATCTTTAAATAATATGCATAGATAAATACGTAGACTATGTGATATGTAATACACCTTCTAAGAGTTAATATCAATAATTAAGAGTGCAATATATGAACTAGTGTTTGCCAATAGCTTGGTACAAGGAAAATCAGGACTATTCCACAAATTACAACCTACAGTAGCTCATGAATTTATTGTTATTCAATAAATTCTTATACTGAAGAAAAACACAAATGTATCCATCTGTGATTCTGACATAGTTCTCTCAGGACAAGTACCTATATGATGCCTTTCTTTTTATTGCCATGGAACACCGCACTGTTTAAATTAGTCCTATTGCTGGACACTTGTTTCACATATTTGCTTCCATCAACTAATGATGGAATTAACGCCCTAGTAATGTAGTTAAGCATACATACAATTTATGGACTAAACTCCAAGAAGCAGAATCTTTCAAGTCGGGCAAATAATGCCTAATCACCCTCTACAAGTACTTATAAATGTGGATATTCTCACCAGCAGTGTATTGGAGTATTTCTCCACAATTTGGTCAATGCATTATTTTAGGAGACATTATATTTAGGAGACTTTTGGGTCCTTACTAATATGTTAAGTAATTTTAAAGTATCTTTTAAGCTAGTCTATGGTGGTATACACCTTTAATCCTAGCACTCAGGAGGCAGATACAGGCAGATAGATTGATCTCTGTGAGTTCGAGGCCAGCCTGGTCTACAGTGAGTTAGTTTCAGGACAGCCAGGGTTACAACAGAGTAACACTGTTTTGAAAAAACAAGTTTTTTTTTTTTTTAAACTTTGTATCATCTATCTATGTAGTTATAAAATGGCTACAAAGGGGTAGAGAGACAGCAGAGGCAGAAGGCTGCTACTGCAGCAAAGAGAATCTCTGTGGGAGTTAGCTAATGAATCCTGTTGGAGAGCTGCAGATGGCTCAAGCAAAGCTGCAGAGTCATAACCGAGCAGAGCCTCAGCACTGAGTCTGTTTGTAGGGGTGAGGCGCATGACCATGGAGACTATGGAAGTCCAGGGCAGGACCAGACCTAGACAGATGGCTGGATGGATGGACAGATGGCTGGGATTAGAGTGGGTCCTATCAGCAGTGGAGACTTAATTGAGTCGAGGCCTCTGAGGCAGTTGGGAATTCTCTACCTTTCAGTCCCTTGACATATGAAATGGTCAGATGACAGGTCAGTGGTGGACATGTCATTGCCATCACACTATGAGGTGTGTTGGTCTTTATGGGATCCAGGTGAAGATATTGCTTGTGTACTTTCTCCATATCACGTTTGAGACACATTAGATTGGGTTATCTTGAGATATATGTAAATGCAGGAGTTACTTTGATTGGCCATGTAATATCCTAAGGGAGAAGGTACCAGTTTGCCGCCAAAATGTATTGCTTTGTTTCTTCCACAAACATTTACAAAATGATACTCTTAGCACATTCACCATTTAAATGTTAGAAAACAATTCTTTATTAAAGAGAATTTAAAAACATAAAAATAGAAGGGAATTAAAAATTCAAGGAGTTCTACAACCTAGATAGAGGTAAGCCCTCTATCTGTGTCATGGGGTCTTTCCTCTATGGTCAAATACGCCTCTCAAACATTAGTTTTTAAAACATCTGTATGTGGCATTTTGGTCAGTTTTTCTTAGTAAACATTTTGGCCAATATAGTTGGCATGAGCTTTATGCACACCCTCGTTAATTTTTTTTTAATCCCTATTTTCTAGAAGTGAAATTCCAGGATCAAAGAGAGGGAACACTCAACACTGTTGAGATATGCTGACAAATTGCATTCTAGGAAGATGTTGTGGACATCCATTAGCTCCATACGTGAACATGTGGATTGCTCCAAATTCTGGACATTATTGCTCAAAGTTGGCTTCCAACTTGATAGACTAAAGTGTTACTGTGTTTTTAAAAAATCTGTTTACTTTTGGTGTTTTGTGGTGCGATGGAAGTCAAGTTTAGTGTATTGTTATCCATAGCATCAGTCATATACTCTACCTCCCCCCCCTTTTTTTTGCTAGTTTTGTATTTAATCATTTGCTTCTATTATGCATTTACTTTCTTCATTTTTTTCAGAATGGACACGTTTTCTTAAATTTTCAAATTTGAAATATAATTTAAACACACACACACACATGTACCCTTATGCTTTATTTCATCATTTGCATTTGCTTCCTGTTATGATCTGTACATTTCAGGGAATGATCTATTTTATTAATGATAGATTGACATACAAAACTATTATTTCGTATTTTTTTCCACTCTTAATCTTTGCTGATATTAGTGACTTGATAGGAGTACACATTAGAGAATTTGATACATCTGAAGGGATGAGCTGCTACACAAAAAAGTCCTAAATGAAGAGATTTAAAGGTAATTTCATTTATCCTGTCTTTGTGCAGTCTTGGAAGTGGATCTCTGCACCAATTGTTCTATATATGTTTGAAAGGATCCTTCGACTTTATCGCTCCCGGCAGAAGGTTGTGATTACCAAGGTAAAAAAAAACAAAAAAACAAAAAAAAAAAAAAACAAAAAAAACCCACTATCCATTGTACTGATGAAGTTCTGTTCTACTTGAGTGCAGAACTAAATTGTCATAATGTTCGCCTAAAGGCAAAAGAAAAAAAAAAAGGATTTTGGAGTAAGAAGCATGCTTAGTTTTTTCCAGAGCTGGGAAAAAAAACTTTGGGAAATGGGGCTTTGGCTGGAACCACTAGCATAGCTCTATGTTGGAGGTACAAACAGGGGATCTGAGCCAGAGGTTGCCAACAAATGTATTTTGTTTTGTGTACACAGTGATTATTTAAAGGGTGATGGGACTGAGGGTGTGGCTGCAGTGGAGGAGTGCTTTTCTACTGTGCTCAAGGCCCTGGACTTGTTCTTGTGACCTAAAATAAAATAAAGAACTGGTTACCAAAATTTTAAGAAACTAGATGGAAGTTTTCCCTTAAAATAAAAAAGACATTTCTTGGGGACTGGGGAGATGGCTGAGTGGTTAAGAGCACTTGCTGCTCTTCTCTTTCCAGCACACACATAGAGGCTCACGACTGTCTGTAACTCCAGTTCCAGGAGATCTAATGCCCTTTTCTGGGCCTCCATGAGCACTGCATGCATAGTGGTACACACACAGACAAGCAAGCACACATATAAATAAGAATAATCATTAAAGAAACATTTCTTATGTGGTATATACACAAAATGGGATTGTATTCAGTTATAAAGGAGAATGAAATTAAGTCAATTTAAATTAAATTAAGTCAATCTATCATTTACAGAAAAATGGATGGAACCAGAGATTATTATGTTAAGCAAAATAAGCCTGAAAGGCAAATAAATGCCATGTTTCCTCTCATATTTGGAATATAAATTTAAATATGAGTTAAATATAAATGTATATAGAGTATGAAATCAAAGGAGAACTATGAGGGGAATGAAGAAATTGTGACACAAAAGCAGAACGGTGACTATTTGGGGGAGAAATGGAACTACTAATGAGGGGGTGAAGCACAGAGCAAACATGAGGAAGGAACAGTGATTTTACATCTCTTTCATAAAGAAATCCATTATTTTGTATGGTAACTAAAATATAGAAATATTAAAGGCATTTTTGCATCTCTTGAAGTATCAGCAGCCCTGACAACACCAAGTATCAGTTCCACATTGCAACCATTGTCTGGAGCTAAGCAGTGGCCATTCTCTTTTAGAGAGGCCTTGACCTCATACTTCATAAGTCAGAAGCACTCAGGCTTTACTCGTGTAGTTAAACGTCTGCCCTTGACACGTTTGCGGTTTGCCTCTAATTATCTATGTGCTTCATTCACAGGTTGTCATGCACCCATCTAAAGTTTTGGAATTGCAGATGAGAAAGCATGGCTTTAGCATGGAAGTGGGGCAGTATATATTTGTAAATTGCCCCTCAATTTCCTTCCTGGAGTGGCATCCCTTTACCCTGACCTCTGCTCCAGAGGAAGAATTTTTCTCTATTCATATCCGAGCAGCAGGGGACTGGACTGAAAATCTCATAAGGACATTTGAACAACAGCACTCACCAATGCCCAGGTAGGACCTTGAGACCTTTAAAGACTTAAAACAGGATACAGATTAACCAAAAAGAGAAAATATTTCTTTTTTGACATGCAAGTCTGGTAAGTGAGCATGTGATTAAAATAAGTGGGCAGGTACCAGCTGGGGGAGTAGTTTGTTTCTTGTAGGATGTTTGAGGTTAAGGATGGAGATGAGACTTCATGCCTCTATTTTCTTCTCTCATTTGCTAGGATTGAGGTGGATGGTCCCTTTGGCACAGTCAGTGAGGATGTTTTCCAGTATGAAGTGGCTGTACTGGTTGGGGCAGGGATTGGGGTCACTCCCTTTGCTTCTATCCTGAAATCCATCTGGTACAAATTGCAGCGTGCAGACAACAAGCTCAAAACACAAAAGGTACATTTCCACATGTCACTGTTCCCTGGGCCTGTCAGGCTAAGGCCATCATAGCCTGAGTGCTTCCTCTTAATAAGTGGGGCAGGAGAACCTATCTGGAGGTAGGAATGAGCCATAGCTGAGTAAGGCAGAGATGGCTTCTAGGGGGCACTAAACAGTTGGCCCAGCCTGTTGCCATGCAACTAGCCTCTGCACCTTTGCAAAGAGGCTGTGTGGTCCCGGCTGCTAGTGTCCAGTCTGTATCTTGTCAGGCCAGAGGCCAAAAAAGAGAAACACTGCCTGGTGGATTTTCTCTCAGCTCTACAGTGCTCTAATCCTTCAAACTAAAGCTATTTCTGCTTAAGGTTGTTTCTATTAAGTCATTTAAAAAATAACCTTTTATAATCTGGAAAAATACTTTTTAAGCATGATAAAAAGAAAAAAAAGAAATGATATCACACTAAAAAACCCAATCCAAACCAAACCAAACCAACCCCTCCCCCCAAAAATTGAATGATCTCTTTGTCAATGCACCCGCTACTATAGTAGTCATCATATGAACACAGGATTCTATTCCATGTGCAGTTTTATTTTTATTTATTTGAACTTTTTATTTGTACTTGGAACTTTTTCATGTTTTTTTAGTATATGTATACACACACACACACACACACACACATATATATATACATACATATGTGTATATACATATATGTGTGTATATATATATATATATATTTATGAGAGATTTTTACAGAAATATATCTAGCCCTTCTCCTGGTAATCCCCTTCCTTTCCCACAGATTGCCTTTATTCTATTTTCATGTTTCTCATATGAGACAAAATTTGCAATATTTGGTTTTCTCAGTCTGCCCTATTATGCTTAACATAATGATCTCCCTGTAACAAAGATAAACTTGGAAGGAATGTTGTAATAGAATGTTTTCAGAACTCTGGACATTCCAACTAAAAGTCTTCCACTCTATAAATGTGATTCATTATCCTTAGAATTAGTCAGCAAATATGAATGTGTCTATGTATATTATATACATATATGTGTATGTATGCATAGTATACACACACACAGGCATGTGCCTGTCATCACAGTATACATTGTGAAGGACACTTAAGGGTATGGACTCTTTTGATGATTTCAGATCTATTTCTACTGGATCTGCAGAGAGACAGGTGCCTTTGCCTGGTTCAACAACTTATTGAATTCTCTGGAACAAGAGATGGAGGAATTAGGCAAATTGGATTTTCTAAACTACCGTCTCTTCCTCACTGGCTGGGATAGCAACATTGTGAGTTCAAATAAAATACTGATTCCAATATCAAATGTTGAGATAAAATATAGTGCATGTGTATCAAAACAAGTATTTATCATTTTTTACCTGGCCTCATCCTCACACTGAAGGTGAAAAGTGGCTGAAGGAAGCAGTTGAAAAGTTTGAACTTTCTAATTTTATATTTCTCTGACTTCAGGCTGGTCATGCAGCATTAAACTTTGACAAAGCCACTGATATCCTGACAGGCCTGAAACAGAAAACCTCCTTTGGGAGACCAATGTGGGACAATGAGTTTTCTACAATAGCTACTGCCCACCCCAAGTAAGTACCTTGTCCTTGAGTCAAATGAATCTGCAGAGTTGGAATTTAAGTATATTGAGCAGACCTGGGAAAGGCTCTCTGGGACAGAAAGGGCCAGTGAGATGGGTCAGCGGGTAAAGGTGCTTGCCACCAAGATTGATGACTTGAGTCTTGAGACCCACAAGGTAGGAGAGAATGCATGTCCCCAAATTGTCCTCTGACCACCACCCTTGAACCATGGTACTCAGCCAACTTGAACTCTGACCATCCTATACAACACAAACACACACACACACACACACACACACACACACACACACTAGATAAACAAATTTAACATTTCACTTGGGTTTTCAGTAAAATAAGGGTCATGATCTTGTAATTGATAAAAAGCTGTTCCTTGTCCCCATAAGCCTCTATCCAATGACCAATTTGAAGAGACTCTGCTCATTTAGATAGTGCTGTACAAACAGAGAACTGGAAAAATTTACATATATTTGTGAGGGGTGCTGGGTGCTCAATGGTCTCTACAAAAAGTAATATGGTTTGGGGTATTTTATCTATTTCATTGACCAATAGAGCTCAGTGTTTTGAGACAGGGTCTCATATATCCCAGGCTGGCCTTTCCAACACACACACACACACACACACACACACACACACACACATTTGCTGTCCCGATATACAGAAATGTGTGTGTGTGTGTGTATGTAAAGGCCTCATGAAGGCAATGGTGAGAGCATGTAGTAACATAAATTTGGGTGATCCTGGGTCTAACTCTCGTTTTGACACTTTCCAGTTATGGTACGTGGAGCTAAAAGTCCCTCTGATCTTCGGAGTTCTTATCCATAAAGTGGGGCCATTAGTAGATGCCTGCCTTACTCATGTGCATGGTTGATGTGAAGCTGGGTCAATATACAAAACAGTTTCTTTAAATTTTAAAGCAGCATGTTAGCAAAAGACATGCAATTTTTATGTTGTTTGGGTTGAACAGTTGAAGCTGTGAGAGGATGTGAGACTGCTGAGGAGGATGGGGGAGAGAAGAGAGGGACGGGAGGGAAGGTGGGGACAAGAGGGAAAGAGGAAAGAGAAGGGGAACGGTTTCATTTATTTGTTTATTTATAGGTGTCATCAGGGTATCTTCATACATATGTGTCATTGTTTTGTGTTTTCATGTGTTCTCCTCTTCAACCCCCCCACCCCCACCTCAGCACAACCAAATCTCCTCGGCTGGATCTCTTTCTTTCTGGAGACATTCCCCGATTCTTTCTCAACTCATTGCCCTCTGAAAAGGAACATTTTAAAGGATTGCCTACATGATGTGGGGAGGGAGAAAGATAAACCAGGGACAAAGCCAAGAGAAGAAATATTACAGCAGCATAGGCATGAGTGACAGGCCCAAGAAGTGCTTACTATTTGGCATAAGGATGATCTGAGTGTATTTTAGAGACAGGACAATATCCAGTAGGCAGGAGACAGGAGTAAAATGGCCACAGCAAAAGTGAACAATAGAAAGTGTTGGCAAGGAACTGGAGAATTTGGGCTCCCTATATTGATATAGGAATGTAAGATTGCAACACCTGGAGAAAACACTTCAACAGTTCCTCAAAGTGTTAGCCATAGACCCATTTGACTCAGAAATCCTGCTTCTTGATATACACCTGGGAGAAATGGCATTACTACACATAAAAAAATTTTTGCACATGCATGTACATAGCAGCACTATTCATTATAGCCCAAAGTGAAAACGCCCCAACTTCCCATCAACATATGTGGTGTAGAAAATGGAATTTTATTCATCTATAAAGAGGAAAGAAGCACGGATACATGCACTACCACAGATTAACTTTGAAGATATTGAGCTGAATAACAGAAACTAGAGGGGATTGAAGATACAGCACAGTGGTGAAGAATGTTTGCTGTTCTTCCAGAGGACCTGAGTTCAATTCCAAGCACCCATAAAAGGTGGTTCACAACCTCCTGTAAATACAGCCCCAGGGAATGGATGCCCTCTTCGGGACTCTGCAGGCACGTGTATTTGCTTATACACGTACATGTTCCCCCTAGACAGGTGCACATACTTAAGAAAATGAAAAAATTATCAGAAAAAGGTCATTTATGGTATTATTCTATATGTAGAGAAAGTAGATCAGTGATTGTATAGGGTAGGGTGGTATGGTTGGGAGGAAATCAGTGAATGTAAAGGGGGACGGAATTAGTGAGATGGTTGTGTGACTCTGTGGTTATACTAAAAAGCACTCATTGTTTAGTTCAAAGGGTGTTACTTTATGATACATGTATCATACAAAGATTACGTCTAAAAAGAAGAGAGGTGGGACAAGTTGAAATCTACAGCATAATTAGAAAGGTTGGCTTTGGCAGAATACCACCTTCAAAAGCACAGCAAAGTCCAGCGTGGGGATAAGTCCATAAAAGATAGTGTATACAGTAGTTAACACCTATGCACTTGCTGTGTGCCAAGTGCTTTCCTATTTATTTTATATACTTTTAATTCTCAGAACAACCCTGTAAGGTGCTGTTTTATTCCCATTTTCAAAAGGGAAAGCTCAAAGAGGTTAAGAAATGTGTTTAAAGTGACACAGTTGGGATGTCAGAGCTGGTCAGGCAGTCTGGTTCTGCCTGCAGTAGTTGAGATAGCCCAACCCTTTCCCTTCAAGGACTTCTACTCTGGAAAAGCCGAAATCTTGATTATTTGGCATAAAAGAGTTTGAAGACCAGCCAAAGTGAAACTGTGAGTTTAAGTGTTTAAACAGAGAATCATATAGGATAAGGACAGTATACAATCCCAAGTATGGACACAGGCTTCCCAAGAGAGTAGCATCCATGTACCTTTACAATGACTCGATGTATAATCTTGTCCCTGGGTTACATTCCCTAAAAGGGCAGTATTTTAACACTAAGTTTTTATAAGCATGTGTTAATTATATACAATGTGTTTCATTATATTTTCATACATGTACATAATGTATTTTCAGTAATTTTTTATTTTTGAAGTTAAACTATAATTATACCATCCCTCTAAAACACTCCTCCCATGTATCCCTTGCTCTCTCAAATTTATGGCCTCTTTTTGTTATACACACACACACACACACACACACACACACACACACACACAACCCGCTCAGTCCATTTAATGTTACTTGTACGTGTATGATTTCAGGGCTAACTACTTAGGCTTTGATCATATGCACTTCCTATCACCCTCTTTTTCTTGTGTTCTTCCCACTCCTGCTGATTTCTTTGACTCATCTCTCTTCTACTTTCATTTTTTTTTCCGTTTTTGGTGACCTAGTGGGTATAATTAAGGTTGTTGACAGCAGCACCTGCCACATTACCAAGTGGCTACACACCACTGAAGAAAATGATGAAAATGACTCTCCTTCCCCCAGCAACCATTACTACCAATAGCTCCTGAGAAAGTGATGGGGCCTTGTGAATCCTGCCCTGCCTTCTAGACAGGATGAAGGACCCAATCATTTACAGGAAGTTGTCTGAAGATAACAACTGAATTTTTGTTCAAGCATTGTTGGGAGTAGTAAAGATGTTCTCCATTTCCATTACTGTCGTCAGGTTTTGTTGCATCCAGGTAATTACTATTGCTCTGTACCTTCAGGTCAGTGGTGGGAGTTTTCCTATGTGGCCCTCGGACTTTGGCAAAGAGTCTGCGCAAATGCTGTCAACGATACTCAAGTCTGGATCCTAGGAAGGTTCAATTCTACTTCAACAAAGAAACCTTCTGAACTAGAAGGAAGAATAATAGTCTGCACTTTTCCTTTTTTCTTCACTAACTTGTGCGTCAGTTGCTTACTAGACAATATTTCACCTTACAAGGACTTCACTCTCCACTTTTAAATTTGCAATCAACTTTATCATACTTGAGCTTTGCCAACCCGAGAGCTGTATAAGTCACAATGAATACATGGATTGTTTTTGGGGTGGATAATTGTAAATCTTCCTGGGAAACCTGACTTCATCTGAGCTTTGCTGGTTGACACTTGTACAGTTTAACCTCAGGAGACTTGGTTGATTCCTGGACTTTAGTTCATAATCTCCCCTCCCACCCATCCCTCACAGAAGATTTTTAAGTAGTGTGATTTAAAAATATTTATTGAATCCATGACAAAACAATAATCATAAATAATAAACAACATAAAATTAACAAGATTCCCACTCCTGTATCATACCCACTAGGTACATTGTTAAACACAATCTTATCCAGTGTGACCAACAATTTACACTTTACTTTTGTTTTGTCAAAAAATTGAAGTTTTCATTTTTGTTTATTGAACAACTCTGCTTACTTTCCCTAGACCTTCCATCTGAAGTATATTAACTGTAATCAAATTTGTATTATAATTAGAAGCCAACTCTACTGTCATTTTGTATTGTTTGAAATAGCCATCAAGGCCAGACCTACATCATAGGGTAACTTAATTCAACAGAAGCTCTTTACTATTTTTGTTAAAGGCATTTGTTTATGAACATGTGGTATAAAAAGAAAATAAAAAAAATATAATTTTAACTGTTTCTCAGGTCTTACTCACTGAGGAATCATTCACTTAAATGTCATTCTTTTTCCTATTAAAATGTTTATTATTCCCATCAACCAGAATACCCACACTGGCTCTGGGATGTTAGTCATGGTGAATCACAAGAAAAATCAGCCCCAGGCTCCCTGGAGGGAGAAAAATCCCACACTTCATGAGGCTCAGAAGGTTGAACTCATAGATTTAGCAGATTACATCTATAGACTTAGCATTAGACCACCTATTTTTACCATTAATAGATGAAGAGTGAACAAATTTCTCTTCCCAATTATCTAGGAACTGATAGTTTGAAGGATTAGTGGGATAATTTTTCAGTCACTAGTCTGAACATAGCTTATTACACCAATAAAAACACTGATGAGTGTTTCCACAAGGATGAATTGGGAAACTACTGCTCTTGTCAATTTATTCACCTCAATGTCTGCTAACCAAATAAAGTTTAATGAGGCTTTGGGAAAGTGAACACTAGGATTTTCAGGATATGGTTTCTATTAGACAAGTCCTTACCAACTAACTTCACCCTCAGTTATCTTGATTTGGAATTGGTTTTGTAAAACCCAAATTCCTAACTAGAAATATTTTCCTCTTGGTCTCTGAATCTAAATATATTGACACTTTCAAGTCATGGCAGCTGCCAAAATCAACACATCAATGACTAATTATTTATGCAGGAGGCACAGAAGGTAATGAAAACAATGAACTGCATGCATAATTAACACCTTAGTTGAACTGGAGTAAGTGGAATACGCAGAAGCACTTGCTATTTTGCACTTTTTCTTGATAGGGTATAGTATGACATACCCTACAAATTTTCACTATAAATATATGGAGAAAATCCCTCAATTTTAATATCTTTGCATTCTTTTGCTTGGCATGTAAGCAATATGCTCCTACATTATATAAGCCTAAGTAATGAGTTTAATTCACTTGCCCAAAATCCTAACACAGAAGGTAGGATTCTGAGAATGTAAATAATCTCACAAGTAGTTCCAGTAAACTTTACTAATTATTATTAAGGCAACTCTTCAAATGTCTTGAGGTTGACCTGGTGGAGAGAAAACACGTTCCTCCTTAATGCCACTATGGGAGAACAAAGGCAAGGCGACCTGCAGGCTAGCACAGGTTAATGGCACTAATTACCTTCCAAGTAGGTAGTACTTGGAAAGAAGCAGGCACCATAATGGGCAATCTGTCTGTCTGTGCTCTATACTTGGTCCTCTTAAAAGACTTGAAAATGTAAAAGTTTCAGGCTTTTCTGTTTAAAGCTCTTGGAATGAATTTGGGCAGGGCTGAAAGCTTTGTGATTTTCTGAAAGATGGGGTGAAATATATTTTTCACTTGATTTTCTCTATTAAATTTGAACATGTGGAAAACTAGTGGCTTTGTAAACTTGTAAAGTTGGCTACCTACACAGAAGAAGAGCTTTATAACAGTTTCTCAGGTTGTTGACACGTAGTCAAATCAGAGACTCTACAAGGTTTTCAAAGGGCAAAGTCTTATTACCTTGCTGAAAGCAAATTTAACGAAAACAAAGTTCCTGAAAACATTGCTTCCGAGAAATTCTTAAGTATCATTAAGAAGAATAAATGTTTATGCTAAAATAAGAATAGACCTATGGCAATATATGATTTAAGAATAGTGCTGCACTAAGGGTAAAAAACATATCTAAGCTTTTACCCTTGGTGTTTAGCTTCTTAAAAGCAAAAGGGTTATGTATATCAATTTGCAATATGTTAAAATTATGTTCAAAGTTTATTTTATGTCACAGAAAATATACAAACTACAAAATGAACTACTTTCATTTGGAGAAATGGTGATGCGAGTCCTCCACCTGGCACCAATTTGAGTCACGGGGGATAGGGGTTAGGATGCAGAATCACCATGTTTTCAACATTTCAACAATGTATGGAATAATATTTCCAGATTTGTTGCCAGGTATTTTTAAAAACCTGTAAGAAAAAGTTTGGAGAAAGCCATTATAAGTGGACTTCACTTTTCTAAACATCATTAAAAAACACCCCCACAAAAAAAAAAGAAAAACAAAATGGGCTGAGGGAAGGGAGGATGTGCTGAAGATCAAATAGCCAGTGTCTGCTTCATGCCGTGCCTCTCAGTCTAAGTGCCTCTCAGTCTAAGTGCTCTAAGTGCTCTCTCATAAGGAATGAGGGAGATGTCCTGTGCATAATTATGAGCTGTTCAGGGGCATCACTGATCTCTACCCACTGAATGGTAAGAACATACCACTTTCTGAAGTTGTGACAACATAAAATATCTGCAGAAATTGACAAATATACCACAGGCAGGCAAATTATCTCTACTTCAAACCCACTTTTCTATCTCTTTCTCGTATGTGTCTGTGTGTATATGAGTGCAGAAGCCAGAAGTCCAAGTCAAGTATTAAACCGTAGGAATGCCATCCATCTGGTTTTTTGAGACTGGGTGTCTCACTGGGACCTGGGGTTCACTGATTGATTAGGTTAGGCTGGCTGGTCAGCAAGTCCCATGGATCTTCCTGTCTACACCTCCCCAGCTAGGATGACCAGAGTGTGCCACTGCACCCAACTTTTCATGAGGGTTTGAACTTAAGTGCTCATGCATGTGCAGCACGCACTTTAGGAACTGAATTATCTCTCCAGTCCGAGAACTACTTATCTCTAGTAATAAATAGTAATAAATAAGCCTGTCTGTGATGACAGAAGAAACCAAAATTAAGTTTAGGATGAAAAGACAATGCCTCAGTCACAACATGAATAAACACCAGCAGAGAATTTGCTCACATAAAATCAGTTGTGATTTTACATCTACTGGTATAAATTACTGATTTGTAAAAATGGAATATAGCTTGTAGTCTAATTCACAGTAATATACCAAAAACAACTGCCTGGACTTGTACTACGAAGCAAAAATGTAAGATGTTATCACTGAGAGAAGCTGTATAAAGGGTACATGAGGGCCTTTGTACTATTTCCCCAACTTTCTATGAAACTATGATTGCATCAAAAGGTTAAAATAAAAACCTGGCACTGGAAGATGGTGGCGCATGCCTTTAATCCCAGTACTCGGGAGGCAGAGGCAGGCAGATCTCTGTGAGTTCGAGGCCAGCCTGGTCTACAGAGTGAGTTCCAGGTCAGCAAGAGTTATAACAGAGAAACCCTGCCTTTGATTGATAAACAAACAAACAAACAAACAAACAAACAAACAAACCCTGTAAAATCTTGCCCTGAGGTTAGTATACAAGGCAAATGAAATGTAATTAAGAATACACAAAGAAATAACGTTCAGGAATACTTCTATCTTCACACTCTAAAACCAGCAGTTTTCTCACATGCAGTGAATGCCTTCTCTGACATAATTTTTAAGAAGTAAATTCCTATGAATATTATAGTTCATATTTTAACAAAGACAAGAGAATGTTTGGTATATGTGGAAAAAAGGTAAAATAGGATATACTGAAAATCTAGTTAGCCAACCATCTAAATATCATTTCCAATTATAGTTCAGTCACTTAAAAAAATCTCAGTAGATATGATGCATATTTGCAGTTTGGAAGCTTTAAAGGCACTACAAATATGGTCTATAGTCTAGTTAGTAAGACTACTAGTTTCATAAATGAGCTCACTGTTATGTGCATAGGAATTATAAGACATGTGAGGCAAAAAGTAAAAATTCCAAAGAAGCCATTCCAACAGGTATTGGGACAATATGAAATTTAATTTTTTTTTTTAGAGAACAGAATTGTTTATGAAATCCAAAGATGTTGGGAAATACTTTTGAAAACAAAAAAAAAATATATACTTATACAAGGTTTGGTCATATGATTTTTATGAGGCAAATGTTCTTTGATCCTTCTTACCTGACTGATGAACAAAAAAAATAATGGCAATGTACAATCATCTTTACAATGTAAAGAAACTGAGGTGGACAGGCACATCTACTAGTTTAAATGGCTTATAATAGTGGACCATCAAAATATTCACTACAAGGGCTGGGACACAGTTCAGCTGGTATAGCACATGCCTTGAATGCATGCATCCCAGGTTTTCTGACACCTGCAAGGCAGAGTGCAGTGCTGCAGTCGCACACCTGTCATCTTAACACTTAGCACTTGGAAAGTGGAAGCAGGAAGATCAGAAGTTCATAGTAGAGGGTATAGAAAGCCTAGTGAAGACCAAGGGTATCAGAGAACATTATGTTGTTAAAGGTTGAAGTTATGTACTTCAAATACAGACGGACCTAGTCCTCCCCAGGGGCCATTCAGTCAGCTCACCTTTCAAGGTGCCCCAGTGGATTTCTGTATCTGTTCCTTTAAGATTAGGATACTCTGCCTTTGTTCAGGAGGTAGCATGGCAATCTGGTCTGCAGTAAGTTGAAGGACTTGCATAATCAAAGCAGCCTGTTCAGAGAAAAGGAAGGCTGTGGGTTTCAATGACAAGTCAGAAAACCAAATTAAAAAAAAAATCACCAGCTTCTGGCCCAAAAGCTACTGTCATGGGATATGAAGCAAAATGAAAACGGAGAAGCTGTTTCGCTCTGCACACTCCCCTTCTCTCTCTCTCTCTCTCTCTCTCTCTCTCTCTCTCTCTCTCTCACACACACACACACACACACACACACACTCCAAACTGCTGGCCAGAAAGAAAATCTATTGAAAAAAAAGCACAATGAAGAGCACAAGAATAAATGAAAATACCCAGGATTAAATGATGCATAAATGATGCAAACAGATACCTCAGAAACTCAAAAGATCCTGCAGATTAAAACGGTACCTGTGAGCTCTGGAAACTCTTCAGTTTTTAGTACTGTTTTGAGTTTCCCCCTTTTCACAAGTTTAAGCCTTCTCATCAAACACAAGCTCCCAACGATAAGCCAAGTATAGCAATAGAAAGATATACTTGTGGTGAATCTGCTATTGTTTTTTTTTTGGGGGGGGTTGGTTAGAAAGGGGGGAGGTAGAAAGAAGCTTGGATTTTTAGGTCAGTTTGGCTTGTATAGAAAAAAATCTGCCATATGCAGATGAGTCTGAAATGTATAGTAAGGTGTCAGTAATATTCACTTAAAAACTTTAGGACCAGATGCTCCCCAAATGCTCAGCCAAGATCACTAGAGAGTTCTAAGTTAGAGTAAACATCACCTCCAAAGGGACTCAGAAGACCCAGGATCTTCATGGTAACTGTGAAAAGATCAAAAAGACTGGATTTGTGCACAGGGAGGCAGTCAGTCAGCGTTGCTTACCTTCTCATGATCCTGGGGTGTGACTTGGCTCTGTCCAGGACTAAAGCCACCAGGCTGGCTTCCACCTTGCATGCTTGCTCCTTGCATGCCTGCTCCTTGCATGACTGGAACCTGTACAAAGAAAGAGCGAGCACTCAGAATTCCTCATGTCCATGGAACTTCAATATAGTAACAATCTTCATATGGATAAGAGTAAAAAGAGAATTAATGATCTAAAGTTCAACTTAGACTGTTAGCAAGAGGAGAAGGCATGGTTTAGCCAAAGACCCACTAGCATACACATACTTGCTTATAACAGGTCCAGCATCATTAACAAATAATACACAGTGCAGGAAGGAGGCATCAAATTAGAAAAATTTAGCCAAATAAACATAGAAAAAACTATGAGCATCGGAGAAATTAATATTCAAAGGAAACACAAGTAAAGCCAGCAGATTTTACACTACTGTATACTGCTCTGTTGGGGAAGCTACATTCACAAGATTACTACCTACCTCTAGTTCAATCAATCACACATTTATCTATCCCATAAGACAGAGATAGTCAGCATCAGAGAGGCAAAAGGAGATAGGAAGGTCTCTGGGGAAAAAGATATTAGCTAAACATTTGCTCTTTAGAGATTTCTTAAAAAACCACAAAAAACCAAAAATGCAAAGAAAAACTCTGAGTATCTCTTTGAGTGCTTGGAACACCAACAGTGGTGTGAAATTTTTAAACTTGTTTTCATTTTATGTGTATGAGCTTTTTCCCCTGCATTCATGTCTGTGCACTATATGCATACCTAGTGCTCATGGAGGCCAGAAGAAGGTGCTGGATCCTCTGGAACTGGAGTTTGAGATGGTTATGAGCCACCCTATGGGTGCTAGAAACCAAATCCAGGTCCTGTACAACAGCAAGTACTCTTAACCACAGGCTATCTTTCCTGCCCTTGTCTTTTAGAGCTTTCTACAGAGAATATATAGTAATTGCTTACTGCATAATACAAACCAAGAAACATTACTTGAGTAAAAGAACAAAATGCAGTTATAGCACATTTATTGGTATTTAAGATGGTTAGTGAGTCCAATCCTTTGGAAGACTACCAGAACCCAAGGAAAATGGCTCTATGCATCTAGTATAACTGTTAGATGGCATCTACACCTCATGATGCTCACACTCAGGCTCTTACCCAGAGTTTAGATACTTTTATCGAAAACAAATTTATAACAAAGTTGTTACCTGTTTCCCCAGATTACAATCAGGAAAGTATAGAGAAATATAGAGAAACAACTACCAGGAATAGATAATGTAGAAACAGTTCAAAGAACAAGTGACAGTCTATCAGGAAAGGTGGCAGATACCCCACAGGAGAGAACTATGCTTTATATTTTAATGTAAACAATAGTGGATCTATTTCCATGTTGACTTTGAGTGACCAAAAATGATTTAAGTACTTTTTGTATCTTACTTAAAAATACAAAACAAAACAAAATAGGAAGCATAAAATATAATAGAGTCCATCCTTTTTTCATTATAGTAGCTCAAACTACTTTTAGAATAGTTCTTTTACGTGGTATGGTGGTTTGAATAAAAATGGCCTCCCCATAGGTTCATATACTTGAATGCTTAGTCACCAGGGAGTGACACTATTTGAAAAGCTTAGGAGGTATGGCATGTTGAAGGGAGTATATCACTGAGGCTGGGCTCTGAGGTTTCAAAAGCCCATGCCAAGCCCAAAATCTCCTTCTCTGACTATGGATCAGGATGCAGCTCTCATCTACTTCTCTAGCACCATGCCTGCCATGCTTGCTGCCATGATGATAATGGACTAAACCCCTGAAACTGTAAGCAAGCCACCAATTAAATGCTTCCTAAGATTTGCCATGGTCAATGTATCTCTTCACAGCAATAGAGTACCAACTAAAACAGAAGTAGAGACTGGAGTATTGCTGTGACAGGTCTGACTGTGCTTGTTAGAGGAATATAGAAGACTTTGGACTAGAAAAGTGGCTGGATGCTTTAAGTAGGGCTTAATGGGCCATCCTAGTAGGAGTATGGAAGATAATGTTGAGGGTGACTTGAACTGTTGGGGTCCAGCTTCAAGAAGTTTCAGAGGGGAAGAATATTAGTAAGTGGCCTACAGGCCATTCTTGTGATTTTTTTGGCAAAAAAAAAAATGTAGCTGCTTTTTTCCCAGTCTTAAAAATCTGCCTGAGGCTAAATTGAACAGTTTTGGATTAATGGCAGAGGAGATTCCAAGACTGCTAAATATTGACTGTGTTGTATGGTTATTGGTGGCCACTCTTAATGCAGATCTATAATGAAAAGGAGAAAGCTCAGCATGGGAAAATACGAAATATTCAATTTGAAAAGGAGCGTTAGGAATTATAATGGAGCTAAAGTCCAGTGCTCATGGAGATAAAAAGTTTAAAGAAAACCCTGATGCTAAAGGGTGTGCTTAAGCAGTGAAAGAAATCATCAACAACAGAAAGCTGATGCAAATATAAGTGAATTAAGGGGTCTAATTCCAGCCCCATCAAGCAGCAGAACTTGGCAGCTTTAGCCACAAGTGTTTCTGGCTTTAGAGTCAATGATACAAAAAAATAGGGTATCCCTGTATGGAGGAATAGAGAGGCCACTGTCAAACTGTGAAGATGAAGCCTGGATTTCACTGGAGACTGCAAGATGTTGGAGATGCCAGAGTTGTGGGATACCAGCCAAGAGAACTGCAGACTAGGTATGGAACCAGCCCAAGAGAGAGAAGTGTGTTGCAGTCAACAAAGCTGAACAGAGTTGGAGATCTGAAGAACACTTTGACAACTGACATAGAGATGCAGAGTTTGCCCTGTTGGTTTTTGGTCTTGCTTTGATCCAATATTTTCTCACTATGCTCCCTTCCCTCCCTTTTGGAATGGTAATGTGTATTCTGTGCTACTGCATGTTGGAAACATGTGATCTGCTACTTTTTTTAAATTTTGATTTTACAGGGGTTACAGTTAAGAGACTGCCATGAGTCTCAGAAGAGACTTTGAACTTTGGACTTTTAAACAGTGTTGAGAATGTGATAGACTATGGGGACTTTTGAAGTTGGATTGAATGCATTTTTGTATTATGATATGGCTACAAGCCTATGGGAGCCAGAAGGTGGAATATGGTGGATTGAATAAGAATGGCCCACATAGATTCATATATCAGTATGCTTAGTTATTGGGAGTGGAAATATTTTAAAGGATTAGGAAGTGTGGCCTTGGAGGAAGTATGTCACTGGGTGTGGGCTCTGAGGTTTCAAAAGCTCATGCCAAGCCCAGCATCTCCCTTTGGCCCAGCGTCTCCCTCTCTGCCTCTGGATCAGGATGTAGCTTTCAACTACTCCAGCATCATGTCTTCCTACCATGGTGATAATGGGACGAAACCTCTGAAACTGTAAGCAAGCCCTCAATTAAATGCTTTCTCTTATAAGAGTTGCCATTGTCATAGTGTCTCCTCACAGCAATATAACAGCAACTGAGATACCTGGAACACTCACTCCCATGCATCAGGTCGTTTCCAAAGCACTGGGTACATGAAGTAGTAGCACATCCTTATAGAGAATGCCGAAATATCACCACTGTTCCATTTATATGAACACTTAGTCCAGGGAATTGTGTCAACCTTAATAATCTACTATGAATGTGAACCACTTGTGGGTACAGCCACTTGGGTATATACTGGAATTTACTGATATTGATTAATACCAACCTGAGACACTGTAGTATGAAATAACTACCCAACATAGCCAGTAAAGTTTCCAGGAGTACCTGTTCTAGGAAGATAAGAACTAGCCAGACTGGCCATATAACTTGGTTGGCCTAAGAAAGCCTCAGTATATATTTTTGTCTCAGAGTAAATTAACAGCACTTCTACTTTCAAATGTGTCCTTCTTTGTATGACAAATTATATAACTACCCTAGGAACAACAAGCCTTTTAGCTAGAAGCTTCTAACTGCAAGGATTAGAATTATATTTAAAGTCTGATTTAAAATGACAAATGAAGGCCACATTAAAGTTAAAAAAAAAAAGAATGTAAAAACAAGATAAAAGTAGAAAGCTATACTAAAAAATATCAGACAAGCTAGATGTGGTGGTACACACCTTTAACCCCAGCACTCCAAAGATAGAGACAGGCAGATCTCAGTGAGTTCAAAGCCAACCCAGTATATATAGCAAGTTCCAGGTAAGCCAGGGGTACATAAAGAGACCCTGTCTCAGAAAATAATCTAATATAAAGGCAATTATTTATCATGAGTGACAGGTATAGGAGAGAAGGTGAGGTTCCTAACACAGCTTTTATAGATGACTGGATATATTGATTACATATTTATTTGTAAGTGAATACATTAATTGTTAAAAATGTAAAAAGTATCAATATTTTAAGTTCTTATTTTCTCTGCCTTGGATCTAATTGGCTGCATAGACTTTTAATAAAAACTATATTGAGCTGAGGTGTAGCTCATTGGTAGATTAGCATTTGTGAGACTCTAGGTTTGAGTCTTAGTATCACAAAAACCACCCTCCCCACAAAAACCCTAAACCCCCAAACCCTAGATTTAGAAAGCAATGAATTCAAGTGCCAGTAGAGGAAAAAGGAGCAAGACATTAGTCTTTTTCCATAGAATGATCATAATTATATAAGCACAGTGTGTAGTTACTTGGTGTCTTTCTCCTAAGCTAGTACAACATCAGGGTCTTGGCTGTTCACACTACTATATCCCTAATACTATACTTGGTATTCATTAGATGCTCAATAAGTAAGTATTGAAAGGATATATATATATATAAAAAAAAACAACATGTGTATTATGAGGCTATTGACCATAGAGGGTGCAAAAAAAAATCAGGGCCCACAAACACATTTTTTTAAAAAAGCTAAATTTGAAATGCATTTTTATTCTATATATACTGAGAAAAAAGAAACTCATATTTTAATCTCAAATTAAAGAGGATCGGGCAAACACACACACACACACATACACAGAATAGAAGAAAGAGCAAGCTGTATTTCTTGCTCTGTCATTTTTTTAGTTAGCTGAATTTGGCCAAGTCATCTGACTTTCTGGCCTTCAGCTTCCAAACTTATAAAATGGGAGAACTGGATGCCAGATATGTTGTTGCATCCTGGCCTTTATATTTTTGTCTCACTCCTTCTTTTTCTCTCCCCACTCCCAATACAGTAGAAAATACAGAAACACATGAAAATAGGAAGAGAGAAATACAGAGAAGGAAGAAAAATGAAAGCATCAACATATAGAGACTTGGGACGATACACACATGCCATCTCCCCACAACGAACTGGAGGTGGCAAGTGAGGAGGTGACTACTACAAAGCACCCCATACACACAGCTGGAGTGAGCCCAGTGAAGGAGACAAAGAAGAGACAGATTGCAGCTTCAGAATTGTACGCAGATTGCCTTTTCTATGACACTGTTCATTTAGATGCTTTGACAACAATAAATCCACACAGGTTTCTGCCACTCTGAGATGAGAAGACCCAAATGAACACAATTTCTCAAATGCTCTAGCTCAGGGTTGCACGTTGAAATCATCTGGGGAAGGTTTTTCAAATGGCCTGAGATCTCCACAAATGCTTTTTTTTTGGGGGGGGGCACTGTGATGTTAGTTTGTAGCCCCAGTGCAGAGTACTCCTGACCTGTACATTTTTCAGAGGTTCTTCTAAATGAAATAGCCACTAAAATTCTGAAATAATGTTGTTCTTTTGGGTTAAGTACAGGAAGCTAGAACTCCCTTCCCCTAAAGGGTATATAAAACTAAAGGGAGAGCCTAGTCTCGCCTTTTTAACAAGCAGATTCATTAAAGTCAGAAGAAAATACAAATCAGGCTCAGTAACCAATTCCCAAATATATTAAGATTTTATGTAGATGCTACAAATATTACCTGTCTGGATCCCTGGGGAACGACAGCCCCCATGGTCATTGGACTGGGACCTTGGATTCCACTAGGCATAGGTCCTCTAGGTCCAGGTACTGGGCCTCTTGCCTCCATGGCTCGGGCCTCCATGGCGCGGGCCTCCATGGCACGGGCTTCCATAGCACGGGCCTCCATGGCACGAGCTTCCATGGCCCGGGCCTCAAGTCCTCTGGCATCCAGTCCTCTTGCCTCCATGGCTCTGGCCTCTATCCCTCGTGCATCTAATCCTCGGGGATCTCTTCCACCTAGAAAGTTGCAAGAAAACCAGTGTATAGCCACTAACATCTAGTCACGTCTCTCTTCACCTATGAGGCTATCTCCTTTCTAGTTTATCAGATTGTACGTAAACCAGAAAGATTCTTGTCAAGACTGCTGTCCTTTAGTAGAGCTGAAGAGAGCCAAGTTCTTAATAACCCACAGCTACCAGTTGGTGTGATGCAGTTTCCTCTTACCTCTGGCATCTAAGGGTGGACCCCTCTGATCTAGCATGGGTCCTCTTGGTTCTGCCATTAAAGGTCTGGGCTCAGCTAATGGACCTCCCCTCATGTCATGTGGGGGTGGTCCACGGCCTTCATGGCCAGGAACATGGTGCATGGGGGGGCCCTGATGAGGTGGTGGTGGTGGTCCCATGTAAGCTCTAAAGATGGAGAAAATGATATATTTTAAAGCAGAATGTACCAACACTGAAATGTCAATCAGATCAGTATGCAAACATCCATCAAAGAACTGATACAACCATCAGTAAATAAACGGTAAAAAGAAAGTAAAGTCAGACAGGTCAAAGGAAGGCTATACAATGTAAATTTGTACATTCTAGAATTGAATTTATTTGGTCAGGGCATTCAAAATTAGGGAAGAATTAGTGGATAGCTATTATACGTATAATGACTATGCAGTATAGTGCTTAGCAACCTGTTTAAAACCTGTGTTCTGGATTCAGACTGAATAGTTGAAATCTAGATCTTATAATTTATTAGCTATGTGATCTGGGTTACTACCTTAACCTATATATGACTTAGTTTCTTTATCTGTAAAATAGGACTAATAATATTCATTTCTAAGGTTATTTGGATTTACTTGTCTATCTTTGTGGGGCTGAGGATTGAGGCTAGGGCCTTGGGCATATTAGGCGAGTGATCTACCACTGGTTGTTGCACCCCCAGCCTAAGGCAGATTTAATGAGACAATTTGAGTTAAGTACTTAGAGAAGAGCCAGAGGTATGATTCCTGCCTACATAAACAACTATTGTTATTAATAACACCATTACCTCAAGATTTTCTTGTTTGGGTATATATTACTAGAATTTGCAATTTCTGAAAATATAGTAGTCATGGTTGACTCAAAGTTACCTTCTTAACTATACCTTAGGAAAAGTGCTTAGTTCTGAAACAGTTTGCCTACAAGAGTTTGATTTCAATGTAAGGAACATTCTCAACTTCTTGAGCTGTTTTCTTCTATATCAGTACTTACCTAGGCTCTACTTCTCCTGTTACAGACATTAAAGTACCTCCCCGTGGGTCATTGGGAGCATCTCCTAACAGACCACGAGGAGTTGGGACATTGGCAGGCAAGGCTCCCCGCTGCATAGCTGCTCTGGGGTCTTGTATCGGCACTGACAGGGAAACAAACGAGGAGTTACTGCTGTGAAAGACACTGTGACCTGAAGAAACTTATGCTCCTGCTTTTCCTTCTAATCAATGTTAGGTTAAGTACCAGAGTCACAAAAGAGAGAGGTAGGGTCTTGGCATATGAACACTGTCATGGCTCTGCAAGAACCTGCTATTCTATCCAAGCCTCAGAGCCTCGGACAGATGCCCATATCTTCCATGTTCTTTGCCCTGTCAGAAGAGGTCAATCTTAATCTTGTGGCCTCAAGAGGAAAAAAACACAACAAAACAAAACAAAACAAAAACACCAAAAATGCCCCAAAACACTACCCTTTTTGGGCTCTGAACGTGAGGATAACGGTCAAGCAGCTCTTTTCCTCTCAACGTCCCACCCTGAACACCACAAGCAAAAGGAAACTCGCAGATACAATGGGTACCTTGAACTCGCTCAATTGATGCAGGCCCGGCGGGTCCCACGGGCGAGTGTTGTAGGGTTCCTAGGTGAGCAGTTAAGTTCAAAAGGAGAAATAGCAAACACTTAAAACAGCTTGTACATGCATAGAAACACACATAAATGAGACTGGAGAGTTACACATGTCAGTAAGAAGTCAAGAGTTCGTTAGTTTGCTCCAGGCTGCAAAACAAACAGGCATATCCAAAACAGTTTCGCTTTGACCAGATGTCATAAGGGAAGCTTATGGGCTAGTTTTCTGGCATGAGTAATCAGCAATTTTGGACTCTCTTTTTTGTTACTACAATATTTTCCCACATATCTTCCTGTACCGTTGTTTTAAGAAAAAAGATACAAAATGGAGAAAAATGTATTTTCAGAAGCAAAACATGAAAGCGATCCCACTGAATGTGACATGTGAAAGTTATTATAGAGAGGCTATAACAGAAGTGGGGCAATACTAATTTTGACTTATTTTAAAGTTTAAAAATTTCTGTCAAAAATATCAAATGGGAAAATATAGCTGATGAACTTTAGATGAGGAAAGAGTATCACTCTGTGACTATTACAGCAAGTCTATGATTATAAAAAAATGACAAAGATTAATGAGCCGATAAGGTAACCAACATTAAATTAATTAAGAAGTAGTAGTATCTCAACATTTCCCATCACCATTAGAAACTCACAAATCAAATAAGGATTCCAGGCAAAGGAAGACAAATCTGAGCACAAATGAAAATATTCTTGTTTCCTCTGCTGGATATTGAAGGAGATTATTTTTTAAAACTCATCCCACTTTGTCTTTGCATCAACTTATCCGTGATATACTTTCAAAATTTGAGTCAATTCTTTTGGTTAATTCTTACCAAAAAGATGGGGCTAAACTATAGTATGAAGAAAGATGTCTCATAGAAGTAGTGTTAAGGGCTGAGGGCTTCACTGATAAACTGATGGCCTGGGAGGCAAGTGTTGTGGGATGTTTGAATTAGATATTTTATAGTTATTATGAGATCATATTCCTGTACGTGCTGTATGGGAGAAGGGTGCTTCCTGATGCCTTGAAGCATGTAAAGGACTTGCTTCCTACACCTGTTTCAACACCTCTGTACTAAAAGCAATGGAGTAGCCCCCCACCATCTCCACATGAACAGGCCATTTGTTTACATTAGTGCACCATCAGAGAAGACTCTGGCTACCCTTCCTCCCCAGCTTGGACACCCAGTGGGATAGGCAACACGTCTACTGGCAGACCTTGAAAAGTGTTATAATTTGTATAATTAAGGCCTATGTGGAGGAAGGAGGGAGTTTTGAATGAAAAGCACCTATGGGCTGAGGCAGAGGGGGCCAGCAGAGCCAGGAGAGAGCCATGTGAGGAAGCCATAAAAGGATGTGAGATGGACCTCTGCCTAAGCCCCCCAGATATTACATCCCCGAGAGCTGTTCTTGCTTGTTACTAATATATCACTGGACATAATTAATAATACTTTAACAGACGGAAAGATGTAATGTAAGCGTAAGCCCTTCTCACTATTGCTAAGATATTTTGGAGTAGAAACACAATGTATTGACAGTAATGGGATGGGAGTAACAGCAGCACAGAAGTGTGGGATACTTTAGAGGGAAGATGAGATATTTGGCTAGAAGTTTGTTTTGTTGCTATTTACCTGATGAGACAATGTTAGACTCATCATTTCAATCACTAATCTCTGTACACAAGCCATGGGCCTCTATCTTAATATTTTGCTTTTGAAGAGTTTCTCTTACAAGGAATCAGCTAAAAAGAACAGTATGAAGCCCCTCTGTTCTTGTCCAAAGCAATCTAGTCTCAACACAGGAACCTAATGAATAAATAGAATATTTTGAAAATTGACTCTGAAATTAACAGTGGCAGCATGGAATAATTGGAAGAGAGTAGATTCTGGATTTAGAGATTTCAATCTTTAAGTCCAAAGAAAAGAGCACCAGATCCAGGTCACAATCCTCAGGACTGAGCATGTCCTTATGTCATCCCATTGAGAAATTTAAAACTCCCGTGTTTCCATGCCTTTACCTGTAAAACTGAGGCACTGCCACCTAACTCATAAGGTCATCTATGAAAACAGAAGTGACTGAGTATATACAGTACACATTCAGTTCCCTTCTTCCATCTCTCTCGATTTTAACCGGACTGCTGCAATTTCTTTTCCTTCAAACTCCAGTTAACATGAGGAAAGAATGCAAAGATTCTGGAAGGGCTGCTGTTGTTATATACCGTGTTTTTGCCACAGTACAGGAGACACTTTGCAACAATGCTGTATAGATCTCTGCTTCCCTCCCAGTTTACTATGGGATTTACATTTTGTCATCTACAGACCCAGTCAAGCTCACTATTGTAATGTCTTACAAAGTCAACAGCTATTCACAGGTTGAGTGAGAACATGCCAGTGGAGTTGTTAGACTATCAGGAAACAAAGGATACATTTGCTGCATCACTAATTCTTATAGAGCTAGGCTCTGAATTCCCTATGGAAATTCTGGACTAATGTAAGTTTTGGTGACAAAAGAAACATTCTATATCTGCAATGTCCAGTGTTTTCATTAGCATGTGTGGCTACTGATAATAAGAGTGGTTAGGCTTTACTTAATTTAAACTTAATTTTAATTAACTTAATCTTTAAATTGCCACTGGTGGTTAGTGGCTGACACATTAGACAGTGCAGATAGAAAACATTTCCATGTCCACCCTGTATTCATCAGATGGTAATATTTACCTTGTCCTCGTTCCATAGACACTGGTCCACCTCCCTGCATTCCAACTTGGGCTTGCATGACTCCTAGAAAATAAAGGGCAGGGAAAAACATAAATTGAGCCTGTAGAAAAAACAACAACAGTGGATGAGTTTACCAACGTCAGTATTTGTCCCCAAGCAGAAACCTATGATGGAAGGTGAGAACTACCATTCAACAATGCAGTGAGACAGAAGATGAAGTTTGTCAGTATATGTCACAAGCTCAGAAGGAATATTTCATCTCTTCAATTACCAAAATTGTGGCAGAAAAGCTCTTTAATAGAGGAAAACAAGCCTCCTCCCATGGAGGCAGCACTTCTCAGAGTATTTATAAAGATGTGGGTATATTGTTTAGTTATGACAAAGCTTTTGGGGGGCACCGCCAACAGTGAGTGAGATGCTTCCAGGGACACTAGGTGGCCTACAAAGTATCAGATAGTTCTATAGAATCAAGACTGACCTTGCATCTGAGAAAACTTTCAAATGTCTCACTGAACATTCATAGGAAAGAAAAGGTGGCTGCTGTCATCTCAACCTAGAATTTGAGTCTGTTTTATTTGTAAACATAAAAGTTATAAATACTATTTTAGTATAGACACACTGACTTTTCCAGAAATGCAATTACTCAGTAAATTATGGAGATTGCAATTTGTTTTAAGAATTTTAGTATGGCTTTTCACTATTTAGGAAAATTACATCAGGAGGCCCTGTGGTATTTGAATTATGAAAGCAAACATAGCTATAACTGTCTATATTTTTAGTTTTGACATTCATGGGATAGATGTAAAAACCTATTATATTTTGTTTTCTAACTGTATCTGGACATTTACATATTAATTTTTTAACCATAAATTAATTTTCTTTTACTTTTCATTTGTATTATAATTAGGGCATTATACTAATTTTTTGAAGTCATGTTACAAAGGTTGTATGGTTTGTGCACTACATTTCAGGATAGTAAAGCCACTGCAAAATATCTGTTACAAAAAGGGGATACCGGATTTAGCAGGGTTGAGAACCTATGGTCTACACTAACCAGATGGGGTATGATGACTACCATATAAAGAATAATCATGCACCACAAATCCTTGTCTGGTCCCTTCCACATAGCAATAATTCTCTTTTCCTCAAAGGAGCAAGATATGCTGTTGAGTGGGGGCAAAAGGCAAGCTGATTTGTTTGCAGTTCATTAATACTGCCTTAAAATAGAAAGTACACATCACATTCTCCCTATTTCATTGAACATGCTAAGCACTAAAAAAAAAAGTTATGGATTAAGTACTCAAAGAACTGGGTGCTAGCCCAGCTCTTGCTAAGTAAAAGTGATTCTGAACAAGTGATTCAATAAAAGTACTACATTCCCAGCTTCCTCATCTGTAAAATGAATGAGTTGTTCCAAATAGTAGTCCTCAGAATGTGGTCCCCAGCCAGACAAGCCCTATCACTATCAACAAGAAAAATGCAAAAATTGCAAATTCTCAGGTTCTGTATCTCAGATTTATTAAATTATAGTTTGGCAGCAGGGACCATCAATCTGCATTTTATAGGCCCATTAGGCAATTCTAACGCACATTAAGTCTGAAAACCACTGGTCTAAATAATCTCAAAGCTTCCTTCCAGCCATAATGTTCCATTCCATTGAATCCAGACCAATCACCAATACAATACAAAGGTTTAGGATCTGAGGAAGATAGCAGAAGGCATTATGAGCATAATTTCCCACATAAAGAAATCATCACATAACACCTCTTTTATTTGTACAGGCTAAATCCCCAGTGGTGGAACTGGTGGTCAGAATGTATGAATATTTCATGTTGTACTACTTTTTTGAAATGTTGAAAACTTTACTATTCCTACCAATGATGTATGAGTACAAGTTTCTTTACAAATATTGTCCTTTTCTTTGAAATGTGGCACTGATGGGTTTAAGTGGCATTTTATTGTTACTTAATTTGTAACCCCCAAACTATCAATGAAGCTGATTTTGTTGGCACTCTGGCTTTGCTCTTCTACAAAGTTCTTAAAATAGTTCCTTCCTGTACTTTGCTATAGGTTCTTTCCTTCCTCTTATCAATTTTCAAAGAACTCTCTATAGGACAGCTCAAAAATTCCCAAGAGTTTTTAATGCATTCATAAATATAAATACTATAAAGTAAAAAAAAAAAATCCCTTGAAAGTTAATTACTTAAATTTTATAGATATGTTCAGTTTTTGTCTTTTGGTTCTTTTTGGGGGGGTTGTTTTGATTGAAAAGAATTTTTTGTTCCTGGTGCTGGGGACCTAACATGGGACTTTGCACATGGTATAAAAGTGCTTTACCACTGAGATACACTCCCATCTTCGTTAATTTCCTCTTCTTGGTGTCTTGTGGTTCATTATTTTTCAAATTAATTAGAACTAGTAAAGAAATCCTTTATTTTCTAGTAATATGGGTATTTAAGAATAATTTCCTTTAAGCACTACATATACTATTTCTCATACTTGTTTCTTTGAAATATAAATACATATTACTTTGGGTTTTAATTTCACTATTTATAATTTTTATTTCCTCTTTAAATAGCTACAATATTCCTTAACTTTACAAATCAAGATTTCTTCCTACTCATCTTTTAATTCTTTATTTCTAATTTTATTGGTTTATAATCAAACAATATGATCTGTAAAAATCTTTACTGTCTCAAATTTGTTAAATTTAACTTATGGCTAAGTACATGATCTTTTTTAAAGGGTTTTACGGTCATTTGGAGCAGGGGAGTATATTCTGCAGCCAAAAGATGTAAGGCTATCTCTAAATATGAAGCGGAGATTACTGATCCTATAAATTATCTTTTGATATGTATACATATCTATTTTTATAAGGTTACTCAAGATGTCCAGAGAAAGTACTGATCAATAGTCTATATGTTAGCATTTCATGTCAATGTAAGTACAGAAATGGAGAAAATATATTTAGAAATCTCTACGGCAATCCTCCACTGTTGTGATACCCAAGTGTGGAACCAGCACACTTGTCTTATTTAAGAGCTTATTTAGCTGGGATTAGTGGTGGCATGTGCCTCTAATCCCAGGCACTTGGGCATATCAAGTAGGGGGATTGCAAGTTTGAGGCCAGCCCCAGCTACACAGCAAGACCTTTTATTAAAAACAATACAAAACAAAGAAGAAATCATCTAGTTTCTTCAGCCTAGAATACATGTTATAGCTACACATTTATATCAAGATTCTATTATTAAATAATTGGCTGCACTTCAGCAGTTGCTACTACAAAATCTCAGTAAAGTAACAAAATGGTAAAGACTCTAACTGAAAGTTACCTCCAGGGGCTAAGGAACCAGGACCAGGTCCTGCTACAGCAGCTGTCATTTGCACTGGGGCAGGAACTCCACCTGGCATAGAAGCTTGCATCAGAGGTGCGCCATTGACATGCATTCCACCCTGACCAAGAGAAAAACAAGTATGAGCATGTCTCTTTAGAGATTCAAAACATTTTGTCTATAGCCTTACATTTCTCTTAAAATCGGTAGCTCCAATACTCTGCCAAACATCCTTTTTACACAATATATCTTCTATTAACATTAGGTTTGTAATATACTTTGAATTCCACAAAAGCAAATTGCAGTATGTAACTTTAATCTGGCTATGTGAACCAGTTAAGATGGAGCACATGCCTAATGTAGAGATGGATAAATGAGTCTTATCCATGTGGCAAGGTAGCAAATAACCCATTCCTGACTTCACTGATTGGTGCCTAAAAATGAGAGTTAAAAAATGCCTTATACCCAACACAAAAAGGTGACTGAGACTTAAAAAAAAATCCTGCCGGTATTCTACATTTTTAAGATGATTTTTTATTTGTTCAAGCTTTAATAACTTCTGTACTTGGATGTAACTTTCTTGTGTATGTGTGTGTGTGTGTGTGTGTGTGTATGTGAATTTCTAGTGATACGTTCATGAATATAATCTTTTCATGGGGCCTTCCCTAGAGAACTATGCACATCTTTGGAACTGCAAAGAGCCTGCAGTGGTGGCGCATGCCTTTAATCCCAGGACTTGGGAGGCAGAGGCAGTGGGTTGTGTGTGAGTTCGAGGCTAGCCTTGTCTACAGAGTGAGTTCTAGGGGCAGCCATAGTTACCACAAAGAAACCTTGTCTCGAAAAACCAAAAATAAAATAAAATAAAATAAACCCAAAGAATAAAAAGTGTCAAAAAAATCAAATACATGAACACCAAAAAAAGTCAACAGTCCTCTACTCTTTTTGCATGTCTCTGTAGTCTGTGTATAGTAAGAAGTGAGACATTTTAGTAATAAAAGTGAGGATGGAGATTCAGAGTGGGGATACTGCTCATACCTGTACTTCTTAAATCAACAGCAGTGGTTTAGCTGTCAGATAAGGTCCAAAACAGCATGAATCTCTTATCGATCGAGATTGGTTCACATCTTCAGCCCTAAACTCATCATTGTGAGTAGTAATGGTAAAGGAGGAGAGTGAAATGCACTAGCACCCTGCTTCTGCATATATATTTTAAGACCTTCAGTGGATGTTCGAAGCTATATAGCTATATATATACACACACATATATATTCACACATACATATATGTATACCAATATTTATTATATTGGTTTTTCAAAATTCAGTTTCTCTGTTGTAACTCTGGCTGTCCTGAATCTCACTCTGTACACCAGGTTGGCCTCAAACTCAGAGATCAGACTGCCTTTGTCTCTGAGGTACTGAGATTAAAGCATGTGCCACCATCGCCTGGCTTAGATTTTTTTAACTTGTCTGTATATATCACTATTTTCCTCTAAGGTTCAATTTACAATAATAACTAGTTTACAACTAGATTTACAACAATCTTAGTTTATAATAATAACTAAGATTGAACAACTACAGCAATACACTGTAATAAAAATTATATGGATATTTAAAAATCATACATGTTCACTGTTAAGAAAACTAAAACAGAAAAGAGGAAAGTATACAGGGAGGTGATTAAAATAGGCTGTGAGATTAGACTAGGTTCAGATCCCAGGTTTGTCATTTATGATTCTACTTTTAGATCAGTTGCATTTTCAGTCTTTGTTAACTTTCCATTTCTACAAAATATTTAGAACAGGGGCTGGTAAACTAGCTAAATTTTTCTGTCCCCACCTTTTTAATTTTGGAGACAAGGTCTTTCTATGTAGCCCTGGCTAACTCTATGTAGACCAGGCTGGCCTCAAACTCAGAAATCAGCTCTGCCTCTGCCTCTCAATTGCTGAGATTAAAGGAGTATACCACCAGATTTGGTGGCAGAAGCAGGTAGATCTTTGTGAATTCGAGGCCAGCCTGGTCTACACAGTGAGTTCCAGGACAGCCAGAGCTACATATTGAGACTATCTAAAATAATTCTTTTCAAATTTTTTGTGTTCATATGTACACCCCAGTGTTCATGTGGTGGTCAGAGATCTGTTATCTTTTTCTACTATGTGGCTCCTGAAGATAGAACTCAGGTTGTCAGGCATGGCAATGAGTACTTTTATCTACTGAGCCATCTCATTAGCCATCTCTCCATCTATCCATCCATCTATCTTATGTGTGTATACTATGGTACATTTGAGAATGATTTACAGGAATACATTTTTTCCGTCCACACTGTGGGTCCCAGGATCAAACTCAGGTTGTTAGGTTTGATGGCAAGCATTTTTACTTTCTGAACCATTTTGCAGGCTCATCTTTTGTTTTCTGAGGTAGGGTCTCATATAGCCCAGAATGGTTTCAAATTTGCTAGGTAGCCAAGGATGACCCTGAACTCTGATCTGCCTGCCTTACCTTCCAAGTGCTGAGATTATGGTATGCATTACCATGCATGTTTCTATCAATGGCTTTATAAGTAAGGTTTTACTGGAATACAATCACATATTTTTGCATATTATCTCACATTACACAGATCCTACAACTTGTAAAGTCAAAGATACTGTCTGAGTTTCTGAAGAAAATATTTATTAATCCTTGGTCTACGCCATCATTGAATTCATCCACATTATTTCCCTCTGCCCATCTAATAGGAAAGAAATGGCAGCTTATTTTAGTTTACATTTATTTTATTTTGAGGTTGGTTATTTCATTTCAGTTTTGTAAACTGTTTATGTTTATTACTAATTTATAGGCTTTTTGTTTATGAAAAATAGATATAAATAACACAATCTCCTGTGTAGCTTTTCTCAATTACACCTTTTATTTTTCTTATTATAAATTTATAAATATATAAATATAAATATAAAATAATTCTACTCAGAATTCTTACATGTTTAATATTTTTATTTCTGGGCCAGAAAGATGGCTCAGTGTTTATAAACACTTGCTTCTCTTGCAGAGGGCTTGGGTCAGTTCCCAGCATTCACATGGAAGCTCAAAATGGTCTAGACCTCCAATTCCAGGAAATCTGACATCCTCTTCTGGCCTCCTCAGACACTGCATGTACACAGTATACTTACATATATGCGTAAAAACAGATACACATAAAATAAATCTTTAAAATCTACTTTTTATTACATACTGGCTTTTGAATTTCACCTAACAGTATGAAAATTTATGTTGATACATATATCCATATGGAGAATGTTTCCATATTAGTTTTACTTTCTGTATGATGTTATATTTTTAGTTATCTGTGTTGATACCACATATTGTTGTTTGCCTTAATGCTGTACGGCATTAGGTTTCTAAAAAAGTCATTCTTATTGATATCTACAGTTTACTTAACTATTTAAAGTTTTCAATTGGATATACCAAATTTTCTCCATTTTTAATCAATGAAACACTTAATGTGTTTCCAGTATTTGTTAATATCATATGGCAACAGACATCTTTGTACTAAGTACTCTTTATTTAGAATTAGCCTTCTGTGGCAAAACCTTTTTCCATTTAGTCTTTAGTGTTTACTTCCTTTTCTTTTAAAAAATATCAACCTTCAGACATATTACATTTTTATGTCTACAGGGTTACAGTCATGCTTTTGAACATGCTTTTTCCCTTTGTTACTGCCAAGGGATTGTTGCTGCTATGAGGAGTAAATGGGATAACATAAAGAATATTGAAGTGATAACAACAGTGGCAAGTGTACACACTCACAAATTAGCTTACTAGAAAAGGGTTTACAGGAAGGATTTATTTTATTAATTTGGAACTGAATCTACATTCTTTCAGGTGGCATGTATTCTACAATCTGGAAATTGCTTTTATGCCTGAAACTTTAATTGCCACCTCTGATTCCTGCTGTTTCTTCTCTCAATATTCTCCTGGAAAGGAAACAACATTTTAAGACACATAAAAAAATGTGGAATAAAACCCTACCAAAGATTGAGCCTGGGGACCCTGAGGATTCTGCTGGTTCATTGAAACATTTGGTCCTGAGCCAGGCCCAGCAACATGGACTGGCTGAGGGTTGCCTGAAATCAGCGTTGGGATATTGGTTTGGCGATGCAGAATTTTCTAGAAAGTGAAAAGATACACCTATGAGCTGTCTGTTTTACAAGTCAATCAGGCAGTTCCTGTCCCACTCACAAATTAGCCTAATACTTCCATACAAGAACCAGAAGCACTCACCAGGGCAATCTCAGGATCCACAATTCGCATCACTACTTGTGCTTGTAGCAAAGCATAAGCCAGCTGTGGATTCTGAAGCAACATGTTTCGTGCTTTCCTGGGGACTATTCTGGACACAGAGCTGAGAAGACAAGAAAATTCATCTTCAATACTAAGAATCTGATAGTCATTTGAGCCATTCCTATCCCAAATATGAAATATTCAGGATGATCTGTGAGTAACCACTAGTTTTCTTTTTGAGATAGTGTCTCATGTGTCCCAGTCTGCTTTTGAACTGTGACCCTTTTGCCTCAGCATCTCAAATGGTGGGATTACAGGCACACAACACCATGCCTGGTGACTTAGCACTGATACTGACATTGAACACGAAATCTTGGCTATGTCAGGCAAGAAGAAGATGAGTCATTTATAATACTGTAAAATTAACACTTAGGGGGAAAGCTGCGATTTAACGTCTACAGGGGGAACAGAAACACAGCTGGATTATTTGGGCAGGTCTGTTTGAGTATAAAACTAGCTCTCTGTACAAAATGTGGAGGAAATAGTGTCTAGAGTCTCAAATACTTAAGTTCAAGGCATTATGTCCATTGACTCCTGATATAAATTGTTTTGTTTATAATCTAATGCTTCTTCCCACCTTCATTTGTTTCATCAGCTCAAACATCTGTTCTGGTGGAAGACTGGCAACTGCTTTGCTAATGGATTCAGGGGCATCCTCAGGGCTGATGGTCTCTCCATAAGGTGACTCAATGACAGGTGCACCAGTGCCAAGGCCTGAATTAGGAAGAAAGTACAAGAAAGTCAGGAAGACAATATAACAACCTAAGTCATTTCAAGGATCTATTTTCCAGGGCTGCTGTAAGCCACAAGCAGTAACTTGAAACTATCTAGGGCTGAGAAATAAGCCACCTGAAAAATCTCATTTCTGTAAAGGAAAGTGGCAGTGTATTTTCTGTTCTTAAAGGAAAGCTGGGACAGTGCTAATGCTAGTATTGACTTCTTTGACAAATCACTTCAGAAGAAAAGTATTTAAACAGACAAAGATGTTAATTTCAACAGAGAATTTGTGGAAATATCTTTAGTAACCCCACCAGTTACTAATCTGGCAACACAGAAGTAACTGACAGCTCGGTAACCCGAGTTCCTCTGAAAGTGGAAGGAAACCCACTCTTAAGGACCAATAGAAGGATTTCTAAAGCCAAGTTCATTAAACAGACATCTCTTGGGCACCTCAGGGTCTAAGAAGCTATTCACTCAGCTAAGCACCTCAGCATCTTCTAAAACATAATCACAAATGAGAAAGTATCCTTGTTTCATCTTCACTAACTTGTACTGCATCCGATTTGGATTTATACTCACTCTTCAGTTCTTCTTTGTTCTTTTCACTGGCAGCATTATCCACTCGAAGTGCTCTCCCACTGAATTCACGGCCGTTCAGGTTCCGCATGGCACTAAGTGCTGTCTCTTGGTCTTGGTATTCACAGAAGCCATAACCCTTTGGTTTTCCTGTCTCCCTATCATATACCAATCTGAAGAGCAAAACCAAGTTTCAGGAACAAATGCTGCACACATACACAAGCTTCCTGCTAATACTGCCATATTGTAATTTAGCCCATAGGAAGATACCCTTCTAACTTTGACTGCTTATTTTTTGAAACATTGTTAATGAAACAAATTTAGGTAAGACTGGATATGAATTATGAATTATATGGAGCATGCACATTTATCACAAAACCCACGGTGATTTTTCAAGATTCTCCCATGAAGATTCTTGAAAGAGGATCTCACCTGAAACTAACAACAGGCCCAACCTCAGAGAAGATGTCCTTTAGTTGTTCTTCAGTAGCTTCATAAGGAATGTTTCCCACTATGGAAAAGATAACACATTAGAATTCTGGGACACTAACCTAGCTCTTCAGTGAGCAAGGAAACAGTAGGCTTTCTATTTTTATCAATAAATATGTAACAGACTGAACACAATGTTCTCCAAAACCCCCGCTTCCACTGTATCTTTTCACACCTCATAAGAAGGGAAATGAGCCAGAGACTGAATAAGAAAGCTGTCTTTCAAACAGTTCTCATATGGATGACAAATAGAATGTTTTCCCTAACTTTGATGAAAACAAATGTTTTCTGATATTTACTCAAAGCCCTTTAAGTCATATCTGTGATTGCTGAAAATGTAAATTAAAAGGGGTGTGTGTGTTTTCGTGTCTTTACTTCCACATATACACACGTTTATGGAGGAATTCAAGGTTGGCCTTGAATTCGAGGCAACTCCTCTGTCCCAAAACGTGCTTTGAAAACAATACACATATTTTAGAAATAACTTATTTAAATCCTAAGAAATGCTTAGTTTCGCTCCTCTAAAATCTCCCTGAGGTTTAAACATTCATTCATTCATTCGCAACCCACCTCAAGATGCCAGGTGGCTGTTACCACTATGGTTGGATGAAACGTTACAAGTAAAAAGCAAGCGATAATACGTGTTTATGAGACGGCGGGAAGTCAATAGAGGGTCGATGGCTTCAGAATAAAACCTGTATTTTGGGCTAGGACAAACAGCACGGAACAGGGACGCTGTTTCCACGCACCTTTTCTCCTAAAAAATAACTGACAAATCATGAAGGGGAAAACGCAGAGAAGAGAGACGCTAGAGTCTAGCTCCCTGAACTACACTGCGGAAAACCTCAGATACCGTGGAGCCATTGGGGGGGGGGTTGGGAGGGGGAATCAGTTTGCCCACGAGTCCACCACGCCGCCGCGTCAGAGGACAGCAACCAAACCGCGCGCCCGCCCGGACACCCGCTCCAGATGGGGACCTCAAGGGACGTCCCTCCCTGACTGGAAGCTCCACCGAAATCCTCTCACCGAACACAGAGCGCAGAGAACGATCCACCGCAGGGTCTCTAACAGGCAAACCCGCCATGGCTCACCCCCTGAGGTGGCTTCCGGTGCGCCTAAACACACTTCCGTGGAAGAGCGAGTCCCGGTCCGAGCGCGCCTCCGTCAGGCGGGAGCCGGAAGCACCTGGACGGAGCCGCCGCGGATCCCGCTCCCAGCTCCCCGCTCCCCGCGTCATGGTGTTGGTTCCCGCCTAGCGTGTTGTCCGGAGGCGGGGCAGCAGGCCGCGGCCCGAGAATAGGATAGGATGACGGGGCGCCGCGGGGCGCCGCGGGGCGGGCCCAGCCTAATTTGGAGACTGAGAGCTTGCAGACAGCCTTCTCGGTCATTTTCCTTGGCGTCCACTCAAGCTTTTGTAAGTCGCGCCACGGATGGCTGCAGCGGCTTTACCCTGGCAACAGGGAAGTCATCCCTAGCAGCCCTGGCTCCGTCATCTCAGTTCTATCCGACTGGCAGTGCTTGGGCCCACCCCAGTAGCACACAACTTATTATTTTGTTGAGGCTTAGCAGTACCGAGGGAGAGCTGAGCCCAACTGGAGAATGAGAGGACTCGCAAAGTCTGGTACCAGCATTACTAAGGGAGCCTGAGGAGAACAGACTGCGGCTCTCATACAGCCCCTGGGTTCTACATTCTTATTGCTGGGACAGTGTGGCTCTGGACTTTATTAGCAGGGAAGCCTAGCGGATGGCGCTGCTCGGTGTTGTGCACGCTCCTGGGATACTGTAGGAACAGTCACTAACCTGCAACTGGGGTTGGAGGAAATCCAGGGCAGGTTATCCTGAGGAGAATAGGATTAAAAGACGAAAAATGAAAGGGGTTAACGGCACCGTCTTCTGAGAAACCTACTATCTGGTAAAGGAAGTCAGAGGTAGTAAAATAGGCACAGAATTAAGAGTCATACGCTTAAAAATATTAATTCCATGAGTTGGCTATATGCTCCATTGGTAGAGTGCTTAGCCAACATGCATGGGGCCCTAGATTAAATCCCCAGAAAAACGTACATCCTGGATCAGAAGAGTCTGTGCTTAAAATGTAAGGAATAGAACACACAAACACACACACACACACACACACACACACACACACACACACACACACACACTGGAACATGTCTCCAGTAATTCTGGTAAAGAGAGAGTTTGGGACTATCACCAATTCCATTAACAATCACTACGCAACGTATGAAATATCTTATATAATACAATTGCTTAAAGCTGGATATTTACAGCTCTATAAGAAGCACAGTTCGGTGTAGTGAATTTCCGCTAAATAAATGTATGGCTAAATAGATTTCTCACCTAATGTTTTCAAAATTCATATAGACAAAAAGATTCACTTGGGGTAATTAACTAGGAGTAGAAGTTCTTGGACCTCCACTCTAGTCTTTTGAGTGAGATTTTACACAAGGAACTGGAAAGTCATTTTTCAATGAGTGCCTCTGATGGTTCAGTGCTATGCAACTTAGGAAACATTGCACTTAATAAAGTAGTTTTATGACAACATTTGGCATAGCCATATATTCTTTCTGTTGTTGCTGTTTTTTTTGTTGTTGTTGTTTTGTTTTTTGTTGCTTTTTTTTTTTTTTTGAGACAGGGTTTCTCTGTTCTAAGTCTGGTTGCCCTGGAACTTACTCTGTAGACCAGTCTGACCTTGAACTCACAGAGATCCACCTGCCTCTGACTCCTGGGTAGTGGAATTAAAGGCGTGCGCCACCACTGGCCAGCTTGAAAAACTTTTTGAAACAGGAGGAAGTAGAATGAATCAGGAGTTGGAGAGATAACTTAGTGGTAAAGAGCACCAGATGCTCTTCCAGAGGATCTAGGTTCGATTCTCAGCACCTATATAGCCCCTTGCACCACCCATAACTATAGGCTTTCTTCTGGCCTCTGTGACACTGCACACACATAGATTGATTTTTTATTATTGTTGTTTTTGTTTTTTGTTTTTTTAAGAGGAGGATTCTCTGTTGTAACTTTGGCTGTCCTGGAACTCACTCTGTAGACCAGTCTGGCCTGAAACTCACAGAGTGCTGGGATTAAAGGGGTGTACCACTGCCCAGCTTCATACAGTCTTCTTTTTTTTTTAATCTGCAAATTTTTGTTAAATAATAGCTAGACAGCTCTTAAGGTAGTCCTAAAAGTTCTTTGCTCAGCTCTACCCCTTGTGAGGGAGGATATTTGCAAATTTCCAAGAGTGTTTTTGATTGCTGAATGACTGGTGAAGCTCTATCAATGGAAAAGAAGAGCCAGAAAGAATAAAGAGACTATCACATCCAGAATTCTACTCCGTGAACTCCTCCTTCCATCAGATGCCAATATTTCCTTGAGAAATACTTATAATCATGTAAGGCCTTAAGAATTAGCAGGCAAATACATCAAGGCATTGGGGGAAAAAATCTTAGGGTCCATGTTAGACAACTGCCTATTGTCTCCATTTTATCGACAGTCATGCTTAAGTAGTCAGGTGTGGTTACACATGATGATAATCCCAACACTTGTGAGCCAGAGTCAGAAGGATTGTGGATTTGAGCCTAGCATGGGCTACATAGATGCTGTCTTTGGGTCCCATCACAAGAAGCCGTGGCATTGTTTCTCTGGTTTAAGAGACTTTTTAAATGAGGTTTTTACTCCTTTCTAATATTATTGAGAAAATTTAGATGACAACATGTCTTTTTAACCATTTGGGGAAAATAATGTAAAGTATATTATGATCTTTTCATGATAGATGGCTCATAGAATGAAACCACCAAGAAAAGATTGAGGCATTTAGCCAGAATTTGTTCTGTACTACCAACCATCGGTAGAAAATGTACTCTATGTACTATCACATCAGCAGCTAAGCTGACTAGTAGTTATACAAGAGGAAGTGTGTGCAAGAGGCATAGCCTAAATGTTTGCTGTTTTATTCTTAGATCTCATGTATAGGCTCTGAACTAGTTCCTCTTAGCTCAGTTCCTGTCTATTGAGAATCTTCTCATCATTGACATATTTCCTGTGTGACATTTCTTTTGTAGTCAGTTTAGAGCAAAGTGAAGACACAAAGTGAATTGTCTGATCCTCTTGTAGCTGTTATGATTGAAGGCAAAATTAACAATGATATGGGTATGATATTAAGCAGTAGGAAAAATACTAGCAAAGAAGCATTTCTACAACAATGGAATTAAATATATAGGATAAATGTTACTTGAGGGCTTTAAACAGATAAAAATACCCCTAATAGGGAATCAAAGATTTTGGGAATTGTGGTGGTTTGATTGAGATTATTCCCCATAGGCTCCGATGTTTGCATAGTTGGTCAGTTGGTAGAGCTGTTTGGGTAGGTTTACGAGGTGTGGCCTTACTGGAGGGAGTATGGCACTGGGGACAAGCTTTGAGGATTTAAAATCCTCATGCCGTTTCCCAATGTGCTCTGCTTCTTGCTTCTGGTTCAAGGTGTGAGCACTCATCTCTCACGACCCAGTGACTGCTGCCTGATACCGATACACCAGCATCATGGATTATAAACCTCTGGAAATGTAAGCCCAAATAAACTCTTCTTCTATAAGTTGCCTTGGTTATGCTGTTTTACCACAGCAATACAAAAGTAACTAATATAGGAATCTGTAGTTAAGGTTTATGGGATTGAAAATTTTGTAAAAAAATTTTGAGTTCTTACCCAATCTTTGGGTCTTTGATTTTTATCATTTTTATTTCTTAGTTAATTTTGTCCTTAATTCAAGCTGTGTATATTTCTCTATTTCATTTCCTAGAATTCTGCTTCTTCAGAGAAGGTTCTAGCCTCTTATTCCATACCTTTGTCTTCAAGCTCTGTGTGTCTTTAAAAGTGAAGTGAGTTTCTTGTATGTAACTGTATACTTGGGTCTTTCTTTTTAATCCATTGTGTTATTCTATGTGTATCATTTGGAAATTTTAATTCACTCATGTCTAAAGAAATTGTTTATAGTAAGGCTTTATTTCTGTCCTCTTGCAACTTGTTTCTTGGTTTTACTCTGGTTCGTATCTTCCTCTCTTACAGTCTTTCTTTGTGTCTAAGTGATTTCCTAGAGTATTACATTTTGATTACTTTCTTAGTATTATTGGTTTGTCTACTACAAATTTTTCTTAGATTTATTTTATTTTATGTGTGTGAGTGTTTTTCCTGCATGTATGTATGTGCATTACATGTGTGTTTGCTGCCCATGGAGGTCAGAAGAAGGTGTTGGATTCCTTGGAATTGGAGTTGCAGATAGTTATGAGCCACCTCTGTGGATGCTGGGAATTGAACCTGGGTTCTCTGCAAGAGCAGCAAGTTCTCTTAATAGCTGAGTCATCTCTGTAGTCCCTATTACAGATTTTTGCTTTGTGGTTATCGCAATGCTTACAGAAATCCACTTTGATTAAAACAAGGTATTTTGAAATAGTTGTAATGTGACATGATCATAAAGATAAGCAAGAGAGAGAGATTATACTAATAGACTATATTTGCATCCATTCCTTTCTATTGTTTGCTGAAAAAATACAGACTCTTAAACCCAGAGTTTCACAGATTCTATGTACATGTTACCAATTACCCCCATAAAATTGCTGCCCATGAACACTCTGGAAGAAAGGAATAGCTCATGTGGCCCCACCCCTCCAAGAGGATTTATAGGCTGATAACAAACAGTTCATGGAGGAGAGGGAATAGCTCATGTGGCCCCACCCCTCCAAGAGGATTTATAAGCTGATAACAGTTCATGGAGGAGAGACGGTTTCCTTAAGGGTACAGTAGTTGGGAAGCTGAGATAATACACCTGAGTCATGTGTCACCATGCCTGGATAATTTTTGTTTTGTTTTGATTTTTTTGGAGACAGGGTTTCTCTTTTGTGACTCTGGCTGTCCTGGAACTCACTCTGAAGACCAGGCTGGCCTCAAACTCATAGAGATCTGCCTGCCTCTGCCTCCCGAGTGCTGGGATTAAAGGCATCACCACTGCTCAACTGTCTGGATAATTTTTTAAAATAATGTTTTATTAGTATACATTAATTATACATAGGAATAATGTATTTCTGGGCTGAAGAGATGGCTCAGCAGTTAAGAGTACTGGCTGCTCTTCCAGAGGACCTGGATTCAATTCCCAGTACCTATATAACAGCTCAGAACTGTCTGTAATTCCAGTTCCAGGAGATTTGACACACTTACACAGACACATGTGCAAGTAAAACACCAATGCACATAAAATAAAATAAAAATTAGCTGTTTAAAAAAAAACTTGCTGGCTAGGCAGTGGTGGCATACACCTTTAATCACAGCACTAGAGAGGTAGAGGCAGGTAGATCTCTGTGAGTTCGAGGCCAGCCTGGTCTACAGAGTGAGTTCCAGGACAGTTAGAGTTACAACAATGAAATCTTGTCTCAAAAAAAACAAAAGCAAAAAAAAGAGCTGTTATTGGCCTGTAAATCCTCTTGGAGGGGTGGTGCTCCATGAGTTATTCCTTCATCAATGACAAGCTGATGACAGCACTAGTCTGGTTATAAGTATAGTTATATAGAAGGCAATTTGACAGGTACATCATGTCCATTTGTCAAAATAACAGAAGTAGCTTGCCCACTAAACCTATGACCTCCCCAGCCACTCCTGTGGAATGGGAATCAATTCTATTAAGAAAGCAATTGTCTGACTTTTTTTTCTTTTAAAATCTTTTCATTATTTTTGGGGAAATCTCATAAATGTATATAATGAAACATCATAGTCTATACCACTTTACCCCTTCAGCTACCTCCGTTTCCCCCAAACATGACCCTCCCAGCTTCTTGACTTTTTCGAGACAGAGTCTCATTGTGTAGCCCTGGTTGACCCAAAATTGGCTATATAAATCTGGGTGGCCTGGTACTCACAGAGATTTACCTGCTTCTGCCTTCTGGATCCTGGATTACACACATTTGTCACCATGCCCAGCCTCATGTTTGTTTGTTTGTTTATTTATTTATTTTTACAAGCTACTTAGTCCCCTTAGTGCTTGCTGCCTATATGTGCATGAGTGCAGGGCCACACACTGAACAATAGGGAATCACAAGTGGCCACATCCACAAAAAAGAATGACTCCGTCTCTCCCACACTCACTGCCAACAGTTCCTCGGGAAGGGGTGAGGCCTACATATCATTTGGGAAAATGATATGCCATCTACGCCAGGGTTTGGGCTGGCTTGATTGTTTGCCCATCTCTTACACCTTAATCATGTTACTATTTTTTTAAAAAATTTTTTCACATTGCTTTTTAGGATGGATTTTTTTTTTCTGAAAAATACAATTAGGATGTTGACAGTAATTGCACTGAATTTGAAAGATCACTTGGATGGTATTGACAACTAACAAATTTAAGTCTCTGAATTCTTTAACATGGAACATATCACCTATTTGTCTCATATTTACTATTTTCTACAACATCTTTACAAGTTTTCAAGTGATTTTTTTTTTTTTTTAGTATACAAATTTCTTAACTCTGGCTAAATTTAATTCTTTAAATGTTTTGCTTTTGCCGCACCTCAATGGTTTGGTGCTGCCATGCTGGTGGATGGAGAGGCCATCTCCATACCTCTGACTAGAGATCTATTACACCCTTTCTTGGAAGAGGGAAACGAGAAAAAAAAGGAAAAAGAAATGGCTGGTTCAGAGCCCAAATTCTTACTTAATGATTGTGAAATGTCTCAGGCTTTCCTTGTTTTGATGATATCAATGGTATTAACAGAAAAGTGCCACTCCAGTATAGAACATTGTGGTACGCTGTAAATAACAATCCTTATATTGTTACTATAAGATGTAATTGTCTATATGTCTTGCCATGGTTATTTATCTAAGAAGCTCTGATACAGGAGGATGATTGGTTCAGGGCCAAGCCCAGGCTACATAACAAGACCCTTAATTTAAAAACAGTCTTTCAGAAGACAAAAGATTCTGTCATGCTGTATTTGAGACAGTGGTAACCTATTTGGAGGAATATATGAGCACACATGGTTAATAGAGCAAAATTTAGAGGAAGATGGGAAGGGCTAGAATTATTTTGTCTCCTGAATAATAGTTCATAATTAGAGACAATATAAAAGCACAAAGTAAAAGCTAGACATCATAGGAGCAAGTCTCACTTTGTGTGTTTGTGAACCTCATTGTCTTCATCTATGATACAGGCATAATAATCCACAGGGTTTGATGTGATAAAGCTTAAGTGGGACAGAATACATGCTGAAAGATAGTGAGTGTCCATGCTATTATTGCTAGTTTCAATCCTTGTTTAAGCTAGCTACTATAATGTTACCGCACTGTGTGTACTCCTTTGCTTTGTTTGATCCTTGTTCCCCTAGGCTCAGCTGGCCTTTATTACTTTTATTTCCCTAATTATAACCTTGATATGGCCTGGCAAATGTTTTCTATTGTAGTTATCACTGAGAGGTGATGCACCAATTGAAAGTTGCACCAATACTTTATACAGGAAAAATGTAGGCTGAGGGGCATTGAGAGGACTCTCCATGCAGGTTACAATTCGAGGAACCAGTGGCTTGAAGTAGATTAATTTTCCCTGTACTCTCATTTAGTTTTATTCTTATCTGAGTCTTTTCTAGTCCTATTGTTTTAGGCCATAAGCAAATTGTTTTGTTGGATCATGATACATTCAAATCTGCATTATGCAGCATTCTCTAGATGAACAGAACCCATAGAAAGTATACATATTTAAAAGGGCAGCTGGTGTTCCAACAATGACTGTCTGCATGTCAGAGAGGGAAAGAACATCATAATCACTTAGTCTCTGAAGTTGGATGCTGTTGTGGGATACTGTTGTGGGATATTTTATAGTTATGGGATCATACTCCTGTATGCTGTATGGGGGAAGGGTGCTTCCTGATGCCTTGCAGCATGTAAAGGATTTGCTTCCTACCTGTTAACACCTCTGTGCTAAAAACAATGGAGTAGCCACCCAAATCTCCATATGAACAGGCCATTTGTTTACATTAATGCAGATGAAGGTTTCCTATCACCAGGTGATCAAAGAAGACTCTGATTCACCCCAGCTTGGACACCTGCCGGGATTGGCCACACAAGTCTACTGGTAGAACTTGAGAAGTGTGAGGTTCTATTCATTTGTATAATGAAGGCCTGTGTGGAGAGAGGGAGGAGTTTTTGAATGAATAAAGTACCTAGGGGCTGGGGCAGGGAGAGTTGAGAAGAGTTGAGCAGAGATGGTCAGGAGAACCATGGGGAGAGCTCTCTGCCTAAGCCGCCCGGATATTGGATCCCTGAGAGTTGTCATAGCTCATTATTAATATATCGCCATCACATTAAAAACTAATACTTTAACAGGATGCCTCAGTCCCAAACCAGTGCTGGAAGCTTGGAGCTCCCTGGTGAATCGCTGATGTTCAGTTTATTTTAGAAGGCAAAAATTGCAGTCTAGTATCACCAGAGGGGGACAAGCAACAACTACAGATGCATTCCAATCATTAGAATGAATAGCACAAGGAACACTATAAATCCTCTTTCAAAAATACAACTAGAAAGTCACAGGTAAATGAATAGAGCTGGAAACTATCATCTTGAGTGAGGTAACCCAGATCCTGAAAGAAAAATATCTCATGTTTTCTCTTACGTGTGGATGATAGCTTTTTAGATTTAGCAATGCGTGTTTCATTTGAATACCCACAGAGGTTCGGGAACTAGCAAGAAGCTATGGAGAAGAAGGGAACTCTTCAAAGAAGGGGAAATAGGATATAGTGTTATAAACCGGAAGGATCGAGTTAGTGGCACATGCCTTTAATCCTAGCACCCAGGAAGCAGAGGCTTGTGGATCTCTGTGAGTTTTTGGCTAAGTTGGTCTACATAGCCAGTTACAGGACAGCCAAAGATACGTAGTGAGGCCTTGTCCTACAATAAATAAATAATAAATAAACAGGTAGATAGGAAGATAGGAAAAGGGGAAAATGAAACTGGAAGAATTAAATTGGGCGGGGAATGGGAGGGCAGGGGAGAGAAAGGACTATGGGGAGGGCTAACTAACACTAAAGGCCCTTTGAAAAAGCTACATGGAAACCTAATGTGGCAGAAGCTTCCTGAAACATACACATATACATATACATATACATATACATATACAAATATGCTCATAGAAAAAGAGTTTAAGTGTTGTTTCTATATAATGAGGGGAAAATACTTCAGCTAGCCACCACGTGCTTCCAAACAAAAAACCTACTTCCAATGAATTCCAACTTTTTTGAGTTGTTAGCTAATGGGGTCCCATATACCCCCAAACATTACAGGCTATTGTCATTATTCTTTGTTACCCACTAGAAGTTGCTGGTAAGACTCTATTGCCGAAGATACCACACAATTAAGTCAGAGAATATGGAGAAATCTACCTGGTACTAAACTGGAAGCTTCATCTCTACTGCCTAAGTTTCTTAGTGTTGGAAGGTGCTATGCATACTAGTAGAGGAAAATAAAAATCTATCCTAGCTGTGAACCCATGAAGCCACTGGCATATGTCCAGTGGTTCAATAATGGTACAAATTGTTATGGGAATGAACAATCACTTTCTGATTGGATCTGAGGTCCGCTTCACAAGACAGAACCCATACTTAGCACTGTCAATGAGACTAAGCACCTGTGGCTACATGGGTCATGTCCTAGAGAAGAGTTTACTATAGCTCGTCTGCTAAATGAACATAGCATTAAAATGATTTCTACTGACTTGTTCCTATACCTATAGACCACTACATCTCTCAAGAAAAGGTACTTTGTATAGTAGATGGTAATTAACATAGAGACTCCAAACTGGTCAATGTTCTGAGAATAAGAGACTTCAGAGTGCTCAGCCCTAAATGGGAAATCTATATCATACCCCTCTTCTCAAAGTTCAGGGATCTTAAGAGGGGGTAGAAAGATTATAAGGGTCAGAGGTGATGGATGAATGCAAGCAAACTGTGTTTTCCAGGCACAACAGAGCAGTTGCCCACAGCATTTTGCTCACAGCAGTTGTGACAGCATTCACAATACACGTGAAAGCTCAAGCCAGACAAAACCTCAGCATGAAGGGATGAAGTTGGCCATGAAGTCCTACACCTACTTGAAGAATTATTGGCACTTGACAGCTGCTGGGAGAAGGAGAGCTGTTTTTCTTTAATGGTGTGAACCCCTAGTATAATGACCACTCTCTAGGGTAGGTCTCATACCCCAAAGTAGTTAACAATACACACTGGACTTGTTGGCTTTAAGGAGAAGGGGTAGGAAAAGGAGAGAAGAAAGTTGAGTGGGTAGGGAAGTGGGGCTGGATCTGGGAGGGTTATCTGAGGATGGAAGGTATGATCAAAATATATTGCATGAAATTCTCAAAGAATATATAAGAACGGAAAGAAATGAACAGGAGGTGAAGCAAGGACTCTAAAGGTGACAAAGTAGCTATAAATCCTCTGAGCTCAGAAGGTTGGACATCAGGTCCAAAGAGTAGACGAGAGGAAACTTTTCCTTGAGCTTGCCCCCCACACACCCACACTCCCACACATGTTGTCTTAACAGGTTTGCCTCAGATGAAATGTATTCCCAAGGCTCTGTGCTACTTTGAATGAACTGTCCTGTGTAGGAGGAAGTAAGGCCTCCCTAAGAACCGGCTGCCAGGAGTTAAAACAAGGGCAGTGGTCACGCAGATGTGAAAGCTGATACCTAGGAACAGATGATGTCACTAGAGCCAACCAGCAAAGGACATTTCTCCATAGTGCTCAAGAGACGAATGGCGTGGGATGGGGAGTGATGAGGGGTCATAGGGGGTATAAAGTGTGCCCTTTGTCTTGAACAAAGAGAGTTTGTTTGTCCACGTATCTCCCGGAGTCTGGTCTTTTGATTCCGCGCTGGCTCATCCCCCGGGCTGCAGTGGGGCAGACAGGGCCAGAGGTTCCAGGCAGTAGGTAGGAGTGCCCCCCAGGGTGCCCCTAAAAGCTAGGTACAGTCCAGGTGGTATCCACTTTGCTGGATCAGTGTTTTGACTCCACTGCTTCACAAAGAGGACTCTTTATAGTTCTAGGAGAGACAATAGAAAGCAGTTACAAGAAAGGATCCGAGTCCTCATTCCACTTTCCAGACCTTAGGGATATTAGCCGCTTCATGTCCTGCAGAAGGGGTCATGTGTGTCCTGCAGAGGAGGGGTCATGTGAAATCTGGCTCCAAACTGAGGCATAGTTCTAGTTTGATTTTGTATGTCGGATTTGTGAAACCAATGTTTAATGAAGGAAACTGACTTTGGACAAAAGATATAGATGACCTACTCTAAAAGAAATTGAGAAGAAAACCTAGGAGAAATGTTCTGTTGGTGTGAACACACATTAAAGGTGAGTTCTCTCCATGCCCTCTGGAATAAATAGTTTTGTCTTCTTGGGGGGAAAAATGTAGCTGCTTTCCCTCTTGCTGAGCTGTGGCTATATCAAATTTGATAATATTGCTGGTTTACTCCCCTCCCCCACCTCTCCTCTTTCTCTTTTATTTCTTTCCCTTTCCTTTTCCAGACAGTCTCATGTAGCCCAGGCTAGTCTTTGTTTTAGTTACATTTTTTATTGCTGAGAATAAACACCATAACCAAAAGCAACATGGGGAGGAAAGGGTTTATTTCAACTTACAGTTTCATATCACAGTCCATCATGGAATTAAGTGAGGGCAGGAACTCAAGCAGGGCAGGAACCTGGAGGCAGGAACTGAAGCAGAGGTCATGGAGGAGTGCTGATTACTGGCTTGTTCTTCCTAGCAGTTTCATCCTGCTTTCTTATAGCACCCTGTACCACCAGCCTAGGGGTAGCACTGCTTACAGTGATCTGGGCCTTCCCACATCAGTCAGAAATCAAGAAAATGCACCACAGGTTTGCCCACAGGGCAATCTAATGGGGATGTTTTCTCAATTGAGGTTCCCTTTTCCTAAATGACTCTTAACTCATGTTAAGTTGACATGACTAGCCAGTACAGTCTTGAACTCACTGTGTAGCCAAGGCTGGCTTGGAACTCCTGGTAATCTCCTGCTTCTACCTCCAAAGTGCTGGGATTATATGTATGTACCAGTATACTTGACCATCTTATTTTCTTTACACATTTCATGGATGAAATTATTAAGCATTGCTGGCAGACTTATACAGCAGCTGATCCTTTGCTATGAAGAAGCCTTGTTGATTGTTGCTAAAGGTTGTATCAGGATACTGGAGGCATTTTGAATGTCTGCCAAAATGCTAACTCTTTCCCAGGGAAGAATCTCCATCTACCCACAAGCAGGAAAACACAGTGGTACCTCTTTGTCTACAGGGCAAGTGTTGTAAGATGGCTGAAACCATACATAGCAGCAAATCATATAAATATATATTATATTGTATCCATATATATTTTTACCTATTATAAAATATAATTTATAAATCAGATACAGTAAGAAATCAACAATGATTTGTTGTATATCTTAGGAAATTTAGCACATTTTTTAAAACTTTTGGATGAAAATTCTGCTTTTCTTGCCCCTGGCAGGCAGTCACAGGGATGGAGCTACATTTGGCTTGGCTTAGCTCTTTTTATTATAGAACTCTTATTTTTCTCTTCAGTTTTTGTGAATTTCTGAAGCTCTTTCTCTCTCTTTGAAATAGTCTATTTTTTCTTATCCTGACTATTCTCATGAGGTCACATGGAGGTGACTTTTAAGTCCAACATCTGTCTCAGAAATCCCCTTGTTGATTCTTGTGGTAAATTTTTTTGGAGATTTAAAAAAATATATAGATATATAGAGACGTAAATTTTGCTCGAAGCAGTGTTTTTATACAGCTCATCAGTTTCGTTACGTCTTTGTCCCTGTCTGAAAATACTACAAATGTATGCATGAGTGTATATTTGTATAGGAGAGGAGATTGGAGGCAGAGAACAGAGGAATGCAGATAGAAGAGGTAGAGAAGAGGCAGAGCAGAAGAGACAAGGACAGAGGGATGGAGAAAAACTTGATCTAATGAAATGAGGCATGAAAGAAGGGAAATTATTACTGACTTTACAGTGAGAAAAACTGTAGGGCAATATGATGAACCAATGTAACCTAGCAGATTAGGCAGTCTACATGAAATAAACAAATTCCTAGAAAAGTATGCACTACCAAAACCTACTTTGAAATAAATGAGACTGAATAGATCTATAGTATTAAAGAGGTTGCATTGGTACTCATCATCCTTTCATAAAGAACTCAGGCTCACACGGCTTCCCTGATGAATTCTACCAGACATTTAAAGAACCAGCACTGATAACATTCCCCTCAGATATTAGAGGAAGGAATGCTTCCCAACTCATAATATGAAACAGTGTTACACTAATAGCAAAACAAAGACATGCATGAAAACAAATTACAGGCTCCTTAAGAAGATAGATACAAAATTCCTCAGCAAAATGTTATCAAATGGAATCTAGCAAAAGAATATACACATGGAAAATGGTAATAGTCTCAGGAATGTAGTTCCATGTAGCAACTATTCTAATGTAATGTATAATTAGAATAATTAGAAAACACATATGATTATTTAATGGAAGGAGAAGAGGTATTTAAAAAACACCAAACACACTTTTATGGTAAAAACCAGGAACAAAACAGGAACAAGAAGGAATTTCCTCAATCTGATAAAGAACACGTATGAAAACTCCACAACTAGCCTCATGCACAGCAGTGAGAAGTGGAAGTCTGTCTGCAATCAGGAAGAAATAAGGATGTCTGTTTTACCATTTCTATTCAACATTGTGCTAGAGGGTTGAGTCAGGGCAATTAGGCAAGACAAAGAAACAAAAGACCCAGATTGGAAGGAAATAAACACAGCTATCTCTACTTACAGATTTAGTATAGTCCCTATTAAAATTCCATCTGCCTTCCTGCACACTCTTTTTGACAAGACAATCCTAAATCATATGGAAATGGAAGGGAACCAAAATAGCCAAAACAACTTTGAAAAAGAGCAGCAAAGTTCTAGTCCATATCTAGTAAATCTAGTTCTTATTTAATTACTAGAAACCTGGAGTAATCAGGGCAGTGCGGTACTGAAATAAAGACAGTTACATAGTGAGTAGGGATGTGTCTCATTTGGAAGAGTGCTTTCCTAGTATGGATGAAGTCTGGGTTCTGTCCCCACCACCACATAAACTTGGTGTGCTAGGACTTACTTGTAATCTCATCAATTGGGAGGGTTAGAAGTTGAAAGGAATCTTCAGTTATATAGCAAACAATGGCCAGCTGGGGATACATGAGATCCTGTCTGAAAGGCGGGAGGGAGTTACAAATAATGGAATATCCAGAAATAAACCCATGCACCCAAATATCTGTGTGGTCATTTGATTTTCAAGTGGAATGGTTAATAAAGTGAAAAGATAACCCACAGAATGGGAGAAAATACTTGAATGACCTAGTAGATAATGATGTAGTATTTAAAAGGAACAATAGTCTCATACATATAAATGAACAGATAAATAGCTTTATTTGGAGAGGGTCTCATGTAGATGAGGCTGGCTGTGAACTCACTATTAGCCAACTTGAACCTTCCTGCCTTCACCCCCCAAGTTTGTGATTGCAGGCATGCAGCACCACACCCAGATAAATTAACCAACTTGAAAAAGAAAGGATTTGTAGTTTATTCTGGCCTTTAACTTGTGATTCTTCTGCCTCCACTTCCTGCAACCACCCCCCAAAGGAATAAACATCAGCAAAAATTCAGAGAAGAATAAAAGAATGGAATTGAGTCTAAAGAGAACAAGAAATGATACTATTTTCTAAAAGTTAAGTATGACCTTGTTTGAATACTTTTACAAACTGGTAAGTAGACATCTCTAACCCTTTGGTGTGTAGATGCTCAGAGATAGAACCAATAATCTCTACTTACAGGAATTTTCATTTGCACAAATCTCACCATCATGAGAAAGGTTGGTTGACATATAGAGAATACAGCAAAAGATGGGCAAGGCTTCCAAGATGAGGTTACACAAACCCTTTAATATCCTCCTGCTCATCCTCTTTTTCTCCGCCCACCCCTTGCTCTCTCTTTTCTCTAAGAGAGGCTATTTGCCATATTGTGAACTGCCATATTTCCATTAGCCACAAGGAACTGAATTCTGCCAGCAGTGATGTGCATGAGCTCAGGCCGACTTGAAAACAGAACTCTGGTTCACTCCTTGATGGCAGTCTTGTGACAGAATGGATTTTTAATCCAGACACAAAGTGAGATAATAATTGGTTGTTTTCAACTGCTAAGATTAGGGACAATTAATGATTACATGGTAATAGTTAACCAATACATTAATAGTACCCAAGAGCTACTGCTTTTATAATCTACTATGTGCATTTATGAATAATACATAGTTTTACTTTTTAAATGCATTTCCAACACACTTGAAATTATACCATTAAAAATGTATTTGAATGAACATTTCTCAAAACAAAATATACAGATTATCAATGAGCACTTGAAAAAAACCTTAGCGTCATTGATCTTTAAAGAAAATCAAAACCATGATGAGATACCATTTCACATACAACATACTATGACTGTTATAATATTAATTTTGCAAGATGGTCAGCTGCTAATGTTGGTAAATGTTTATTTTTAAGGAGAGGGAGAAACTGGAACCTTCATACATTGTTGGTAGAGATGTAAAATGGTACATCATTCTTGTAAAACAAAACCATAAAATATTAAACATAAATACAATGTATCTCAATAACTATACTCCTGTGATTAGAAATCTAGGACCAGGTGGCTTTTCAGATGAATTCTACTAATTATTTAAAAAAGAACCAATACCAACTTTACATAAAGCCTTCCTAAAAATAGAACATGAGGAAAATTTCCTCTTCATTTTACAAAACTAGTATTATTTTAACAACAAAAATCACCATAGAATATGATCAAAATATGTTTTGTAAAAATTTTAATAAAGATTAAAACATAACCAAATACATTACAAAAACAAACTAAAGACCAATATTCATTATTAATATAGATGAAAAATCCTTAACAAAATGACAATTACTTTCTGTTTCTAGCTTTCTGACACTTGTAAAACCCATCCAATAATCATATAAACATTAAATTAGTGTTTTTAATGTGAATTGATAACATGATAGTTTTTATATTTGTCTGTCAATATAATGGATTACATTGGTTGATTTTCAAATATTGAACCAGTCCTGTACACTTAGAGGAAATTTAGCCTATATACAATTATTTTATACAGTTCTGAGTTCAAGTTATTATTACTTCACTGAATATTGTTTTATCTAATTACACGAGACATTGGTAGGCTTTCTTTCTATGTATGTGGTTTAATCATAAGCTGTAGTATTGTTTGACTATAAAAAAGAAGATCTGATACATAATACAACATATGAACATTGAAAGCATGATGCTAATAAAAGAGACCAGTGAAGATGAATTATATAATTTCAATCATGAAATGACCTGAAAAGAGAAGGCTGGTAGGAATTTTTGTGATACTCACCAGAGTCCCATCTCTTAGAACAGCAGGTACACTTGGGAAGGAACTCTCAGCTGCTTAGTTCTATCTAAATAGGCAAAGAGACTGGGTGATGTATCCAGTATTCTAGTTTTTGGAGAAGATGCTTAAGATAGTGGTGTCTGTCTTGACTAAAGCTAAGTGCTGATAAGACTTGAGTGCCAAGTTGGAGGCTGCTAAAAACAGATGTTCCACTCTATTGGTATGCAGTACCACATATAGATACTAGGTGGCACTCTAGTATCGTGGGCTACTAGAGCACGAGGCAAGGTGCACTGCTACAGATGGACACGAGGGGGGAATCGTGTGCAGAAAACCACAAAGATTACATGCAGGAGACCAGAAAAATACCAACCAACCAACTAACCGGAAAAAAAAAGTGTGAGGTCTTTAATGTCTAGTTAGACATACTGGAGAAAGTTCTCCATGCACGAAAGCTGACTGGTAAGGTTAGGGGATGGAGCGTATTTTTTAAAAAAAATTTTTGAATGCCAAATCCTCAAAGATAACAAGGCATGAAAAAAAAGGTATGACTCATCATGAGAACTGGTTAAACATCTGAAAACGAACCATAAAGAAATCGAGATGTATGAATTTCCAGATAAACAATTCAAAACTATTGTCATAGACTGAACAGAACTAGAGGCTTCCAACAGCAGTCTTCACTGGGCATAGAAAAGAATCAGCGAACTTGAAGATAGGACATTCTAAATTGCGTAGGCAGAAGAGAAAAGAGAAAGAAAATAATGAAGAAAAATGACCCTCAGGGACTAATCATGCATCACATGTAACAACATATGCGTTATGTAAGAATTAGGAAGAGAAGAAAAAGAGATGTGAACAGAGAGGCTCTTTGAAGATCTAGTAGCCGAAAACTTCTTAAATCTGAAAGGACGGGGACACACACACACACACATACACACACACACACACAGGAATCTCAAGCAATTTCAATTCAGATATCTACACTGAGACATCATAACACAACATCAAAGTCACAAGGAATCTTGAAAGTAGCAAGAGAAAAACGACTCATTACATACAATTGAGTTTCCATTAGATCATTAGCAGTTCTCTCAAGAGAATCTTTGCAGTATAGAAGGTAGTAGAATGAAGAGGAAAAAAATATCTAAAAGTAGTGTATCTGGGGCTAGGGATGTAGCTCAGTTAGAGTGCTTTCCTACTGTGTACCAAGCCATGGGCTCCTTATCCCCAGTATACCACAGAAAACAGGGCATGATAGTGCATGTCTGTAATTCCAGCACTCAGTTAAGTGGAAGCAGAAGGACCAGAAACTCAAAGTCATCCTTAGCAGAATAGGGATTTTAAGGCCAGCTTGGGCTATGAGACATTCTATCTCAACAAATAAAATTTTAAAAAAGGACTATATCTGGGAAAACTGCCCTTCAGAAATGAAGGAGAAAATTAAAACCTTTCTAGGTAAACAAAAGCTAAAGGATTTCATCACAGGCAAACACTCTTACAAGACATGTTTAAAGGAGTAAAGTTGATCTTATCACTTCTCAAATAGTACTAGAAGGAGACTAAGCTTCCAACACATAAGACTTTTTTTGGGAAAGGGATAGTCCGTAATTAAACTATGATAAATGATATCTTCTCAGTGTCACAAATAGCAATGAGATTATAAGATCCAGAGTGTTGAATGATTCCAAGGAGACAGCATCTTCTAGACACAATAAGGCAGATGCATATATGAACTCACAGAGACTGCCACAACTGCTGAGAGTGCATATGTGCAGCTGCCCTGCTATGTCCGGAAGATACTGTTTTCTTGTAGTTATCCACCACCTCTGCCTCTTACACTCTTTATGTGCCTGCTTCCACAATGATCCCCAAGGCTTTGAAGTAGTGCTTTCAGTATATATGTTCTATTCAGGGCTGGACATTCTGCAGTCTCTTAGTGAATTTTATTTTAAAATTTGAGTTATTGTACTGTCAACTCCAGAATTTGGTTTTGTGTTTTAAAAACATGGTCATCTGGCCTTCTTTGATTTGTTTAACCATGGTTTCTTTAAAAATTTATAATGGCAACTTCAAAGTCTTATTCTGGACACTCTTTAAGGCAGATTCTTTCTTACCTATGGGTCACTCACTTTTGCTTTTGTTTGTTTGTTTTGGATGCCTCATTATTTTTATTGAAAATTGGACATTTTACATCTGTACTATATTTTCATTATCCATTGATCAGTTAGTGGACATCTATGTTGACTCTGTTTCCTATCTCTTATGAATAGAGCAGCAATAAACATAGATGTGCAACTATCTCTGTGGTAGAATATAAAGTGCTTTGGGTTATATGGTAGTTCTATTTCTAGTTGACTGAGAAATCCTCAGAATTATTTCATGTTTAGATTCCCACCAGAAGTGTACAAATGTTCCCCCTTTCCCACAATGTACACCAACGTTTGTTAAAATTTGTACCTGATTTTGGCCATTCTGTTTTGAGTGGGACAGAATCTTAAACAGGTTTTAATCTATATTTCCCTGAAGAGCTAAGGATGGTGAACACTTTTAAAAGTGTTTCTTAGTCATTTGCCTTTCTTGTTTTGAGATATTTTCTTTCAGTTCCATTTTAAAACTGAGTTGTTTTCCTTATGTCTAGATTTATAGGTTCCTTGTGTATTCTAGACACCAATCCACTGTCAGATATATAGATGGAAATATTTTCTCCCATTCTCTGTGCTGTCTTTTTACTTCATTGACAGTCTCATTTGCTGTACAGAAGCTTTTCATGAGATCCCAGTTGTCAATTATTGGTCTTATTTCACAGGGTACTGGAATTCTATTCAGAAAGTCTTTACCCATGCCTATAAATTGAAGCAAATTTCCAACTTGGATTTTTTTTTTTTTTGTAGAATAGGGTTTTTTTTTTTTTTAAATGTATGTCCAGATAATTTTCTGAATTTCATTCTTACATGTTGTACCGTTTCCCTATTCATTTCTAATTATATTAATTTGGATCTTCTCTCTCTTTTGGTTAATTTGGCTATGGGTTTTGTCAATATTGTTTATCTTTCAAAGAATCAGCTCTTAGTTTCATTGATTCCTGTTATTGTTTTACATTTGTTTGTTTGATTCATTAATCTATGCCTTGATTTTGACCATCTCTTCCCATCTATTGTTTTGCAGTTTGTATTGTTCCAAGGCCTTAAGGTGTATCATCATTTTATTACTTTGAGATCTCTTATATTTTTGGATGTAAGCATTTAGCACTATTAAACCTTCCTCTTTACTGAACTCCACAGATTTGGGATGTGCGTGTGTATGTGTGTGTGTATTTGAATTTCTCATTGACTTTTACTGAGTGATACATTTTTTTCTGCTTTTTCTTCAGCCCTGACACTCTGCTTCCACGTAATCCATTCTATTAGTGAGGTTTTTCCATCGAGGTGTTCATTTGGCTTATTGAGGTTTTCATTTCTAGCTTCATTTCAGTTTGGCTTTTCTTCAGCAATTCTATCTCTTTGTTGAGTTCCATTTTCTTGTCTTGGATTGACTTCCTTACTTCACTCATGTCGTTGTGTTTGCTCTCTTGGAGTATATTCATGTTTTCTTTAAGGCGTTTGAACACATACTTATAATCATTCTCCATCTGGAAGTCCTCCCAGGTCATTTTTATTAGGGGATATTGCTATGAAATTACTAACTTTTGGAGGGGACATGTCCTGGTTTTTCTTGTTGCTTTTGTTTCTCTGCTAGGATTTTCACATCTGTAGTTAGGCTGTCGGCTTGTGTTCCATCTTCCTTCTTTGTTAAGTCACCTTTCTCATTTCAGTGGAGTTTTGCATAATGTTTACAATCGGACTAATTCATTCTATGGTTGAGATGTTGTTTTCCTCAGTGGATCTGGTGTTGTGGGCTGCAGACTCTATCCCAAGTCTTTTCTGATGATCAGTTATTGTTTGGTGTTTGCAGTGCCCGGAGCAAGTTTCTCTGGTTTTGTGGACTGGTTTCTGAGTCACGTGGGGTAGCTTGCAGGGTCCCTGGCAAGCAGCCATCAGGCTTTGCGTTGGGGGAGCAGCATTTACATATGCAGAGGGACTGAAAGAAAAGGTGCAGGTTCCAAGACAGGCACATGTGTGTGGCATTTGGGGAATCCTCAGTTAAAAGAGTTTGGGATTAGGAGGTACAAGTCACTGCCTGGATTTTCAGGTTTTCTGCCTTGTGGGCCAGCAGGAGGGCCCCAGACAAGCAGCAGATTGGGCCTTAGCGAATCCTTTTCAGAGAAGCACTGGGAGAAGAGGCACAGGGTACAGATGCCAGCAGCTGGGATTTAAGAGAGCTGGGAGAGATGGGCAGGGAGGAAGAAGCATGGGATCTTGGGTAGGTAGGTAGTGGTGGAGGTTTGAGGAGTCCAGACCACAGTACAGGAGTGGATAGATTTGGCAGCAAGAGGGCCTCCCAGAAAGGCTGGGAGAAGGAGGCCTGAGTTACCTTTCTTTCTTCCTCCAACCATGGAGAGTTTCAGCTGGAGGGTCTCTGGCCAGGGGTTGAGGTTCCCCACATGGGGCTTTTGGCAGTATGGGCTGCTGGAGATCTCTGGCAAGCAGCTGGTAGGCTTTGGGGAATCACATTTTAGGTAATATACTGTGGTTAGTGTAGATATGACTTCTCCTCTCTATGTGTGGCATGTTTCATTGTTTTCTTATTTATTTATGTAGTCGCTTGGCTAGACTATGTTAATAGAATGTTTTTTTACCCCCGCCCACACTGTATGAAGCCTTTGTTGGTGCTGTTTAGGATTAGCTTCAAGAGTGTTCACTGTCTATAGAATAACAGTGTCTTCTATGGGGTTGTCGTTGGTCTTTCTCATCTGTCTGTTGAACTGTCTACCTCTCTTGATATCACACCCAGATGTTAGGCTCATCTAATTGCTGGCTAATTGCTCTATTGTTTCAGAGATACCCTGTGGTTTAAATTGTTTCACAGCTGAATCCAATTAAATCTGAGCCTCTTACAGGGCTAATTTTGAGGTTCCGATTTGAGGTTTGGTTTGATGCCAGGAGGGTCTTAGCTTAGCTTCATATTTCCCTGGTTCTCTCTTGGAAATTAGCTGGCTTACAATTTAGCTTGTTGCTGCTCTCAGAGAGATTTTAGCTTACTACAAATATATTTCTGAGAGTTCCCTTAGGATTGAATTTCCCCACAAAAAGGTTTAAAATAATGTCAACTCTTACAGGAGAACTTCAGAATTCTGCGTTCTTACAAGCTGCCCCTTTCCCTGGAAAAAGGATCTCTGAGATTTTCTCTGACTACTGGATTTGTCTAGTAGCCTCCCGTCTCTCCTGACATGGAGTGTTCATTTTTCAAATGACCAAGAGGAAGGCAATTTTGATCTATGAACACTTAGTTTAACTGATATAGTGCCTCTGCCCTTAGAACTGACAGTAGGTGGAAAGCAGGGAACTGCAACTTTTTAGTAGTGTTCACTAGTTATTTTGTCTCTTCAATCATGAGGGCATGGGAAATGCTGGTGACCTGAATTTTGGTGACCTTCATTTTAAGCTTAAGAGTAAGAGAGACTTTCCTCTTGGCCCCACTCTCTTGGAACAGAGCTTACTTCAAATCCATCTGATAAATGGGGAAGGAAGAGATGGGTCCTGGTTAAACCAGCCTAGATTCTTGCTGTTCTGGGTTTTAATATGTTTTCTTGGAAAAAAAATCTTCATTTGTTGTTTTCTCTTAAGACAACTTCCAGGGAGTCTGATGGGTTACTTTAATTGTATTTGCACCAGTTACTACTCTATTTCCATCTTCTATATGTTGCTTTGTGTGATCAATTTTATGGATTGATGGATCAGGTATCATTCAGTTCATGAAGACAAACACCGGCTGTTTAGTTTTGCGTCTTATGATTAGGCATTCAAACACTACCAGGGCTCTAGTCAACCAATAGCCATTTTCTAATGAAGAATAGTTGTCAACAGATGAAAGTATGATCTTCCTCATAAGCCAGAGCGATCTTCACAGTGAGTTTCTATTTTTCTATTAGGGCTTAGTGGTCTGTACTGTTTACTTGTTTGTCCTTGGCATAGTACATTGAGTGGCATTGGATCTTCTGAGTCATAATATTCAAGTGGCACACCAGTTTGTCCTACTGAAATATGCTACCGAGCTATTGTATTCTCTGTGGGTTTCCTTCAAATTTAAAGCCTTACGATATTCCTAGTAAATAGGTCAAAATAGCATTTAGATACTTGTCTTCAAATCACATGTGATAAAGGGTTTACTCCCAGGGTAGTGGTATTGGGAGGTGGTGGTACCTTTAAGATGTGGGGACTAGTAGGAGCTCTTTGTTTTATTGGGAGTAGAGGAGTTTGCCCTTTAAAGAGATTGTAGAACTCTGATGCTTTACTCTTATCTCTCCTTTCCTTTGTTTGTTCTGCTATGAGTTTCTGCTGTGGTATGTTGCCTCACCACAAGCCTAAGCAATGGAGTCAATTGATCATGGATTGGAATTTATGAAACTGTGAGGAAAACTAAATCTTTTGTCTTTATAAGTTGATCATCTCCTGTATTTCATTATATTGATGGAGAGCTGACTAACATATAGCATAATCAAATATGGTAAATGTTACCTTCAAAATCCAAAGACTCACAAGTGTGGGGGCTTAATCACATTATATAAAGAATTTACAGACGTATACCCATGTCATTGGACCCTTACATGCATCTATTTGGTAAGTTCTCTAGCTTTGTCTATTCTCTCTCACACACATATGTTAATAAGTTATTTAGCATGCTTGTTATCTCCTCTTCACTGGGTTCACTTAGCATAATTATCATAAGTGTAATAAAAACAGTGAAGTGTTCTTTGGAATATAAAGAAAAACCAGTATTTTCTAGATGCTGGCAATGAACAGAGAATTGGCATATCCCTAAGGAAATGATGAAGATATACAGTTATCCTTGTCTCCAACCTTTGAATTTAAATTGTTCCTGATTTTGCTTATTAATGAAAATGAAAAAGAATACACATATATACCTAGTTATATTTGTATCAATTATTAAGTCTATAATAATTTGTTTTTATTTTCCATAAGCTACCTGGCTCACAGTGGTCAAGTAGGTGGGATTTGGTATACATTGCCTCTATAGCATCTCTTAAATTTCGATAAGGCATTAATTTGTACTGTTTGTCTAGGGATATAATATTTCTTTGGATTAACTATCATGACATGAGTTTCAAGGGCTTCTTCTTAGATTTTACTACCATAGTAGTTACTATTCCATGGGTTAGAGAATTAACTTTGTAATTCTGTCAATAAATATATCTGTTCCTATGATAGATTGTGAATTTTGGGAAATAACCATTATTGTGTCCTCAGTTCACTGTGAGACATAGTCAAAGAAAGATTCTATTGTATAAACACCTTAGATCCATGTTCTTGGTTAAGGGACTCAATGTCTCTGATTTAGAAATGTGAACTGTATAAGAGGCCACAATTTATCTGTATAGTAAGCAGAGGAAGTTAAGTTTATTTACAGCATGCCTATGTATTTTCTTCCTATATGTGCATGATACTTGAGGTCCTGTATGCAGAGTAACAGAAACTATGGGGTATGTTTGTATAGCTAGCTAGCTAGAGGGATTGAACTAGGAGATTTATTAAAGAAATTGGCTCACATGGTTATGGCAGCTAAAAAGGCACATTATGATAGGCTATTTGTAATATGGGTACTTAAGAAAACTGGCAGTATTGTTCGGTCCAAGTCTAAAGGACTAAGAACATAGAAGACACACTAATACAAGGCACAGGGGTTGAAAGACTGGTGTGAGGTCAGAGTATGCAGGAAGACACAAAGGAAAACCCCAGAAACCCATCAGTCTCCTCTCTCTGAAATAGGGTCTCATGTAATACAGGCTTGCCTCAAACTTGCTATGTAGCTAAGAATGGACTTGAATTTCTAATTCTTATATCTCAACCTCCCAATTACTGGGGTTACAGATGTGTACCACCAAGATATTTTAATTCAGTGCTAAGCATTGAACCAGGTCTCTTGAGCATGTTAGGCAAGCACTCTACCGACTGAGATATATTCTCAGCCCTTTTTGTATATTTCTTATTAGAGTGAGCTAGAAGAAAATTTTTGCTGGACATTTGGAGGGTGAAACAGCAGCCATCCATTTTACATTCCACACATATCAAATTGTTGTTTATTTTCTGACTCACCTTATTCTTTTAATGCACCATCTGGCCTGCAACCACCCATCAGTGCATCCAACTTCTGGCCTAGATATGTTTTCTTTCCTGTTCTTTATTCTAAATATAATTTTAAATGTTTAACTTAATCATTCTTTTTAGCTGACACAAGAAAAGTTGTACATGTTAATGTGTGTGCTGGTTAATATTTGGCAACTTGACAGAAGCTAGAGTCACCTGGGAAGAGGGAACATCAATTAGGCAATTGCTTCCATCCGATTGGCCATGGATATGTCTAGAACATTTTCTTTTCTTTTCTTTTTTCTTTTTGTTGGGCACATTTTTAATTAAAATATGCTTGTGTCTTTTCCTGTGGGCCATTTTCTTGACTGATAATTGTTGTGGGAGGGTCTAGGCCAGCGATTCTCAACCTGTGGGTCTCAGCCTTTAGGGGTCAAATGACCCTTTCACAGGAGTCCCCTGTGTCTGCATATCAGATATTTACATTATGGTTCATAACAGTAGCAAAATTACAGTTATGGAGTAGCAGCAAAAATAACTTATGTTTGGAGATCACCACAACATGAGGAACTGTATTAAAGGGCCACACCATTAGGAAGGTTGAGAACCACTGGACTAGGCTACTGTGGATGGTTCAACCCCTAGGAAGGTGTCCTGGATTGTGTAAGAAGGCAAAGTGGGCAAGCCAAAGAGAGCAAGCTATTTAGAAGCACTCCTCCATGGCCTTTGCTTTACTTCCTGACACCAGATTCCCCCCATCTATTCCTTCCCAGACTTCCCTCAGTGGTGGGCTGTAAGTTGTATGATGAACTAAATCCCTTTCCTCCCCACGAGGGTTTTGGTCAGTGTTTTATCTATCACTGCAATAGAAAAAAACTAACCAATACAGAAGAAGGAGGGAGGAAGGTAAAGTAACAATAACCATATCTGAGAAAAGCACAAGGAATCATACTATTACCTATTTACCATAATCCCCCTATAATACACATAATTCAGTGTATAAAAATACATATATAGTCATAATAATTTTTCCCATTTGCCTGACATTGCTCCCTCCAAGAACCAATGACCATCTAACAAAAAACAAAAAAACAAAAAACCCAATACCAGACATGAAAAGCCCTCTTTTGAGTTGTTGACTAGGGTTCTCCAAGAGACTCCTAGGATATGCAGCCTATTCCTGTTGTTCTTAGTTGTCTCCTCAGAGGTGGAAGGTAAATACCTATTGCTGAAGATACCATATGCTTCAAAAACAGGACTCGGAGACCCTTGAGATGAATTTGACCTTAATGTCCCCTCTCTGTGGACTAGCTTTCATGGTACCAGATGATACCATGCAATCTTCCAAAGGAGGGAGGTAACCAACAGTCCTACCCAGCTATACCATCTATAAACTGCAAGGGTGTCTTTAGTTGCATGTGTTGGCAGTAAACAACAGCTCTCTAAGTAAACTTAAGACCCACTCAACAAGAGGGAAACCATGTCTGGTATTGGAAACCTAGCTAATTACTTAGTGCTAGCAAAGTCATGATTATTGGAGGAGAAGGTACAACTACATCAGAATAACTAAGAACTGGAAACGGCCTAATTGTCTATCAACAATAAATCAATACAGACACTATTGTTCAGCATGCCGTGAGGTACACTTTCAAAACAAACAAACAAACAAAACAAAACAAAACAAACAATAAATAAATATTCTATCATGGAGGGGGAAGGGACTCCTGAGGTCCCAACCCTAGCCAAGCAGCTGTTGACAGTTGATGGGTGCTGGGGGGAAAATGATGGCTCAGGGAAAATCAAAGAGGAAGGGGCAGAAAGCACCAAAGAACCCAAGGGCTAGGATGCCTGCTATGAGATAGTATTGCATAGACATGACAAGGAGCTGCACCCATGGAATCTCAGCAGTGTGACTGCCTTAAGCAAAACTTGCAAAATGGCTGTACAGGTCAATGTGTCAATGTGGATAGGGGAAATTTCACAAGGCCCCATCCCTAGATGACTAATGAGAGAGGGGAAAAATGTTTTCCCCAGGGAAGAGCCCCGTGATGAGTTACCTAATTCTAACTAAATGCATGTGCAAATGAGTAACACTAAATGGACTCAGTAGATAGAAGAGCTCATGAATTTAAGTAAGGTGACAGGGGAAGAGTTAGAGGGGAGAGAGCAAGAGGTAGAAATTATGTAACTATAGTACTCGCATGTGAAATTATCAAAAAATTAAAAAGTAATATAGAGAAAAAAATTATAAGGAGAGGACATGAAGTTGAGAGGGAGCTGTGATTGAGGGTCCTGTGAGGAATTGGATGGGGGAATTGAGGGGTGGATGTTATCAAGATACATTGTGTACATGTATGAAATTTTCAAAGAATAAATAAAAATTCTAAAAAAATAATTTTTAAGCATTGACAATACCATACTCTTATACACTGTAATAGTTTTCCTGTAACAAGGCATTTGTCCACGGATCTCTGGATTCTCTTGGCAAAGAATGATATTTAGCAATCAAAATCTAGGTGCTAATTGTGAGTGGTGCTACCAGGAAGCCATTTTTTTCAAGATCTTCCCAGCAGACAGAGCTAGGACTATATATGTGTTTGAGAATGCAGCTAATTTCTATCTAAATGCATATCTGTTCATAAAAACACATTTATTTCTGTGTTCTACTGAAAATGTAAATTCTCAGTGATTCATCCATGTGATTCTAATCTAGTACCACAAGATCCTATTTTCCCCCTTATCATATTGGGAGCTAGCTCCCTTCTCTGTCACTGAGAGTCCTGGATTCAGTTAACATTAATAATCTCATTAAGCTTCTTGTCTACAATTAACCAGCATATTGTTTATCCCCCTTCACCAGTGGAAATACTCTTCTAACCTACTTATGTTTTGACACATAATGTCAGGCCATCCATGCTATGTTTTGTGGAGATTTCCATTCAGGCTCACTCTAACGCTGCTTATTTCTTATCGCCTCCCCACCTCCACTATGTGGATATCCTTGTAACTACTTGTGGTTTCTGATACTTCATGCTAGGCTATCCCCATGCAGAGATGCCCTCCTAACCTTTCGTTGCTCACACCCCTCAAATTCCAGCCTGTCCTCTGTAGGTGAGTGCTTTCTATTGCGTTTTGGGCTCTGAAACTTACACCAGAAAGCCTTTCTCTGAAGACGTCCTCACTGCGCTAGGATCCAAGTATTCTGTTTCAGGATGAATGAAAGTCATTTTCATACAACTGGCTTCATCACACGCCCCACACCAAAATGTCTTCCCCCTTTGCTGGCACTCTTCTTACTTTCCTCAGACTTTGACACTCTATTGTGCCCAAATTTTCCCACCTTCCATTCATGCCTTCTCTGCTCTGCTTGAGCTCTGACCCCCTGATCTGGGTTGCTCTCCTGCTTCACAGATGTGACTTTCACCGTTCTCAGAATCTGGTACTTGGTATGAGTCTGCTAACCCATCTAATTCCACTTGGGTTCTGACACTTTATATTGGTCTGAATTTCTATGTGAATGCCTTCCTCACTTTGCACATCTCTGAATTTACACTCTAAGTTGTGAACTAGCATGGTTGTGGTTCTAACTTCACCTCAGATCTGACATTCTGTTCTTAGGGTTCACATTGGGATGGATACCCTCCTTACTTCTTCTACCTGGAAATCCCTTTTACTGCACATAGATGCTTTCCCCATTATCTTTGGACTCTAATAGTCCATGCTAAATTACCCTCTTTGGGAGGGGATCCTTGTCCCTCAGCCTTGATTGTGAGTCCCCATACAGAACTGTTCTCTACTCTGGATAGCTATTTTAACACTACTTCAGTTCCAGTAGCCCATTATATATCAATCCTCTGCATGCACTCCCTTCTTTCTCTGTTTGGATTTTATTATTCTCCACTGGGATGTCCTGTTCCATATTCACATGGGTACCATCCACACTCTGCTTAAGTTCCATTAACCTATGCTATATCTTTTGGGTTTTTTTCCCTCTACCCAGTGACTTTCAGATGAATTTTCTCAGAAATTATATGGAAGAAGAAAGACATTTATGCTCTTTTTAAATGCGTTAGTGAATGTATCCTTTGTGTGTTCCCAGGAAGTATTGTTAGGGTGGTAGCTAACAGTTTGTACATATATCCCCTCCATTATATCCACTTCCCTGTACCTTTGGACTCACTCCATAGGATGTCAGAGAAGTTCAGATATATTGACTTCAGTAATTGCAGGCTATCATTGAGTAGAGGTTTTGATTAGCCAGAACATTCAATTCCAAATTATGAATGAGTTCATCTGTGTCAATGAATTTACCCTTACCAACCCTTATTATCCAACTTGGGCAACACCCTTAGATCATATTTCTGTACATGCTTCCTGTGCTCTTATCAATAAGACTAATGACATCTTATGACTCTTTTGAGGGTATAGGCTCTCTTCTCTGGTCAGGCTTTGTTGCTTTTCAATTAGTGCTATAGTGAATCTAACTTTCCCTGTGGACTTGGGCAGATGGGGATATAGATCTTCAGGAGGTTTAACAATAATTTATCTCATAACTGCCCCAGAAGTATTTACTAAAATGATTTTGTGCAGAGGAGAACTGATTATCTGTATGTAAAAGAGAGAGATATAAGGAGGCTACTAACTAAATTCTCAGTACTTAGGAACTTTAACAGTAATGCATATTTTATGGTACTGTACTGTTTCTTTTTATCATTCTATCCCTTTTAACTTCCTTGATGAATGGTCCTGTGGTGGTTACTTTGGTGTCCAGACAGAAATGTAATAGAACCAATACATTATTATTATTATTATTATTATTATTATTATTATTATTAACATCATCATAATCATCATCATCATCACCATCATCATTATTATTATTTGGTGTGTGTGATGTATTCACATATATGTGAATTTGTGTATGTATATATGTGTGGGCACACACACGTGTGCACGTGTGCCAGGGGAGAATGTTGGATGTTATGTTCTATCAGTTTTTGCCTTATTCCTTTGAAACAGGGTCTCTTCCTGAACCTGGAGCTAGGCTGGTGACCAGCAAACCACAGCAATGCTCTGTCTCTTCTTTCCTTATAGTCCTGGGGATATAGGCATATATGACCATGCCTGTATGCATTTTACTTGGATACTGGGAATTTGAACTCAGGTGTTTATGTGTGTGCAGCAAGCACTTTTACTCACTGAACATTTTTTCAATACCGTATTCTTTTGATGTGGTTGCTTGTAGAATTTTGTGTATTTTCACTACTGAAAATAAGAGTTTTTCCCTTGCACAGAGGACAAGATTGGCTATTATTCTGGGGTACTTGAGATGGAATCTAGGATTCCATTGATCCTAGGCAAGCTTTTATTTTGTTTTTTACCACTGAGCTGTATCCCCAGCATTAGGGGTGAATTTTGAGCAACAAACGTGGTTAAACCCACATCTTCAATAAATAGCACTGGAAAATGGCATATCCACATGTTAAAAGATATAAATTTATTATTTTATAAGCTTCATATACACATATGCATACCTGTATGCACACACACACACACGCACACACACACACACATACTTCATATAAAAGTTTAATTGGAAATACTCTACATAGTAAATAATGTTCTTCCAAGAATCATAGGTTGCCAAATAAAAATCCCAGTACCAGGTTTGGGATACTTCCTCCAGGTTGTTAGAAACAGGTGACCCAGAAATGCCAGAAACAGTATATTCTATTGCCATTGCTCTTAGTTGCCTATCACAATGTGATGGTTAGACCTCATTGCTGAAGACACATTACACTTTGGTCACAGGACATGTAGAGATCAAGCGGATACTGACTGGGGGAGCTTCCATCCTCATGGTTAGCTTTTGTAGTTCCAGATGGTGCTATGTAGTCTACTAGGGCAGACGTTATCAGCATTCTCACTTAACTGTGAACCCTGAGAAGTACAGTAATGACTGGTAGTAAAGATAGGCCAATTAGTACAATAGTGGTATTTAATGTTATAGGGGTAACCAAGCACTTTCTGATTGGAATTAAGGCCCATGTCAAGGAGGTAATACATATCTGTTACTGTAAATCTGGTCAAGAACCCAGGGGTGGGGAATCTCACATGCCCTGGGGTGAACCTTTTACTATTATTTTGTTAAATGTATAACTTATCAAACTGTTCTCTAAATTCCTATCTATATATCCCTAGATTGGTGCAACTCTCAGACATCACCACAGAGGTTTCTTTTTGCAGTGGACAGATGATTAATTCAGAAACTCACAAGTGGTCGAAGTACAGAGAATAAGAATGTAGTGCTCAGCCAGAAATGGAACATCGGTATCACACTTCCTCTCCATGGCTCAGGTAACATCATTGATAGGAGACAGGGAATTGTAAGAGCCTGAGTTCCAGGAAGACTGGAATGAAACAGTGTCCTTGAGACATGTACTCATAAACTCATAGAAGCGGTGTTTGCCTGTACAAGACCTGTGCAAGATCAAGTGAGTCAACATTCCATCATAGAGGTGTGGAGTGATTCATGAGCCTTATCTTTAGCTGAGAAGGTATGGACAGTTGATGGATTCTGGGGAAAGAACAGTGGATTTTTTTTTATGGGTGTAGTACTTTGTAGGTCATCCATTCTCTAATGGATGTCCCCACACACATGATTCTATGGGCAGCACAAATTAGACCGTATCTTTTTTAAAGAAGACATGAAATCAGGAAGGGGTAAAGGGATAGGAGGTGGACCTTGAGGGCATTAGGTGGAAGAGTGGGGCTAAATATGGTCAAAATATATTATATGGATGTACACATTTCTCAAAATTTCAACAAAGTATTATATTTATCAAAACAGAATATAATTGAACTGTTATCTTACACCATACACAAAAAAGTCAACTGAAAATAGATCAAACATTTGAACAGAATACCTGAAACTATAAATATTCTTGTAGGAAATGTGGGGGAGTGCTTTTTGAAATTGATTTCTTGGCAATGATTTCTTATTGATTATAACACTAAAAGTACAAACAGCAAAAGCAAACATAGACAAGTGGGCTTACATCAAACTATCAAGTATCTACAACAATGAAGCAGTCAACAGAGTGAAAAGGCAGCCTATGGAATGGGAAAATGCTTTCAAACCATATATCTAATAAAGGGTTAATATCTACACTATGAAAGAAACTCCTACAATCACCTGATTAAAATGGGCAGAAGAACTGAACAGACATTTCTCCAAATAAATTGCATACACAGCCAGTAGATACATGGGAAAACTGTTCAGTCACCAACCATCGAGGAACTGTAAATCAAAATAACAGGGGACGCTAGGCAGGGTAGTGGCAGCTCATGATTATCACCTCAGCATTTTGGAGGTGAAATCAGAATTAGGAGTTCCAGGTCATTCTCAGCTATTTTGAAAGGTCTAAACCAGCCTGGGCTATATCCTGTCTCAAAAGGCACCACACACACACACACACACCCTCTCTCTCTCTCACACACACACACACACAAACCACCACCATCACCACATTACAAAAAAACAAAACAAAGCAACTCAAATATAAACAACCAAACAACAACAAAAAAACCCAACCCAAACTGAGATACTCTCTTACCCAGTAAGAATGGTTAATATTAAAAAGAATACAGACGGGCCCTATGAGATGTCTCAGTGTGTAAAGACACCTGATGCCAAGCTTGAAGATCTGAATTTGGTCCCTGGCCCCACATGATGGAAGAAGAGAACTTTCCCCTACAAACAGTCCTCTGGTGTCCACATGTGCACTGTCCTATGCACTCCTCTGCCTCACTGCCAAAAAAATAAAAAATACATAAAAAGAACCAAAGGCAACAGGTGCTGGTGAGGCTGTGGAGAACAGGAAAGTCTTGCACACTGTTGGAGAGAGTGTAAATTAGGACAGCTATTATAGAAATGATAATTCCATATCAGGAAATATAGAATTATATAATATATATAGCATAATTCCTATTAGAAATACTCCATTTTGCCATGTTTGGTGTTGCAGACCTTTTATCTCCAGCACTCTGGAGGCAGAGGCAGGTGAATCTCTGAATTCAGGTCAGCCTGGTCTATGGAGTGAATTCCAGGACAGCCAGGACTACAGAGAAACCCTGTCTTGAAACCCCCACCCATCAAAAAAAAAGAACGACTGTATTTTGGTTTTAATTTTTTTATTGCAAACAGATTGATAAGTTTTCATGTTAAAAAATAATAATAAATAACAATGATGGGAAGAAACTTTCAATAATGCTGGATATGCTTATAGTTTACAATACCAAGTGAGGGAAGTGTTTCCCAGTCAGACATAATACCCATTCCCATAAAACAATCAGGGGAATGAGCTACAGCTCTTTATATAACCTTGTTTAAACAGTTCAACTTTCAGACTCCTATCAACCTTTACATGTTTGTCTTTAATCTTAGGAACTAACTTCTCTACTTCCAACATTTTATAATCTTTCAGAAAAGACTTAAGGTTACCAGCAGAAGGCATAGCCAAATGACCTTGTCCCTTCTGTCAATCTTTATCTTCACCACTTTGCCCCAAGAGATTTTAGATCATATTTATCATTCAGATCTTTGCCTTTTGACTTTTTAAACATCTCTAAACTGAGGTAAACACAGCAAACTTATTTTGAGATTTCTAATATCAGCGAACTGGCCTGGCCTTCTGTTGGTCTGCCAAACTTCCCATTATATTGTACTAAAATCTTTGTTTTAATGCCTTAAGTTTTTATGTTACTCATCTCATTTCTTAACAATGCTTTAGAGATTCCCATCCTGCTAAGATGAGTCCAGTGATTCTGTCTTTTCTTTCTTAAATTTATCCATACCATTGCTTTCTTTCTTGTATCTTATTTCTTTAAAATTTCTACCTTTTTGAGATATGACCTAAGCTTCTCCATTTTGTCTTTCCACATTTTCTTGTTAATTAACACATTGCTTTTAATTTACTTTTTGTAGTGCTGGGGATCAAATGCAGGTTCTTGAACATGCTAGGCAAGCCCTCTACTGTTGAGTTTCATTTCCAGCACTGCCTAATGTTTTTCATTAGCATTCCTAAGACCATGATGGGGGAAGGTGAGACAACAAAGTAAGTAAGGCTTTTTGAACTTCATTTTGCAGCAGTAATATATGGAGAATACATACGAAAGTGTCTCCCTTAACAGCAGCACTTGCCATAACTTGATGGCATATTCAGTGGGTGAATATGTTGGTCATCTTAAAGCCAGCCCCATATAGCTTGCATACCTCATTCAGTGTTCTCTTGGCACTTGTAGAAGGTGGTAGCCAGTCATTTTTTCCCCAGGGCAAACAGACTTTGTAGTTGTTTTCTTCCTGGCCACAAAGCTGGCTGCCCTTGAGGAATAAGGGGTATGTTTGTATTGCATACAGCCATCTGTGATTGTTCCACAGTGAGTTAGGCATCCCGCATCAGCCCAAACTTGCTCTTCTACTCTCCCACTTAAAACCAAAGATTCTGTTCTCATATCACTAGCTTTTAGCATTTCAGTAAAGTCTCCTCAGGGAGCTAATGACACTTAATCACAAGATGAAGCAATCCTTTCACATAATGCCTTCTACTTTTAGTGGTTTCTACTTTTTCCCTTTCATGTTAGCTATCTTCTTGGTAACCAAATGTCTTAGAGGTATTTTCTGTTGCCAAAGCATAATTTTCTCTATTGAGTGGCTCATGGTCTGAACTCTTACATACTGCCTCAAAGCCTGATAAAACACTCTATTCTACTTTCATTTTTTGCTATTACACATAGTGACAGAAACACAATTGTGTGTTTATTACTCTTGTTATTATTTGACATTTCCTTATAAATCCAAGACCTAGCTCCTCAATAGTAGGGTCTGCCACCATCTCTGACTTCCATGTGTACTCTCTACAGCTGAATGCAGAGCAGCTGGGATTTCACATTATGTGTTACTAAGTGGATACCCAAGTATCAAAGTTTTCTCACCCCATATCATTTCATTTTTTTCCCTCCCATAAACACACATTTCTGTGAGCTAGGACCATTCTAGAAAAATATCATTTCATTGATACCAAATGAGTAAAATAAATGAATAAATACTCAACCAAATAATTATGATTCTGACACCAGGACTTGTGTGTGTGTGTGTGTGTGTGTGTAGGTCTGTGTCTCCATATATGGTGGGGGTATTCTTTGCTCAAAAGACAAACAATGATGAATAGCAGATATCAGTTGGGTATCCTCTAATCCAATTTCAGCCTGACAGTATCTACAAAGATTACATCAGATCCCATATACTGGGAGCTCAGTCCTTAAGACTATCCTGATTTTTGATGCCAATTTCAAACCCTGAGGTTATTTTGCCTATGTGTCTGACCAGCTAGTTATAAGCCAGGATTACCAAAACCTTCTCTGGCACGAGGGTGTAGCTTAGTGGTAAATTATTTGCCTAGCATGACTGAGGCCCTGGGTTTGATTCCAAGCACTCAAAGAAGAAAGATCAAAGAAAAAAATACTTCTCCAACCTCCTCTTTAGGTTTAGTTAGTTATGCCCACAGAACTCAGGAAATACTTAGTTTCCTTGTTTATTTTAAATCATGTTACACAAGATGCAGATGAGCAGCCAGATGGAAGCAATGTGTAAAGTAGGCAAGACAGAGGGGCATGGAGCATCATGCTCTCTTCTGGGGACAGCATCATCCAGTAACCTAGTAACCTCTTCTCTTTAGAAGCTCTTGGAAGTGGATATGACATAGATTGTAGTGCAGATTTCATGGGTGTATATTTATCTACAAACTCATCTAGTTGTGTGTATTAAATATATACATCATTCTACATGTCATCATATCACAACGAAGTGAGTATTACTAAGTGTAAGAGGAATAGACTAAGTTAGATAATTTTTGTCCTATATCCTCATCCATTTTCTACTCTTCCTAGTTTCTCTCTAGGTCCTACAAGGTTTGCCCCTTGTCTTAGTTTCATTTATATTGTTGAGATAAAATATCCTGACAAAATAGAACTTAGAGAAGAAAGAGATTATTTTAGCCAACAATTCCAGGTTACAGTCCATTACTGTGGGGAAAATCAAGGCAGAAGCTTGATGATACTAGTCATATTTATAATCAAGATGTGAGGGAATGAATGGATGCACTTACTTGTGCTCAGCCCCTCCCCCCCGCTTACTTACCCAGACCAGGATCAATTGCCTAGGAAATGGTGCCATTCACAATTGACTGGTTCTTCCCACATCAGTTGACAAAAGCAATCAAGATAATCCCCTACAGACACATTCACAATGCAATCTGATCCAGACAATCTCTTATTGAGACTCTGTTCTCAGGTGATTCTAAATTAAGTTTACAACACTAACCATCACACCCCATATACAATGTGTATTCTTGGTTCCTTTGCCTCTTGACTTGTAGTTGGTTTCCATAAAGTAATAGAAATATTAGGAGGTCAGATAATGGGAGAAGAGAGGGGTCAGGGTATTTCTATCTTACTTTCATCCTTCTGTGGCAATAGTGTTCCTGTACAATGAGAAGACCCTCTGGGCAACTACTCATCCATAGTACTGGCGTTCAATGGACACTGGAGCTTACATCCATTTGTTTACTTGACACTTTGGCTGTAGCAGTGGTAATGTTTTCCCATTCAAACGTCACTATTCCTTGTTTCTTCCTGTAACACTGACCATTCGCTGTAAATAGTCCTTTCAAAAACTTTCTTCATCTGGATGATTTGTAGCAAATAATTTTCCAGTTGAGGTATTGTTGATAAAAGTTGTTCCTGTCTCCATCCATTTCAATGATCTTTAAACAACAATAATGTTGGATGGAGAAACAGCCTCACTCAGGCATTTCCTGTATTTTTCAATGTTTGACAGTGCTTGGAGGTAGAATGGTTGGATAATAAAAGTATCTATCTAGGAAGATCACCTTTCTAAAAGAAATTTAAAAAAAACTACAGAAATAACACATGATCATGACAGAAAATTTGAGAGACTGGAAAGAGGAAAATATAAAGTCTACTCCATGGAATAGCCACCATTTTACATTTTAATGAATAGCTCTTTGAAATTGGACATATTTAAGTTACACACTAATTTTGAATCCCACAATCCCTGAGGAAGTGTCATCTTCAATGTTTGGTCTTTAGTAGTCTTTATTAATTGTCCATATCTGTGATAATATGTGTGTATGTGTGTGGGGAGAGAAGCAGTTGAAGAAGAAAAAAAAACACAGAAGAGAAGCAGAACTGGGATGTTTTCACAGTTCAATTCCTTTCCTCAACTGACATAGTTGATGCACTAGGTGGACCCCACCCATACTGAGTCCTGCTGCATTGGGCTGGGCTTGTGTGCTCTTTGGGAGGGACTGTGTTCTACAGCTCTCACACTCAGAGCAATCTATGCCAGAAGCATGGGTAAATAAGCTATCGTTGCACAGCTGGCTGCCCTGTACCAATCTCCTTAGGAACACATGGAAACCTCTAGCGCCTAAGGCAGCCCAGAGAGAGAAGTTAAGAACCAATTAATTCTCCAGCAGTCCTGAAAAGGTTAATCCCAAATTGACTGCTGAACGCAAATGTGTTCCCACAGGGAAGAATCTAATCTTATTGTGGGTAATAACTTCAATCTTTGGAACTGGAGCTTATTTGGTAGATGCCAAGGTCATTTTGTTTTCCCTCAGAATCCGAAGAGCAAAAAATCCCTGCTATTTGATTACTGTGTCTCTCAAAAGAAATGGCACTATTAGGTATGTGTGGAACATCTTGTCCCTTGGATTCGTTTTTTTGCTGCCCAGTGTTATGCTGACCCCAAATAAGCAATCCTTTTGTCATTAAGTTTATAAATAAGACTGGTAAAATAGACCGTGGAGACAGAGATTTGGTACATGCAGAGACATACACAGAATAGAGAGCATTCTGTGCTAGCAGATTTGGTGCAAGTGTAGTATTTCTTGAGGGGACGGGGCAACTCATATTTGACTTTTTGCCTCACTGCTTCAGAGCAACTGAAATATTCACTTCCTGCCACGTCCCTCTTCCGGGACAGTTAGAAATAGCAACAGAAGAATGAAGTGTGCCGCCATCCTCCTTCTTTGACCTTTTAGTGTGATTATTACATTGTTCTTCAAGTCCCCAATCTCACTACAAAAATATTTTGCTTATAAGTCTGATATTTTAAAGACTTAAATAAAGAGACATCACTGTGGAAATTTTATTATAGACCAAAGGACATAGAGCACAGATGAACCCAACTGTGTATTTTGAAAAAGAAAAATCAATTTTCACTTTAACTCTGTTAGCCAAATATCTTTGCTTTGGAAATTTTCACACGCACGCGCGCGCACACACACACACACACACACACACACACACACACATTTATTTATTTATTTATTTATTTATTTATTTATTTATTTATTTATTGTGTGTGCATGTCCATGACATGACCTGTGTGGAGGTCAGAGGATGACTTGTGGGATTTGGTTTCCTCTTTGCATAAGGAGGGTTTTGGGGATCAAATTCTGATTGTCAAGCTTTGCAGCAAATGTTCTTCTCCATGGAGCCATCTCTCTGGCACTGTTTTGGAAAGCACCCTGCACCTTTCCAGAACACACTGAGGTGAGATAGGTATAAATTTATTGAGCTTCAAAAAGAAAGGATCTGGAACAGGGTGGACTCTAAATACCCTCGTTGGTTTGTTAAAAAATGTGTGCCACAATTCAAGAAATTGCCTAAAACTTCCATGTAGCCACTTGTACATCTAGATGAAATGTATTTTTTTTGTCAGATTTCATTGTCACATACCTTTGGCAGTACAGTAAGAACAGCTTCAACATTGCCAAGAGGGCAGGATGAATCATAGGGGGATATATAAGATGAAGAAACTGGGTTCAAACATATGTGATTTTTAGAACTGGGGATATATAGTTCAGTATTAGAGAGCTTGAAACACACACAAACACAGTGGGAGGGGAGATGCTTTAGATTCTTTTTGTGAGCTCATAGAGGAAGTTTGAGCTGCTTTATCAAAAATGGAAAGGAAACAGTAAGCTAGGTAGAAAATGTGACCTTGATCTTTGAAGACAAAGCTTGTAATATTAAAGTAGATATAAACAGTAGAGGAAACTCTAATAATGCAGGTTGTGGTATGAAATAGTCAAAGTGTATGCTACATTATCAGCACAAAGAATTCTTTTCACAGAGCCAACTGATAATTAATGGAAGCACTGTAAGACATGCACACATTCTATGATACCCTACGAGTCACTAGAGAACAATCTTCAGTGCACTCTCAGTAACAGCAGAAATGTATAGTCTGTGTTTTCTTCTGATTCTGGCCCGTGTAATGAGTCACTCCCTTTTAGGGAAACAGTATGGTAGTGCTGTAACAGATTTCATAAAAGGACCCCTGTGATTGTCTTCTGAAGCTTTTTTTTTCAAGACTGGGTTTCTCTGTGGTAACTCTGGCTGTCATGGAATTCACTGTGTATAACAGGCTAGTCTTGAATTCACAGAGATCTACCTGCCTCTGCCTCTCAAGTGCTAGGATTAAATGTGTGCACCAGCACTCCCTGGTGTCTTCTGAAGTATTGATAGTGTCCCACTATGAAGAATGCAGATGGTACGGATTAAGGAAAACTCTAAGGGCATAGAGATGATGGTAAAGGTTTTGAAAAGAAAGAAAAGATGAAGTAGCATCAGAAACTTGTTATTTTTACCCCTCTCACCCAAGCAGTCTAGGATGACCTCAAACTCACCATGCAGCTGAGGATGGAAGATGATCTTAAACTTCAGATCCTCTTGCCTCTAAAGCCTGAGTTCTGGAATTACGGGTGTGTGCCACCACATTCAACTTCCTATGGACTTTTGGGTTAGGGAGTAGGTCTGGACCTAAAAGGTGACCTTGAAGTTACATATTAAAAGGTCATATAGGTGGGATAAATCACATTTCTTATACTTTATGGTCATCACAATCAAACCATATTACTTTGCAGATGAGAAACCAAAGAATAATGAGATAATTGCTGCAATCTTATTTTTAAGTACACATGATTTATTGAATGAGTTCATATCTTTTGATTCCCAAACCAGGCATGATGTTATTGGCATGGAGAGTCCCCAAATGGAAATATATCAAATGAAGATGAGTCTTATTCAATTGTGCAAAACTAAACAAACGTTAATGGGACTCAGAGTGCATTCCAACCTGCTTTTGTTTGTTTGTTTGTTTCCTATACTGAGGATTAAATCCAGGTCTTCGTATATGTTAAGTAGGTACTCTACCCAGCCCCTGTTTTTTTTTTCCTTGTCTAAGTTTGGAAAGCACTGAAAGTCTTAAGATAAATTTTTGCTTGGAGAACTTGAGTTTGATGTACTTTAAAATTGAGTCATCCTAGCCTGATGTCAATAGACATTGAACTTAAGCTCCTATCTCTTTAGTTAGCATTAGTGTGTTCTGAACTTCTGTGAGCCATAGTTTTATAATGCTCATTCTCTAGTGCTACTGAGTGCTACTATTAAAAGATGATGCGTGTAAAACTCCTTATATTCTGCTTGGCATGTAGCTTCCTTCTCTACTTGTGTGGAACTTGCTCTAGTGTTCATATTTCGAGCCAAGAATAGCAGCACTAAAGTTTTCTATGACTTTAGTTAGAGCCATTTGGGATATTTTTAAGTGGTCCATATTTTGGTGTTTCCCCAAATATGGGTTCTAACATACATTCAAATGTATTTTATTCACCCAGCAAGACCAAATGAAACCCTAGCCCACAAAAACTATCTTTATGACTCTCTTTTCCTCCTCTTCATTATCTTAGACTCCAGACGAAGGACTGAATTTTACAGGCAGCTATATAATTCAAAATAAGGAAAACAAGGCTCAAAAGTACACAGGAGTTGCAGGGGTTTGCTTGTCACTGGATAGGGTTTGTTAGCATTACTACTACAGATGCTTTGGGTGGGGAATTCCTTTGCTGTGGTGTGTTTATATAGAGTACCACCCCTGGTCTGTATCTATGAGATACCAGTGACACTTTTCCCAGTGTGACAACCATAAATGTCTCTAGAAAATACAAAATGACCCCTGGGCATGGGGGTAGCATTATCCCTAGTTAAGAACTAGTACCACGAGAAACTTATCAGTGTGTTCTTTGGTATACAAAATAGAAGTAGACTAAAGTGAAATTTTAGTAGTGGTTGAAAATTCAAATAGAAACTGAGGTACTGGGTATGTAGCTCAATGGCACAGTGCTTGCCTGGCATGCACAAAGTCTTAGGACCTTGTCCCAGCACTACCGCCACAATAAAAAAGGGTGCTATGGGGTAAAAGGAGACCTGAGAATTGGCACCTTCTCTAGAGGAAATCAGGAAAGGCTTTCTATAGGATGTCACATCTGAGTTGAAGGCACAGTAGGAATTAGCCTTGAGAAGAATTAATAATGGCAGAAGACATTGAGAGAATTTAGTGTTTGGGAGGAAATGCAAATCATTTAGTTTGGCTGGAAGCCAAATGGTCAAGAACAAGGAAGAGTAGAAGATATTCAAGATAGGCAGGGTCCATTCCAAGTCATGAAACCAAACAGACTCAATTCTTAGAGTTATGGAAGCAAGTTAACACTTTGAGGGCTGATGTAGTCTAGATGAGAGATGACTCCAGTCTGATTTACATTTAATGACTTTACAAATGAATCCAGGCTCCACTTGGGTGTAAAAACAACGAGATCCAGAGATTACTTAGGTGTGAGAACAATTTCTGGCTTACACTATTGGGTAGAGGATAGTGCTGTCCACTGTGATGGAAAACATTGGGGACAAAAATAAAGTTGGGGTAAAGATGCAGCTCAAGCTTGCTGCATTTAAGCAGCGGGTTGTGATCATTGAGATGAGGATAGCTAGTCATTAAGTGTGTCTGAAGTTTGGGAGAAAGTCCAGTGTGAAGATTGAAAGTTACCAGGGGAAAATGGAGCTGTAGGAAAGATGCTCTCCTAGGCAGAACATATATAATAAAAAGAGATCAGGTTGAAAGAAATTCTTATTAACAGAAATTCCCCATTTGTGTTAACTTTGAGTGGAATTCCATAATCCATTGCTGAGGGTTGGATATGGTTTGAGTGTATCTTCCAAAAATTGATGTGTTGGAAACTTGTTTTTCAAGGTGGTGATATTAAGATGTGGTAGAACCTTTAGGTGATGAGGTCTGGCAGAAGGCAACAAGGTCATGGTGGCATTACACTTAGAATAGGTTAAGGTAATTCTCTGGGGACTTTCACTTAGTTCTCATGGCAGAGTTTTCTGAAAAAGAGTAAACCACTGGGCTTCTCCCGACACTCTGGCTTCCTCTGTTTTAAATTTAATCTCTACTTTATGTATACAGGTGCTTTGCCTGCATGTATGCCTGTGTACCACATGTGTACCAGCAGAAACCAGCAGAGGGTGTCAGATCCCCTGGAAATGGAGCTGCAGACAGTTGTGAGTGAGCACATGAGTGCTGGGAACTTGAATCAAGGCAAGTGCTTCTAACTACTGAGCTGGTTGCTGTATGATCTCTCAACTTCTCACCTTCTTTCTCGTTTGTGCTCTTGCTATTGTGAAGTTATCTGCCATGTGGTCTTTGTAAAAGCTGAGCAAATGTTAGTGCAGTGTCCTTAAACCTATGAGGTTAAATAGTTCTTTTTTCTCTGAAAAATATCCAGCCTCAGACACTTCATTATAGAGATGGGAAAACCAATATATATAGAGAGTATATAAAACATTTTCCCTATCAGTCTCTATTAACTTATCTTTTCTTTGCAAAAACACCACCATCTACATTATTTTGCTATTGTAACCCATTATCTCTTGGTTACTCCCACATTTTATAATAGTTTAGTTTGTAGATATTAAAAATGCAAGCATTCAAAATCAAGGATTGTATCTCATATCCAATTCAAACCTCTAGCTCCCAACCTCCATTGTAGTTTAATGAGCAACACCACAGATCCTCCAGAGAAGAAAAATGATTTGGCCTTTTCTTTCATTTTCTTGCTTTTCTTCCTTCTCTGATTGATCTAATGCTTTTGAAAACTCCTGATTGTGAGTAGGGAGTGGTCCATGTATATACTAGCTTTTCATTGTTGTGACACAACACCTGGGGAAAACAACTGAAATGAGGAAAGAATTCTTTTGGATCACAATGTTGGATATTTCAGCCCATAGTCACGTGAATCTTTTCTCACTGAGTCTATGTGTGGTAAGATAGAATATCATGGTGACTGAACGGTCAAAGAAAACAAAACAGGAAGTAGCCAGGGACAAAATACACCATTATAAGACATAGCCCCATGACTTAGTTCCTACAACTAGTCCCCACCTCCTAATATTTCATTCGGTTAGGAACGCATCAGTGGATTAGCTAATAATCAAGTCAGTGCCCTCATGACCCAAGGACCTTTTAACAGCACTACCAATTTCAAATCAAGTGTTCAACACACGAGTCTTTTGGGTGTGGGGTCCTTTATATCCAAGCCACAACAGTGAAAAACTCAGTTGACTGATGGTGGTATAATTAACTCCAAGTGCACTTTGCAAGGTAAGAACCCCAAAATAATGCCTACTAGGTCATGCTTTCATAGTTTGTTCAGAAATCCGCCCCTCATTTTAGATCATCTCAGTGAGCATCTTTCCATTTTTCCTTTTCCTTATAGGAACAATGTATGAATTGACTGTTTTTCTTTCAGCTCTTATCCAAATAGCTGTCTTCTCCTGGGATTCTCATTTAATGCCATAGCTGTTATGCACAGAAGTTAGGTACAGTTATGTACAGAAGAAAAACAATCATGTCTGCCCCATAGAAAGCATAGTCCACTGGAACATTGTAACTCTGCATTTCTCTGTTTGCTCCATCATTGCGAACTCCTTCAATTAGTATTCTGCTCCAAGATTCTTCAGCTAAAGTCAATTACAAAATTTCACTTTTTTTAAAACACCAGATGATACATATAAGGATTTTTTCATGAACTCTCTCTGATTCAGCAGTAATACAGGTGAGCCTAAAATTTATTTAACATAGTAACCTTCCAGCCTAGAATTCAGATGTAGTTTTCTCCTTTGAAGAGTTTAATCAAGTTTTTATTTAATATTTTTTTTAACTTGGCTTGAGCAGGGAAACATAGCTGCTTCCTGCTCCCATGAATTCCCTTCAAAAATTCTCTTCATTCTTCCAGTTAATTTCTAGAATTCTTCCTACATCCAACAAACGTGCATACATATGGGTTGGAGTAGAATGGATAGGATTAGTAATGAATATACCAGTTTGGCTACTTCTTAGTAAGTGCCATGAGAAGCTGTCCAGCATCTTTCTTTAGAATGTAGTGTTATTCTTAAATGTATGTCCTGAGTCTTGAGGCCTTAGTCAAACTTGGAGAAAGACAGAAAAAACTACTACCATTGAACATTATTTTGTTTATACTTGTAGCAGAAGATACATGTATGTATATACAAATATATACTATTTGTGCATGTCTGTGTATATGTCAATATATGACATAATTATTACTGAACTGTCAGGCAGATAAACTAGCTAAGAATATGGAGTGTGAAGCCATATCTCACTTCATACCCTGAGTTAACCGTTTGATCCTCTATGCCTCAGTTCCCTTGTTTGTAAGAATAATAATAGTAGCTACATCATAGGATTTTTGAGTATGTATCTTAGATTAATACCTTAGGTCAATATTATATGCACTTACTATTAGTGTTGCTTCTTTTTCTTAAACTAACAATATATAATTCCCGTGGGCAAGATGTTTCTTGTTATTCATTGCTAAGCTTGCAGCTCCCCCGAATTGCATAGAACAGGCACCAGTAAATGTGTCTGCAGACTTCTTATGAATAAACTAATGTGACATTTATGATTTTAATATTAAGGTAGAGCAGAAAGAGCAGAATCTGAGAATATTAAGAAGCACAAGCAGAAGAGATACATGAACCCAGAAGCCATGGCATTGTTTCAAAGCCACAGAAAAGGAAGCCTTAGTGATGAATAATTGGGGAACAATGTCAAGCACTGGTTGAGAGTCAAAAGAAAATTAAAGTAAAAAGAAATCATTACATGTGATAACAGGGAACCTCTGTGTCAGGGTACATGCTGCTTTTATTTCCTTGAAAGATGCTTTTATTAAAATAAATAACCATTCAGAACAAATCTTTGAAAACACATCTTAAAAGTTTTCATCCTGAATTACAAACTGCCAGAGAATAAACAAATCTGGCACTTACCTACTCTTGGCCAGAACCCCAAAGTACTCATCCTCAATACAGTTTGGTTCAGGTTTCTCTGACCTGGACTCTCCTCTTGAATCAAACAACAAAACCTGCTGTTTATGTCTTAATGACACTCTCCCTCCTAGGAGTGCCTTTCTCATTTCCTCCTACTTACTTTTAAAACTATAATTATACCATACAAAAACGCTTATAACTCAACATCAAAAAGACAATCCAACTAAAAGTGGGAAAATGATGTGAATAGACGTTTTTTTCAAAGGAAAAAATACTAATGGTTAATAAGCACATGAAAAGACATTCAACATTATTAGTTTTTAGGGAGATGCAAATCAAACCACAAAAAGATACCACTTCTCACTGGGATGTCTGTAATAGAAAGACTGATATGAGTGGGTGCTATCAAAGATCCGTATGAAGTAGAGTCCTCACACTTTGCCCTTGGGAAAGTAAAATGGGACAGCCACTTTGGAAAGCTGTCAGGATTCCTCAAAAGACTGAACCAAGTTTCAATAAGAACCAGCAATTCTACCCATAGGTATATATATACAAATGCTTTGAGAAACAAATATTCATTAAAATTTCATATATGATTATTTATATGAGCATTATTCATAATGGCAAAAATTAGAAACAATTCAAATGTTATCTTATGAATATATAGACAGTGTATTTATCTGTAAAAAGAGAATTCTTCAGCTAGAAAATGAGATAAAGACCAGTTAAACTAGTGATGTCACCAAAAGCTCACACTTTTTAAAAGCCTCTGAAGTTATAACTCCTACCCATATGTTGTTAGTTGGATTTCGTATCTTAAAATTAATGTTGAAGTCCTAACCCCAGCACTTTAGAATGTGTTCTAGATTAGATCATTGCAGATGTAATTAGGTAAGGTAAATTAATTAGGATGGACCCTAATCTATTATGATTGATGCCTTTATCAGTGTAGCTCTCATCCCTCATAAAGAAGCTTCTTTTTGCAGATGGAGATTATTAGAGAGATACACAACAGGTCAAGATGCAGAGAATATGGGATAATGGAGTGTGCCTAACTCTAAATGAGATCCATCTCATTTAGATGCAATGAAACCCATACATCCAAGGCTTAGTGAAATCACAAAAGAGGAAGCAGAAAGATTTTAAGAGCCAGAGGCTAGGGCATCTGCTTTTAGATATTATCCCCTACACGTGATAGGGAAAACGTACACATGAACTCTCAATAATATAGTTGCCTGAACAAGACTAGCATAATGACAAAAACAGTTGACATGCTAACTTGGATAGAGAAATTGCCCCAGAACTAAATGAAGAGCTCCAGGAGTCACTGCCTTCTGAGAGAGGGAAAATCTTTTTCCTACAGGGATGAACTCCTGTATAGGATGATTAACCCCAAGTGGTCATCCCTGGACACATGTGTATATGAACATCTCCAATACACACACACACACACACACACATACATATTATATACCATTAATTGGGAATGGAAAGAGTTGGGGGGAGGGAGTGATGTAGATACAGTACAAAGTTCTCAGAACATATTTTAAGGGAAAATCAAATGGGGCACAGATACACATAGGGAGAACACCACACGAGGGTGAAAGTAAAGATAAAGGTCATCTTTCTACAAGCCAAGAAATCACTAGCTCCCAGAATGGAAGCATTAAACAGCTTTTCTCACCTTACTCAGAAAGAGCTAACTCTGCAGACAGCTTGGTCTCAGACTTCCATTTTTTAAAAACTATTAGACAAGTTTCTATTGCCCATGCCACTCAGTTTGTGAGACCTAGTTATGGCAGCCCCCCAAAAGCAGCACATCATCTTTCTCCCTATTTTTATTTAATTTTTTCATGCAATGTATTTTGATCATATTTTACCATCCCCTGACTTCTTTCAGATAATCTCCACCGGCCTACTCACCCAGCTTTATGTTATTTCTCACTCTTTAAAAATACAAAACAACAACAACAACAAAAAAATCAAAGAAAAAAACCAAAAAGCCAATTACCAAAAATATAAAAATAGAACAAAATGCAGACGTGCATGCACACACACACACACACACACACACACACACACACACACACAATTCATAGAGTACATTTTGTGTTGGCCAACTACTTCTGGGCATGAGGCTTGCACTGGAGTGTGGTTGATATACCAAGTGACACTCTATTGGAGAAAATTGATTTTCCCTTTCCTAGGGTATTTCAGTTGCAGATAGCTTCTTGATTGGAGGTGGATTTTGTGGCCACTTCACCTTGTCCATAATAGGATTTTTTTTTCTGGTTTGAACCTGTTGCAGGGCTCCCGTGTGCTGTCACAATCTCTGTGAATTCATGTTTATTAATCTTGTTGCCTACATACCATATTTTTATCCTCATCCATTGTATTTTTTCCTGGCACTTTATGCTGTAACAATACTACCTTCTTTGTACTTCCATTGGACTTTACTTAGTGTTTATAACCCTTTGACTTTGTCCTATGCTATCTTTCTCCTGTAATACCTTTCAACCTTCTTAATCTAAGTCCTACTTATCCTTTAAGATTCAAAGAACCTAAGTTTTTTCTAGGGATACTAAACTAGTTTGCTTTCTATTGCTATGATAAAACACCATGACCAAGGCAACTTAAAGAGGAAAGCATTTAATTAGGCTTATGGTTCCAGAGGGTTAGAATCCATGATGACATAATGAAGGCACAGCAGCAGGAACAGACGAGAGCTCATATCTTGATCCATAGTAGGTGGCAGAGAGACACATTGAGACTGGTCTTTTGAAACTTTCAATCTCCAATAACACACCTCCTCCATCAAGGCCACACCTACTTATCCTACCCAAACAATTGCATTCACTGGAGACCAAGAATTCAAACATATGAATTTATTCAGGCCTTTTTTAATTATTAAAACCACTACAGATTCTTCACTAACCTGGGGTAAATGATCTTTTTAGGTATTCTTATATCCATTGTTCAGATTTACATTTTTAATATTGTATTTATATTTCTAATTCACCTGCATTCCCCACCCTACTTAATAAACTGTGAACCCCCAGGGGAGTCACTCAAATCCCAGTGCCTACCACACATAATATATAGCTCATAGTTTCACAATACATATCTCAGAATGAATGGACTTCTTTGCAACATTTGTTTTTCTTCTGCTTTCCCAGAGAATCGACTGAAATGTTTCACACATAGATGGTCCTTAGTATATCTTGACAGTCTCAATTAGGAGTATTTGGCAATATCTGGACACATTTTTGATTGCCATAACTGGGGAAATGCTACTAGCATTTAGTGGATAGATGTCAGTGGTGCTGATCAACACCTTACAGAAGAACCTACTCCATATCTCAACAGGGCACTCTACATTTGTGAGGCTAAGTCTACATTTTCTACTTTATGCTCACAGAGTCACTGTAGACCACTAGTGCATTAAATTTGCTTTTTCAAGAAACCTGGTTTTTGTATTGCTTACAAAGGGAATGTGCTGGCAACCAGGATTAAAACTTTCACAACTAAACAGTTTTTGATCAGTTGGGGAATAGATATATAAATTGTAATAGCTTCATGTTTGGGAATGTGATTTATCAGTGAAAATGAATGAACTGCATCTGCTATCAGGGATAAAGTTACATAAACATGATGTTGAATGAGGGAAAAACTGCAGATGGTATATACTGTTACATACAGAGTAATACTATTTATGGAAAATATTAGATATTGTTTAGAGATAGACATGCCTATAGTGAATGTAGACATACATAGAAATGATAGAGCTCAAATACGAGACAGTGAAAGCATCTAGATGTAGATCACATGGTGTTTTAATATTATTGGTAATGCCTTAGGTTTTAGAATTTGTGTTTGAGGTGGGCCATTTCCTTATGTAGCCCAGGCTTGTCTCAGATGCTTGATCTTCCCACCTCAGCCTCTCAAGGGCAATGGACTGCCTGTGACACAAACCTGGACTATTTATGTATCTTTGAAACATTTCAAACTTTCTAAAAGAGTAATTGCTAAATACTGATGTGTTTTTTCACTTGTGGCTAAGGAAAATCTATCTTTTCAAGTTTTCAGTAGCCAGAAACCCCTCAACATGGAAAATTGATTGACAGATTGAATCCAAACAATCTAATCATTCTCTACAGGAGAGGAGATTACGTATTACAAACAGGAGAAATATAAATTCCTGGCTAAATATTTTTATTTTATTGTATCGAGTATTTCATATACACAAAAATATGTATACACACAGACACACATACTATATATAACTTGCTGAGTTCATTTAGTATTGCTTCTATGTTTAGGGCCGGCTACTTAGGATTGGATAGCCTATTAGGAGGCTTGCTCCGGAGAAGACTGAGTCTCCCTCTCTTAGTAGCCACTAATTTTTAGCTCCTCATCTAGGGCTGGAGCCTTGTGAGATTTCCCCAGTCCATGTTGGGATGTTGACTGGTACTGTCATTGTGCAGATCTTGTTTAGGTGATCATATTGTGGCACTGCTCCGTGTCACATATAGAAGACATTATTCCACAGAAGATGCTCTGGTACTCTGGCTTTTACAATCTTTCAATTCCCTCTACTATGATGCTCCATGAGACTTAGGTATAGGGGTTGTATTCTAGATGCTGAAATTGGGTATGGGGACCCCAGAATCAGTTGTTCTCGCATGTTGACCAGTTGTGGGCTTCTGTAATGTTTTCCTACTACTACAAAAAGAAACTTCTTTGACAAGTGATGAGAGATTACGCATTTGTGGATGTAAGAATAGGTATTTAGGATATAGCTGAGATTATCCCGGTTTGAGAAAGTGACAATAGTAAGTTCTTATCTAGAGTCCATGATGTCCATCAGCTATCGATAGTTGGCTAGATTCACAGTATCAGGCATGGATTTCCTCCTCTTGAGCAGGCCTTAAGTTCAATTATATAGGTGGTTGTTGGTACCTCCAATGTATAAGTGCCACTATTGCACCTCTGGGGATATTTTGACAGGCTGGTCATTGTTGTGGTTCCTAAGCTTTACATCTGGGAAAGACTATTAATTGCTTTTTCTCCCTGGCAGCCTGCATAACAAATTTGGATACCATGAGAGCTAGTCCTTAGGGAGGGGAGTCACTAGGTCAATTCCAGATCAATTCTACCTAATCCTGTGTGTGAAGTTTGGGGTAACTTTAACAATCAGGTCTTGCCTTCAAGTTCTGTGAGGCAATCAGGGCAATATCAATAACCTATGTTGTTTTGGGAGTCTCTTGGACTCCCCTGACCAACAACTTGAAGGGAGATTTCCCATGCCTGGCAGTTGTTTTTTGTTTTGTTTTTTTAAAATTACATACAATATAAAGCTTGGGGGGACTGTTAAATGATGCCCAAGTGGCATCATTTCATCTAAACTATTTATATTTGTATCCACATGTGCACATATATATTATGTGCATTTATGTTACATAAAGATAAAAGTAGGTTTCCCTATGGGTTTTCAATCATCCTTAGTGTTTCTTTTTCTCTCCCTCCCCCATCCTTATTGCCCTCCTTTCACCTCACTAGTTAAAGCCCCCTATTCTATTTTCCCCACTTTTCCTTCATAACACCTGTGTCACTGCCCCCAGTTTTAGAGCTCCCCCCATGCCCAATTACATTGCCTGAGTTTGCTTTCATTGTCAAACTCTTCAAAATATTTAGTAGAATTTGAACACAAAAGTACTGTGACAGTCAAGTAGGATCCAAACAAAAGTGACAGCAATTTGTAAAGCACAGACTATGTATACAACGGTCACTGCCCAGCTTTGCTTTGGCTTATTGCTGGTGTTTGGCTTCATGCATTTGCTGCTGGGTAAGTAAGACTGTCTTAGAAAGGAAGAGTCAGATCTTTTTATCCTTTTAATGAGGTAGCTCTTGGGGAGTGAGAAATTGCACACATAGGAGTAAAAACTTAGTGTTGCTGAGTAATAGAGGAGTTGGAATACATATTTTCTGAGGTTAATTCTGGTGGAAGATATTTTAATTCCTACTACGGACCACCTACAAAAAAGGCGTTTCCACAAGCCAGCTTTGTGTGTGTGAGTGTGTGTTTTGTATGTAAAATACAAAGTCCACAGAATCTTCTGCTCCTACCTGGAGCTGAGTTGCAAGCATTTCACAGAGCAAAAAGATTTCATTTTTCTGAAGGTGTTTTTTTTTTTCTCACACTTTAGGGTAGAGCTGAGTATTAAAAAGCTAAAGTATCTTTTTAAAAAGTTGGCTTTTTCATATTTCAGAGCCCAAGAGCTGGATTTTTATTGTTTTGTCTACCAAAATTGGAATAATTTTTCTCTATTAAAATTCTCCTCAAAAATATTTTTGGTACTGGGGCTGGAGAAAGGACTCAGCAGTGAAGAACATTGGTTGTTCTTCTGGAGGACCTGGGCTCAATTCCCAGCACCTACATGATAGCTTACCTGCATCAGTTCTAGTGGATCTGATGCTTTCTTCTGGCTTCCACAGACATTGCATGTCTGTAGCTGGCACACATACATGCAGCTAAAATTTCTACACATATAAAATTAAAACATTAAAAGATAATAAGATAAAAGATTTTTGGTATTATTGAAGCCATATATAGTTGAAAAAATTGAAAAATAAGGGAAAATGAGAAGAAAACAAAAAATTCCATCAGTTTTGTTACTTACAAGTATTCATTATTATTATTTTGTATATTTATTTCTAATCTTTTCCCAAACATATTCAATTTCCATTGTTATAACAATATTCTATATTAAATGTTGTATCCTACCTTTCAAATAACATTATATATTTAAATAATACATATTATGTATATATATATATATATATATATACACTATGTTATACATAGTATAAGCATTTCCTTGTCATTATAAACTTTATCCAGACCAGTTTAATTGCCTATAATAATATTCCATTTGTAGGACTATATAATGTTTTACTTAACAACTGAAATATCTTTATTTTTTATTCTAGCTTATACTGGAATTAACATAGTTGAACAAAAATTTTGTGTCCATCTCTATTTCCTTAGGATTCATAATTAATTCACCCACCATACAACTGTTACTCTGTTTTCTATGTATCATATACTATTTTAGGGTCAGATTTCTGCCTCAGGTGGCGTGCTGTCTTTTATGAAGAGACCCTGGAAGAAAGAACAAATTTAAGAGAAAAGCTGATGGGTTCAGCTTTGATTGTGTTGAATTTGAGGTACTTTCAGGATATCTGATTGGAGATGCTAAGGAAACAGAGCTCAATGTAGCCATCTGGGAAGAATTATAGAATTACAGTCGTGGTCATATAGATGAAAGATACCATTTAGAAAGACAGCATATTTATCTTCACTCTGAGATTGTCTGACTTTCAGAGATCAGGCAGCAGAACATGAACCCTACCAAGGAGATGGAGGAGAAGGCAAAATATTAGGAGGAAAAAGAAGACAGTGTGATGTCACAGATGCCACAGAAATCATGTCAGGGATAAGGAAATGGCCAACGGGGCTAAATGTAGGGAAGAGGTCAGGCAAGATAAGAACCAGTAATGCTTTATTTGTTTATTTATCAAGGAATTTATTGACACAAAGATCATTGGTTGGGTATCTTGTTTAGTTCAGTTTCGGGGTTAGGGGGGGAGGAAGGCAGATTGCCAAGAGCTGGGAAATGAACGACAAAGGAGAAAGTGAGAAATTGTAGACACGACTTATCTGTAAAGTACATCTTCAATAAATAGACCACTAAAGGAATGGTCTATTTTGCATATGGGTAGGACACAGATTTTCTTTTAAGAGGGTAGAAATTTGAGCATGTTTAATTGGTGGTGATAGATGAAAGAGATCTACCCACCTTTCATGGCTGATGTGAAGCAAAGAGGGACAGAGAGGAAGGTAGAGATGTAGGTTAATATAAGCATCTTAGTGTGTGTTGATACACATTGCCCACATTCTTTCAAAGAGTCTTTGAGCAGCACACATTTCCTGCTAGTAGTTAAAAAAGACTTTATTTGGTGATTTCTTGGTCATCATTAAATGCTATTTACAAACTTCCCACAAAACTGTTTGCTAAAGAATCTCATTATTGTTCTAATTTGTTCTCTAGTTTTTAATGAGTTGAATATTTTAGCCAGTTGTTTCTTTGAGTGTCAATGCGTGAATTTAATCTATATCCTTTGCCTAAAGAATACTTTTATTTGCCTTAAAATCCGGAAAATCAGTCTAAATGTCACATATATTAATATTCCCCTAGAAATAATTCAGACTACTTTTTCACGTTTTATCTCCCAATAATTACTCTCTCCTGTTCCCCTCCCACTGACCTCCGTTCTTTTCTCATAGTCACCTTTCTATTCTTTTTAAAATTTACTTAAGTTATTTATTTTTGATGATCCAATCCATTTCATTAGGGTTGCTTACAGGGTCCTGGGTGGTTATTAACCGGAGCATGGGCTCCTTACCCATGCTTGCACCACTGAAGAAGATATCTTTCCCTCTCCCAGTGAGACTCTTGTTTTCTTAGAAATACTTGACAGCTGGACAACTTTTGGCTCAGCTGGACAAAGAGGTAAATCATCCCCCCCCTCAACCTCCCATCATCTAAGAGTGTGAGCGAAATTAGACGTAAACGGCGGAAGGAGGTAATCTAGTAGGTCTTCAAACTCTTTCTGTTAACTCAGGAGGAAATTCCTCCAGTGCTTGGTTCCCAGAACTCTCTTCTGTGCTAGCTGGCCCTCCTCTAAAATATCCCTGCGCTTGGTGCGTCCCCTTTAAGAGTCCAGCTCCTCCCCGCTCCAGGGAAAGTTGCAGCTTTTTCCGCCTCCTGGGAGGGTGAGTAGGACCGGCCGCCCGGGTTGCGGTCTTGGTCTTCTTGGACCTAGAGACCCTCTCTAGCCTTTGGCACCTGGACCTTCAGTCACCTAGTAGCACCTGTTGTAGGTGACAGGTAGGTGGCAGCTAGTTGCTGAGCGCTCCCTCGTCCTCTGTCTGGGACTGCGGGGACCCCCCCCAGCCCCGTGCGTCTCCCTCCACCCCCACCTTGGGGGCGTGTGTCCCGTTGAGCCTCCCGTGCAGTCCGTGACCTCCCTCCCCAGCTGCCGCGCGGGCCGTCGGCTGTGTCCGCGTCTCGGGACCGCACCCCCACGCAGTGCCTCGCTTCGGCTTTGGGCGGTCCTTCCCTGCCACTTTTCCTTCTCTTGGGCTGCTTCTAACCGCTTCCCTTGGACCGTGTTTGTGGGTGCTGCCTCTCCACAAGTATCGCCGGCCAGCGCGCCCATGCTTTTTCCCGCCAGCCTCGGCCCCACGAGAGAGCTCTGGCGCGGGCTGGGACTGGCTTCTAGCGGAGCCGTGTCCTCGGGCTCAGCGGCTTGCACCTTTTTGTGACTGCTTCTAGCAGGGCTCGGAGGTCCAGCGTGTTCCACGGCTCCTCGCTGTTTCTGAACTTGAGACCTCCAAGCTTCTGTTTTCCTAGCTTCGCCTTGTCTCTCCGCCACAGGTACAAGCTAAAGGCCAGTTGACTCTGAGTTCTGCCTCAGTGGGCTTCCTTTGGGCTTGGAGCTTGAGACCCAGATGTGTACTTTAGGGCTGAACTCCCTTACTATGCCTCCTTGGGGGTTTGTTCCTGGCAGAAAGAACACCGTGTTCCTCCAGTCTGTAACATTGGAGAAGATGGGGTGGGGGAGAATTTGATGGCAAAATAATTTGGTTAAAATTCTGGTAGCTTGAAAAAGTGATGTGTTTTGCTTTAACCAACCCTTTCTTCCCCTACTATGCTGCAGCTTCAGGACCAGAGGACCTAGCATTCTAGAATACTGCTTCTAGCAAGATCAATCCCCCTAAGCTTTGTATGTCTGTGGGAGAAATTGGTCCCCACTACATTTCTGGACTCCCTCACCCCACTTTTCTTCCTCTTTGTTTTTGTTGCTTTGAGAAAAGGTCTCATCTCAGGTTGGTCTGAAATTCATTATATAGACCAGGGTAGACTCACACTGGCTGGCAATCCTACCTCTGCCTCCCAAAGTGCTGCTATTACAGGTATGCAACATAACACCTGTCCTCTGCTTCTTATTTTTTAACTGGATACTTTTCTGCTCTTTCAGCATCTTCTCCCCACTATTCATAATACATTGGTATTAAGGGGTTAATGAACTAAAGTGTACATTTACCTTGAAGTAGTGAAAACAATGTTTAATGCAGAGAGCTGTGACAATTTTTTCTTGGGGTGTGTGTGTGTGTGTGTGTGTAAGTACCTGTTGGAAATCCTAGTAGAAAAAGCCCCAACAAAAGTGGTTTATGAGGCTCTTTTTGGGTAGCAGATGGACATTGATAACATGATTTCAGATGCTGTACCCTAGGTCAGAGGGTGAAATTGAGCTTGGAGGCCTGTTCTGGGATTATTGGTCTGGGAGTATATGAAGCATTCTGGTTGGCGTTCTCTGAGCACTTCACCTTCAAGATTGGAACTACTGTAATGATGGTATAATGAATGGATGAAGTCAGGCATGGCGATAAGTTCTCATCTTATCTCAGACAAGGCTCATACTAGTTCTGTACAATAGGTGCTACAGTTACAACCATGACACGATGAAAAGGAGACTGAGGGGTGAAGTGCAATGCCTTAACATGCATCCTGACAATGGGACAGAGCTTGTGTGAAGCTCTATGTTTTGGTCCTTGCCTCCATCCTACATGCACTGTGAAGGAGTTGAGTCACTTACCTCATTCATGCTTTAGCCAGTTTATTTCCAGTATAAGGCCAGTTGCATGTTGCTGTTGGTAAGTACACATCCCTGAATGTGTTTTGATGAATGAAACCTCCAAGGCTCTCAGTTCCATGATAATTGTCTTGAAATTAGGAGAGCATAATCCTGGATTTTAGAGGTGTGTGCCTGGATTCTAGGGATGGGCATCTGATTCCATTTCTTCTTTTCCTGATGGCCAGAGGGGAAAACAAAGGTATAGCAGCTGACAAGTATTCGACAGAAATGTGTGTATGTGTCAAAGCCACATCAGGCAAACAGAGTAATAATGCACCTTCTTTATTTGTAGCTTAGGCAGAGATAGTCAGGGAAATATGACTTCCTCAGCCCCACCTCTGGAACTTCGCTTAAATGATTGTTTTTCCTTTGGTGAACGTGTCACTCACATTCCTTCCTTCTCATGAATTCATATTCATCTTTCAGGATCTAGCCTAAAGTCATTGCCTTTGAGACCTCATTGATGTACACTTCCTTCCCTCAAGCAGAATGATTAGTTACGCCATCTTTAAGGACTCTGTTTATACTTCAACAATGGTCCGAATACAGTTCTGTTTTTCCATCTGGAAGTTTGTAATCTCTGTAAGGGCAGTGACTGGATCTTGAAGCATAAATATTTTTGCTGGGGATTGGGAATGCCCATATGTCTTCAAGTGAGTGAGATGTGGTGGTAGTGAGATTGAAGTAAGAAGGTACCACTGTGAACTACTTGTAACCTTCACTAGGGGTTTGTACATAAGTGTTGCACCTCTGTTGTGAGGCATTCACTGACCAACCCACTGAATATGCAACTCCTCCCCTAAACAGTCTTTCTATCTACATTCTTTCCTCCCACAATTGTCGTGCTTATTGATTGTCTCACCTCTACCCCATAACACAGAGACCATGTGGATAAGAATTGCTGTCTTTTGTATTCAGCTATGGTCAAAGGAACCGGAGTTCTGAATATATCATAGGGGTTATACTGCTGTTTGTTCAGTGAATGAATGAATGGCATTGCCATTCCAGAAATTGGAACTCTTTGTACTTTTCTGAGCCTGAAACCAAGCCTTCTCAGTTTGCTACCTTATATATATAAGGATGCCCTAGGCCCGGTTCTCACACAGCTTTCCTTCTGTTTTTTTTTTTTTAAACTTTGAGATTCTATTCCTGATAACAACTTTGACCTAGTTATCCTCTCTTTTAGTTTCCAATTTGTTGGAGACAGTCTCAGAGTATATCCTAGGCTGGCGTAGAACTCACTGTTTGAGCTGGCCTCAAATTCATGGTGATTCTTCTGCCTCAGCCTCCTGATGTGAAGATGTGAACCAACATGCTTGACTAGAACCTCCTCGTTATGTTCAAGTACAGATCTCTGGGTGGAAATGTAAGGAAGCATCACTCCTTGGTTCATCTTCTTAATGGTAGCTCCACAGAAAGGGAGGTGTGAAATAACAGATGTCCTGAGGTCTTTCAGACATTTGGCAAGGTCAGTAAGAGAGTACAGAAGGTGACTCCAACAGGGAAATGAAAAGCTCAAAAGAGTAAAAGATGCTGCAAGTTAGGTTTCTTGTCCCATCACCCTCAACTTTCTTAGGTGTGAGGTAGTTATTGGGATATGAACTGTGTGGAGAAGTTCCATCTGGGTGCTACTTGTACAGCATCCACTTAGTTGTGTATAGGATGAGTCAACAACTGTGTAGCAAAACAAAGTGCTATTTTGTTTAAATGCACTTTGAAATGTCCAGCCAGAAAAGAAGTCCAGAATCCACTTGGTATCATCAGACTTGGAAGGAGCTAGGCACTGGAAAAGGTAGGGAGTATGTACTCCTCACCAATTTTAACTTCTTTAAAATTTAGGTTTGTCTAAATAACTGCTCAGACTCTTTAAGACTTAGCCCCCAGACACTGATCGTTGGATTGTCTCATGGCTGCTCAGCCTGCATATTTTTATCCACCCCAAACCTTCTCAGAAGTTCTGATCCAGCACCACTGCTGTAATGTCTATCTAGATATTCACCATTTATATTTCTGTTCTGGGCCTTTCTTCTATGCTGAGGCCTCGCATTCTTAGTGACCTATTTGACATTTCTGCGTATCATCTGATGAATACCTAATGGTAACATGGCCAAATGAGGATTATTGATTGCCTTAGCATCTTTAATCCTTCCCTTCAGCTTCCCATGACTAAGAAAAAAGGCACCATTATTTATTTAGTTGGTTGAACCGAGAACATTGGGTCACCCTTGATTTCTGTCTTCTTCTTAGCCTACCACATAACAGTGTTTGAACTCTTGCTGACCTTACTTTCAAATGGTAGCATGTATTCTTCCATATACCTCTGTCCCCTCTGCCCGCCCTCCTTGTCTAAGCTACATAAAGCTTCACTGAACATTTTTGCACAACAGTCAAATATATACCAGTATTTCTGTGGAACAGCTTTGTATGGTTGTGTGATGTATATGTGCGTGCACACATGTGCTTGTGTACACAGAGGCCACAGGAGGGCTTTATGTGTCCAGCTCGATCATTGGTGCCTTATCTCTTTGAAACAGAGTCTCCCACTGAATCTGGAGCTCACCATGTTTTGGCTAGGCTGGCAGCCAGTGAGCCCCAGCAAGCTTCCTGCCTCCGCCCTCCCTATTTATACCAGGCTTTTTACATGGGTTCTGGGGATCAAGCTTGAACTCCTGCTCACTGAATCATCTTCCCAGTCCCTGGAAAGTCGTTTTAGTAAGTGGCCTTTGGGGTGAGGTATTGATCAATGGATAAATAGTTTCACTTCAACTGGAGAGATGTTTTCGTAATTTATTACACTGCATGCTGACCACTGCTCATTCATTGTATATTCTTAAATTGTTAAAAGAATAGATTGAATCTTTCTATAATGTATACATAGATCAAAATTGAGTCTATCCAAAAATACACAAATTATTGTCAATGAAAGACAGATGATATATAAATTTTAAAAATTGAGTAAGACCCAGTTTATACTTTATCTCAGAGCATTTATACTTTATCAGGACTTTATCAAGAGTATTATCAAGAGTATAATACTTTATCAAGAGTATTTTTTTCCTATGCTCTTACTAAGGATGGATGCTCTTTTAAAAAATATCCCCTTCAAGTCCATGGCCTCTTGCATAGTAGGCAGGTAATCTACCAGTCAGCTGCAGCCCCAGTCTGGGATAATGTTTTTGAAAAAATTTCCAGACTAATTAATAACTGATTTAATCTTGTATTTCTCGTCATACTAGCAACATTAAGCATCTTTCATGTATGGTAGATATTTGTATTTTCCCTGAGACTTGATTTTTTTCATATCATTTTCACATTTTTCTTTTGGGTTGTATATTTAATTTGTTTGTAAAAACCAATGTTTATTAAGGATCTGTACCATTGTGTTATATAATGAATGCTTTTTCCTCTAGAGCTTTTGTCATCTGTCATAACTTTATTCATGACATGTAATCCTCTTGCAATCAAATGAAACACACCACAAAACATTTTTTAAAAACATGTTCATTAGATTCAGCAATTAGGAAGTCAGTGACAACCTTGTTCAGGAGGAGAGAAGATAGATCGTGGAAGTTCAGAGAGTGAGGCTGGGGGAGGGTTGAGAAGGAATGTGATATTTACACTGAGGACGCTTGGCTTTATATAGGCTCTGGGGAGATCAGGATATTAATTTTGTGTTGCTTTAAATACAGGATAGAGATAAGCCTATTTACAAGTAGATCCCTTAGAGTTAGATGTTAGGGTCCCTGAGGAAGCTGGCGGGTGGTGATTGGGCAGAATGAAAGTGGAGAAAGGACTGGACTTAGAGAAAGGGAAATAGCTCTTTTATTGACTCAAGAGAGATAGGGGTGAGGACAGAGATGTGGAGGACTGAGATTCTGGGGGTGGTCCTCCTGACAGAAGGGGTGGCATTTGAGAAGGATGGAAAGAAGGCCACACCATCAAGATTATGAATGTGTTTCACAGCATCATATTGACTGCAAATGTGTATAACTTTTGTAAATTATACCTCCATAGAGCTGAAAAAAGGGGGTCCGGAGTATTGTAGTTTGTTTCTATCTCAACTCACAGAGGCCGGTTTCATTTCTTTCCAGCATCACTCACCAGCCAAGGTCTAGAAGCTCTGTGGACAATCTAGTTTGAGAGATTTGTCTAGATGGCTGTGACAGAAAATGGCAAGGTCAGAGATTAAACAGTGCTGGCAAATGAGGAGATGAAATGATAAATTATTGTCAATTTCATGTCCGTGGCTATCTAAAACTACCTTTTAAAGAGATGGAAAACTCCTGTGGTATCTGCATTATTTCATGTTTGTAGTTTTTTCAGTTTAGGTACTAGGAATTGCCTTAGTGTTTGTGTCTTTAAATTATTGCCAGTGACACATCAGAAAGTATAGTTTTATCTGTTGATGGCCCACAGTGAGGTATCTCTGAGGACTTGTAGTGTGCTCGGAACCCTGCACTTGGTCTGGCTGGCTCTACACTTGAGATGTAATGGAGACAGACACTGGTCTTTTTTCCTGAGGAGCATTTCATGAGGAAAGGCATGCGTTAAACAGTGGGTCATAAAATTATTTGTAACTGGGGTAAGTTCTGTAAAGTTTAACTTTTGAAAACTCGGATCATCCTAACAGATTTTACCTGATTACATTTATCAAGAGAGTATGAGACTACCATTTATATCTTTCTTTTAAAAAATTGAACATTGGGCTGGAGAGATGGCTCAGTGGTTAGGAGAGTACTACTCTTCCAGAGGACCTAAGTCTAGTTCCTAGCACCCACATCAGACAGAGAGCACATGTGACATATACCCCACAAATGCACATAAATAAAAATAAATCTTAAAAGGATAAACATTGTCTTTCTGCAATTTTGCTGAATTGAAAACAAATATTTTTAAAAAATTATTATTTATTATTTTTTGCCAATTATTTATTATTGCCAATAATTGCCAATTATTTTTTATTGCCAATGTGGGTGGACTCTCTTAGATATCTCCTGACCATTTGATTTTCCTCCCTTAAGAATTACCTGTTTGTATTTTCTGTTTGGATATTTTCCTCTCTTGTTTGATACTACTAACCACTATTTTCTCCTCTTCTTAAGATCTACAGAGCCCACAGCATCTTCTCTCAGTATTTATAAGTCATTCATGTCTATTTTCTTTTAACTTCTTTCTTGTATAGATTAGTGTACTCAGAGATACATTGATATTTTTATTACTTGACCCATTAAGAGTTAAAAAATAATTTTGTTGCCTCTGCTTATCTTATTTTCTAGAGGGAAATTTTTTGTTTCTCTTTTTACACATTGTTTGTGTACCTATATAAGATACCTCAATCTATTCATCCATCCTTTCCATCTCTCTATATTTATAGGTTAAAAATACAAATCGGCCAGCTAGTGGTGGTGCATGCCTTTAATCCTAGCACTCGCGAGGCAGAGGCAGGCAGATCTCTGTGAGCTTGAGGTCATCCTGGGCTACAAAGTGAGTTCCAGGACAACCAGGCCACAACAGAGAAACCCTGTCTCAAAACAACAACAAAATACAAATGGACTCAAAATTGATACATATTTATGTAATATCCTGCAGTAAGCTTTCAGTGTCAGTACATAGAACAGCTCTTTAAAACAAACAGCTGTGTAGTTTATGTATGTATCACAACTAATCAGTTTCCTATTGGTTAATTTTTTTTGCTGTTTTAGTCATTGTTCATCCCTGAATCTTTGTCTTTTTGTCTGTCTTCCTCCCTCCATCTGTCCATCTGTCTGTCTGTTCATCTATCCATCTGTCTGTCCGTTTATCAGACACATCTTGAATGTCAGGACTAAAAGACATCTAGAAAGAGAAAGACTAAGAATTCCCCATTGCACCCTGGGAGTTCCTAGCACTTGCCTTAGTTGGGGGCAGTTTCAGGGTGCTATGAGACAGAAAGCTAGACTGATGCATTGAGAAATAATTGGGGAGATGAGGAATTGTAAGTACTGGGTATGGACAACTCCTTAGAGGAATTTGCCTTTGACCAGCAGAGACAGGATAGTAGCAGGAGAGGGGGTGAGATCCACGGAATTCACTTTTCTTTTAGTAGTTCTGAAGGCTGATGAGAAAGACAGTATAATTGATACAGCAAAGTCCTTCTGCCCTGTGGGAGGGGATCTGGGATTAGGTGGAGGATTGCCATGAGCGGGCATGGATGAGCGTAACTATATAGATTTGGCAGCAGGAAGTTGTCTACTGGCATTTGTATTTCTCTATGATCAGTAAATAAGGAAGACCAGCCTCTTGGGGCAGGAGGTAGACAAGGTTAGGGTTGACTATTAGAGTCACTGGAGCAATTGAGATATTGTGGAGAATAGGAGGGCAAGCTAGGCCAAGAGAAACATATTTGTGGTCCCAAGCAGTGTTGAGGTGAGCTTGGTGATGAAGAATTCATGTGGATAATAATCTACCAGGCTGGTTCTTCTCTTCACTGGATCCCAGGAACTCTTGTGAAGGCACAAAGGTGCACAAGGGAGCTCAGATGAGTTAAGCTTTTAAAATCAGATATTTGTAATGAAATTAGGAGTTAATGAGGACACAGACAAGAGTGCATTTGAAATAATAGAATCCAAACTGTCTAGGAAATTAAGTGAAGACAGAAAGAGGTTTTGTGGAAGACTGTCCAGTCTGAGAGGAATAGCTTGGGAGAGATCTCAGTGAATGAAATGGGAGGATTGGGTGTTAAATTCAGGGAGGAATATTGAATCAATGATTTCAAAGGTGGAGAAGTTCTGGGGAATAGAGTGGGTGTGGTTGAGTAATAAGTGGTATTTTTGATGCCAGCCGGCTCATTCATTCTACAAATATTGATTGAGTGCATGCTGTAGGCCAAGCAGCACTCTAGACACTGAAGGTACAGAGATGAACAAAATAGAGTTCCATTCCCTTTCCCCTCCACAATCTACAAAGTCCATTCTCTCATATAGCTTTCATTCCAGTAAAGGAGGTTATATATATGAAAAGTTTGACATAATTTTAGAGACTCTTCAGTTTACAAACTAAGAGGATATCTTCATTGCCAAGCAGATTACTCTCTGTGTAATTCTACTTAAAACATAATAATACTAAGAGCAAATATTTACATATATGTGACAAAGGAAGTGTATCTAGATATTTTGAGTGCTTTACTTCATGATGAGAATCCATATCTCTCCCCCCTTAGAACTTTCAAAGATATTTTCGTGTATCGTGTCAGTTTTGAAAAGAAAGAAATGTACAAATCTAATTTGAACGGTTTAGTGGTTGTAACTTTTTATTCTTTGTTTTTTTTAACTGACAGAACATTGCTTCTTCAGTACACCAGATGTTGATGATGCATGTTCTAATCTTGCACTAGGGATTTGAAGTAATGTGTCAAGTAATTATGGTTAAACAGTTTAGGAGGTAAGGGAGACTTGCAGTAAGCTAATATATTACATTTATTTTATATTTTGTAATTTCCCTACCTTTTGTGCACACACACTCTCATGTATTTATTAACATTTTACTTGAAAGAAATTTATACTTTAAAATGATCTGCCACATATGCAGCTCAGTTAAAGTTCAAATACAGGTTATTTGGTTATATTTAAGGTTTCTATGGCCATTGCTAGATCACAGCATCCCTAAAATTAAAAAGAAGCCAAATGCATGAAATCACAGCTAGGTGTGAACATGGGCTGGATTAGTCATGAGCCATCATGATTTCTCATTTAAGAGGATGGCGTGGGTGCTTTTTAGGTGACGTGGCCTGCAAGAAACAGATGACAGAGTTCAGTTTAGAAATCTCTACCATCTGTGACCCTGGCAAAAGAACAGGGTCTTCCCTGTGGGGGTTCTGCTTTATCAAAGCTTATTGAAGAGGGAATGATATTGAAGTTACAAGGTGATAAGCTTTATTGAAAAATTACAGCCTGACCACACTTAAAAATGAATATAAGTGAATTAGATTTTATAATTTTCCTTTATTTTAGGGGATCAGAGCAGGGTGAGTTGGATCAAACCAAATTCAGGGCTTTGTGAATGCTAGGCAATGCTGTTCCTCTGAAATATATCCCTGGTTCTTGGATTTTTGAGACAGGATCTCCTTACATAGCTCAGACTGGCTTTAAATTCACAGTCCTGTTGCCTTGTCCTCTTGTTTGCTGGGATTCCAGGTATGTACCACTGTGCTTGGCATTTTTGATTTTGAAGACTCTTAGGGTCTTATGAAAATGGACTTTAGTATAGAAGGTAGTGAACTGGTCAGTCTTCCACCGTCAACCTTATGGGGCCCTTATGGATCCTGCCTGGCTTACATGAGAGGAGGATTTTCTAGTGCAGATTTTGAAAGTTAAAGAATTAAATAGAATTGTCTCAGTAGCTATTTTTCCTGTTGCCAGTTGGAGCAATTGGACCCATGATCTCATTTTTGACCCACAGTCTCATTTTTATGATATTTAATACTTCTGTGAACTACCTGTGGGTTTAAATCCTGAGAAGCAGTCTTTTATTAATGTGAAATCATGAAAATAAGGCCACATTTACATGTTCATGTGTGCTGCTCTGTAAGGGCAATGTGTAGAGTTGGATTATCTAGCTGCCCCTGCGGACTTACTGTGGAGTCATAGACAGTGTCTGAACTGGAAGTTTCTTCAAATCATCTGTGAACTGTATTTGATGATTTTGAAAGTTAACTGTGCAGTTATTATCTGATGAAAACTGTCCTCACTTGTGAGTCTAAGAGCTACCTAAGGAAATTTCATCTTGGTTACTTTTGCCGCCTATCAAGATGTTCCCACTGTCCATTAGAAGAGATGTCCTAGATGGAGAGTGGGTCTTTTCTTGTCTGTAGAGGAGAGGTCAGTGGAATGAGAAAGTAAGCCAGATTGATCCATTAGTAGGTAATGATTTTAAAAACCTACCTCAAGTTCTCAGGCATAAAATGTCCCCTTTTCTAAATGTCACCATGCAGAGCACTATTTCTAGAGTATAAAGAGATGGTATAATCTAATGGCTAAGACCTTGGACTCTGAAACCAGACTGCCTAGTCAGAAAACTAGACTGTCTGTTACAGAGTATATAACCTTGGGCAAGTTATTTGCTCAGTCTGTGTATCACTTTCCTCCTTTGTAAAATGTACACAGTGTTTTAGTACATGCCTCATGACATGATTATAAGGACTAAATAATTCCATGTGTAAAAAAAATGCTCAGAAAAGTGCCTGACACATAGTAAACACTATACCAGTGTTAGCTGTTATCAGCTTCATCAAGTCATCATCATCACCTTCATCAACATCATCATACCTTGAAGGGAGCTAAAACTGCAAACCACCATACCACATGAAAACCCCTTTTATAGAACCCCGTTTAGAGAGAAGAGAGTTGAGATTCTAAACCTTCATGTAGAACTGTGATCTAGTTGTAGAGTTCTCACCATTAAGTAGAAACAGAAGATAACTTTGCTACACTAAAACTGTTGATAGCAGGCCCAGAGAAGATAAGGCTTGGGGCATGTGAGGGAGGAGGTGGTGCTCCATGGATGACCTGGTGAGAGGCTAGACTGCAGGTACTTGCTATGAAGCCTCACTTGATCTTTGATTTAGGAGCCTTGGCTTTGGATGTTTTACTTTGTCTCTCCATTCCTGTTTTTTTTTTTTTCCTTTTTTGATCCTACTTTTAAAATTTATGATGCCTTTTCTCTGTTTTATGTATCTTTATAAGCCACTTTAATTCCTGTCTGAAACAGTGTATAAATAAGTATCTTTCAAACTGATCATATCTAATTACTAACATTTGCTTAATATTTATGCTTACCAGTTCACATCCATGAAGAGAGGTACAGACGATTTTCCATCTGGGCAAGAATACTGATTAGCTTTCTCAAATTTCATAGAAAGATGTCAAAACAGCCATATGCTCATATATTTTCCAAAGCATATGGTTAATAATAATTAAAACTAAGCAGCTAACAATATTGGGTTCTTATTATAGGCCAGACAGTGTGCTATGCCTTTTACTCATGATGCATATTTGAATGCTTGCAGCCCCACGGCAGTTCTTATTATTGCCATTCTTTTAAGTGGGGAAACTGAGACTCAGAGAGGTTAAATAACTTTTGCAAAGTTCATAGTGATAAGATGTCATGAAGACAATTTGAACATAGGCAGCCTGGCTTCAGATCCAGTGTTTTTAAGCACCATTCTATGCTATATTGTCCTTAATTAGAAATCTAATCCATCAGAACTCCAAGTCCTCATAGGAGAGGCTGCTTCTGTGTTACAGAACATTCGCGGGTCCTGCAGATTTTACCTCTGTGTTACCTTTGCAATTTTCTCCTTTCCCTCTCTACTACCTCTGTGCTCTGAACTTGTTTCTTGTCATGTTCTCCCAGGATTTATGTCACACATGTCTCAAATCAATATTCTCCACAACTGTTTCAGTGCACTAAAAATGTCCTTGCTTAACCGAAACACTTCAGTGTGTCCTGCTGTCAAAAGCTAACTGGCCAACCTTCTGCGCATAGTGTGCTAACTAAGGTCCCCAAGACCTTCTGCCCCTTTAACACCCCCCTTTATAATTTGTCAGTCATTAGTACTGTAGTGCTTGTTATAGCTTGTTGCTTTATGCCTCCATGCTTTTTCCTCTTGATGGAAAGCCCTTGTTCTACTGGTAAACCAGCTGCTACCCATTAAAACTTACATTCAGTTCATGTGCTCCTGCTGATAATTCTCTTTCCCTTTCCCCCCAGCTGGGTTAGAGGCTCTGACTTGGCATTCTCATATGCATGTATTTGTGTGGCTGTAATCGTTTTTTAGATTTTATAGACTTCATTTACTTTTAAAATTATTGATAATTTTATATATGTATACAGTGTATTGTTTTAATGTTTATCCCACTACTGTTTGTTGTTCCTCTCCCACTCCTGCTTACCTTCTTTTTTCCCACTAGTTTCCCTCTTACTTTGATTTAGTATTATTATATTTTTTTTTGTGCAGATCTTATGCAGGTCGCCACAGCACTTTGGAAATGTATGAGGCTCTGCATTAACCATCACCCACTTGGGGCGGGGATTCTCTTCTCTGGGAGAGAGTAGCACTAATCTCACTAATCAATGATATAAACATAAATATTTAGGATGCAGTTTAGTGACATATACATTTACTAAAAATATCAGTATTACATTCCTCACTAGAGCCTGTGGCCTGTCCAGCCATAGGCGTTTTGATCAGGTTTACAGCATGTATTTCTTACCATGCAGCAGGCCTCAATTCTACCTGGGAAGTAGTTGGTTAAGCCCTAAATAGTCATGCCATTATTGCCCCAGTGTATGTATCTTGCCTGGCAAGTTATTACTGAATCACAGAGTTCACAGCCAGGTAAGACCATTGATGATTTTTCTCATCCAGCAGCCTGCTTAGTACCTCCCAGCACTTCTTTAAATAAAATATTCAACTGTCTTATTTCTACAATTAAGAATTTAAAGAAAGAATATTATTGTTTATTAAATTTATTTTTCTCTTGTATAATACATCCTGACCCTATCCTCCCCTCTCTCCACTCCTCCCAACTCTTCCCATTTCCCTTCTCCCCCCAGACCTACCCTCTCCCCCACTACTTCTGGTACAATGGAAGGGCAGAACCCCATGTCAGAGGAGGGAGCCCATGTCTGATACTGCAGGGCTGGTCAGGAAATGGAGACTGGATAGCCAGAGACAATTTCTAATGATATTCTGCTCTGCTCATAGATCAGTGTGTAGCCCAATCTTCATCAGAGAGGCTTCCTCCAGCAGCTGAGGTGAGCAGATGCAGAGGCCCATGGCCACACATCACGCATAGCTCAGGGAACCTGATGTAGAGGGGAGGAGGGATTGAGGGGACCGGAGGGGTTGAGGACACCAGGAGAACAAGCTCCGCAGAATCAACTGACCAGGATTCTTAGGGGCTCACAAAGACTGAAGCAGCAGACACAGAGTCTCCATGGCCCCCTACATGTTCTTATGGTTGTCTGGCTTGGGGTTCTTGTAGAACTCCTAGAAGCGGGGTGAGCGTGTGTGTGGATGTGTCTCTGACCCTTTTACCTGCGCATTAGACCTTTTCCTCCTGCTGGGCTGCTTCATCCAGCCTTGATGCAGGGGCTTGAGCCCAGCCTTGTTCCATCTTTATATGCCCTATTCAAGCGGTGACTCTGGAAGGCCTGATCCCAGCACTATTAATGCTAGATAGTTGAAAGGAAGCTTCCAACATAGTTACAGTTTAATTATCCAAAGTGCATAGTGTCTTCAGCAAACAGCGTCTTAGCTCATTCTGCTGGGCAACCAAGAGCAATGACAATATTTAGGAGGAACTTCTGAGGGCTTCCTGGTCAACAATTCATTTTAAGTTATCCTGCATTTGGCCCTGGCATTTCATTTGAAAACATATGATTTCTAAGAACATCATTATACACCCACTAGGCATATATTTCTTTGCCTATTTTTTTAAATGATTGTCTGTTCAAGAGTCTGTTTCTCTGACTGTGATCTTTGTGGGTATGCACTATGCTTTATTCCTTTATCCCTAGTTATCTTGCATTATTCTTAAAACATAGTTGGTCCTCCTAATCAGTGAGGACCAAAATAGTCAGTGTTTTGTACACAGTGCAGAATACAGAGCCAGAAGGGGGTTAAATAATTGTGATAGTGTTTTGGTTGACCTGCTTCAGATATTGTCACTGCCTAGTCCACTCTGGAATACAAAAAGAAACTTTTAAAACTTTTGAGATCTAAATCTAACAGCTTTGCTATTTAAATCTATCCTAAATTTCATCAGTTTAGACTAAATAGCTAAGACATATTTATTTCCACAAGTATATTTATTAAACACTTCTAAGAGCAACATCACCCTAAAATGGAAAGAACAGTTGATACAGCAGCCAATACAGTATTCCAATGTGGACATCCTATTACAGCTAGTGACTTTATGTGTAGCAGGGTCCAGACAGGATTTCTAGAAGCATTGAATGCCTAGGAGCTAGTTTGCTTGTTTTCTCCCTGCCTCTTTTCTATATTACCCCGTATCTCCTGCACCTTTCCCTTTCTATCCCTCTCCTCCTCTTCTCTTTCCCTTCTCCTTTTCTTCTCTCATCTCCCCTCCCTTTTCTTTGTGTTACTGTTTTTTTTGAGACACAGTCTTGCTATGTAGCCTAGACTGTTCTTGAAGTTGTGATTCTTCTGTCTCAGCCTCGCAAATGTCGAGTCAAAGCTTTCTTTACGATGTGGCATGGTTTTCGTTTGTTTGTTTTGTTTTCAAGTTCTAGAGATTGACCACATCCTTTGGATTTTAGTCGCACTCTTGTCTTACTTTATACCCTAAAATCAACAATTTTACCTTTAGATTATCAAATAAGTAAATCCACATGAGTGCTGGGTTTTCAAAGCCTTAAGAGCTATTCTTCACCCATGTTTTGGAATCTCATACATATAACAGCTATTAATTGTGGTACTGCTTTACAAAATTCTGCTTCAAATATTGTCATTTTCTTGGTGACAGTTAATAGAATCCACTTTGGCATGTGCCTGCACAGATTTCTGTACTTCATTATGTGCACCAGGACAAATGCATTGCAGTTGTCAGAATGATTTACTATTTCCTAGTTAACATTGCCATACATGTCTATATCCAATTAGATTCAGAAAACATAGGGCAGGTAGTTTTTAAGAATTGTTTCCCTCAATTCTCCTGTAAACAGCTGTTCAAGATTTTTGACTACTTACCCTTATTATTTCAATTTCAACACTTAAAATATGTATATTTACATTGTACTAATAGCTGTGGTGTACTAATAGCATATCATGAAGCATGTACAAAACTAAAAATAAGGAAGAAGCAAGAATAAATAGTGTTAAGAAGGCTTTAGTATTTGTTAAACGTGATAAAGGTTGCACTCATTTTGATGAGAGCAAAGATATTAAATGCTTTTACTATATTATGATGATGATGGTGGGGTGATGGTGGTAGTGGAGAGGTGGGAAGGCAGAGAAGAGGGAGAAGGGTTTATGTGAACATGGGTGTGCAAGTACCACATGTGGAGGAGTCAGGGGACAACCTTTGGGAGTTGGTTCTCTCCATCCACCTTGTCTCTTTTTGGTATTTCTGCCATGTCACATACTGCTTTCTCTAGGTTAGCTGAGTCTATGAGTTTCTGAGCAGTTCCCTGGTCTCTGCTTCCCATTTTGCCATAGGAATTACAGATGTGTACCACAGTGTCTGACTTTTTATAGAGCTCTGGGGATTGAACTCAGGTCATTAGACTTGTGTGGTAAGTGCCTTTACCCGGTGAGCCATCCCACCAGCTCCAAGAGCAGTGACTTTAAGCAAAAATTTGGTTTATGATATGGCTCTTGAAGATCTGATTCTAACTCTGTTCATTTTATACTTGATTAGTTACAAAATACATACATCCAAATTTGAAAGACATTCCTTGTACTTACTAAATAACAATGTCCATAGTTCCATGTATTCATTGTACAAATACGTTTTGATTTCACTTTCCATGCTCTGATCATATTTTGTGTTTTTAGCAATTATTAAAAAAAATTCTTGAAAATATTTAGAGCAGCATGGAAGGGTTTGGAGGGAGGAGGGGGAGGGAAAATGGTATAATTGTAGTTCAATTACAAATTGCACAAATATGGTACAACTCTGTAAAACTATATAGTAGAAATACTTAAAATCTAGTTTGTATGTATATTCTCTGTTTTTAAAACCTTGAAATAAAATATTTTAATATCTTAACTTAAAGCTTCCCAGAACCCTATACATATTTTGTGATGGTAAAATCCATGATTACAAAAGGGAAATTTGTACATTTAATCTTAAAAAATTAAGAATACTATTATAAGATATAATTGACATATAATAATAATCTACATGAAAACAATAACTAGAATGATGTATGGGATAATTTAAGGTAATGTACATATCCACTGATTCTGCTTCCTGTTATAGTATGAATGTGTTCTCCAACATTCACATGTTGAAAATTTAATCTCCAGGTAACAGTGTTGGCATGTGGGAACTAACGGGAGATGTTTTGATTATGAGACCTCCACCTTTAGGAATGGATTTAGGACATCATTGTGGACTTGGGTTTGTTATAATGGCAGTTGAGATTTCTCTTTCTATATATTCAGAATCTAGATTTTAAGAAGATATAAGTATATATGGGAGCTCTTTTGGAATAGAAAGGTATCAGTGTGTGTATATGGGGAGGTGGCAAAAGAGGGCAATGTACAGTGAATATGAACAAGAACATTATCTGCATGGTTCTAGTTTGCTTTCTATTGCTGTGATCAGCACCATGACCTAAAGCAAATTGAGAAGGAGAGGTTTTATTTCATCTTATAGCTTACTGTCCATCATAAAGGGAAGTCAGGCCATGAACTCAAGGCAGGAATCTGGAGGCAGGAACTGATGATGCAGAGGCCATGGTGGAGTGCTACTTACTGACTTGTTAACATGGCTTGCTCAGCCTTCTTTATATAGAACCCAGGACCACCAGCCCTGGGGCAGCACTGCCCACAGTGACTTGGGTCCTCTCACATCAGTTATCAAGAAAATTCACCACAGTTTTGCCCACAGTCTATTCTAGTAGGACATTTTGTCAATTGAGGTTACTTCTTCCAAAATGACTAGCTTCTGTCAAATTGGCAGAAAATTAGCCAACACATACATGTATGAAAACATAATGAATCTTATCATCTTGAATAATTAGGTACTTAAAAATCCTTCATTAGATTATATCCACAAGGGTTGGGGTATAGCTCAGTATGTGTGAGGCCCTGGGTTCCTTCCTTATTATCACAAAAATAAAATCAATAAATAAAATAATTTACAAAGTGAAATAATATTTTAAGCCACTAAATTGTAAAAAAGAACAGATATTATCACTCAACCTTAAAATTTCCAGCTCCAGAACCATGTGCCAAATATATTTTTCTGTATAAAATTATCCAGTCTATGCTATTCTGTTATAGCAGCACAAAAATGGAATGATATACTTCCAGAATTTGCTTTGTTCTATTGTAATCTTTGTTTACTGTCCTTTTTTTCAAAATAGCCTTTTATGTATATGGCTGTTTTGTTTGCATGTATGTCTGTGTGCCATATGTGTGTAGTGCCACAGAGGCCAGAAGAAAGACTGTAGTTATGGGTGGTGTGAGCCACCATCTGAGGGCTGAGAATCAAACCTAGATCCTCTGGAAGAACAGCTCATGCTCTTAACCACTAAGGAGTCTCTCCAACCCCTGATTCATTCTACTTTTGCATGTTTGAAAAAGTTTTTCAGGCTGGATGGTGGTGGCACATGCCTTTAATCCCAGCACTCAGGAGGCAGAGACAGGTAGATCTCTGTGAGTTTGAGGCCAGCCTAGTCTACAGAGTTAGTTCCACGACAGCCAGTTACAACAGAGAAACCCTCTTTTGAAAAGAACAAAGCAAAAACAAAAACAAACACACAAACAAACAGAAAAGATTTTCACCTCACCTATATTTTTAAAGGATTGATTTAATTTTAATTATGCATGTGTTTGAGTAGGGTATGTACTTGTGAATGTGGGTGCTTGAAGACTCCAAAGGCATTGGATCTCCTGGAGCTGGAATTCCACGCAGTTGTGTAGTTGCGATCCACTGACATGGGTAGTAGGAATTAGAACCCAGTCTTCTGTAAGACCACTAAGCTCTCTCAACTGAGCCATCCTTTTGGCTCTTAATCTCTTTTTGAATAATACTTTTTGTGATGTGCATTTTTAAATAGATGGTGTTTTTAAAAATATCTTAGAGATGCTGTTCTGTTGTTTTCAAAAATGAATGTACTTTCATCATTATCTCTGTGCATCAGTATACAATGTGCCTCTACCCCCTACGCTAACTTTTCTTATTATTTCTGGTTTTAAGCGATTTGACTATGGCATGCCACATGCCATAATGTTCTTTGCATATTATGCCTGAAGTTCATTGAGATTCTTAGATTCTTGTATCTGTGAACTTACAGTATTTTCAAAATTTAGTTCATTTTTTTCTGAATTGTTTAGTACTCCCACTGTGATTGATTACTCTATTTAGAGTTTTTACTTGTGTACCAGACAGCTTGGAGTTGTCCTGCAACTCACTACATTTCTGTTCTTTCATAATTTTTTTTGTGTATCATCTAGTCTTCATGCCAATTATCTTTCAACCACAATGTCTAATCTGTTGTTAATGCTATGTTGCATGTGTTTGATCTCCAACACTATAATTTTATATTTGTAGATTTGACTTCAGAATTTTATTTTATAGCTTCTATATCCCTTCTTAATTTTTTAAACACGTGGAATGCAGCCATACTAAGTATTCTTAGTGATTTTGTCCAATATTGGAATTTGTTGAACATTTTAAATTGATTTTGTTTCATATTATGCACTGAATTTTCCTGATTTTTTGCCAGGCCTGATAACTTTTAATGAATACTAGACATGTGGAATTTTACTTTGTTAGGTATTATATATTTTTGTACCATAAACATTGTTGAGCTCTGTTTTGGGATTCTGCATTGGAAGTACTTAAGTCACTTGAAAATAGATTGATCCTTTCAGGTTTTTCTGGTTAGATTTGGTAGGCAGGATCAGAGCAATTCATAATGTAGGCTTAATTGTTTCCCACTACTGAGATAATGAGACTTAGTTCTGGAGCCAGTAGTCTATGAATCATAAGATTTTACAGTCCGGCTGCTGGAAATAGATACTGTTTCTGCTCTCAGTTGAATGATAGGCACAATGATTTTGAACCCTTAAGTTAGGTGGGTCTTTCCCTGGCCTACAGTAATTTAATCACAGGGATGCCTTGTGCTGGTTGATCCTTTGCTGAATACTTAAGGGAGACCTTGTGTAGGTGCTTGAAGAGTTCCCTTTATGCTGTTCTATCACATAACCTGCCTTGAGAACGCTGGTCACCTAAAGTTTGCCCAGGTTCTCAGTCTTAGAAGCTTGGCAGGCTTTCCCTAGTTTCTTCCTTTATACTTTGGCCTGAAAACTCTCAAGACAGTAAGCTAGAAAAATGGAAAGCCTCATCCCTCTTATTTCCCATCTCACAGAGATCATGGCCTTGTATTGTCTCATGTCTTGAATACCATTGAATGCCAATTATTTGTTCCTTCAGGCAGGGAAGGTATTCATTCTTTGTTACTTCATCTTGAATGTTGTTAGACATGACATTTGGTAACTCTCAATGACTATGACCAATCTGTAGCTCAGTTTGAGTTGTCATCTTTCAGAAATGTAGGTGCCATCACATTACTTGTTTGACATAACCAAATCACCTCTAAACAACTATGTTCAAATGCATACAGAATCTGGCATCCAGTAATGTAAATTTCACATAATAAGTCAGTGTCTGTCTATACTATGCAAACATTGGCTTAGCAAGCGTAGATTAATGCAGGACTTCATGGATAAACTAATATACTTTGAACAAATTTAGTTATTAATTTTTATCAAAATTGTTAATTATCCTTTGGTGGTAAATGACTGCTAATCCATTAGAGTTGACATGTAAAAACATCATATAATTAGCATTTTTAAGTTTAGAAAAAATATTTAATATCACTTTAGCCTTTTGCCCTTGAGCATGGGTCAGGTTTTCAGAAATTTTTCTGAATTTAGTTTAACTAAACTGAACGAGTTTAACCCATGACCAACTATATCCTTTAAAAGAAAATGAACAACTTTCCAAGATGCAGTACAATCTGAAAGTATGAGTTCACAATATAAAGTAATGGGGTAGCTCAGTGGTACAGTGCTGACCTATAATGAGTAAGGCCTTTTTAAAAAGCTAACATACAGAATCTCTGTGTTCACATAACTTTGAGCACTCTTCGTGATTAGAACTCACTTAAGCTTTACAAAACAAGCTCAGTTGTGTAAACTCAGTTACAGATGTATAAATTCATGTTACAAATAGAGAAGGCACTGGTGAGGTTTTGCAATTTATCCAGAGTCACATAGTGAATGATGGAGTTGAGATTCAAATTCAGTCTGGTTCCACAGTCCAAGTGTTTAAGCCCAGCACCCACACTGCATCAGCAAAACAACTGTTTTTTCTTCTCTCAGCTCCTTCACCAGTTTTCAGGTTTTGTGGATCTAAATCTAAACACATAAATACAGTAGACTTCTGAGTGAAGATACTCACTGATCAGTCATTGAAACCATACTGTATGCCAGGTACTGTTCTAAAGTTTTGGGTATGTGAATCCATATCCAAGAAGTACTTTTAAGGAAGCCATATCTGGCAAAAGTTTCTCGTTTGAACACAGCTATTACTATCTTCATATTTATAAATAGCTTCCATGTTTGAGAGAGGGGGAGGGTATTAGTGTGTTCAACAAATGTAACATAGAAAAACCCTATTGTATTTTTTTTTCTCCTGCAAGAGGTGTTTTCTAATTTACATCACTTTTCATTTTTAGAGCACCAATAGTGATTTTTAATCTGAGTGCTATCAAGGAGATGCATATATCTGGGTGACTTTCTATGGTATTTCCAAGGTTCATATAGCTAATAAATAGAGCCAGGGTTTGCATTCAACACTGTCTGACACCACTATTTTCATTATTCCATTCTTTCTTTTTTCATTTTAAAAGCTGTCTTTATAACTTAAGATACTTTAAGATAGTACCTTATTTCTTTTTTTAAAAACCTAGCCTTGTTGGAGTTAGCATTAATTTTCATACATTAATATTTATTAATTGACAGGGCCAGGGTATATATTATGTAAAATTCTAAATATGTCCACTAAATCAAACTTATTTTTCAACTTGCCTATATATTTCTTCTTATTTTTTTTTCTGCTAAAACCAATGCGAATTGAGACATATGTCAACTTTCTATTCTGATGGAGAAATTCACAGTTTCTCCCCTTGCTTTTGTATTTGCATGAGATATTACCCCCATATTTAGCAATAAATGCATGTAATTGCTAAATAAAGAAGCTGCCTATTCTAGAATACCTGTCTTCTGGACTTAGGCCCAGCAAATGCTGTATCAAGATATTTCATGTGAGAATTGATACTACATTACTACACAGAGCAAATGAATTGCTCACCAGAGCTCAAGTTTTGACAAGTGATCTCAGCTGTGACTTGGCCCTTTTGACTGAATTGAAGTGACAGAGCAAGTTCTCTTAGGTTCTGACTTCATTACTAAGTTCTTGTATCCATACATTGAGAGTGTCTGAATGGCCATAGCTTTTTATGTAACTTTGTGTTTGTCTGGCTTTTTGACTGTAGCTGTATTTGTGACTCTATGGTTTTTCTTAATTCTGGTTTTCAAAATGTGATGTTATCATTTGCCTTAAAATGATATCATTTAATTCATTGCACAGGAAAGCATTACTTTTTATTCTATACATTCCCTTTTGAATTTCTAGAGAATATGCTGTCCCATAGTATGCAAGCAGCCATGGTGGCAGAGGTGAGGCAAAAGTCAGATTTATTTGCTAGGATATTAAAGGCACATTTAGTCCATTATGAATTCTTCTTTAACCTATGAGTTAATTAGAAGTGTCTGATAAATTTTCATACAGTACTGAGATTAGAATTATTTTTTAAAATTAACTTCTTATTTAATTTCCTTGAAGTTAAAGATTGCAGTTTGTATAAAAAATACATTTTAAAAAATTATTTATGGAGACTTATATTATGGCCAAGTAGTACATGATCAGTTCTTGGAAGAAATATTCCAAGTATGCTTGGGAAGAATACCTCCAATTGGACATCTAGTTCTTCATGTGCCATTTAAATCAATTTTCTTTTAATGTTCAACTTGTTTATACATTTGCCAATTATTTTGGTTTAAAATATTTGAAACAAGCTTTGTTTAAACTAGGCTGGCCTCAAATTTGCCATGTAGCAAAGGATGCCCTGATCTTCCCGATATTCCTGGCTGTGCCTCCTTAGTGCTGGGGTTATAGGTGTGAGCCACCACACTTTGTTGGTAATGTGCTGGGGCTTAAACCCAGGGCTTCATGCATGCTAGGGAAGAACTCTCTCAATTGAGCTACATCTCCAGCCCTAATCATATGTTCTAACATAAAAAAGCATTTCCAAAGATGCTTGATGGATTTCTACTGTGTATGTAATGAATTAGAAACTTTTTCATTGTCAAGGATACTTAACAGGCATTTAAATCGGCTTCACCTTATCTTTTCCCCCATTCTCCATTACCAACAAATGTACTCATAGGGCTAGAGAGATGGCTCACTGAATAAGAATGCATATTACTCTTCTAGAGGATTCTAGTTATATTCTCACCACTGTGTGGAGTGGCTCACAAATGCCTGTAACTCCAGCTTCATGACATCTGATTCTGGTATCCCTTTGCACCTGCATGCACATAGTGTACACACACACACACACACACACACACACACACACACACACACATTAAAACCCACTGATTTCAATAAGGCAAAATCTATTTCCTCTGTAAAAATCCTCACATGTAAATAGCATCTTTCTATCTTTCCCCATCCTCTGTCTATGTAAGGCAGAATTAGATACTTCTGTAAGTTTCCATAGATTTCATTTGCAATGCATGATAGCACTTAGCACAAAGTACTGTGTTCATGTCTGTAAACTTCTGAAACACAGGGACCATGGTTTACTCATCTCTGAATCTCCAGTGCTTTGCGCAGTACTTCACAATGTATTGTTGTGCTCAACAACTGTTCATCAAATGGAAGAGGCTGCTCTCAAGTGCAGGGCCACGGCAAGTTATTTGGGAGGTAGAGGGGGTGGTAGAACCTTTTGAAACATTATCAGAAAGCTGACTAAATTCCAGAAATGCAGGAGCCAGTCAGGAACAGAGAACCCAGCCTAAACTGGTAGACCCTTTCAATACAGAGACCGTCTGCCTGATTATTTGAGTTAATAGAATTGGGAGTTGGGAACACTTAAAATAATAAAAGTTGGATGATTGAGGACTACTTCATGGAGGTAGAGTTTGACTCAGCTGTTCTGTGATCTTTCCTGACTAAGATGTGTATTTTGAATGACCCAGCCATTTTCCCAGAGTCATGAATAATTTCTTGAAAAATCATTGTAGGGCATGGTTCAAGTGTGAAAGTAGAAATACTGGCTATGTCAGATAGTTTTACTTAGTCTCTTTAGCTTGACTCGAGGAGGCAACCTAGAGAAAAATTCTAGAGATGTGAAGTTATTCTGGACTTAATAATTTTCGTGAGATTAATTGCTCTTTTATTTCGGACAACTGTGGTCACTCTCCTTGCCAGGTTGCTTTGAAGAAAGAAGAGTAGAAGACTGAAATACATCATGTCAGAGATACTAGACCTCTCCTTTCTGTCTGAGATGGAAAGGGATTTGATCATCAGTGTTCTACAGAGAGATGAGGAACTCAGAAGAGCAGATGAGAGAAGGATTAGGTAAGAGTCCCAGAAAGAGTATGCATCTGCAGGCTTTCAACCAAGGGCCCCAAGCTTTTCCATTGCTTCTTCACTCCCTGTCAGAATTGTGGATATGATTTTACAGCTCAGAGGGTCAAGTCGGGTTCTGAGTGTGTTGCTTTTAATGAACCCAGTAGTCTTACTGTTTGATCTCAACACTACTCCGCCCAACTCATGCAGATACTGGACTCACTTGTGCTTCTCTCTTGGGTCTTGGCAGGCGACTGAAGAATGAGCTGCTGGAAATAAAAAGGAAAGGTGCCAAGAGGGGCAGCCAGCATTACAGTGATAGAACCTGTGCCCGCTGCCAGGAGGGCCTGGGCCGTTTAATTCCCAAGAGCAACACTTGTGTGGGCTGTAATCACTTAGTGTGTCGAGAATGCCGCATTCTGGAAAGCAATGGTTCCTGGAGGTGCAAGGTGTGCGCCAAGGAAATGTGAGTGGCTTAAGGGTGTAGTAAAGAGGGGGTCTGAGGCAGGCCGTAGCATGAATTTTTCTCATCACCTTTGTTAGTCGAATGGCAAGAGTCATTACTTATTCACCTGATATTTCCTTTTCTTTTCTTTTCTCCAGAGAGCTGAAGAAGGCAACTGGAGATTGGTTTTATGACCAGAAAGTAAACCGCTTTGCTTACCGAACAGGAAGTGAAATAATCAGGATGTCCCTGCGCCGGAAGCCCGCAGGTATTGCACCAGGCTAGAGGCTGTTCCCTGAAGGACCCAACCTCAGGGATACCTGGGCTTGTGGAATCCAGCTGTATTCTAGCTGGTGGCAACTTAACTTCAGGGGCTCAGCGAGTTTGTGGGAATAGTAAAGATTGTATCCGTCACTGGCAAGCGTGTGCTTTGGTGTGTGTGTGTATGGGGGATGCTTTGAAAGTTATTTCCCTTCCTTGCCCTTGTCACCACTACCCTACCACACTTTTGTTTTTAAGTGAATAAAAGAGAGACCGTGGGACAGTCCCTCCTCCAGCGGTCACAGATGGGTGATATCTGGCCAGGAAGAAAGATCATTCAGGAACAACAGAAGGAACCTAGGTGAGAGCCAAAGAATTATTATTATTTAATTCTTCTATACCTTTACTTTTTCTGAAATAATAGGCATTATTAGAGGGAAATTGGAAAGTACAGATAAAATCAAAGAAGGAGAAAAAAATCAATCCTGGATCCGGTTGGCCCCATATAAATATCAACATTTTGGCAAATCTACTTTGTTCTTACGTTGCAGAATCTGCTGTGGAAAAAAAATGATTTATTTACTTAGCCAGGTGGTGCTGTCCCAAGCCTTTAATCCTAGTACTTGGGAGGCAGAGGCAGGCAGATCTCTCTGAGTTCTAGGCCAGGTACAGAACGAGTTCCAGGATAGACAAGGCTTCAAGAAACCCTGTCTTGAAAAACCAAAATAAACAAATAAACAAACAAACAAATAAATAAACAAAAATATTTATTTATTTAAAAAGCCACATGTCTGTATGCAGTTATGTGCACATGTGTGCAGGTGCCCGCAGAGGTCAGAAGGGTGTTGGCTCCCCTGGAGTTGGGCTCCTAGGCAGTTTTGAGCCACCTAATGTGGGTTCTGGAAACCAAACTTGGTTCCTCTGCCAGAGCAATATGCATTCTTAACTGTGGAGCCACTTCATCTCCCCAGTCCCTTATTAGCTGTCTTCCACACCGCCTCAATTTTTCTTTTATTCTCACTGTTCATTACTAAAATTAATTTAATTTTTGTCGGGTTTTGTGATATTTTCTTTCTGTTACGTAACCATAAATCAACAGCCTTTAAAGCTGATTTAGTTTTAGTTTCAAACTATTTATAAGAATAGTTTGCTTAAAATCAGGCTTCACACCATGACTCCCCTGAATTCTTTACTTTGGCTTTTTGTCTTGGTTGTCTAGATTTCATCATTGGGAAGTTCCTTCAAGAAAGGTTTGTGGTGTTTATTGCATTCTTTCGTGTAAGAATGCCTGCCAACTCCCTTTACTTGAATAGCATCTTAGCTGACTATTACAGGCTTTGGTCATGTTTTCTTTCTCCTGGACTATTGTAGATGTTACTCCATTGTTTTCTGCCACTGAGTCTAACTCTGAAGAAAGCCAGCTTGACATTTTTACCCTTGTAGGTAACTTTGTGTGCGTGCATGCACACATGCACATAGGTGTGCATGGGTATGAGAATTGGTATGGATATAATTGGATTTGCTGGAAAAATATTTTTCTTGAATCTTAGTAGCTTAAGAATATACGTCAAAGGTGATTACTCTGTGCTAGTTTTAATACATGATATACTCTTGATGATATTTTTTCTTTATAGTTGTAATTTTTCTGTACCACATCTTTAAACCTTTTACTGTTTTATTAGTTAAGGGCACCATTTCAGGGATATTGGATTCCATTGTTCCCTATTTCTGTAATGTTTTTAAAAAGTGTATGATGCAAAAGCAAAGGATAAGGATGGAAGCAATTAACCATGGAGACCCTTACTTACTCCTTTTCTCCATGCTTCTTGGGTTTGGGCCATTTATTTTCTTTCCCTCTTCCCCTTCTGTCCCCACCTCCATTAATTTAATGGTATGAAGAAATCATCTTGTTTAGATTTTAGTTTTTATTTTCTTCAATCTTTTTATCATTTTGATGTTTTATCATCTTGTATTTTGAGCTCCTGCATTTTATCGAGTCTACGTCATGCTTGTGCAAACAGAATAAAGTATATTTATACAAAGTAAGATATCTGTGACATTGTTATGTGATGTAAATCTGTGAGCCCACCATCATATATGCACTTGCTCTTTAAGTGAAATATTGTTATGTATCACATGGCTAATATTTTTTAATTAATGTTTTTGAGGATTTTTAAACTTTATTTTGGAGCTAAGAACCAAACTCAGGGCCTTGTGCTTGCTATGCAAGTGCTGTGTCACTATGCTAGATTCTCAACCCATGATTTAAAAATTTTAACTGATAAACAAAAATTGTATATACTTACGGGATAGCATGTGGTATTTCAGTAAATGTATACATTGTGTAATGCTTAAATCAAGGTAAGTAGGCTACTTTTCATAATTCTTAACCTTTTTATGGTGAAAGCATTCAAAACTGTTTCTTGTTATTTTTTAAAGATATAGTATATATTGTCATGTACAGTCATGTAAATGGAGAGCTGCACACTAAAACTTCTTATACTGATCTAACTATAACTTAGTACCCTTCTTTCTGACAGGCACTGTTTTATATGTATGGATGTCTTGCCTACTTATATGTCTGTGTACCACATTCATTCTTTGTGCTTGCAGAGGCCAGAAGAAGATATTGGATCCCTTAGGATTGGAGTTAACAGATGGTTGTAACCTACCATGTGGGTGCTGGGAATTGAGCCAGGGTCCTCATGAAGAGCAGCCACTGTTCTTGATCAATAAGCCTTATCTCCAGCCTCTGTTGTACTTAATTTTCTGTAACCTTAGAGGAGAGATGGAAGGCAGGTTGAAGTCTCAATGTTTGTCTTTGAAAATCTTTTGTTTTATTACTAACTTTCTGACTGTGTGGTGTGTGTGTCTGTGTGTGCACATGACAGAGGAAGACATCAGGTGCCCTGCCCTAACACCCTTCACCTTATTACTTTGAAAAAGGGCCTTCCACTGAACCTGGAGCTAGGCTGGAGGCCAAGTCTCAGTGGTCCTCTTGTCTCGTCTACTTTCTGCCCCCAGGCAAAGCACGATTCTGGCACATAGTCATACCTGGGTTTTACATGGGTTCTAGGGATTTAAACCCAGGTCCGCATGCTTGCAAAGCAAGCATTCTTATTCAGTGACTCATCTCGCCTCCCAGTTTTTTGTTTTCATAACTGTCAGGTTTTTCTTTCTTACTTTTTGATTTGTGCACTTTACCTCATTTGTTTATTGCTGGTGAATTTTAGGCATATGTGTTGTGAAGAATTTTTCTTTAATTTTACCTCAACCAAAGTGAAAAGATTTAATTACATTTTTTATGATTGTTAAAAAAAATGAGCTGTTAAAAACATGGGATTGTTAAAAACAACAACAACAAAAACAAACAAACAAATGAACAAATAGAGCTGGTGGGACATGCCTGTATTTCCAGGTACTTGTGAGGCTGCAGTAGGTGGAACTTAAGCTGGAGGCCACTTTGGGCTCTATAGTAAGACCAAAGATTAAAAGGAAGTATACAGAAACATGAAAGTTAAGTCTTCAGGTAACCTAATTTTCTTTGCCCAATCATTGTTAATAGTCATTAATAATTTTGGCATGTGAACTACCAAAATCTCCACACATACTCATGTGAGTTGAATCCCTGCATTTTAATTATTTCTTTGGAAAGTGTATTATGGACATGTTAAGTTTAAAAATGAAAGAAAAAGAACTTTCAAAACAGCAATACAGACAATCCCATAGAAAAGGAGCAAAAGATCTGAACAGATACTTCATTAAAGATGTTATGCAGATGCCAAATAATGATGTTCAACATCATAAGTCACTAGAAGAGTGCAAATAAGTTAACAAAGAGATGCCATATGCCCACCATAATGACTAACATTTCAAAAGCTTGACTATACTGAGTGCTGGAGGCAGAACAACTGGAATTATCATTCACTTCTGTAGAGAAGAGTATTGTGGTATGCTTCTCTGGAAATGTTTAGTCTTTTAAAAGTTCACTGTACACCTACTGTATTGGTTCAGTTGTTTCAATCGTTGATACGTAACTCAACAGAAGTCAAAGCATGTGCCTATTCAAGGACTTGTATATGAATATTCGTAGAAGTTTCATTCATCTTTTTAAGATGGTAAGGAATTATTTTATTGGATTTTTTGGCAGTGCTGGGAATTGAATTTATGGCCCCATTCATGCTAGGCATGTGCTTTCCTATTGAATTATTCCCAGCACTGGAATTAAAAAAAAATCAATGTATGGGCCTGGAGAGATGGCTCAGTTGGTAAAGTGCTTGGCACCCTAATGTGAGCACTAGAGTTTAGGTCTCCCAACCACTTAATAGTTGGTTTTGTGTGGCATTTGGGGAAGCTTTGACAAAAAGTCCCATAATAAGCTGATGGTTCACATGTCAGTGAGATGCCCTGCCTCAATATATGAGGACGAGAGGGATCAAGGAGGACTCCCAGTGTTAATCTTGGATTTTCTCTCTCTCTCTCTCTCTCTTTCTCTCTCTCTCACACATACTTGTGCCTATACATACATAATCACATATTTATATATCCATGCATATCACAGACATACATTTTTAGATATATTTCATCATAGAAATAATTAAAGTTATTTTACATTTATAAAACTCTGGAAATTCACAATTAAAACAAATTTAGTAACTAAATATATAGTCTGTAAAACCAAAAGATGGCATTTTAATAGTAATGATACAAATTTGGTGTGATACATGCTACTCTAGTAAAGCTACTTCTCTGTTTTTTTCCTTCTTTCCTTCCTTCCTTCCTTCCTTCCTTCCTTCCTTCCTTCCTTCCTTCCTTCCTTTCTTTCTTTCTTTCTTTCTTTCTTTCTTTCTTTCTTTCTTTCTTTCTTTCTTTCTTTCTTTCTTTCTTTTCTTTCTTTCTTTCTTTCTTTCTTTCAGACTCTAATTTTGTGCAGAAAATCATAGCTATGGTGAGTTTATGAGTGGTATCCTGGCCATGTCATGTTCCCAACACAGCCTTTAACAGTACTCTTCTTTAGCTTCCTGCTCTTACATTCTTTAACCCTTCTGTGATGTTCCCTGAGCCTTGGTGGGGGATAGGAGGACCATTCATGTAGATGATGCATTTTGGGCTAAGCACTCAATAGGCACTTATTTTCAGTATTTTGATAAGTTATGACTCTGTATTAACTGCTGGCCAGAAACTTACTTGGGCTAAGTTGAGGACAGCAGTAATTTATGGGAGTAAGTATATTTTTTTTCTCCCAGTGGCCTACATAGCACCTTCTAGTACCATGAAAGCTTATCAGCAGGAATGAAGTAGTTGTATGGCATTGGCCTAGATTCTATTCCATTGATCAGTGAGTCTGTTGGAACAGAACCATGCTGATTTTATTACTATGGCTCTGTAGTAGGACTTACAGTCAGGTATGGTGATACCTTGAGCAGTATTTTTTCATGATTAGCAACTGGGGTTTCTTGTGCTTTCATGTAAGTTTTAAGTTTTTTTCTATTTCTGTGAAGAATGTCACTGGATATTTGATAGGAATTGTTTTAATGTGTAAATTGCTTTTAGTAAAATACCCATTTTCACAGTATTGATTTTTTCAATTCATGAACCTGGGAGGTCTTTCCATCTCCTAGTATCTTCCTCAATTAATTTCTTCATTGTTTAAAAGTTTTTATTGTAGGAGTCTTTTACTTCCTTGGTTAAGTTTATTACAGAGTGTTTTTTTAGACTATTAAGACTGGGACTGTTTTCTTTTTAGTTTGCTTGTCATTTGTATAGAAAGACTAGTGACTTTTCTGTATTAATTTTATATCTTGCCACTTTGCTGAAGGTAGTTACCAGTTTTCAATGTTTTCTGGTGGTGTCTTTAGGATCTATTATGTATACAATAGTTTAACTCATGATAGTTAAAACCTGAAAACAAGTTAATGGATAAACTGTGGTTTGTTAATGCCATGGAGTACTAATCTGTTAATTGAAAGAACGAAGTGTTGATACAGAAGCAAATGAATGGATCTCAAAATATGTATATTGAGTGAAAAACACTAAATTACAAAGTTACCTATGTTTTGAACAGGACAGTGCAAACCTTTAGTCCTAGCAGTTGGGAGACAGAGGCATAGACAGAGGCAGGTGGATCTCTGTGAGTTTAAGGCTGGCCTCATCCATATTGCAATTCCAGGCCAGCAAGAGCTACATAATGAAATCACACTTCAAAAACAAAGCAAGCAAACAAACAAAAAACAAAAACAGAACAAAATAAAAAGGAGTACCTATTCTCATGAGTTTATATGATTCTATTATATAAATTCCCAGAAAATACAAACTAATTTTTAGTGATAGAACTAGATCAACATTTGCCTGGTCTCAGGGGTTAGAAGGGGAAGGAGGAATTGCCAAGGGGCATAAAGACACTTTGGGAGAGTGATTAATATGTTCCTTAACTAAACTGTAACAGCAGCTTTTGAAGTGTATATCTATTGCCAGAAATCATCAATGTGTGTAATTAAGCACGTACAGCCTATTTGTGCCAATTAGTTAAAACCAGCAGAAAACTGCTGCACAGACACCTTTCCAACACCAGAGCCCTTCATTGGTTTTATGCTTGTGTGCTGCTTGACTGTATATATGTACTGTGATTTTATCAGATAGCCTTGGGTGTATGACTCATCTGTTCCAGGTGATGAGGCCCCCTTATTCCTTTGTAGTTAAGGTTAAAAATGGCTTTTATTTGCTGAACTTGATTAACGCATCTGACATCACTGGTCAGAATGTAATTTCTGAAATCTACTGCTTCTGGCTGTCTGCGACCTCTTGTCTCATTGGATTGAGAAGCCTCTTATTTATTATAAACATGAAAACAGATTGAGTGAGCATAAGTGATTTTTACATAAAATTATGGAGCCTCAGAGATAATTTAATTCAACCCTTTTATTTTTATAGAAAAGAAAGCAGGATAAATGATTTACCTGAGATCATACAGATAAAGACCAGGACTCCTATCTCTGAGTTTATTTTTACTGCACAGATGTCAAATAATTGCTTTTTTGCCCTACGGTTGTTTACATCAACTCAGGATCAGAACATATTCAACTTTAGGAAGAGAAAAAGAAATACAAGCACCAAACACTCCATGGGCCATTGTTGAACAGTGTCTCCGGAGGAATGATTCTGTTTGAAGTTCTTTTTCTCTTTGCAGTGAAAGGGACAAAAGAATGATTTTAAAGTAAAGTAAAGAAATAAAAGCCAAGCACCTTGCAGTGTCTCCTGTGATAAAGCTTGTACATTTGTCAGGAATGACCTCTGTTTCACCTCCTCTATACACTGAGATTTCAACTCAGCTCCTTCTGTTTGTTTGCACAGACCTATCTCAAACATCACCTGACAAGTTGGAAAGTTTATTCTCCACTGGCTGAGACATTATAGATTTGGTTACCTCGTTTTCATTCATTTATTTGCTTGTTCATTTATTTGTTAACTATATATGAAAGCTTACTGTGTGGCAGATATTGTTTTATGCACTGGGATACTGTGGTGGATACAAAAGGATCCCTTATGTGGCTCATAGACTTGGGGGGTAGGGAGTACATAAAGCAAATAATCAAATTTGTAGTCTGTCAGATGTTGACAAATGTGATAGAGAAAATTAACTGGAGTGAAGGGATATGGAGTGCCAGGGGCACATGTGTGTACATATGGTGTTTTCCTTCGGATATTTAGGGCAAATCTGAATAGTAAGGTGATATTTGAAAAAATGCAGGGGCAAACATGGAGAACATTTGGAGGGGAGGAACATTGTAGACAGAAAACTCAGTAGATAGAAAGAACTCAGAATGAGTTTGACCATACAGGTAATCTGGAGTTGAATTGGGGTGTGTGTAAGGAAGAAAGCTCAGAAATGGATGGGAAAACAGTTGTATAAGACTTCGTTGACTCCTGTAAAGACTATAATTTATTTCAAGAGAAAGAAGGATATCAGAACCAATGTTATGTTTTTTTTGCTTCTTTTTTTTTGGTTTAAAAATTGAAGTAAAGTTGACATAGCATTAAAAAATCAGGTTCAGTTTTGTAAAGTTCAATTCTGTGCATGTTAGAACTTTTAGGACAACCATCAGAGAACATCTATTGTCAGAGCATTCCTATCACTCCAGGAAGAAACCTTGTATGTTAACTAGCCACTACTGTTTCTCCCAGCCCTTAATCTATGTTCTACCTCTCTGTATTTGCACACCCTGGATTTATCATCTGAACTAAGTCACATCAACTGTGGACATTCTGATTGGTTTCTTTCAGTTAGCATAAGATTTTCAATATTCATGTTGCTGCAGATATTACAGCTTTATTCTCTTTTGTGGATGAACAATATTACTTTATGATATTTTGGTCATCCCATCATCTGTAGATGAGCATCTGGATTATTTCTACCTCTTGGATATTAAGAATAATGCTATGTGAGGCTATGGAGATAGCTCAGCTGTTAAGATCACTTGTTCCTCTTATAGAGGACCTGGATTTGGTTCCCAACATCCACTTGGTGATTCACAAGCATGTGTAACTCTGGTTCCAGGGGATCCTGTGCCCTCTTATTGACTTTTGGGGGTTCCAGGTGTGTACATGGCACATAGACATAGATGCAGATAAAACATTAATATGCATAAAATAAATAAATGAATAAATGTTAAAAAAAAACAAGGGAAAAAGGTATAATGTTACTGGAAGACATGGTGTTACAGGCCATTAACCAGCATTCTGGAGGCAAAGGCAGGTGAATCTCTGTGAGTTTGAGGCCAATCTGGTGTATATAGAAAGAAGAACAAGTTTGGGATATTTAGAAAGTGAGAGATAATTAGTCCTCTGGAATGTAGAGTGTGAAGAGGAGTCAAGGAGGAAAGATTAATCTGGGCACCTTAGCAGGGGTAGGTCATTAAAAGTTTCATGTTATGCTAAGGAGTTAGAACTCAGTCTTTGTAGAAATGAGGAATGACTTAAGTGTTTGCAAAGTCTGCTCACATGGCTGGGATGCAGAGCTGGTAGAGCATGAAGCCCTAGGCACGGTCTCTAGCACTGTAAAATCGAATACATTTCTCTTAAAACAAAAATCACTCAGGTTACTATTATGGATCAGTTGGAAAGATAACATAACCAGAAGCAGGGGAGTTCACTTCATCTAAAACACCGGATCTTGGTTTTTATTCTAGTGTGCCGTTTGAAGTGCCAAAGCTGAAAAGTGGCAAGAGCGCGCTGGAGGCTGAGAGTGAGAGTCTGGATAGCTACACAGCTGACTCGGATAGCACCTCCAGGTGGCCTTTCCCCCTCTGTCTCACCTCTGCCCCCACCAAGCGAGCTCTCCTCTTGTTCTCTAGCATAAAGATGTAGGTTTCTTCTGTCTTGAGTGTTCCTAGTTTCTGTCCTTGGGCTCTTGAACGAATTTTTTTCTCTGACCACACCAGAGGTTTTCTCTTTAGTACTTCTATTGCTTTGACTCTAAGTACAGCTTCCTGGAGTGAGCTAACTTCCCCTGGATGCTGTACTATAGAGGATTCTGCTACTGCGCCTTAGGGAAGTAGGTGGGAGCACTTGTGTGTGTGCTCTGCAGATGCTTGCCTGATCTTCCACACTCCTTCAAGGTGACTCAGATGTGAAATGTGCCTTCTCCATTTGGTTGCTACAATCATGGAACAGTCCTTGCTACAGCTTAGGGGCCTGGCTAGGCAAGGAAGGGGAAGATATGACTTAGTTCTAACTTCTGATACTTCTAGGAGAGATTCTCTGGATAAATCTGGACTCTTCCCAGAATGGAAGAAGATGTCTGCTCCCAAATCTCAAGTCGAAAAGGTAAACTGCAGGCTATTGGTTTACTTCCTTTCTTCTTCCTCTCTCGCATGTCCATCTCTCCCTCCTTCCCTCCGTCCCTCCCTCCTTCTTTCCCTCCTTGTCTTCTTATCTCAAGTTAGAATTTAAAACTAGGTATACAATGAAAAATGTACTTCAGATTAATTTGGAAACATTTCAGAGGTCTTGGCTGAAATGTTTGTGAACATAGGGCTTTATAGTAATCTTTCCTCTAAGTTTGTCATAGTCAGGCTAAAATCTGACCTATATGCTGCTTGTGAGTATCCTTTCCTCATGCCTTTGGTCTCCCTGCCCATGTTTTTCCTTGTCCTTGCCCTTACTCCCTGTAGGAAATTCAGCCAGGGAGCCAAAACACAGTCTCTGTTGATGAGGGTGACATGATATTCAAGAAGAACACCAGAAAAATCCTGAGGCCTTCAGGTAGCCTTCTCTTCATGGCCACACCGGTTCATGTTCTAAATGCTTTTTTGCTGGGCTCTTGGTATTGAGCACAGCAGGTTTCTTTGGACTTAAATTTTTGTTTTTCTTGCAGAATACACTAAGTCTGTGATAGACCTTCGCCCAGAAGATGTGGCACAAGAAAGTGGTGTCTTGGGAGACAGAAGCAAATCTGTACCAGGCCTCAGTGTGGATATGGTAAGTACTCTTACATTTCACTTGGTCACTATATTGAAATTTTAAATTTTGAATTGACTTTAGTACTTGATTCTCCCAAATTGTTTAATTCTTTAGGAAAGGTGAAATGACCCTTAATTCCCCCAATTTCTCAAGTAGTATCAGTTCCCAATTTGCTTAAAGGAAAGGACTGTCTTTGTTGTTGCTTACAGTTTATCACATTGTTGAGTATGTGGTTGGATACTCAAACAAATGCTTATTTTGGCTAAAATATAGAGAGGACCAGTGAGATGACTTGAAGGGTAACAGTACTTGCTGTGAAAGCCCAGTTACCTGATTTTGATCCTTAGAGCCCACATTAACGTAGGAGAAAACTGACTTCCCAATGTTGTCCTCAGACCTCCACATGCATGCCATGGCACATGCACGACTGAATATACACACAATATAATAATAATAATAATAATGATAATAATAATGCAGGCATGGTTGAATATATATAACAATAATAATAAAATTAAAAGTATACATAAAGATGGCTACATTGGGTATTCAAATGGGAGAGTTATAAAACTTCTATGAAATATTAATCATTTGTATTTTACGATATGAAGATATATTAAAACCAAAGACATGTGCATATATTTTCACATAAAAACTCAGAGCTTTTGGTCCTCACTGAAGGAGGAAAGGCATTGGTTTTCAGACTTTACTTTTATTAACTCTCAAGTCTCTATTGTTCCAGGAAGAAGAGGAGGAGGAAGAAGAGGACATTGACCACCTGGTGAAGTTGCATCGCCAGAAACTGGCTAGAGGCAGCATGCAAAGTGGCTCCTCCATGGTATGTTCTATGCATTTGTGCTTATAACATATTGGAGCACCAGGAAGGGAAGAAGAGCCAGCCTCCCTAGAGCAGACTCAGAACCTGGGGAAATTACCCTAGTCACTCTTCCTGAGTAAGACAAGCATCTGTTTGTTCACATCAGAGCTTAGGTGCTCAGTGTAACTCTAGGTGACTGCTTGAACCTCTGATCTGGAGAGTCTCCAAGAGGTAATGAAGGTGCTGGCCATCCTTTCATCACAGCTCTGTGAAAAGTAACTGTGAGTCCTCTGAAAGGATAACCAGGACATGAAGTAAACAAGAGCAGAACTCTTCGTCTTAAGCCGCTCCCTACACTCACGCTAAAGGCAAGCAGGTGTCACAAGGAAGACCTTTGCCAGATTGATATTGAGGTGTGGCTAGGGATCAATACAAGACAGCCCCATGGACATTTTGGGGACATCTGCTAATTAGAGGTTATATCTGTCACAAGTACAAAGGTTGCTATTTAGGTTGAACAGATTTGAGGAGAAGAGTAATTAGATTTTCACACTCACACTAGGAGCAAATGTAGAGCTCACCTCATATTTCTGACTGCTACCAGAGAGGCGGGTGCCTTTTTATTTCCAATGGTTGTTCTCCTGCTGCTCTCAGTTCTGACGCAATTTCTTTCCTCTGTAGATATTGCTAGATAGAAGGTAGATAATTAAAGCCCTCCCCACTTAAAAACTGGTAACTAACACCTCCTAGCCAATGTTGCAACATACATAACACACACCACAGATGGGCTTAGCTGTACCTGACCTCCCTACTCCTTTTCAGTATTCTACAGATGGCAAAAATTATCAATAGATTATGTAAAGTAAGGGGGAAGAGACACTAAGAGTCTGTGTGAGCCAGGAGCTGACTTACTAACCCAAACTATTGTGGATGTGCTCTTGGTGCCAACTCACCCTCTGGGTAAAGGACCATTGGCAGTACTGGCTCCTTGCAGACCCTTCTGAGATTTTTGGCTTTATCATGAGGGAAGATGTGAGCAATTGGGGATGTGGGGTGTGGCTTCCTTTGACATTTGTGATTGCTTTACCCTCAGAGTACCATTGGCAGCATGATGAGTATCTATAGTGAAGCTGGTGATTTTGGGAACATCTCTGTGACTGGCAAGATTGCCTTTTCTCTGAAGTTTGAGCAGAAAACACAGACTCTGGTCATCCATGTGAAAGAGTGCCACCAGCTGGCCTATGCTGATGAAGCAAAGAAGCGTTCTAACCCGTGAGTGTTTCTGGGACCGGAATAACACTCTGACAAGAGAAAGTAGACCTTGGAATCAGTCTGGATAGTCTTGAACCAAAATGATCACTTCTTGATGTGTGTGTGGCAGGAGGGTAGAATAGTGACATGTGATGTAATAAATGGCTTAGGACTTAGAAAAAGCAAGAATGAAATTTTTGATATAATATTTCATCATATGCTGAGCAGGGAAGAAGGGTCTTGAGAAAGGCTAGTAAATAATTTAGCATTGTCTTTGGTTTCTAGATATGTGAAGACTTATCTTCTGCCTGACAAGTCCCGCCAAGGAAAAAGAAAAACCAGCATCAAACGGGACACCATCAATCCACTATATGATGAGACCTTTAGGGTAAGTATCTGAACCTAGAGGGAAGAAGGTTTTATTTTGGTTTGTGCCTTTGTTGTGTTGCTGTCCTCTACAGCATGGCTGATGACCATGTCTATGCCTGAGGATTCACTATGGGCATCTGTTCATATCCTGACCTCTTAGGGGAAGAGAACAAAGGTGAATTTGGCTTGCTTGGATTGTTGTGAAGTTGAAAATTCACATGACTGCAAAGCTCATTTTAAAAAGCCACTTGAGAACCTGGAGAGATGGTTCAGAAGTTAGGAGCTCTTGCTGCTGTTGCAGAAAATCTTGAGTTCAGTTCCTAGCACTCATACGGTGGCTCACAGCTGTCTGTGATTCCAGTTCCAGGTGATCCAATGTCATACTGTGGTCTTCGTGGGTATCTCCACGTATGCATTGCACATAAATGTACTCAGGTACACATTCCCAGAAAACACGTACAATCTGTATTGTATTTACTTTCAACTTAATAATGAGGAAAAAAAGGCATTTGTTGGCCAACAAGATGCCTTAGCAGGTAAAACCTGACAGCCTGAATTTGGTCCTTCAGACCCGCATGGTAGAAAGAGACTGGGTTTTGCAAACTGTCATCTGACCTCCACACTCATGCCATGACATGCTTGTGCCCACACATATACACATGACATTCATGTACCCACATACATGCACACAAAAATAAATAAAATGTAATAAACATGTAAAAGTAATTTGAGATAAAGAGTGCCCTTGGTAGTTGTTTGTGGATATTCTCGTGTCCTTTTAGCCACTGAAAGAAAACTTAATTTTCCTTGGCTTGTTATGGACCTGTGTTAGTGTTAGGGTGAGTGAAAACAGGAGACATTGAAGCTTTGAGTGGAGCAATTCAGAGTGCTTAGGAACTAAAACCATTTGGCATGCTGAGCTGCAGACCGTGGGGACAGGTCACCGAGGGTTTAGAAGAATTATTTTTTTGAGGAATTCCTAACTAGCCACCTTGGGCTGCTTCTTTCCCTTCGACAGTATGAGATTTCAGAATCTCTTCTGGCTCAGAGGACTTTGCAGTTTTCCGTTTGGCATCATGGTCGTTTTGGCAGAAACACTTTCCTTGGAGAGGCGGAGGTCCACATGGACTCTTGGAAGCTGGATAAGAAGCTGGATCATTGCCTCCCTTTACATGGAAAGGTAGACTGCTTCAAGGTCTCCTGCAACTTGGTTCTCAGGTGGATTGTCTGCAGTGGCCTCTGCTGGTCTGTGTTAGAAGTGGCTTTGCATGGCGTTTTCTGTAGAGATCTGCCGCACCCTGCTGGCCTTTCTGAGATTGGCAGCAATTTCAGAGGTTCTTGCCTGTCAAGCAAGAGCAATTTCTCCTGTGCAAGCCAGGCAAAGCAGGAAGCTACAGTATGCCAAGCGTTTCCTTCTAACCTTGCAGATCCTGAATGTAACCTGACATCCTAACTTGTACCTCCTCTCAAATCTAACCTTTGAGGTGTATCCTAATATGCACTCCTTCTAAACTTACTGCTTTGAAAATGAGAGGCAAAAAAGTTCAAGGATCTGCAGTGGCTGTCCTCTTGATTATGTGCACAGGCCAGGGAAATTTTACTTTAGAGATGGCACACCAGATGTTAGTGTAATAATGTCGAATCATAGTGATTAGTAGCTTAGTGCAGATCAGGGCTTTCTGTGGCTTACTGGTAACTCAGAGAATTCACCTACTCTCTGTGAGCCTCAGTTTAGTTTTCTACAATATGATGTGAAAGAACTACTCCCCGTTGTAGGATTGAATGCAGGGCTTCCTTTAGTATAGCAGTTCTCAACCTGGCCCCTTTCACAGGGGTTGCCTAAGACCATCTGCATATCAGATATGTACATTATGATGCATAACAGTAACAAAATTACAGTTATGAAGTAGCTGTAAATTACAGCTTTTGTAATTTTTGTAAAACTTTTATAAAATTACAAAAGTAATTTTACAGTTGGGAGTCACCACAACATGAGGAACAGTATTAAAGGTTACCAGCTCTAGGAAGGTTGAAAGCCACTGCCTTAGTATGTAGCACTAATGGCCATTCAGTAGCTTGCTGGAGTTCTGGTTAAGATGAAATAACTCTATCAGAGAACTTTAGGCAGCAAATTCTTGTTTATCACAACTAACTGAAGACGAACCTCTTTAAAAGTTATAATAGCACTGGGCGGTGGTGGCCCACGCCTTTAATCCCAGCACTTGGGAGGCAGAGGCAGGCGGATCTCTGAGTTCGAGGTCAGCCTGGTCTACAGAGTGAGTTCCAGAACAGCCAGAGTTACAACAGAGAAACCTTGTCTTGAAAAAAACCAAGAAGTTATAATAGCATTTTGAATGTTTCAGAAATGCACAGCACATAAAATATCTTTGGAAAGATAGTCTAGAAACCCAAAATGGGGCTGCCCCTAGGAAGTGAGCATGATGTAGAGAGGTTTATTTTTATTTGTTCCATTTTATTATTGTCTTTTAGTTTTATTTGTATTAAACTTTTGAACTTTTACACTGTTAAGAATATTAAGTGTAAAGTGATCTATATCCCGTGGTTCCAAATTGCAACAACAAAACATATGTAAAAAAAGAAAGAAAATCATTACATAGAAATAACCACTCTTAACAAGCATTTAAGTACCCTTCTAGAGTTTTTGTATTAAGCAGCAGCATAGATATTAATTTATCTATCTATCTATCCATCCATCCATACAGATACATACTGTATCCTTTTTAGATCCAACTGAGTTCATATAAGCCTTGTACATATATATATGTATGTATACATATATATGCTGTACATATATGTGTTTTACAAACATATATTGTGCATATATATGTTGCGCATATATATATATGTACAACAAGGCATCATATCTATATTCTTGATTCTAACAATTTATTATAGGCATCCCTCTATCCCATTACTTACAGATCTATCTCATTTTACTTGCTACATAATATCCTCTCACATTTCTGTATTATACATTTATTTGCCAGTCTCCTATACTAGTAGTGAGTACTTAATTTGCTTATGATTTTACAACTATATTGTCATATATCTTTTCCTTTTTTTCGGTACCAGTAATCCAACCCAGAGCTTCACATATGCTAAACAAGCAGTATACCACTGAGCCATCCCCCATCTCCTATCTTGGCCTTCTTTAGAGAATATAATTGTCAGGAAAGCCATAGTGGTGGAATAACTGAGTCAGAGGGAGTGTGCATTTAGTAATTTGATGGCTGTTGCCTTCCAGAAAAAATTTGGTGACATTACATTTTTCCCCTTTAAATAGTCATAAAAACAGGAAAGCAGTTACTATCAAAGTAAAACATTCTGTTAGAACCTAAGAATTTCTTAAGTATTTGTCATGCAAATCATTCTCCCAGTGGCCTAGAGTTTGTATAATTATATCGAAAATGTCACTGTAAACCACCATGACTTGGCACCAAAAATGTCTTACGTTAAAATGGAAGTATTTGCTCTTTGGAAATATTTTGAGCAGAATTGAAATGTGCTGTGGAAACAAACATTCCAGCTTCTACTCAATACTAAACTCTGGATTTTAGGAGTTCACTAAAGTTGACAAACTAGGAATTAATAAATTGTGCAGATAGTTTATGAAATAAAATACCATTTTTATCTCCCTCTTTAAAAATTTTTACAACTTGAAAATTTCCCCTTGTATCTTATATTTAAAATTCTATCAAACCATTCTACTATAGCATTATTTAATATGTAACTGTATTGCTATAAATAAAGTAAGGTTTTTAAAAACTAAATTTTTTATTAACTAAAATTTTAATTAAAAATTTAAAAACCATATATTTATTTTTGATGTAAAACAATCTCTAGTTAATGTTTCTGAAGTTCTTTTGAACACCCCAACAATCCATATGCTACCATTTTGTTTTCTCTCGCTGACAATTCCCCTCATTTTTTCTATCTTCCCTGAAGAGTAAGCTTGTGTATTTTAGATACGCAGTATGCCCACTGAAACACAGAGATTATGCCTACCACTGTGCTCAGGAGTGAGGACCTAGCCTCAAGAAGCATGGGCAGATGAAAGGGCACCTCTAGCATGTGTCAGCTCCTGCAGGGAAAGCTGGAGCATTAAAAAGTGACACAGTGTGAAGCAGTTCTGCCTCCCAGAGCTACTTGCTCTGTGTCCCTGACATTTGTTCATTCATTGTTCCATTCATTCAGTCAACATGGGGTGTCTATGTGAACTAGGTATGATGCTAAATGTTGGCTTTTCTGGGATGAACAAATAAGCTTGACGCCTGTCATTCTGGCCCATGGATCCTAATGACAGAGAGTTGTTAACTAAAAATATTTAAGTCAGAGGCTGAGGATATATCTCATTGATAGAGTATATGCTTAGCAGGTGTGAAGCACTGGGCTTGATACCCAGCACGCTGTGAAATATTAAAATCTGTGTAGCAGACGTTTATCTTACCCTAAAATCTGCACAAGCCTTTCCCCCTCCTTTTAGAGTACTTTTTATTTTCAAAAATCAGATGTGTCTCTTTTTCACAAACAGGACACTATTGATGATGATATAGAGTAAGTAGGGAAAGGTCTATTTGCTTTTCCCAGCCTGTTCTCCGTACTGTTAGATTTTTGTGTGTCTTTTTGGATTTTTTTTAAATTCAGAATAGTGGTAAAAGCATGTACTCTGGAACGGGTGTGTCTGAATCGAATCTTAGGTCTGCTAATTATTAGATGTGTGTCTGTGGGAAAATGATGTATCTTCTCTGTTTCTTTATTCAGTAGCCCATCAAATGAAGGTAATACCTATTTCATAGAAATTACTTCCTTTATTAAACAATTAATATGTTCATGCTACTAGTAACACTATCTGGCAAATAGTAAGTGCTATATTAGAGACAGTGACAAAAGCATTACACAGTGTAGTTCATGTGTTAGTTTTAATACATTTTATGTTTATATTTAATATAAGTAGGATTTTTTCTACCTCTTGCTTTGTTTACTTTAATAGTAAGTATATCTTTTATATTTTCCCATTTCAGAAAGTATAAATTTATAATCTTAGGATATAAATGAAACCATAGATTTAGGTTTATTTTGTCTAACAGTTATAAGGTAGGTAGATTTTTCAAGGTCTATAACTAAATATGTGTTATATTCAACCAGTATTTGAAATAAAAAAAAACTCTTAGGAGCAACTGATACATAGGCAGGATAGGTAGCATGGCTATAAACACCCAGACTCCATTTTAACTAGCTGGATTGTAAGAGGAAGGTCATGTTCAAGGTATGACTCAGGAGAGGATAGATGACTGGTTCTTTTCTGCAGCGAACTTTCTTTACTTGCACTTGGGCTATCAGAGCTAGCTTGTGTTCTTTCTGATGACCTCATGCCACATGTCACACGAAGGCATTAAAGTCACTCTTAACCCTGCCTGTGTTTGCTCATGCTTAGATTGCTTCCACTTTGGGGCTCTTACTAACGATGCTGGAAGCAAGATTCTTAACCATGTGTCATTCATTCCTTTGTCAGTTTATGTGGCCACCTTGTTGGCCTACCTTTGGGAGCATTTGGAATTTAGTAATTATATCCACAGAGTACACCATAGTAAGCCTAGCTTTGTCTGGATCTCCTCCTGAAGAGACTGTGAAAGAAAACTGTAGCTCCTGTAGGACCGTCGCTATAAAAGAAGAATCCTCTTATGCCATGAACCTGTTCTTGTAATAATTGTATTTGTTTATTTTATTTATTTTTAAAAAAGGGTCTGATGTATTCCAGGCTAGCCTTAAATTCATAATCCTTTTACTTCAGCCTCCCCAGTGCTGAGATTATAGAGGTGTACCACCACACCCATCTCTGGGGGACAACTTTATAAACCTCTCAGGGAGAGGTCCCAGTGTTTCCTGAGAGGCCTGATTTCACTTGTTGGGTTTCCCTATGTTTCAGATCAGTGCTGAGTCCCAGCCTGGCTTGCCAGCACACAAAGGCGAGTTGGTGGTTTCATTGAAATACATCCCAGCCTCCAAACTCCCTGTTGGAGGTGACCGGAAAAAGAGTGAGTTTTCTCTGGGGCCCTGGATTCAGCTCTTAGGCTTCTGTACAGGGTCTGTGAGAGAGTGCATCTGGTGCTGTTGGCTAGGGCAGATTGGGATGTTTCCTGGATCATCTTGGCAGTAATCCCTTCCTAAGGAAACCTTTATCTCTTTCAACAGGAAGGAAATGCCACAGTGTTGGCATTCCTTCTAGACCTCTTTTAGGCTGTTAATGTCATTTGGTCTCTTTCCATATGTGTCAAGCTACTAAGAAGGCAGAAGAGAAGGGAACTTGTGGGCAAGGAAGGTGCTTAGAAGGAGTGGTAAAAGATGATAGGTGGGAAATGCAAGGTTGAGTCACTCACCATGGCCAGTGCAGTGCTGGTGACTATGGATACCTAGATGAGAGAGATGTGGTATATGTCCTCTGCGGAGCTTTGTTTATTAAGGGAGGTAATCATTTGCCCAAACCACTTACCTACAAGGGTGGAGAGATTTTTGCTGAGGAAGCCATACTGAAACTGGACCTTGAGATTTTACTAGGCAGAAAAGGATGGAAGATGCAAGGAGGAGCAGTTCTGGAAGAAGGGACAGGACTAGCACAGGTTCTTAAAGAACTGAGCGAGGTAGTGCATGCTTATAGTCCTAGTACTTGGGAGGCTGAGGCAGGAGGATTGCCATGGATTTTTGTCTGGCTAGGTTATACACTGGTCTATAGATTGAGACTCCCATCTCAAAAAAAAAAAAACAATTGACGAGCTGAAATGAAAAGAAAGGTAAAATGATATTTTAAAATGTAGATGGGGATGCAGTTCAGTTCATAGAGTGCTTCCAGGACATGCATAAAGGCCTCTTTTCTATTCATGGAACACTGCATAAACTGGCACTTTGGATGTAGAGGCAGGAGGATCAGGAGTTGAAAGTCATCCTCAGCTACATACTGAATTTGAAGCAAGGCTGGGCTGTGTGAGACTCTGTCTTAAAAAAAAAAAACCAACAAATTTAAAAAGCCCAATCTATATATGCCTGGTAAATGTGAGGTTGTAGGTCAGTGACCAAGAGTATGTTCCCAGTTATAGAGGGGCTGGAGTTATGGTGTGATTGTGTCTGTGTATGAGTACAGCCACAACTGAAGATGAGTCTGAAGCCACCTGAAAAAGAAGAGGAAAAAGGTCTTGAATGAAGAGCTTAACTTGATGTGCTGACAATGGGAAACCAAAGTTCTTTAAAAAAAAAAAAAGCGCATTCGGCAAAGTGTAATATAGAAAATGTGAGAGATCAATAAGTCTCAAGAAGGGTGTGCAGAATGACTAGAAAAGAAGCAACGGCAGAACCTTTGGGAACAGCAACATTTTAAAGGATAAAGAGATGGAAAATGTCAGTGAAGTTGTTGGGACATAGAAAGGCCAGGAGAGAATTTGAAGCAGAGATGGGCCAGAGCTGTCAGCACTCTCCAGACACTACAAGTAGCCAGGCCAGATGGGGACTAGGTTGGAAGGCATCCATGGAATCTAATTTCATAAGAAAACTAGGTGGAGTGGATGAGGCTGAGAAGCATAGGTGGTGAGTGTGGTCATTTTTTGCCAGGGTAGTTGGTGATCGTGGAAGGGAAGAAAGGTAGAGATGGCTTCAAAAGGATCAGATCAAAGGGAAGTTTTCTTTTTAAGTGGATATTACAAAAAAGAGAAACTGTAAAATCTGCATATATTTAGACTGAGGGCAAGGGACCAGTCTGGGGAGAGGGGTATTCAAAGTGGTAGGTGGGGGATGGAAATTGATGGTGCACTAGTAAGCCTTGTGCTGTCAGATCAAGAACTCAGCAGCAGGCTTCCTTCTTGCTTTAATTGATTAGCAAATGACAGGCAATTCTATTCCTTTTAGCTTCATTTGACTCACATATAAAATGAGGGCAATCATAGTTTGAATGTCATAGGACTATTTGGAGGAATTAAGTGCTTAAGGTGGTGTTTTCAGTGAGTATTTGTTGCAATCAGGGTTATTTATTGAGTTCTTCTGCTTACGCTGGAAAGTGTGCTAGGAACAGAAGATACAGGCATGATCCAGTTACGGAGTTTGCTGTATTCCAAAGCAAGGAGAGGAAGTGCTATATAGTTTTAAAGCTCAGGGTACACATGGGGATGTGAGGTTTCACTTGCAATGGCTGACATCCTTTACAGGTAAAGGTGGGGAAGGGGGAGAACTCCAGGTGTGGATCAAAGAAGCCAAGAACCTGACGGCTGCCAAATCAGGAGGAACTTCAGACAGCTTTGTCAAGGGGTGAGTCCCTGGACCAGCATCAAACTAACCAGTTGTAGGACAAGCCAGTCAGTAGAGGTGCAGGGGTAGGAGGAGACTTAATTTTCCTCTGTAGATCCTGCCCTTTTCCTACCACCCTCTGCAGCTTTGTTTCTGAAATTAGGTAAAGCCAAAATCTCAATCACCACCTCTGTACTGCTCTGAGATCAGCTTGGTTTCTACTCTGGTGCTAGCTTTCAAGGGGAGGGAGATAGGCAGATAGGTTCTGACTTTCTCAGACTAGTCCTCTTCCTTAATCCTAGATGGAAAATTCATGTTCCCTGACTGTATAGATTTGGAGTACAAAGCTCTGTTATCCATATATTTAAGGCAGTTTAAGCTTCCTCTATATTAGAGATCATTTACTGACTTAAGCTCCCTAAGAAGTCATGTTTGACTAAATACATATATATGTGTGTGTACACACACATATATACGCACACATATATATGTATTTATACATGTTATACATGTATGTATTTATGCACAATAGTAATGACTTCATTTACTTTGTGTGAAAAAAGTGAAACCAGGTATTTAAAACTCATGGTTGGGGCACAAGATGGCTAACCATTTTCTCCCCAGGTTAAAGGAAGTGGATGTTCTAGTAGAAGTAGTGGGAAGTCTGCCTCAGCAGATTCAAAGGAGGGCTGTGTGCACTTGGACATGGGTGTTGGCTTACCATCCTGGGCTAGGCCCATGGTAGGGGCAAGGGGAATTTAGACATATTACCAGCTTGAGTAGGTGTTGATGACTCCCCACCCTCTGCCAGATACCTCCTTCCCATGAGGAACAAGGCCAGTAAGCGTAAAACTCCTGTGATGAAGAAGACCCTGAATCCCCACTACAACCATACATTTGTCTACAATGGTGTGAGGCTGGAAGATCTACAACACATGTGCCTGGAACTGACTGTCTGGGACCGGGAGCCCCTGGCCAGCAATGACTTCCTGGGAGGGGTCAGGCTGGGTGTTGGCACTGGTGAGAGTCTCTTCCCCATCCAATCATCACTTGTCTTAAAGGCCTCTTGTCTATATTACTCTTCCTACCTCTCACCTACCACAATATACAAAAATCCTTTCTTACAGAAATTTTTTTCTTTATATAAACATCCAACAAGTACTTATTGAGTGCCTGCTACCTGCTAGGCCTAAGGGAAGGCCTTAGGAACTCATACATTATTCTACATACAGAGAGGGACCCTGAAAGCCAGGAATTTCATCATCCTCCCACAGAAGATGATCTAAAATCTGCTTAAATAATTGCCTTGTGATTTCTGTCTTCTGTCTTGTTATAGTGAGAAGGGTCCTTGCCAGCAAATCGTTACTCTCCCAGGGTTCTAGATTATCCCCTGCTTCTCAATGGCTCTGCTTCAGTAATCTCTGTCTCTTCTATATGATCAATTACATTTGATTTGTCTATTGAAGGGGACTATACATGTGTTTTGGTAATACCAATCTCTTGGCCTTGAACTCCTGATACTCTCACTTCTACCTCTCAAGTGCTCAGCACCAACATGTTCCCGTCTAATTTTATTAAATAAAAAGTAAATCTTCCATTGACTACATCCTCCTCCCACTAAAATGATGATCTCTATTTCCTAGTCTTTCCTTCAATTCTCAGTCCATTGCAATATGGCTTCTATTCTTCTACTCTTCTAAGTGGTTGCTCATGCCAAAGTGAGGTAATTATCTCACTAGCATTCCCAAGCACTATTTAATAGGGCAGATCGCTCTCTTTTCTTGAAATGCTTACCATCTATTGCCTTCTTTGACTCCCCTTGACTCCATCTTACACCACTTTGCAATTTCCTTCATGGGTTCTTCATTCTGTAATCAAACTCTAAACGATGGTGCCCTCTGGGCTCAGTCTTGGATGCTCTTTTTATATTCTTGATTAGGTCTAGCAAACCTTTTGACATTGTGACATCATGACATTTTCAAGTATAGTGTTCACACTCAAGAGCTGTGCAGTTGTGTTATCAAAAAAAATCACAAAAATTAAAAAAAACTTAATTGATTTAATAAGTTATGATTTTGTTTCAGACCACATTCATAGCTATCCTTAGCTCCATGCAGCTCTGGTTGGACATGGTCTGTGGGTTCTTTTGGCCTTGAATACTACTTGTATATGTATAAGTAACAGAAAGCATCTACGACGATCTTTTTGCGCACATAAGCTACTTCATGTCGGTCTTCTGCTTAAAACACTTCAGTGACGTTCTCCCACACTTAGAAATTCTTACCAAGTCTACAGACCCCATATAATCAGGACTCTTCCTTTCTCTTCCTTCTTGTATCATTTCCATGCTTGCTCATTGTGTTCCAACTACCATAACTGCTTCTATGCTCTCCAAATATGCCAAATTACTTCCTACTTTGGGATTTTGTAATGATTATTTTTCCAAGTCACATGTAAGCTGCTTGAGGGAGGGGGCGTTTCTTGTGTGTTCATCACTGTATCTCCTGGAAATGTTTATTGAATGAATGAATCATACAAAAGAATAGAAGAGCACATACTCCTAGTTTTATGCCTAGAATTTACAGCTAGAGGAAACGGTATTCAGAGATTGGGATGGTTGTGCATGCCAGTGTGATCTTAGCACTTGCAGGCGAAGGCAGGAAGATTGCCACAAGTTCAAGGTCAGCTGGGGTTTAGTGTGAAATCCTGCTTCCAATAACAAACACAAAAACAAAAATATAAGGTGTTCAACTCTTTAAAAATGTTAAGTCAAGGCCCTGGGTGGAGGTGGTACTCTAGTTACTAACCAGCCTGCTGCCCTTTTACAGTGTATGCAATAAACTACTCTTTAAAAAATTAAGTCTAGTCATCAATGACAGAGGGTAGCAGTTTTGGTATGGGGTGTCAGATACCAGAGCTCTGAAAACAAAAACAAAAACAAAAACAGCCAAACACTAAATAACAATCCTCCATTGACATGTCATTTCAAGTCCTGTGTTGTCAACCTGCAGTCTCCTGATTGCCTGAGGAGCACAAGTATTTATAAACTCAGCTTGCCAGCTCACTGTCTCCAGCAGTCTATCTTCACTATACACTGTCTTTTCTGGGGTGGCTTCCTTTGCTATATAACCCATCTTCTCTGATGGACTCAGTGGTGGGACTCTGTTCAGCCTTCTCTGGCATTTCTCCTCAGGGATCAGTCATGGCGAAATGGTGGACTGGATGGATTCGACTGGTGAAGAAGTGAGCCTCTGGCAGAAGATGCGACAGTATCCAGGGTCTTGGGCAGAAGGGACTCTGCAACTACGTTCTTCAATGGTCAAACAGAAGCTGGGTGTATGAGTCCTTATCTTTATCTGCAGGTGCAGCCCTGGCCAGTCCAAGTGAAAAGAAGCAAAACAACCAGAAGGAGAGATTTCTAATTTAATGTGTGCATGTATTTGTATAAATGTGTTTCTGTAGATCTTATTTTGCTAGATAGTGTGACACAGGCATGTTCCTCCTGTCAAAGCAGCCCAAGAATAAGGGTTTTTTCAAATGGTTTTTATTTATGTATAGTCTAGTATATTTTCAGAGTACATAGTTGCCTCTATCTTTTTGTGGTTTAATTAACTTTAAAAACATTTACAACAACTCTCTACTTTCTATCTTCCTATCCTTACTCCCACTTCCCCCAGAAGTGTGGCTGTTTTGGTTTTAGTTCTGGTTTATGGGTCTAGGTGTGCCTGATCCAAGGCTCTTAGAAGCAAAGTTTGGTTGTTAAAGACAGTAGACTACAGGAGAAGAGTGTGTGACCAGTCCTTCTCCAATTTGTATTTTATCTCATCATACCTTGATACATTTCTAGAACTTGCCTTTTAACTTTTCTTGTTTTTAAGCAATTTCCACCTTGCTTGAGTATAAGCTGTTTTCTTCAAAATGCAATGAAAATTCCCCCAGCTCCTTCGTAGACCTTTGGGGAGCCCTTATAATAGAGTCACTTTAGAAAAATCACTTTAATTAGATAATGACCTTTTCACTGGGACATTAACATGCCCCGTGAGACCTACTGGCTAATCCCAGTGGGTCTAAGTGACTCTGGATGAAGTTTTTCATGCCCTATGCTAAGTTCTGTGTTTTAAACTGTTACAGTAGTTGTTGGAGAGAGGATTCCTTATTTTCCTAATGGAAGATGAGAACTTTTTGCTCTCATCATGTACTATAGCTTTCTCTAAGATTGTGTCTGGGGTGTGCTGCTACAGAGAACATTCTCTAGATACCTCTGTTTCATCCAGAAGAGCCAAAGAGTGCCTAAACTGACACAGTGCTCCCCTCCCCATTCCCCAGGCTGGAGAGTATTACCACTCAATGAAAATGTGGATGGAATCTCTCAGCTATTCTGACTTTTGACCTAATATATTTTCAGTTTCCATTTTCGGTTGATTCCTAAACTTGACCTATGTGCGTTGAGACTTAAAAGAGGGCTCTAATGAGCTTTCATTTCCTGCTACTCACTATTCTCAATTGGAATTTCATTCATAGCAATCTATCCATACAAAGGTGTATGTGGAAGGTGTCTGTACCAGAGAAGAAAGAAATCTCTGTCAATGGAGCCAGCTGCGAGTTGACTTTCCTGTAAGGTATTTCCTGTAAGGATTGAGGGCAGCTAGGATGGTTAAGATTGTATGTGTGAATTGCATAGACTGTTTTTCAAAGATCCCTGAATTGATTGATACTTTGATGGAAGCATAACTCTAGAGTCTGGACTTGTGCTTGTTCTTTGGTATTCCACCTCAACATGCATGTGTGTTTCAATAAAGCTTTCTCACTTGAGTGTTTACATTTGTGAGTTCTGCAGATGCTTTCTGCTTCCGATACCCTGACTTACTGTTGCCACTTTGACTCATAGCATGAAGGTCAGAACCAGAGTAATAAATGCACCTCACTATACTGGAAGAAAATCTGCCTTAACACACACTGCCAGTTGATACCTTTGCTGAGCCCAGATTCCTCATCCTGTATGTTTGGAATCTAAGGGTAGTACCACTTTTCTCTCTCTTGGGTACCAATAGAAGTTGGCCTTTGGCTTTGTAGACTGTCCCTTGCTGGAGGAAGAAAAGAGATGTTCACACAGGTGTGAGAGAACACATTCTATCTACCAACACTTCTTTCTCGATTATTCCATTTCTCTAGGAGGTAGAGATTTTTCTCATCTCCTCCATTATTTTGATTCAATAGCTAAATCACAGATGCAACACAACTCACCTCTGAAATAAGGCTCAGAGTTTCTAGCCAAAGCTCAAGTGATTCTTGGCCTCTGTGCAAAAATGTAATTGCAAAAGCAAAATGCATCTTGTATACAAGGTTTTGCATAATATTGCCTGACTCTCTACAGCACTTTATGAAGTAGCAAACCTCCACTTCTGGGAGATGAAGAAACATGAGCTCCTTGTCATGTGACAGAATTGGAATCAGAATCCTGGTCTGACTCTACCATGTTGCCCCCTGTGAGAATGATGTATGTTAAGGACAAAGCATCAGACAAAATGTTGGTTCATCTCTTCTAAAATACCTTAAAGAAATGGGGTTAATTTACAAAAGAGGACAATAAGAATGCTTTGGATATTACCAAGGCAGCATAGTGACTATATAGCTTGTGCCTGTGTGTGTATGTATGAGAGAAGGAGGATAGAAGAGGCAGAAGGGAAGAAGAGTAGCAAAAAGGGAGAAAGGGACAGAGAACAGGAGGAGAGGTGATGGGGAAAGGGAGATATGCAGGGAGGAATTAATGGCTCTTGTCATGCTAGCCCTTTGTGTCTGGCTGGCTGTGGCCCTGATTCTGCTCCTGTCTCTTTCTCCTACTTGGATTTCTTAAGTCATAATTTATAACAGACTACAAAGGCGGTTACAGGCAAGATTGGCTTGAATATTCAAAGTGAAGTAAAACAAAAGCCCCTAAAGTTGTTCCAAGCCTCAGTTGCTTGGAATATTTATATGCAGGGATCAGACCTGGCTGGGAACTTTATGAAGGAGGTAGTGGGGTCCTGTATTATCTTCTGTGCCTTTGACCTGCTGGCATGTCCTGGCTTGCCACTTGAAGTGCTAGTTATAAAGACAAGGAGAGCATTTATCCTCCCAATGTGCTATCTTTGCCTTTGGAATCACAGACCTTGTCTGACCAGAAATTTCCTACATTAACTCATTGTATTTCATCTTCTGCCTATGATTTGTCTTTGGCCTTTCAAAGCTCCAGTATTTTTCTCCAGGGAAGATAGAGAAGGGGATTTCCTACTTTCCAGTTTGATCATTTCTTCCATGTTCCCTTCCACCAAGCAACTGCCTGACTTCTTGTTTTGCCTTTAAAAACTTAGATTTCCACTAAAACTCCAGTTGAAGTTGCTCCTCTCTGATTCACAACTACCCCCATATGCTGTAGGCTTTAACGAGGAATTTTCTTGGGCTGAGAACCTTTCACTTTCTTCCTCTTTGACCACTGTGAATATTGTATCCATAGAAGGACTCTTGCTCCTTAGAGTGTTCAATTATCTTTTAATGAGAAGTAGAAAAAGATGTAAAGATCAGATGGCATAATGTGGCCTGGGTGCTGGTGTTCATGCCTGACTGCCCTTGACTAGCTGTCAGATCTTAGCTATTGCCTAGCCTCTCTGGGATTCAATCCCTTTATCAGTAAGCAGGAGCTAATAATAGCACCTACATTCTAAGGCCCTTGTGAAGACTTCTGAGACAATCATTAGTGTGTTGATAATGACATTGGACACATAGTAGGTACTTGACCATTGTTATCTGAGCCTCCCCACCCACCTGCTTGCTGTTTCCAGTTGCCCAATGATGGTGCTCAGGAGAGAGCTGAAGGAACAAGGCATGAGTCTTGACTATGACTCCGGTTTCCATCACTCCATAAAAGACAGTTCTCAGAAGCAAGGGAAGAACATTTTCTTTGAATCACTGGTCAAACACCCTGCATGACACAAGTCAGAGAAGAAGTCTGCAGCTGGAGATGCATCTCAGCAGTCATGCTTGGCACGCAGAAGACCCTGGTTTTAGTACCCAGAATAGAAGGGAAAAGAGTCAGAGAACAAAGGATGCAAGACAAAGGAATAAGGAAAAAGGAAGAGCAGGGATCTGTGTGTGGCTCTATTTCCCAAAAGCCCAACCTCAAGTTTACTTTCAGGCCTGGTTCCTAACCATGACCTTTGGCAACTGTAGCTACCTGCTCTGTGCTCATCTCTATAAAGTGGATATCGGAGGAAGTTAATGCATGAGGTTATCCATTTTGTTTTTCTGCTATGTTTGGTGGTGGTGGTAGTGGTGGTATGTATGTGTGTGTGCACACATGTGCATGCATGCACACATGTGTGCCTGTGTGTGGAGAACAGAGGTCAATTCTAGATGTCATTTACTATGTCTCTCAAGATGGAGTCTCTGACTTAGCCTTACACCTCACTATTAGATTAGGTTCACTGATCGGTGATCCCCACCGATCTGATTATCTGTACCTCTCCACTGGGATTCCAAGTGCACACCAACACATTTGGCTATTGTACGTGGTGTCTGTGGATCAAACTCAGGTCTGAATGCTTGCATGGCAAGCATTTTACCAGCTGAGCCATTCCTCCACTTCTTAGAGGTAATCTAGTTCACAGACTGGGGGAATCCTCTAGTGAAGGGCCATCATCAGGATACTAAAGACCCCAGTAGGCAGAAATTCTTGCCCACAAGCTTGCTGGAGCATCCAGGAGGGAACAGCTACAGCTGGATGTTGTTTCCTAAACTCCCTCTGGAGAAAATGTTTCTCTAACTCTTGATGAAGCAGTGGTTCAAGCAACATGTTTTTAGCTCAGTGTGCTAGCAGGGGAACTGACAAGCAGTTTCAAGAACATTTTGAAGACCCTTCGTACACTTCTGCAGCCCCTAATACAATTAATTAACTGTAAGGAAAATCTATATTTGGTTCAAGTGTCCTGCTTGTCTGTTGCGATGCTGCCCTCTGCTGTCATGATAGGGTAGAGGAAGCATTTACAACACAGTAAAGGAATGAATTGAGGATTTACTTATCTGAAAGACTTTGGAGAGGCTCCAGTCAGGAGAAGACCTTCTACCCCCAACCCACAGCTCAGGGCCTGTCCTCAGTCTCTACCTTCCTTTATATGATCCTCCAGTGCTACCTGAAGTGGAGACTTGCTTAGGGAAACAAATATTCTGCCCTAAAATGATGCCTAGAACTGTCCTAGATTTGACAAACGTCATCCCTACTCGAGTCCTCCCAACAGCGTGGGAAAACATTGCCTCTTCGGTAAAATAAGCTACCTGGACAGGTCCACCCTTGGCCTCAGCCACACCCTGGCTTAAGGTCACTCGCATACATCCCTTTGTCTTCGTCTTTGTGCCAGCTCCTGGTTGCTCAGCAGGTAGTCATCGATGAATGTGAAGATTTCTTCAGGGGTGACAGGTTCCATGTAGCGTTCCCGGTCAATACCTTGCTTATCAATTAATACCATGTTGAAGTAGGATCGAGTAAGGCGCTGGAATTGCCTAGACAGAACAGCCCAGACAGATGTAAGACATTGGTTCTAGTCCCACAAGACTGTACTACTTACCCTCTGCTCTTTTTTAGCTCTACCCCTTCCTGTGCCCCTCCTCTCCCCTCCCTATCTCAAATCCCTTTTGCTTATTTTCTGCTCTGTTCCTAGTCTTGGCAGTCTTAAGTGTCTAGCTTGCCTTCCCTCACCTAGCCTGTTATTTCTACTTTTAAGCAAGGCTATTACATACTGCATGCAGGCTGCATGGAGCAACTCTGGGAGTCACATATTGAGACTCTATGACTTGTATGCACATCATACGTGGCAGCTATGAAGTTGATAAGCACCTCCTGCTGAACTCTTCCATCTGTAGCTGCAAGTCTGCTATCCCCTTCCTCGGAGTGTTTCCTGGTCTCTTTAACTGGCCCAAATCGTTCTGTCCCCATTGAAACTGGATCCTAGATGTAGGTATTGTTTCCCAAACAGAGAGCACTGATGGTTTTATTGGACCTCAGTATAATTGGGGAACTGTAAGGCCATAATGGATGGATAATGAGAAAAGTCAACTTCTACCACCTGTTACCTATAACCTTCTCTTTCATGAGGAACAGATAGATATGATTCAGATTTCAGTGACCAAAGATGCCTTTTTCTCCTTTGGAGACTGGAAATAAACAGAGGCGCTCATAGGCAATGGGTTCAGACGCTTCCTAGCTATTCGAGTCTGGAATGGAATCCTTTGTGTCTCTCTCAGTTGTGGCTCTTCAAAGTCACCTGAGGTGCCTTTATGAAAGCCCATATGTGGTTTGGAATAGAGCCTGGTTATGTGTATTTTAAGCCTCCATTTAATTGTCATGTTCCTGTAGAGTTGAGACTCACTCTCCTTACTTAGTGCAGCTGTAAGAGTTCACACACATGAAATGCCTTTGAGAGGCTCATTCATGTCTGCTGGTTCAGCCTCTGCTCCTGCTTGCTACTGTCCTGTATCAGGTTCCTGCCCAGCCCTGCCCTGCAGCCTCCAAGCGTGCACCTGAGTTCCTCAATAATGCTGGTTGATAGTTGTTGCTCCCGGATGCGCCCCACCTCCTGAGGTGGCTGCCCCACCAGCTCAATAATGGTCACATGCCTCAGGTCCAGTCCACATGTGGATTGCTGGGAGGGAGAAATAACATTAAATAGAATACACTTTTGCACTTAAATTCTAAGGCTGCTTGGCTGACTCCCCACTGTGATCACATAAGGCATCATGGGAAATGAAGGGTTTCTGCAACAATCACACAATCTCAAATCAAGTAATCACACACTATGAGGTCTGTATAACCTCTTCCCTCTCATTCCTAAAATGCTAGCTACATGAAAGTGTTTCCTTTATTCCACTTAAGTGTCTGAAGCTGTGCAATGTGGAGTAGAAAAGAGAAACATAATTTGTGACAGCCACCCACTCTGGTCTTTTCAGCAGTCTTCTGCCTACTTACCTACCTTTCCTTCTCATCAGTTAACACCACCATGCAACTTCCTCACTTTCCTTTGTGATATCATGGCACTTTCTTACTGATAGTGAGTGACAACAGATCTGGAGCTGGATAGCTTGGGTTCAGTCCCAGCTCTGCCACTTACTAGCTAGTGGTCTTGGGCAAGTCACTGAATTTGTCTGTTTCAGTTTCCTCACCTCTTCAGTGGGGTATAGAACAGTAGCTATATCATAGGAGTTGATGTGAGAATTAGTTGTATATGTGTAAATGCATATCAGTCATTACCTGATACTTACCATACAAGTGAAATTCCTTGGAAACACACATGTAGTTTATTCTTAATATTTACTAGATCATAGCTATTTATAAGCCTCTCCACATTTCTTTCCCAGCCTACACTCAATTCCATGTAGGATACATCTACCATTCCAGTGAACTTACTGACTTTTCCACAAGACCACTTTTTAAAATGTGACCAATGTACCTAATGATAAGATGAGTTAAATACTACCCACAAAAAAAGTAGGACTATGTAGGTTTTGCGCTGCACACAGTAAACTTTTTTGATAAGCCATCCTGGGGGAGTAGGTCTTACCTGCAGCATAGAGATCTGCATTTTATAGTATCGATTGGAGGGATCAGGAGCTGAGATAATGAGGAGTCGCTGTTTCTCATAGAACTGATCCAGGAGGCCAGCAGCTGAGTTGACATTGACATTAATCTTCATAGCTAGGGCAAAAGCAGATGGTCAGTGTGAACATGCCCTTCTTCTTCACCCAGCAAGGCATCCCAGGCTCTTACATCCCTGTCCTCCCTTCCCTTCCAGAAGGAAACCTGAATATTTCAAAAACTTTCTTCTTGAGGAGGTTTAAGTATTCTCTGAAGGAATGTTGGTCCTTAAAACAGACCCATCTCAGAATCCCATTTTCATATCACACACATATCACATATTAGACCCTTGACCATGGAAAATGTTCTTCCAAAGCCCTGAGCCACAGGACTATTCACTCATTTCGTGGTTTGACTCACGAGTACAGATAGGTGGTGATCCTGACCACTGTCGACTTGACTGGCAGACTCGGGATGGGGTGCCCTGGCGTTCATAACCACCATCACAGTGGTATTCACAGGTGGCACCATAGTTGTCCCCCGCTGAGGTGCAGGTGAGGTAGCCATGCTGTGGTGGTTTCAGGATTGGACAGCGCCTCACTGCCAGGGAGAAGCTCAAGTTAGGGGTTATGATATCTCTTACAGTCAGGAAAGGCTAAGGAGGCAAGAGACCTGAAATGAAGCCGGGGTAGAGGTACAATTTCCTTTCCTAAGGAATTAAATTTGAAATGCAAACACAGGTTCCTACTCTTCACACACACACGCACACACACACACACACACACACACACACACACACACACACACGCACACAGAGAGAGAGGGAGAGAGGGGTATCAGATAACTGAAATTATATAAAAGAAAATATTGTCATCTATGTTTGGAGACTTTTATAGATAGCCAGTGTAAAAATGACCAACTTGCAGAATGACTTTCTTTCTCTTGAGAAGTAGTCTCACAATCAATATAACACAGGCTGGAATGGATTCTCTGTGGTGCCCAAGAGACCACAAACTCATTGCCTTTCTGCCTTAGCTTCCCAAGTGCAGATATTATAGGTATATGCCACCACATTTGGTCAGACTTACTTTTAACAGCATATAAGTCAGATGTGCCCATGATTAAGAGAATGATTAAACCAATTGCGATACAGTCATAGAGTAGAATTAGTATGTTGTGATTGAAAATACTTCTGAAAATAATATCAAAGAATATGGGAAAATTACTTATGTTTTAATGAAAAGTGGAAAGGGTGATCATATATATATATATATATATATATATATATATATATATATATATATATATATATATATGGAAAACACAAAAATTTTATCAACAATGAACCATGGAAGCTGGAGGTAATAAATTATTCTGTTTATGTATTGCTTTAACTTTATTTTTGAGACAGCATCCTGCTGTGTAGCCCAGGCTGACCTTGAACTTACTATCCTCATGTTTCTTCCTCATATGCTGGAATTACAGGCATATGATACTTACAATACCTAGCTATTTCTTTATTTTTCAAATATCTAATTATGAGTATGAATTATTTTAATGATGAGAAATGCAAAGTGGAACAATGAGACAGGAAGTAAAGAGAAAAGCATCAGGCAGACAACATTATCATGTCAGTAGATATGGATGGGTGCAAAAACTGATTAGATTTGATCATTTTGAAGGCCAGGAAAAGAAATGGATATAGACTATGTGTGACATTTATAAGAATGATAAAGTATTGTTAGAGAGTCAAGGTTTCTGTGACAATTGTATGCCCACGTAGTGTAGGTTTTCTTAATTAAGTTATTTGATGAAGTTGGCTATCTCCTTGTGTACCTCCCAGTATAAATAAGAGGAGAGGGTTATTGTGGGTTTCTGAAGGTCAGGGCAGAGCAGGAATATTGAACATGATGAAGAGTTGTTTTCTGACCTTGTACTTTTACAATGAACTTGCAGCTGGCCCGGTTGTAGGCTTGGTCATAGGCAGTATAACGAATCACATGCTCTCCTTCAGAGAAGTGAGAACCAGGCTCTGGGCCTCGAAGTGTCACCCTGCATGAGACAGAGTGGAGAAGTTGTTGGGCTACTAAGGGAAAGATGGTTGGAACTGAGATCTGAGGCACATGATCACTTTAGGCTCAGCCTGTATTGTCTGACTGTGAGCACCCTGGGGAACTAGGAGAAGCTGACTGGGAGATAAGAGGCATTAAGGACTCAAGCTCACCTGGTGATGGTACCATCAGCAGTATCTTTCACCAAGGGTGGGTCCCAGTATACTCGTGCAGTTAGTTTCTCTGGCTCTGCTATCTTCTCACGTGAGTGAGGACAACGGATTTTGGGTGGATCTATGTCTGCCAAAGTAAAAAATCAAGTATGGATTTATACATCCTGCCTTCTGTAGTGGAAGCAAAATCACACACCACTGGGTAGGTAAAAGCACAAAAGTTCACCTTTATCTAGAAAAGAGAGTAAAGGAACCTGGCTCTATGGGCAATAATGCAGTGCCCTTCTGTATTCCATAGTGAACAGTAAGGCCTCTGTGATTAGAATTTGATATCTTCTGAGAGCATAATGCCAGGTCACCTTTTGCAGCAGAATAACTGGAGCTCCCAGAATTTACCTACACACGTGGGCTCGCCTCCACTCCATCGCCCATCATCCATGCAGATGCGGCTGCGATCACCTTCTAGGTGGTAGCCACTGGAACAGCTGTAGTCACAGCGGGAATCAAGCAGCACCCCATTTGTGCAGGTGTAGGTGCCACTTGTGATGAATGGCAGTGCATGGCATCTCATCTCTGAGAAAGAACAAAACAGCAAGTTCAGCATCTCATGGAACTATCTGCAGGTGATGTGTGAATGCCTACCACTGTGGGGACAATATCAGATTTGACAGAGAATATAGAAACCCCAACCAGGCTGACCTTAACATTTTCTGTGGAACTGCCTTTCCATCACATTACTTTTTATTTTCAAATTACAAAGTAAAGAAACAATCTTAGTGGAATGGAGAGTAGGGTCTAAAAAAAAATAAATCAGTTGTCTGAGTGCCTGATTATCAAAATAAGGCCCCTATTTGTGCTGTGTCTTCTTCAAATGCTATATTCCCTAAAGCATGTTCAGAGCTCCTTGGCTGTACACACAGTTCAGCCAAAGCTCACTTACATGTAGCAGCCAGCTGGTTTTCTGTCCACGTGAGTCAGGCTTGAGGGTATGGTGATATTTAATAAAGGTGGAATCTGTGTGCTTTAAAGACTGTTTGCATATAATAGTTTGGAGCCTGTCATTAGTCTTGTTTGGGATTCCTGGTAATCAAGAGAAGTAAGCCATACACATTTCTTTAGCTTGTCTAAGTTGTAAGGTTTGAATGTTAGAGCTTTTAAGAAAATTTCTATTTGGATCTGTTCATTTTGCTTCTTGACTAAATGAAGCTTGAAGATTATTGCTTTACTATTTCCTGTATTTATTATATAAAAAATCACATCCAAAATGACTTCCTTGAAATCAGAACCAAGGAGAAAGATTGGTCTTTTCAGATGAATTCATTTACTTAGTATTATATGACAGTGAAAACAATAGATTCACGCATCAGGGAGGTTAAAGTTAAATACAGGATTCAGCTGCAAAAGCCACCTCATTCTAGGCACCTGGAAATGGATATATCTCTATGCCTTTGTCTAGCTTATGTTTATAATTTATATAGCCTTATATATTTTTTGCCAGTTCAATTCAAATTCATTTTGGAAATGATGGGGCTCAAATCCTAAAGCAACTTACTTATCATCACCTGAAGGGTTGTAGTGACTTCTTTCTGGCCATCCACCTTCTCCTCTCCTCTATAGCTTCTCCTCTCATCAAGCTCATTTGTCTCTGAATGCTCAGCACATCTGCATGCATATGCACACATTTAAGCTTCTATCCCATTAGTCTATTAGCAACCAGGGGCTAGTTGAGAAGTTGAGTGAGCTCCTGAAGCAGTCAGTATAGAGCCCTGTGCACATGAATGTCCTTCAAGTGATGTTTGCTGACCACATAGGGAAAGACAAATTTCTGCTTCCAAAAGGCTAAAAAGAGTTTGAGGCTAAAGGCTAAAGAGGTAGAGGTTTGGAGATGAAGGGAGATGGGATTTGGGATATGTGTGTAGTTGTATCCCCATATTACAGCATTGGAGATTCTTCTTACTTTAAGAAGAAAAATGAAGACTAGCATATGTCTCATTAGCTTTACTGGCAAGACCTTCTAAGGCTAGGAAGGATGACACTTGACCACAAGTGGAAAAGTGTCTGGAATACATCCTTGGAAGCTCCTAGAGGTTGCCCAGGCCTACATCAGTTCCTCATGGCCAAGTCTTGCCCTCCTACACACATTTCTGGGTTCTGTGAGTCATAGTGGCTGGCTGTGACTTAAATATCTGTATTACTTGGACAGTAACCACATACAGAGAAAAATAAACTCCAGTGTCAGAAAGAGGACACTCTCTGTTGGAGACCTATGGAAAATTCCCAACTTTCACAGAGTAAAACTTCCAGGTATATATCTGCCATGGCTAGCAGGCTGACTTCTCTCACATACATACATCAGTATACGCTCACGTACAACTTACGCCTGCAGTAGGCAGTTCCAGACCAACGCCGGCTTGGCAAGCATTGCACCGACCTTCGTCCAATCAGTCGAAAGCCCCTGTCACAGGAGAGTTCACAGCGTGTGCCTAGGCTGCTGTGATAATTTCCTCCCCTTGGTGAGTAGCACGTGGCTTCTCCATCCTGGATATTCAATGTATAACACCATCGAGGGACTGTAGTAGCAGAAGAAAAGTAAGCTAGAAACACAGTAATCAACCTTATACAAAGATTTACAGGTAACCAAGGAAAGCTGGGAGTAGAAGAGGTGGTCCTCCCCAGGGAAGAGCTCACCAACTGTTTGTCCAAATGGTCAGCCATGAAAACATACATACAAGTAACATTATATGGACTCAACAGGCTTATATTTGGGAATATATACGTATATACAAATTCATATATACATGTAACAACGACGGAAAAAGATGCCATAGATTTGAAGGAGAACGAGGAGGGTATATGGAAGGGTTTGAAGGGAAGAAAGGAAGGAAGAAATGTAATTAAAATATAATCTCAAAAATAAACAACAACAACAAAACAGTGTGATAGTGCCAAAGAGAAGACACAGAACTCAACGAAACACAGTAGAGATCTTAGAAATAGGCTAAGTAGGTTAATATAATTTTGGACAAAGGCGAAAAAACAATTCAGTGGCAAAAAGACAGCTTTTCAAAACAAATGGTGCTGGAGCAATTGCAGTTTCATGTGCAAAAAGGAGACAGAAGAAAAGAAATAGAACCAAAGTCTCACACCTTATACAGACATTAAATCAAAATAGGTGTTGAATTCACATTGAAAACAGAAAGTACAAAACTTATGGGAAAAATTAGAAAATCTCTGGGATTTAAAGATAAGCAAAGAAGGTTTAGACATGACATCAAAAGCATAGATCATTAAAGGAAATCAATAAAGTGGACCTTTTCAAGATTAAAAAATGATTGCTCTATGAATGAGTTCAAAGAAACTGGAAAAACTTGGAGAAAATATTTGCAAACCACATATCACACACACAACAGAGGACAAATGAATAGAATATAGAATATAGCAAGACTTCAAATCTCAACAGTAATGATGCAAATACTGACAATAGAGTTAGATGTGGACAAAAGACACAAAGAAATACATTATTAAAAGGCATCTATGAATGATTAATAAGCATATGAAAGGATGTTCTGCACTATTAGTCAATAAATATATGCAAATTAAAACCTCAAGCAATATCATTAATATACTCCCTTGAATATCTAATGTTTGAAATGACAATACGAAGTGCTGAAGACGATGACAAGAAACTAGAACTCTTATACACTGTTTGGGGAAATGCAAAATCATTGGCATACTGGAAAATGGTAGTTTATAGAAAATGATACCATACTCTCTTTGTAAAGAAATGATTGTTTACCATTTGACTCTGCAACTTTACTTCAAGGGAAATTAAAGCCTGTGTTCACACACAATCTTATACACTAATGTTTAAAGTACCTCTATTCATAATTGTCAAAAATTGGGTCTCTGCGTGAATAGCAGAGTTAATGGTTTTATCTCTGTATAAGAATGTCATACTGATACATGTGACAACACAGATGAATCTCTAGTGTATTTTGGGAAGCTAGAAAAACAAGACTCCAATATATGACAAATATACAGGGGCATATACAGGCCATGACACAGGCATAAAATACCCATCAGTAGTTGCCAGATGTCAGAGGTACAGACAGAGAAGAATAATTGCATGATGGCAGTATGGGGCAGGTTTCTGAGGCTATAAAACTGTTCTCTGCTTGTACTTATTTTACTCTATGTATTTGTCAAAACTCATCAAACTCATAAAATGCACAGAAGTGCATTTTGCTATGTGCAAATTAAAAAACTTTAAAAAACATGGAAAATGTAAATTAGAGATAACAGGAATGTGATATGAAAGCAGATCTTTTAGGACTAAAAGTCCAAACCCAGTTCAGTACTGAACATAAAAGGTTACAGGGTGGTTATATCATAGAGGCACCTTACTCGTGATACAAAATAAGTAACTCTTCCACTGGTTCCATGCTTTTGTTTATTTTCTGAGATGGAGTTTGCTGTATAGTCCCTTCTGGCCTCAAACTCATGATTTCCCGACTTAATATCCAGAGTGCTAGGATTATAGGTGTGAACCACCACCCTTGTTTTGTATGGTTCAGAGTTTAGAGGGACACAAAGAAATAACTGGATGGTGGTCTGCACAATTTACTAACACAGCATGGCACAGATCTGTTTGCCTATGATTTAGAAAGCAAAAGCACCATATAAGCTTATTTGATTTTCACCTCCTAGGGCCAAAGATAGTGGGAACTTTTACCAAAAGTACATTACATCGGGAGGTCAAGAACAGTGAAAGACTAGGGCCTCTGTTGGCATGCAACTGGAGAATGAAGACAGATGACAGAGAGAAAGCCATTCTTCAAGCAGTACCAGGCTTGGGGCTTCCAGTATTAGTTTATGGCAGTGGCTGTGGCAGGGCTGCCATCTGGAGACACCGTCTCCAGATTATAAATGTTATAATTATATAATGGTCTGTAGGTGCCAGATTTGCAGAGCTGGTAATTACACACACATCACAAAGACTTCCATGGGAGGCTGGGACCTCCAAAGCACCTCTGTTCTATTTGTCTCCCATATCCTGTCAAGGAAAATAAACATCAGATTGAAACTGGTCGAGGAAACAAGAATGATAGAGAGAAATACAAAGCTCAGAATCAAAGCAAAGAGGGTGATATGAGCCCAGCTACTGTAAATAAGTTCAAGCTTGCTGGCCTGGTCTCAGAAAGACAAATAAGCACATATTTTTTTTCATATTTGCGATTCCTAGACATTCTACAGATGTAGAAAATCATGACATGAACGTGCAAATGGAACTGTCTAAGGGAACAGAGGGGAATGATGGAAGCAGTGAGGGGTGAGAAATGGGAGGCTAGAGAGGTGTTGGGGAGAGTCACTCAACACACAATATATACTTGTATGAACTTTTAAAAAAAAATTGCTAGCCCAGAGGAATGGTGATGTAAGGACAGAATGTTGGAAGACCGGAAAGGGAAAAACCACAAACCCAGTTTTCAAATAAGGGAGAATGTAGTCTCTAGGAGTGTAGCCTGGTGACACTGATGGGACTTATAGCCCAGTGCTTATAGCCCAGAATATTTAAAGGTGAGACATATAAGCCAGCACAAGCACTCAGGAACAGGCCATTCCAGACTGACCTCATTTCCTTTTTGGGTAGGGCCACCAGACTGGTAGGACAGGGATGATGACACATACGTTTTGTGGAAGTCAGTGAAGCCTGTGGCAGACAATGTCTTTCCTGCCAGTGATATGGATGAGATGAAGAAATACAGGAGAGGTGACAATACAGTTAACGAGAGTCATAACTGGTTGAACAACTGCACACAAAGACTATCAGTGGGAACTGAAACTAAGACTATGGTTAAATAGTGCACAGTGAAATGTCTGCTGGGAAATGTGGTAATATTGAGTCCCTGTTTAGGCATCACACTTCCCTTTTCGTGTTCACATTGTTCTCCCAATAGTCCCGTGAGGTACATAGTCTTTATCTCTGTTTTGCAGATGAAGACATGACTTTTCCAGGGTTCCTTGGGAAGTAAGGGTCAGGACTGTGATGAACCCTAAGCTTTGTCTATTCTAAAAATTTGTTCTAAGTACAAAATCTGTCACTGCTGCTGCCACTTTGAAGTACTGACCTTTTGAAGAAGGAATCTATCCACATGTTTTGTTACCCCAAAAGTGTAAATAGCTGTGCAGTAAATGTCTCCTCTCAGTCCTTCTCATAAACCTATGCTCGTTATTCCACTTCCAAAGAACGGATGTTAACGGTTTGTTTATGGTTACAAGGCAAGCCCTTGTATAGCTTCTTATTTTTCTTTGCTTTTTAAACACATGCAGCAGCATGTTGTGTCCACTGTTACCACCATTGCTTCATATTTTGTGGTTTTCGGGATCAAACCCAGGTCTCTATGCATGCTGGGCAAGTGTTCTGTCATTGACTTATAGGCACAGCTCAAATCACTATTTTTGAAGTGAATAATATATTTTAGAGATCTTTGTATATCACAACATAGCAAGCATGCACTTTAAATGGAATAGCATTTATAGAACAGTGGGTATTATGAGTGACGCATAGTAAAAGCTTGTTCTGAGTTAAGAAACTGGAAGGGTTCTATTTCGTTATGGCACACAAGGAAGAGAAAGACATTGTCTGAGGTAAACTCGTGGTAACACAGGCAGTGGCGCGATTGCTCGGGTCTGAGACAAGCTGGGAGACAGCTGCTTAGCCACTCAGCAGACCATAGCTCTACCTCAGAGAAAGGTCTCTGACTGCAGGCAGGTTTTCTGATAAGAGAATGGCAGAAAGTGTCACATTTATGCAAACAATATCTAAGTATGTGGACAGTTTTCCCAAAAGGATATATCTTTTCCTTGTTATCTGTTTTTTTTGTTGTTTTTCCCTTCCCTCCCCTCCCCTCCCCTGCCCTTCCCTTCCCCTTCCTTCCTCCCTCCTTCCCGTTTTCATCTCCTCCCTTCCTCCCCGTCCCTCCCTCCCTCAACCCTCTCTTTCTTTCTTTCTCTCTCTCTTTCTTTCTCTCCCTCTCTCTCTCCCTTCTTTCCTTTCCTTTCCTTTCGTTTTGTTTTGTTTTCTTTTCTTTTTTCTTTCTTTCTTTCTTGTTTTTCCAGACAAGGTTTCTCTGTTGTAACTCTGGCTGTTCTGGAACTCACTCTGTAGACCAGGCTGGCCTCGAACTCACAGAGATCCACCTGCTTTTCCTCCCAAGTGCTGGGATTAAAGCCATGTGCAACCACCTCTTGGCCTACTTTCTATCTTTTTAAAAAACAATGACACTTTTAATGAAAGAGATGGAATAAGTATGCTTCGTCGTCATACAAACCTAGGTTTGAAATGCCTATTCTGCCTTATTAAGTACCATCACTCTAAGACTTCCTTAAGCTTAGTTTTCTGGTCCATAAAATAGGAGATAATAAAGCAGCCCCATGTGGTTGTGGTGAGAATCAAATAAAGACCCACACATGAAATACCCACTCTCAGGAATGATGCTCTCTAAGCCAGTGTCTGGGTTGGAGCCTCTGTCTCACCTGTCTTCAAGCACTAGGACACCGTGGTGTCCATTCCCAGAACTTCCATTTACAGATGTCACCTCTGAATTGCAGGAGGTTTTAAAATAGTATAGTTGCGGAGAAAATGGTTACGAGGCACAAAAAGGATCACAAGGGAGGCCAGGACCTCAGGTTGTACTTTTTCCGGCCACTCCTTTCCATGCATCACATCATTGATAACCTCATTTAGTTTGTTTTAGGCCTGGAGACTAAGTTCTGAAGAGAGCTACTGGACACTAGACACCAAGGCAAATGCTACTGTATGACATATAAGTTTCTAAAAGGCATTTTGATAATTTAAAAAGAGTCAGTGAGGCAGATAAATAGTAATCGTGGGGATGCCAGACCATTCAAAAGCAATTCTGGAGATAGAGGAATGGCTTGGTGGTAGAACACTTGCCTACTAGCATGCATGAGACCCTGGTTCTAATTCACAACAGCACAAAAAGAGGTACCTTTTTCATTTGGTGTCTTTTTTAGTATCTGCTTCTTCCATGTTTGGTTCCCAGGAGGCTAACAGTCAGCACCTACTTTTCATATGATTCTGTAGGAGTGGTAGACATGGTTCCTTTTGTTAAACCACTATTCTATCCAGAGTCATAAACAGTACATAATGAAGGCCAGATGAGTGACTGGTCTTAGCAAACAAACAAATTAATAAACCAAACATTAATTTCTGAAGAGGTACATAGTAGATACTCACTTAAATACTGAGGGCCAGCAAGATGCTTGCATGGGCAAATGTACTTACAAACAAGCCTGACAACCTGGGTTAGATCCACGGGGTCCACATGGTAGAAGAAGAGAACCAACTCCCCTATAAACTGCCTTCTCACCTCCAAGCATGTGCTGCAGCACACTATCTCCAAATAGATTAACAAATGTAATAAGAAAAATGAATGAACTGGGTGAGGAAAAATCCAGTGTGTACTAAATCAATTTTTGGGGAAAAACAGTATACTACCTAGCTAAAGCACAGATTTCATGCAGGGAAATGGTGTAAAACGTTGTCAGGCTGGTACCTAAGGCCGGATTTTGATTTAAGATAGGTTTATTATGTCACTATGTTGGGGGACATAGAAACTTGAGCCAAGGAAACTAATGTGAAAAATGATAATTCTAATCCTCTGAATTAATAAAGAAATGATAGGTATTGGTAAATGGCTTGTGAGAAATGATGAGGAAAGGAGGGTCATTAAATGTGATGGGGGGCTATTAGAAGCCACTATGGGGTACCTCAAGGTTTGAGTCACTAAGAGGATGGTGGTAGTATTATCAGAAATTAGAAGTAGAACAGGTTACAGAGAACTATTTTCAGCTAAGACAAAAGAATTCCATTTTAGATGTCTCCAAATGGGGGTGTCTAGCAATGTTAGAGATGTAGTCCAGGAGCTCTGAAGCTAAAGTGGGGTTGCTCAAAATTCAGATCCTAGCCTTCTTCTCTCTATGGTCACTACCAGACATTTCCTGTACCCCATTTCCTATCTTGGCTTCAATTATGATCAGAATAGGGGAATTCCCATGGAATCCAAGGAAGAGGAACCAAGGAGAAAGGATATGCTTTCTGCTGTATGAGAGACTGAGGAGACTGAAGCTCAAGGCTATATGATTGGGAGATCAAGAGAGAACTGTCATTTTCAAGATGTGTTTTTGTCAACTGGAGATATGTGGGTGGGTGGGGAAATAGGCTGCAGGGAATTTAGAGTCAGGGGTAGTGGTTGTGCACCATTGGCAGTAAAAAGAAGACAAGAAAAGGATAGCTGGAAAGGAGCATAGAAGACCCCCAAGCTTGGATCATTTCTCTATTGGAACTGCTTAAGGTCACCATTTACCACCTCAGCAACTAAAATATTTGCTCTCCTCCAGTTTGATCTCTTTGCAATACTTGACATAGCTGATCCCATACCCTTTCCATATTTCTGAATTTTCATCTGTAGCTTTTGTAATATTCTCTACAATCTTCTTCCACATTGACTATTAACTCTCGTTCAATGTATCTTTTGCTCCTACCCATATCCAATAGTGTCTTCTAAGACTTTGACCTTGACGATCTCTTTCTTTAGAGAGCACTTTCATTTAAGCCGAGTATTCACAGAACTTTCACATTCAGCTATTTACCAGGTAAACTTCCAAATTTGTTTATGGTGTGTGTGTGTGTGTGTGTGTGTGTGTGTGTGTGTGCGCGCGCGTGTGCAAGCTCATATGCTCATGTGCTCGTATGCATGTGAACGCATATTCACTTGTGTGTGAGTTATATTGGTTTTACTTGCTTGTCCTTAATCCCATGTGGTGCCTGGATTGAATTCATGTCTCCAGAGTTGGCAGCAGAGTTCTTTTTACCATTGAGTCACCTGGCTGACTCCTAGCTTACTGTTTCAACTTTGTCTTTCTGAAATGGTTTTTATACTTCATACACAAATTGGATTCTCTCAGACATTAGTTTCTTGACCCCTTAGCACATAAGCTCGACACCAAATCTCATCATCTCTTTTGAAACATCTCTGGAATATAACCCTTTTATGGTGATGCTGGGATCAAACGCAGGAGAGCCCCCCCCTCAACTCCATGTATTCACTGTGCTTTGAGCTACACCTCTAGCTCCTCTAGAGTCCTTCCTTACTCTTCGTTTCTTTGCCACCAGACTCAAACATTTCTACCTAACATTACTGCAACCGATTCCTGGAGATTCTCCCCAACTCAGGTTCTACTTCTTCTAACCCCTGTTTTCTAAGCAGAATAACCTAGTCAGTGTTCTGAAATACCTATTACAGTGTCACTCCCCCATGCATAATCATTTGACCACTCTTTAGAGCTCCTGACACTACAGCTAAGCTCTTATGTGCACCCAGGAAAGCATGGATAGAGAATCATAAATTTAAGTCCTATCAGACATCATCTGACCTAACTTGCTATCCAATACAGGAATTAGTATTCAGCATTCTTTCTGACTCACCTTAGAAGGACCACTAGGTCATGGGGCCTTTTCTAATTCACTCTTTATATTCAAATCTATTCTTTACTACTTCACTTGTATTCCATCCCTTCAAGTCAGTGTGATTTCTTCTTAGTTCCTTTCTGCAATGAATTTGGTTTTATGTTCCTATCTTCAGCCATTTGCTTTGGCAAATGTCTGCTTGTCACCTTTCCATGTTCATAACAGTCTGCTTATCATTCAAGGCTATCTCATCTTTCATGCATGACCTCTTTCTTGAATTTTTCATCTTAAACTTCTAGTTAACTTATAGCTACCACTCAGTTTCACACTTATTTGCTCTGCATGTGTTAATTTTATTCTCATATCACAACCAGCAGAATGCAAGCTCCTTATAGGGACAAACCCCTATAATAAGCCCATATATTTCTCACGGGCTTACCTTGCACAGGAAAAGGCAGAGGGCAGATACACATGAGCAGCCTTCAGGCGAGAGAGGTAAAGCTGCACAGCAAGTCAGTGACCAAGTGTGTAATTAGAAATCATAGCACCATGCTGGGTGTGGAGGTGTTCACCTGTAATCCCAGCAATGAAGAGGGTGAGGCAGAAGGATCCTGAGTTCAAAGCTGTCCAGGGAGACATAGTGAGAGCCTGTCTCAAGAAATAAAGGAAAAAAACAAGAAGGCTTGGGCCCAGTGCTAATGTGCATGCCCAAAACCAAAACAAAAGCATAGACAGAAAAAGAACAGCAAAAACAAAGAAAATCATAGCTCCTGATGATTCTTGGAGCTGCAATTCTGATACATATGGGCTACACATGGGTGTTTCTGGGCAGGTCCATGTCTTAGGCCAGAAAACATCCTTCTTGAGCTTGAGAAACAATGAGAATTACCTCGGTAGTCCAGGGCACGGGCAGCTGGGACCTCTTCTGCATATACTTCATTGTAGCTTTCATCTGGATAGTAGCCTGAGCCTAGAGTGAGGAAGAAAATATTAAAATATATTAGTTTCTCACTCAAGTACTTTGTAGTACCCGCACTCCTCTCTTTTTCCCCCTGAGGACTTGGCACTTCATGTTAGAGCAGCCAAGTGATTTGTAAAGCTGCAGAACTACTGTGGATGAGCGTGAGCTCACAGACAGCAACCTCAGACAAGTGAGGTGTGGTGGACGCTCACTGGTTGCCCCAGAAGCCTTTGAAAAACAAAAATAATTGAACTTCTGAACTGTCAATCCTGTCAATCATTCACAACTATAAACGACCCATTCCCCTGACACAGTTTACTAGTCTTGGTGAGACACTGATAGCCAAGCTCTAGGGATGGACTATTGTCCCAGCTCTGAGGAAATAATAGTGCCTAAATGTCTTCTCCAGTGACAGACATTCACACAGTTCTCAGAGGGAAATGATATTTCTAGCTCTCACTAGCCTGTAGGGCATATTAAGTACCTGATTGCTATTGTTGCGGTGGCATGCCAAGGCAGAGATGGATGGCTTAAAAGGCAAAAGGGAGTTAGAACTCTTTCATAAGCACCTTATTCTGGCTTGGATTAAAAGAGAAGTCAGAGTAAGGTTTGTTTGTTTTTCAGTGCTAGAGATTGAACACATGTCATGCAACTGCTCTAATACACTCACTAAGTTTCCTTTTCCAAGGCAGAGTCCTTTGGATAATTTCCTCTTCTTCCAGTTAGGAGCAGCTTTCAAAGTGAGCTGCTGAACTAGAAAACATTCCCAGTCTATCTACTTCCATTCAGTTAAGTGGCACAGTCTGTAGTGGTGGCAGGTCTGCGGCTGTCTGGGAGACTAAACAGCATGTTCCACCAGACGCAGGAAATCGGTCATAAGTATGAACTAATTGGAAAACAATTTAGTTCTTTCCGTAGCAAAGTTTCCGGAAGGCCTTCAGTAATGCCCCTGAGCTCTACCGCGTGTGCAGGAACAGGGCAGCCAGCCATGCTGTGGTCTGAAGACAATTCTCCATTTCCAGGAGAGGGTGTGCTTCCAGGACAGGGCTGGGCTTTAGAGCTGGAGGCCTTTGACCTACGTAAACACACAGACCATAAGCTCATGGCCTTTTCTTGGGCAGAGGTGCAGGGCCTCCTACAGTAAATGGTGGGGCAGCAGGCAAGATGATGAAGTTCCTTGACTCCCCAGGGCTCAGGCTAAGGAGTGTGTGTGTGTGTGTGTGTGTGTGTGTGTGTGTGCTTGCGTGTGTGCCTGGGAGGTGGGGGTGGGGGGTCGGGGTGGGGTGAGTGTCAGTTCAATTGAGTAAACATGGAGATGGATCAAATTGCAAGTTTGACTTATGAAATCATGTCCTTGTTGGTTGACCTTCATTCCAAAGGAAAGGGTTCACTTTTTCTCTTCAGTTTTGCTATTTTCACATTTCAGTGTTTCTGACTTTCCTTTATTTCTCCTTAGGTCCCTTCTTATTCCCTTTCCCACATGGGAGGTTTGTTTGTGCTGCATGGGATCCTTGTCGGCTGTTTCGGTTTAGCCTTAGCCTCAATCCCTCACAGCTCCTGTAAACAGGAGACCAGATGTGTTTGGTTCCCTAAGTATTAGGTCTCCCCACCAGCAGAGCTAGCTGGTGAAGAAATCCTCACCAGGGAACAAACAGCTGTTCGCCAGAAGAGACTGCGGGGTATCAATAAGTCTATGTCTGGATAAAATAATGTCAATGGCAACGTAGCTCCTACTCTGTAGAGCACACACTACCTCATTATGTCACCATAACATCGCAACTGAGTACACACCATTAATGTTCTCCTAAGTATAGACACAGAAGCTGACTCAGAGCAGAGGAGTTGCCCAAGGTCTCCTAGATAGTATATTGCAGACTAAACCTCGCCCACGCCTGTTTGAACTCTATGGGCCAGACTCAGATAAGTTCAAATGGTAAGAGGAGTGTTTTGACTTTGTCCAGCAGAGATGAAGAACCCAAATCTGTCTTGCAATCTAGCATTTTTTACTGTGGTGAATGGGGTTGGGGGTGGGGGAGACCGTAGGCCACCATGCATTTTATGCCGTTCCAGAATTGCAGGAGATGTGGGAAAACTGAGGGGAAAACTCAATCACATAATTATAGTGTCCAACAAAGTGCAAAGGTAGTGAAACCAGTGCTAGGTTTCTTTTGTACCAAGAATGGACTTGGGTTCTTAAGCACTTCGGCTTAACCATGTCTCCTAGTTGCCTATTTTTGAATATTTTATGCACATGTTGGGATTCTGAAGTGGGATATAAGAGTGAAACTATATAGAAGCCTCTACATCATTCCACTGGCTTGAACACCATTTCCCAGTTCCTTTGCATCAATCAGTGTTTACTTACTATGTGGTCCATTACTGGTTCCTTCAAATTCCACAGCCAAGTGGGACCTTCTAAGTCCAGCCCTTCATGAATGTATGGTTGGAAAGAAATTTGATAATTGAAGATGATGTTAAGAGCCACATTAATGTCTGTCTTCTGATGACAAATACAGCCTGACTCCCTGAAATGTACAGATACTCCGGTATACATTTTTAAACCCACTCTGCTTCATGCATGCTCCTAACATTTTCCACTCTCTGTTGATTTTTTCTGGAATCATTTTATCACTTATCCTAAGTCCACACTTGGCTGCTCTTTTTGTGCCATTCTTATTTGACCATAAAGACAAACAAGAGAACAAAATAGTCCTTGGGGCATAGGCAATATATAACTCATATTTGTTGAATGAACGAATAAATGAACAAATGAATGGGCAAGTGGAGACACACCCAGTGGTTGAGCTAGCATTGAAAGGAAGAGTCATTAAGTCTCCAAATATCTCCTATCACGTAGCCTTCTAAGAAGGCTTGCAAGACTGCCAGAGACCTCAGCAGCCTGGGTTCCTCTCAAACAGTGTCGACTGTGGTGATTCATGTAGAAGTGAGGTGTGCCTGGTTTGCAAACAGCTCTCTGAAAACCTCATATGAAGTTAAGCATTTTTAATTCCCTGTCTGGGAAAAAAAAAAAAAAAACCTCTAACATTTCGGGCTTTAATGAGTTTTATACAGGTGTTTAAAATTGGGGTTTTGAACCATTGGATCTCCACCCCCTCAGTTCTGTGGTCTTTTGAGTAGATTTTGATCTTCCGTACTTGAACTGAAGCCAGTGGTGTTTGGGGAGAACAGCTGCATATTTATCTCCTGAAGACTTTGGGGCTCTTTTAGCCCCAAACAGTGTGCACTTTGCCAAGGGCTTGATTTGAATTTCTTCAGCTGAATGTCAGCCCTTGTGCCTCACCCCCTACAAAGCCAGGTTAAGCCAAAGGGGGGAAGAAGCTTGCATACTTGTTTGAAAGCTGGATGCAGCTGTTTCCAGACAAACAGAGCTGCTGCCAAAGGCCTCTACCAGGAGCTAGGGGTCTGTGGAAAATTTTAGCTGCAATGAATGTGGCTGTGGTGGTTGCCGTTTGTTATTTACTCATCTCTGGATATTTTCCTAGCCCCATTGGTTGGGACTGTCTCATTCCCCAACTCTCTCCAGCCCCTATGAGGGCAGACACTGCAGGCCACAGAATATTCTTAGCACTTGAAATGCCACTGGATCCCAGTCAGAAACCTCTGTATGGTGGTTCACTATCCTTTCCTTGTCCACCCCGCCCTTGTACTCTACCCCCTCTCTTCCTTAGTCCATTCTTGTTGTCTTGCTATGTCTCCTGGGGGTGAAGACTTCAGGAAGCTGTGTCCTTTCTGAAATAAGGAGTGAGCCAAAAGAAACTGGGGATTCTAATTAAGAGAATGTGATATGTATTGTCATTGACCGTGTTTGCCAAAAAAAAAAAAAAAAAAAAAAAAAAAAAAAAAGGCTATACAAATCCTATAGATAAACTCTGGGAGGAAGAGAAGAAGAAAGGGGGGAAGTCTGGTTGATTCTTGTTCTCTCTGAGTATACTACCTGCCGCTCTTATTTTTTCCATATAGATACATGGTCTGAGTCCTATTTTGTAGTCTTGACAAGGAAATTTGACTCAGGAAAGAATTCATGTTAATAAAGCTTTGGCTTATTAAAAACATCTTAGAAAAAAGTTTTCAGTGGGCTCTGGATAGTTTAGTCTAGGTAGTTTAGGCAAGAGAACTTGCCTCATATCTGTGAGACTCTACGTTTATTCCCCTGTATAGAAAGTAAAACATAAAACAAACAACCAAACACACAGTCAAACCTAAAAACCCCATTGTTGTCAGGAAGTTAAGTGAAGAGGGCAACTGGAAAAAAAAACAAAGCAGGAAGCAATGTCTCAATGGCCGTGCTGTCTCACTCTTTCTCTTTTATGTCAGCACAGCCTATTGTCAAATAGCTCTTGCTAGGATGCCTCATGGGCCTTGATTGGTAGCCCTTTTTTAATGTTTGGCCATCTTTATTGCCACATAACAGGTTTTTTTTCTGTGAGTCTAAGGGATCTCTCCTTATAGTCTAATTCTTCCCTCTTCTAAGTGTTGGTGCAGCTCTTGACCTCCCTAGAGACGGACAAAAGTTCACAGAACTTACCTGCATTCCATGTTGGTGTCACTGCTGGCATGAGGAAGAGCAGCAGTGAGAGAGAAGCTCTTTGAGTCAGTTGACCAGCCATTCTTGACAGGGAAGCCTCAGGAGACAAGAATAGGGCTGTGTGGCCAGAAATATCAGGGAAAGGGAAAATGACTTTCAGAGCCAGCTATGAACTCCCAAAAGTGAGAAGCAGATATATGGGATCTGTGAGGAAGAAGAATTTAACATTAATCAATTCCAGTTGTGTAATCTGGTTCCTAAACCTTCCCTACTTCATAGGATAATAAGACTTCTTTGGATTTATGGTTCCCTTTTCTCCCAGCAGGAAGAGGAGGGCATTAAGCAACTAAATCCTCAACTTACTCTGGTGCCATCAAGTACAAATACTGTATGGTCCAAGATACAGGGAGGGACATTGAAGTTCCAAGACCGGGAAAATACTAACATTAAGTCCCACAAAACTAGGAGGGGAATCTGGAGATCTAAAGGCTGCTAGCTAGGAATTTTGTCCACTCAGTATTTCTTAACCACGAATCTGGGAAAGCATTAACATACGTGGTCTAAGACCTTGATCTCTAGAGCGAGGCAAATCTGAATGTGAATTCAGTTCTGTTACCAATTAGCAAATTAGGTAACTTCTCTAAACCTTTGTTTCTTCACCTATTAAACAAGAACAACAGTACCTCCCTCATGGAATATATTAATTGCCTGCCACAGAGGGAAACAATCAGATTGTTTTGATACTATCATTACTAACTTCACATCGGACGACACAGGGCGTTTCCTTTCTCTCTAGCCTCCTAGGCACTCCCTATAGCTCTGCTCTGTTCTTAGCTTTGGGTTTTGAGGCTGAGTGGTTTGATAGTCACTTCTGGCTTTCAAGTCCGGTCTACCCCTCCAGTTTTGCCCTGCTGAACTAGCAGGAAGGCAGAGAGGTTGAAGAGGACTCAGTGATGCCCACAAAGAGAGTATGGGCCAGCTCCTATTGTTGCCTCATTTTCCCTTCTGGGGAAAACTTGACACTAAAGAGACGAGATGAGAGAATGCTGTGGTGCTACTGGACCAAACACTCCCCAAGTAGCAGTATGAAAAGTTGCTGCCCATCATTGTCAACTGGTCCCTGGACCATTCAACAAGTGTCTATTCACCCACATGCTTTCCTTGCAATGCCATGCTCAGAGGAGGAGTCAGTATCAGAACTGAAGAAACAAACAAAGCAACCAACAGACGAAACAACAGCAGAAACAACAACAAAAACAATACCAGATTCTGGGCATAATTCTTAAAGGGCCATCTGATAAAGCCAAAAGTTCATTTTCTAAACCATCACTCCTTAGCTTTAGATCTAGAATGTCTATGAAGGTAGGGTAGAGAAAAAGTGAGAGTAAGGAATGGAGGTAAAGAAAGTGGAAAGCTGTAGTAAGGATGCTCTCAAAACAGGAAAATCTGATGGAGATAAAGGAAATCGATGGACTAAAGCACCAAGTGACAACAGAAAAGGAGATTTAATAAAGAGCCAGGGAAGTGAGCTAATCTCTAACCCTTCTCCCTTATCCAACCCCAAACCAATTCCTTTGCTGTGAAATAAAGGTTTTCCTGTGTTAGTCCCATACTCTTTTTGAGCCTATAACCTCTCTCCTGCCCACCTCTTCCCTAATCTCAGACTGAAAAATTTGACTCACCGGAGGGAGCCATCCTTCTGCTGGAAACTGAGAAGAGAGCAGGAACATGCATCTGCAGCCAGCACAAATGAAAACAGCATATGATCCGATTTCATTTTTCAAAAAGTTTCTTTTCCACCACCAGCCATATCATCTATGTCCCGTGTCTTTTGACTTCTCCACAGCTGTGAGATGGGGCAGCACAGTGTCAGGGATTAAGTGCAGTACTTACCTGTTTTTTTTATTTTATTTTTTTGTGGTCTCCTTCTCTCTCCTCTTTTTCCTTGCTCTCTGCTCCTCTCATCAGTCGGGGAGAAAAAAAACCTTCTACTTTAACATTCTTAGAACCAGTGGCTCCTGGTCTGTCAGGGCCTCCGGGACTCTGGTAACACTGCCCAGATGTTAGGACGTTTGCATCTGCCAAAAGTTGTCTTAAAGCTATATTATCCCTCAAAGCTATAGTTGTTACTGCCAGAGAAAAGAGCTCTAGAGAGGTGGGGGGGTGGGGAAGAAACAGGAGGATTTGAGGAGCTGGGGCTGCCTGCTGCAGAATAGGGGAACTGTGAAGGACACTGGCCTCAAGCTCTGGGTGTAGTGATGACTAACAACAGGCTTCCAGAGATGTGTTCTGGGGAGCACTGCATTTTATGACTCAGCATGACATCAGGATTGAATGAAAAGGAATTTCACTGACTCCAGAGAGGGGAAGCATGTAGCTGACTTTAACTTTTCCCTAGGGATGTCCCCCTATAATTCCTTAGTTCTCTCAAATTCACAATTGCTTTGCCATGTGTATGATACAGGACCAGACACACTTTGAAACCTTCTTATCAGTGACTTAACTTCTTTCTTCTTAGAAAAAAAAATTTTTTCATACAATGCATCATGGTCACATTTTCCCCTCCCCCAATCCCTCCCTTATTCTCCCCACCTTCCTACCCACCCAACTTTATTTTTTTCTCTCTCTTTAAAAAACAAACAACATCTTTGCCATACATTTCTGATAAGATTGTTTCCAAAACAATATCATGCGTGTGTGTGTGTGTGTGTGTGTGTCTGTGTGTGTGTATGTATGTGTGTATACAGTGTAGGGCATCAAACCTGGGGCTTTTTACATGCTCTGTGAGTACTCTATCACTGAAGTATACCCCTGCCTTACCACTTACATGAAGAATCAAAATTAATTCCCCATACTATAAATGGAGGGGGAAGTGTGTCCAGTGAAGCTTTTCTGGAAGAGTGTTTAAATAAAGCTAAATAATCTGTGCATATCAAGTTGCTATCCACTGCTAAGCTGTCATTCAGCAGTCTTAGATGGAGGATCATTCTTTTCTTCACTGAGCAAGCTTTCTTAGTTTTATTGTCTGGTAATGACATTATTCATACATAGTATAGACCACCTTATGCCCTTTTTCTATGCACAGTTAACATTACTGTCTCTTAAAAAGTCAGTTTAGATGAGTCTGGTGGCACACACCTAAAATTCCAGCACTTGGGAAGCTGAAGCGGGTGAATTGTGAGTTCCAGATTAGCCTAAGCTGCAGAGTAAGTTCTAGGATAGCCTGGGATAGATGGGTTAGCCTATGTACATGGGTGTGACATTGCTATTGTATTCATGAATCTTCAGCGGTGCTGGCTATGTGCACAAGAACTGCATGAAATTGGGCTCTCTGACATCCCATCACTGATAGGGAAGGAGGCTGTTAGGTGCAACCTCTCCCCAAAGTGGCAGTTTATGTAGGGTTGCTGGGGAAAGGAAGTTATATTCTTGAATGTTGCAGGCACTGGTAAGTTGCCTTCATTCATAAACAACTCCCCATTCATGCTCATGCAGGCAACCCTAATTAAATGAACTGACTCACAAAGAAGACATGAAAGTAGAGCAGGGACTTGTTAGGAACAGAAAGGAATTTGGGATGAAGGGTGAGGTGATAAGAAGGGGTAATTTGTGGGGAATACAATCAAAGTACATCCCTTTACTTTGAAAACCTTAGTTTTCCTTTTTGAGAAGTTCATACATGAGCACTGTATTTATGTAATATTCACTCTCCTCTTCCCTTTCTTGAACTCTTCCATGCCCTCACAACTCCCTCTCAAATTCATAACCTCTTGTCCAATCCCAAGTGTTCAGTCCTAAATGTTTTATGTAAATAATGTACGCATGTAGCAAAGTACTTTTTATATCTGTATAAAATTCTGAAAGAATCAATATTCTTTCGCAAAGAAAAAAATCAGTAGTTGTAGATAAAAAAGAAAACTGCTCTGTGTATAAAAGAACAGCTGTAACATCTTCTTGATCATCAAAGGAAGAATTAAGTCTGTAGTTATACAAAGTTCATTAGTATGCCTGACATCTATTTCATTTCCAAACCACCAACTTTATACATGTACTGAATATCTACCACGGGTTCAAAAGTATGGCACAATACAGAAAAATAAAAGACATGATTTTGCCTCATTATTTAATAAAAATTTCAAGTATCCACTGTGAAAGGGTAGTGGGCAGAATGAAAGATAAAACAGAATAAAGATAAAAAATTTCTGACATCCTGATATCAATTTATAATGTATTCGACAAATACATATTGAGCATCTACTATGTGCCACATATTACTCTAGACAGTTGAAAAACTTCAGTGAACAAAATAGAAAAAAAAATCACATCAAACAAACATGTGCTTAATGACCATTGAATGTGTTCAGGGAATCCTTGTTGCTCAGATCAAATAAGATAGGCATCAGTGATGTGGTATTGAGCAAGGGATGTGCTTTCTTTGATCTTATAGAGCTTGCATCCTGTTGCCAGAGAATTTATGTGAGCATAGGAGAGAAGGTGGCTCAGACAATTGGAAAACAATACAATACCAATAGCAATAAAGTACCAAAAACTATACTGTAGTCTCTGTGGACTCTAGGAAGAGGCCCGAGGAAAGGGGGAGAGGGTGGAAGGATTAGGCTTTTTCTATTTTCAGGCAAAGGAAATGACATAAAATGGAGTCCTCTGTTAGGTTGGGGTGCTGATGAGTAAGATGGTTCTGGGAGTCATGGGAAACAAAGGCTAGGGCCAGAAGAGCCCAAGTCACAAGTAGGAAAAGTGAATATATGGACTTTCTGTCTCTCTCTCTGTGTGGTGGGGGGCAAAGGCAAAAATAATAATTTTTTTAACCAGGTTGCTTGCTCCTTAAAATAACTCCTTTACTGGCACTGGCTCTGGCTCCCACTTAGCATAGAGAACAGTCTGAGCCTTTTGGCATAACCCCGCATGCTTTACTGTCCCTTTACAAGGAAGCCCACATCTGACTTCAGCCCAAATTGGGGGCATTCGTCTCATTACTCTTCATTACCAACACACTGACTTTTGATCCTTACCTCTGACACTTTTGTGATCTTGCACACACAGAATTCCTTCATAAATAACCCCCCACACACATACTTTTCTTGGCCTGTTGATAATTGTATCTCCTGGGAAGCTCCAGCTCAAGCAGTCAGAGGGAGTTAACTTTCCTCCTTTTTTCTCCCACAGCACGATTTTGCATACACCTCAATTCCTACATACATGTCACACTTATGGCCATTGACTTCTGTCTAACCCCTAGTAGACTGTGAGGGCCTAGTGGACCATGCTCTTATCTCCAATCTTCTTTATATTTCCAGCACCCAACAGAGAGCCTGGCCCAGGCTAGGATGAGGGTGATTCAGAAGGCCTCATGAAAGTTGGGACATATGTGAGGGGACAACATTCCTGTGGAGCACAAGGATGCGGGTTTTGTGCCCCACCCAGAACAGCTGGTGTTACACACATGCACACACACACACGCACACACACACACACATGCACTTCTGCAACACCTACTTTATGTGAAAAATACTATGTTAGATACTCTGGAGTATATAGTTAAACAAAACCACTTCTTGTGTTTGATTGGAAGAAGATGAGAAACCAACAAAATACATGCTACATTTATTAAAGTTCAATATTGTTAGGGTTTCTATTCAGATTGAACGGAAATGGAAAAGTGCCCTGGTAATTGGGAGCCCAGGGACCACACAGCTCTGAGGTGGGAAGGTGTCCCCAATGTTGCAGCTCTGAAGGGAAATGTCCCTGGCTGAGCTGAGGTATTCTTGCTTCTGGCTGAGCTGAGGCATTCTTTTTCTGGCTTCTGGCTCAGCTGGGGTATTCTTCACACATCTTCTCTCAGTGGTTGCCTCCACTTGGGAAGAAGGCAGCAGCCAAAGCTGTGCACCCCCACAACACTCTCAGTAGAGACCAGAAGGCTGCTCCCTGAAGGGGCGAGCCTCCCAGGGTGGCCTGTGATTGGTGGGATTTTTTTTTGCCCTTATTTGGCAAGTCGGGAGTGGGTTGAGGGGCTCAGCTTAGGACCATTTGTTAGTTGGGGTGCTTCTGTGCTACTCTGCCAGGTTGAGGGACCCTGCAGCCATCTGAGAGTGGAGTCTCTGATAGTCCCAGGAGGGAGCTTTCTTATGGGGCATCTCAAGTCCCAGAGCTCCCTGGTCTTGCAGAGCCAGACTCCCTCAAAGGGAAAATATGCTGGCTCCCCAGTGGTCCTTGGCACTATTTGGGGTTCATGGTGGACACAAGGGGTTGTGACTGGGGCCCTGGGGCTCCCAGCAGGGTGGCAAGGGAGGCAAGCAACAGCCCTGAACAACAGTTGGCAGCAGGAGGGGCTAGGCTTTCTAGGGAAAGTCAGATTTGCTCCCTGGCAGAAAACACAGATAACTATGAGGTGCCATTTGGGCTAGAAGCAGGCAGCCAGCAGCCCAGTCCTCAACTTGGTCTGCCTGCTGCCATGGCCCCTACAGGGCCCACTATGAAGCAGTCCAAGGTCAGCCTAGGCAGTTTGACTCTTTGGCACTTGGAGGAGAGTTGGGCCTGGCAAGGGGATGGGGCTGAGGCTGAGCTCCCTCCACATAGAGGGGTCCGCAGAGCCCTGGCTGTGGACCATGAGGGGAGCAGGACCCAGGCCAGGTTCCAAGAATAGAAGGGCATGTCAGATGTGGAGCTCTCCACCGACATAGGAGCCCTGTGCTGTGGGCTGTGTGGGGGCCAAGCCCTCCAGAAGCAGGAGCCCTGGGTTGTAGACTGTGTGTATGGGGGCAGGGCCTTCCAGACAGAAAATATCTGGGAGGTGCTTTTTTAAATTTTTATCCTATGTGTTTAGCTCAGAGAAAGGGAAGGCGTGTTAGAAAAAGGATAAGGAAATGAAAATGCTAAGGTTATGTGAATAAGAGATAAATTGTACTCTGACCTTTTACTGGTTTCACAGACAGATAGGAATGCCTGAAGATATTATGTAGCAGCTCAGATTAATTTCCCTGTTTTGTGACAGCGCAATACTGGGATGATTTAGACAGTTTTTTAAATTTAATTTAAATAGTCCTTGAGTAACTAATATGCTATTGCTTCTAGACCAGTCATGGTCTTATTTAACCGTGTGCTAAACATGGATTGGCTGAAAACTGGATGAGGTCATCAATTGAACATTATGTCCTAGGTACTCAGAGGGTTTAAAGAAGCACAGTGGTCCTGGCTTACAGGCTCTTCTGTAGTTTCTGAACATCGAGGCAGCAGGATGTAGAGTAGGTGAGTAGGTACTACAGTAACTGTCTAACAGTCAGTTAGTGACAGTCTGCATTAACATCAGAGTGTGGTCAGACTACAAGTACTAATGTTAGAGGGCTGGGAGGTGGGAGGGGGAACATTGTCACTGAGTTGGGGTGAAGGTGGACTTTGAATAGAGGAAATAGCTTTAATGTTCAAAGGTTGGCAGAGAACAAGTCTTGTTCATAGGATAATCCTATTGGCTTGATGTGGAGCAAACAATTCATGTTGGCAAGGCAGTAGGGAATGAGTTAAGATTTGTTTGAAGGTTTAATAGGGCTGGGGATTGGGGTGCCACAGAGGAGGTATGGCTTAAAAGTGAGCTCTTGTTTATGATGTTTCCCATGCCTGATGTCTGCCAGAGAAAACCATTTAAACTTAATCTTGAAGGTTACAGGAATTTGATAGGAAAGAGACACATATCTCTACTGAATGTTGAAAGTAACACAAGTAGCAAAATATTTAAGAAAATATTGCATTTTTGGCATCAAGTGTATTCTTCTTGCTCAAAATAACAGATTGAACTGGAAAAAAAGATAGATTGGACTCTGTGCCTTACTATTTGTGACAGTGTTACTACTTAGGTGGTTGGACAGTTGGAACAAAGGCAAAAGCAAAACCTGAACCCTCCCTCCTCCCCAAGAGCAAGGTGGAGCTGGGGGCAGCAGGCCTTTACAGGGACTCTGCAGAGCACCCATTTGTCATTAAAAGTTTGAGCAGCAACAATCTTGCTTCCATCTGAATCAAAACAGCTGTTTGTTTACATTAGGCATGTCTCACTTCAGAGAGCACTCTGTGTCTGATGAAGGAAACCAGGGTATGCTAGGTTTAGTTTTAGACAAGTTACTTAGTCTCTTTTGAACCTGGTTTTTCAGCTGTAAAGTGAGGAGAGTAGAAGTCTTGAGTTTATAATAGTTTTTGTGATGTAGGGAGGAGGTAGCATATCAAGGGCTTAGCAAGAGTTGTTGGTACCTGGTGCCCAGGATTACATTCAAATGAAGCCTATGTTAAGTTGCTTTAGATGGGCTTTAGATCCAGACCACAACCTAGCTTTGAACTAAACAGAACTTCTGGGTTTGGTGGCAGGGTAGGAGAGAAGTGAGTGTAGCAAGACAGGAGGTAGTGGTACAAGGTGTTGTGGCCATAGGAATATTAATTTCCATGTCAGCTTTTCGGTTTAGTTTTGGCACTGACTGTCCCTTCAAACAAAGCAGCGTTGTGAGTGGCAGAGGAAGGGAGAGAAGGAAAGTCAACACATTCTTGGAAAAAAATGTGCCCTTTAGCTTTAGCTGTTTTTATTTTTGCTTCAGCCACAGAAATATTATTTTGCTTTCAGGCTTACAGTGAAAATCCTTCAGAGGAAACTTCTTTTTAGGATGACAAGGAGTTAGGAAGCCTTCCCTTGATGTTTATTGTGTTTAATACTGGAATCCTCAGACAGGGTCAGTTAGCCTAAGAATGAGCTTTGCATAGTACTTACAGCCCATTCCCCCTAACTGCCATACTGTAGCTATGGTAAACATGCTTAAAAGCAGAATGTCTACTATGTTTCCTCATGATACCTCAAAGTATTTATAGGAGTAGTTCTCCTCCCCCCCCCCCACAAACACACACACACACACACACACACACCACACACACACACACCACACACACACTGTTTCCCATGCATTTGTGTATTATGCCTTTGTAATTTTGGGATAAAATTGAGTATAAGGCCTAGCAATGAGATACCTCATTTTCTAAGAGAATTTCCTTGGACTGCTGACATCTGGTTGGATGATATAGGAACTGGTCCTAGGTCAATATTTAAAGCACAGGAAAGCTTTTCATGATCAAGTCAATGGAACTTTCCTATCCTCTGGTTCTGTAGCAGCATATATTTCAAGCAAAGTTTCAAGTAGAAAAATCTGGGGATCCACTTAGCTTCCATGAATATAACTGGGCTGTTAGGTCTGTATTGATGATGTGGTAGATTGGATATGGACTGATATTGCCATCTAACCCTGTAGTGATAGCACACAACCACCACTACTTTCAGAGTCTGCATTTTAAATTAAGAAATCAAACCTCAGTATGCCTTTTGTGATGTAACAGCGTAGATCAATATGTTCATAATACATAACACCAAAGCAAGTACTTATACACATGATTCAGGAGAAAATAGCTTACTTGATTTTCACATTTTAAATGTCTGAATATCTAATTACAAAACTTTACTGCTATACATCATCTATACATCACTGTATAGACAAAGGAACATTTGTATAATTGGTGTTTGTTCAACTCAGAGTTTTCCAGAGATTAACGCTTTCTCAAGAAAGGGGTGTATTTTTTATGAAGGAAGCAGGAATATATATCAATCAATATATTGACAGTGAGTCATTGTACCTAGTAATACTTTCTTTTTTCCCTCCTTGATTACTCCATTTCTAGAAAGAAAACAGTAGGTAAATGAACTAAAACATTAGAGTAAAAGGGAGAGTGCCTATACCACTTCATTAATTCATTTATATTTATGTACATTTTATATAAGTACTATGAACCCGATTAGAAGATGTCCCTACCCTGTGATTCCCATGAGAAGCAAAAATCATATCCGAGTGGAAGGCAATCTGATTTTTGATTTTATTCTTTTCTTTTAGGACTCTAGGGACCTGGAGGCTGGACCTTCCAGCACTGCGGGCGGTGATAGACAATTTATGATGAAGTAAAAGAAGACAGCGGCGAGGGGTGAACACGGGGATGATTCTATGGTAGAAACAGAACAATTAAGCAAGCTCCACTAGAATCTTTATGTATAATTTTCAGTAACACTCAGCAGGGGCGCTCCGAAATTGGCCCAACTTTCAGGACAGCTTTCTAGACTTGACCTTCTAGAAAATCGTATCGTGCTTCCGTCTCGTCTCAGTTGCATATACTCGTAAGTTTTCGGCACTTTCCGGGGAAACTCGCTAACTCCCGCGCCTGGCTGGCTCCAGTCGATCGCCTGGTTCAGCGGCGCAGGGTCTCGGGCTAGTCATGGCGTCCCCGTCTCGGAGGCTGCAGACTAAACCAGTCATTACTTGTTTCAAGAGCGTTCTCGTGATCTACACTTTCATCTTTTGGGTGAGACACGGGGACGGCTGGGGAACCCTGGCTTAGGTGGTGGGTGTGACCCGGAGCAGAGAACCTCAGGTTTGGAGTGGGGTGAGATTTGGGCGGCTGTGCTTCCTGAGACCCCAGCGCTGGTGACGTGTGCCCTAGGCCGCAGTGGCGGGGTCCCGGAGATTGTAGCCGCTGCCTGGTAGCTTCGGCTCTGGGTCTTGATGGAGATGCCTGATTGAAGTGGGACCCAGATGTCTCAGGAGATAGAGGTCAGAGCGGGAGATGAAGAAGGGAGTTAAGGCCCCTAGAGCACAAGAGGTGCCCCAAAACCTTTGGAGAGGAGAGGTTTGTCTCCTTCTCTTTGAGGGGTCTTTTGCATAATAGTATCTCTCTTTTCACTGCTTCATAAGAGGGGAGTTTTTTCACAGGTAAGTATGGTGTGACTATTCCTGCCGGTCTCCTTGAGTTCTCTTTTGTGTACCATCCCTTTGTATGCTATGCCCATCCCTAAATTGGGGATGGGGATGCAAGAAGTTTCTGGAATCCAGAAACGCTTATTGACCCTCCCCCTTACAAGATGCTTTTTTGTCTCTCAGACTGGAGTAAATTGCGTAAGGAAATTTTGATCTCTAGATACGTATACCGTGGGTTATGTGCTTTACACAATAAAACAGATGAATTTATGTAATTTTGAGAAGATGCCTTGTCCACAACCCTCCTTCATTTACAGAACCCTTTCCTGCCTCTTCTACAAACCCCCACCCCCTCCTAGCCACAGGGCTGTGGTGACCAGATTGCTAAATTAATCCTCACATGCATTGTGTCTTAGGCGAGTCATGGGTTTGTGATCAAGCTTGTATGGTGTCTAATTGTTTCTCTCTCTTTGATTTCTCATGTAGATCACTGGTGTTATCCTTCTTGCCGTTGGCATCTGGGGCAAGGTGAGCCTGGAAAATTATTTTTCCCTCTTAAATGAGAAGGCCACCAATGTCCCTTTTGTGCTTATTGGCACAGGCACTGTTATTATTCTGTTGGGCACCTTTGGTTGTTTTGCTACCTGTCGAGCTTCTGCATGGATGCTGAAACTGGTGAGTCCTTGATTTCTTTAAACTGTTCCTGGGTTTTCCCTAGAAAACCCATGCATGTATGTTTGTTTCTCGGAACTGGCCATAGTTGTTTATACTTTTTCCCGTCCTTATGAAAACTTAACCTTCCTGCTGCCAGTTTCCATATTTAAGTAGATTTTAATACTGCTTTCTTTCCCTGCTCTTTTCGATAAAAAATATGTTGAATCGATTGTGCAGATTTCCAGCCATTTCCCTATCACAGCTGTGATGAGTCTTATTGGTGCTAACTTGACTTTTTTTTTTTTTTTAATTTTTACCCCACAGTATGCGATGTTTCTGACACTCATTTTTTTTGGTCGAACTAGTTGCCGCCATTGTAGGATTTGTTTTCAGACATGAGGTAAGCCTGAATTAGACAATCATAATATGTCAAAATTTATCCTTTTATCTTTCATTAATATTAAAAAAAACTACTTAAAGCTGTATTTCAAGCTAAGCTTTCAGCCTCCATTTGACAATATTAAAAACTTGGGTATACTTTTAATGTAAATGAACATTCAACATTTTATAGATGCTAATTGCCAGAAGAAAATGGTACCATAATCACAGTAGCTTCTAGTTGTAATTTGGTGTATAAACACCAATTAAAGCGGAGCTTTATAACCTTACTAACAGGAAAGTAAAATACAAAGTTTATAACAGAAAATACCTTACCATAAAGTCACATTTTGAAAAGATATAATTAAAAAGTTATCAAAGGCTTAATATTCAGATATTAAATATAATATTAAAATCAAGTAAGCATGGCACCGTTGAAAGCCGTTCATCAAGTATAAATGGTATATTCAAGTTCTGTTTGAACTGTTAGTGCAGTCTTCCTAAGTAAAAAATTGTAGCTCAACTCAATAGTTATCAGACTTGTGTGTGGAGGATATTTAGGCTGAAGGGTGAAAAAGGAGCCCACAGCTGCCATTTGGAAGAGTACATGCTCTCAGCACCTCTAACTTGTAGGTATTATGTCAGTGTTTTGCTTAATAGTCCCTTTTAGCCAAACTATATTCTTTGTTAGACAGAATTGGACCATGGAAGTTAATTACTACACACCAAAGATATAACCATTGGCCAGGCATGAGAATTTCTTATTTGATGTGGAAATCCAAAGTATATTCTAGACTATTTATTGGCATTTTGTTTTTCTGATGCAGATTAAGAACAGCTTTAAGACTAACTATGAGAATGCTCTGAAGGAGTACAACTCCACAAGAGATTATAGAAGTGAAGCTGTAGACAAGATCCAAAGTACGGTAAGTGGTTAGAGCTGGTGCCTTTTCAGGAGAGAAACACATTCCTTATTGCCTCAAAGGAAAGGATGGAACAAGGCTGCTAGGTATTTCCCACTTGTATGGAAAATTAGTGTGGGACGGTACCAGCATAGTTAGATGTTATTCTACCCACGTGTCCTTGTTCTCTTCGTCTCCACTTAGACAAATACTGTTAATGCCAACTACTACAGGAGTAACAAAGCCAGTCTAAGACTTTTATGCTTATTGTTAGAATCAAGTGCCAGTCTCTTGAATTAATCAAGAAGAGAAACTGAGTATAGTACATATTATTTTGAGCATATAATACAATAGAAGATGATGTTTAGGTTAAATGTTTGCCTGCAAACCAGTAATATGAATGACTGCAAATGTATTTGCATCTTTTTTCAGTTGCATTGTTGTGGTGTCACCAATTACAGAGATTGGACAGGTACTAGTTATTACTCAGAAACAGGATTTCCCAAGAGCTGCTGTAAACTGGAAGGTTGTTCTCCACAGAGAGATGCAGATAAAGTCAATGAAGAGGTAAGGATCCTTCTACAACTTTGCATTTGTCAGTATTTGAGGATTTAATGGAACACAAAATGGATTCAGTGTTTACTCACACGAATATACATAATCTGACGTTTGTAGGGCAGCTGGTGCTTCATTTTCATCCAACTAGCAGGTGACTTTCCAATGAATAATCCAAAAGGTGGAACTAGTTGAGACTAAGGGCAGATAAAACAGTCTAGATTTCAGTAAAATGATAATCAAAAGCTAATATTAGCTCAAAACTATTTTCTGTGGACAGCTGAATGATCAAAGTGGTTATTACCAGGAAGAAAAGCACAGTTTTCTTGTTTTGTACTTAATGTCTTTTCCTCTGCCATTAGGGTTGTTTCATCAAAGTAATGACAATTATAGAGTCAGAAATGGGAGTCGTTGCTGGAATTTCTTTTGGAGTTGCTTGCTTTCAGGTAAGTTTTCTTTGTTCTTTGGGAAATATCTTGTCTTGCAGGTATAAAAGAAGGCGTTTGCCTCTCTTTTTTTTTTCTTTTTGAGTCCTAGTTGTCCTGGAACTCACTCTGTAGACCAGGCTGGCCTTGAACTCAAGAAGATTCACCTACCTCTGCCTCTCAAATGATGCAATTATAGCATGTGCCACTATACCCAGCTGGGTTTCACTTTTAAGACATGAAGATTTTGCTTCAAGGGACTGGATAGTGAAGACAATTTATGAGAAGTCTTATTTTTCACAAAGCAGTTAACCATCACAGTATACACTCTTGCTTTTTTTTATCTTTTTGTGGTGAAATTGTGGGGACTTACTTTGGATATATATTATTGATTTTGATTTGTAATTGAGTTATTATTTGCTTTATTTTTTTCTTTAAGTGGAAGATTTCCTGAATCTTGTGTTTTTACAAAACTACAAATAATTCTAAATTCTGAATTCCCATTGTCATTGCCAGTCATGCCTTGAATCTATAAAAGTAAGACTTAGAATTTATTCCTAGCAGTAAGTATACAACATATTATACATGCATATATGTTTGTGTGTATGAGGCTTGAACCGCAAGCCTTGCCAATAGTATGCAAGCACTCTACCACTGAGCTACATCCCAGGCCCAGTACATATTTCTTAATAGCATTTAACTGTGGAAGACACAATACCCTCATAGTTGATCAAAATGTGAATTGATAGGAATCTTGTTTTTTCTTCTCTATGATTAATCAAGTTTCTAAAACTTTTATTAGATTCTTTGTTTTCTGGGCTGCATCTTCCTGATGGGTTGTATATAGATCACATAAGTCTACATTCCATGTTCCTATTATTTTGTTATGCTAGACTGAAATTTTTCCCAAGTTGTGCTGCTCACTGTGGCATGAAAAATTTGTATTGTGATTTGGAGTGAATTTTAAAGTATTTTTTTTTTTACATTTAGCATTATAGAAGTAATACTAATGCAAGGGTAGACCTAATAAATTTATTAAGTAGCATGCCCTACTATCTAAATCTGCACCAATGTAACAACCACTAGCCTCCTTCATTCTAATTATTAGATAAAATTAAAACCTCAGCTAACCACATGTAAGTCCTTAGTAACAATGTGTTGGACAGCACAGGTGCATCTAAGAAATTACTTGTTTGCATTGGTTGGGGTTTTACTTGATAGGAAGCTTATTCTAAGCTGTATCATCATTTTTAGTAGCTGAGGGTTGCTCTAAAACCCACGACTCCTGAATTTTCCCTTAGTGTTGGTTGCAAAGTTCTGGGTCATGGTTAGTAGTAAGGCTTTTTAGATTCTTTGAATGTGATCCAGGCACTGCAGAAATGCAAACATAATGAACCTCGTAGAGAAAACTCAAGGAAGGAAATTACCGGTGAGTTACAAATAAAATGAGAATGCATCTATATCTTCGGCTCTTCAATGTCTCTGTATGTGTGTGTTTAATTTTGTCCATGTTTTCTCTCCAGCTAATTGGAATCTTTCTTGCCTACTGCCTCTCTCGTGCCATAACAAATAATCAGTATGAGATAGTTTAACCATTACACACACGGGCTTAATTCTCTCCAATTTTAAGGTGCGTTCATTTTAGTTCTTAACCCTGTTCATACTGATATCTATATTAGCTTGTGCATATGAAATATGAACTACGTTTTCCAAGGTCTTTTCCAGTAGCTTATTTAAATCTTCTTGTTGGTGTGTAAGCACTGTTTAGGCAGGTCAGGTTTCTATCTGCAAGGCTGGCCTGAAAGTATTAATGTAGTTTATCTGTGCTTGCTTTTTCAAACATTTGTTCAATAAAAGATCATGTCTGGACTGTATTCACCTACACATGTCAACCTAAAGATCATAGGAGGTCTCTTTTCTCATGTATTTTTACCTAGAGTGAGGAGAAATAATCTAACCATGACCTTTTTATTTATGAACTGTTAAGAAAAATATGTCCTCTTCTTTACTAATGTTGGTCTTTACACTAGACCATACAGTCTTAGTCAGTGCTGAAGAGTGTTGTTTTCTTGGTAAAAAGGTATTTTTCTTGAAAAACCAAAAAAAAGAGACTTTTTTTGGTAGACTAGATTTAGGTGAATTAAGTTCATCTGGGTTAAACCAGAAACCATATGTGGGGACAATTCTTACTGGCTGAATTAATCTCCAGGATACCTGACATATTTTAATTGGGGCATGACCTGGGAGCACATCGGGGGGTCTTCAGTAGTGGGAATAGACTAGAATGTGAACAAATACAGATGATGAAATTTAGAAAACAGTGAAATTAACCTTGTTTACTTTAATTTTTGGACACTAGGGTTATCCTCATGAGTTATAACATTGATTGGATGGAGACTGACATCTTATTAGCCTGAAAAACTACATCAAGATATTTGTGTATTGTGTTCTGCGTCCACTTTCTGTCCTATTCTTGTACCCTGTATCTCTGAAACACTGGAAGAGCTAGTAAATTGTAATTGAAATAATACCATGTTTCTCTTGGATTTTATTTCTCAGAGTGAGAATTGTGAAAAGTGTTGTGAATTTGCTATTTCGATACAGTGTTATTGATGGAAATTTAACCCCTATGAATTTGCTGTCCGTGTAGTGTGATAGAAAACTGGCCTCACTGAATTGAGCCTCTTACTAGTCATATCTGGCTTGATTGTATAATCTGCACCAAGAAGAACAATGTTTCATTAGTCTCTGCTTACAGGCAGACTCACGTTGTATAATTTCATTCCAGCTAGTCATCAGATGGTGCCCACCATTAGCATTCCTGGGTGGTGGTAACAGTCTCAGGCTTTGGGTGCAAAGCACTAAGTCTAAGAGCCACTACTCACTTGCTGTGACACATCAGCTGTCAGCACACAGTGTATGTGTTTTTGTCTCCAAACTATGGCATTTATACTGATTATACTTCGTTATTTGAAAGGTTCTTATTACTTTAGTGGTATCAGAACTGTCATATTTTCCTTATGAATTTAATGAAACTTATCTTGATTAACTTTAGCTAGATTTTCCTCACCACGCTGAAATAATAGTTCATATCAACTGTCAACATTTTGGTTAATTTTAATAGTGTTTGTTTTGGTTTGTACCTTGATTAATAAATATAAATCCTTCACACAATAAATACTGCATCTCCTCTAAAAGAATTGTTTTATTTATTTTTTTTAGAAAATTGCTGAAATGGCTGTTTTCCTCTGTGAAAGCAAGGCCCTTACATTTCCACATTTTTAGTCCCATTTTTAGGCCTTGACTCTGTTATTAAAAATATAATATCCTTGTCTAAAAATAATATTCTCTATGATAAGATCACATTCCAAGTCATTAAATAGCCTGTGCTTAGCATTTTCTTAAGAGGTCAGGCTTTTGTGGTGGTATAGTTTGCATTGAAAAGTTGCATAAGAAATAGAGTGGGTCAGGGGAGAGGGAGGCAGAGAGGAGCTGGGAGGAGTGGAGGGAGGGGAAACATACTGGTTGGGATGTAGTATATGAGAGAATTTTTTATTTTTATTTTATTTTACTTTTGAGTTTTTCAAGACAGGGTTTCTGTGTTGTAACTCTAGCTATCCTGGAACTCCCTCTGTAGACCAGACTGGCCCCCAACTCAGAGAGATCATCTGTCTCTGCCTCCCAAGGGCTGGGAGCCACTACCGCCCGGCTGAAAATTTCATACAATATAGCCCAATCACACCCATTTTTTATTCCTCCCAGTTCCATCTTCCTATCCCTGTGCCTTCCTTTAAAAAAAAGTTTAGTATAGTCATTGGAGTATGAACAGTCTCCCAGCAGTCAGATCCTTAAAACTGACTCCTCCTGTATTGCTCCCCTTCCCCTCAAGCCATCAACTGTAGAAAGCTACACTTCAGCATCTTCACCACAATTTTTAAGGACTCTGAGAAGAATCTAATGTATTTTGAATTAAAAAAGTTATGTGACCTGGTTGTTTAGGATAATGAAATTATTTCTATGGCTTTGAGCCTGTGCATCCAATAGTGAACCCTGTTTCATTACACAGCCCCCAAATTCATGGTAAGGAGTCAATTACTGTTATCGGTAAAATGTACAAAACTACCTAGTTCTTGATGAGGAAAGGGACCATTCGGAGGGGAAGAGGGCACAAGAGGACACAAGGACCTGAGTTCTACGCCTGGAGCCCACCTTAAAACCACCAGGTGAGGTGCCGCACACTTGTAATCCCAGTGCCAGGGAAGTGGAGACAGCTAGCTCCTTGGGGCTAGCTGGGTAGCCAGCCTAGCCTACTTGGTGAGGTCCATGGCAGTGAGAGACCCTGCCTCAAGGAAAAGAAAGATAGACAGTGCCTGAGGAACAACACTTAAGTTGTTAAAATATACAACTTCCCCCATGAACACATGTACACAAACAGTTTTCATAATGAAACCCATTTTGTGTAATCAGTACATGCTAAGAACAACAAAAATCCTAGTTAATGAGTTTCGGGTACATGTGTTGAAATGCTTCCAGTTGTGTAAAAGGGATATTCTTAAACTTTCTATAGGTGTGACTTTTGACATAAGAGTGATAACAATCCAAAGGTGACCGACACCCCCACATGCAACAAATCAGATTTCTAGGTATAGGGGTTAGTGACGGTAAGGACACAAGTATTCGAAGGGTCAGCAATGTCTTTTCAAAGACATTTTTAATCTTGAAAAGCCTTTTAAGGTTTTCTTTAGTTTTCGTAAAAATACTTTTTTTCCCCCTCACTAAAAACAACTGTAGGAAATTAAAAGATGGAAAGTAGAAAAAATAGACCTCTCACTACACTTCTGAATGGCTTGGTTAGTTTCAAGTCAGGTTTATTTTAGATGGCAACTTACAAAAGGTCACTTGTAAAGCTGCCGTATGTTTGTGCATATTGGATTGTAAACCTTACTTCTGATGAGTGCCCTGGCTTTCTCTGATTCTACCTGAGCCGTGAAAAGTTCCACGCACCTTTGTTAATTAGGACAGCCTGTGAGAGTGGGAGGATCTGGTGATGTAAATGAAGCTAATGCACTTTCCACTGGGTCAAATACATCTGCCCCTTCCTGTGCTGACACCCGTAATAGCTCAGTGAATGAATTCTCTCTGTGACACAGGTCTGCATTTGAGTCTACATGAAAAAAAAATTCCATTTAAGGTTTGTTTTTTTCAAATTCTGGCAAGATTTTTACTTTTATCTACATCATCCCCATGTTCAAATTTAAAACGATTCTTCAGCTTTGATGTGTTTAATGCATCTAGTGGGCTGCCTTTCTGTCAGGCACCAGATTTTGCACTCCAAGAGGCCTCTGAGCTCCGCTTGGAGACACAGAGCTCTGTAGACATATTTTCTGAGAATGTGGACTGCTTGGTAGTTTTCCATGGCCTGTTGCTTGTGGGCGGTTGGTTTATGTTGTAGGAATGAAACTTGTGGACATACATACCTAATACAAGGTATAAATACCATTTCTGTTTTTCCTCAGAGCTCACAAGAGATTCTTTGAGACTTGCTCTTTTTAACCTCCCGTTGGCATCCAATCTGGTACTTTGCCAGTGATGTGGCCAAACAAATCTGTTAAGTTATGAGATGCAAGGCAATATAAGCATTTTGTGTGTGTGAAAGTGAAGAATGTTTGGTTCCTTTGGACTATGTTGTGTGGGCTATGTTTGTAGACTAAAAATCTAACACAAGATATAAATACCATTCCTGACTTTCCTCACAGTATTTTGATTTTACTGCCATCCCCCGCCCTACCTACACACACACAATTTGGTGTCTTTAGTTCTAGATCAGCAAACCTAACCTTCCTAATTAAAAAGAAAAGGAAAAAGGGAAAAAAGGCTATTATATCAGAAAAGTATATAAATTGAAAATAGCTACAGGGAAGTGAAACTTTCATTTTTTAAGAAGTCTCTAGTTAAAAACTTTGCCCAGATTGCTTGTAAGAAAGGAGCATTGTGATTTAATTATGGCTTTTCTATTAGGTACCCTACCCCATGGAGCTTTTTGGAGTTAGGCATTTATGAGAACACCGTAAATGCTAATGGAATAAATGAATGAGTGAGTGAGTCTAATTATAATGACTCTTTAATGTTCCTGGAAAAACAAGATGTTGATCTAAATATCCATTCTATCTAAGACAGTGTTTATATAACAGAAACCACCTACCTACCCAGAAACCACTTAACCTCAGAAACCACTGTGAACTTCCTTCTGGTCAGATCACCTCTTGCTGCTTTTCTTTCTCAAATCCATTGCTGTATTTGATGCCACCGAAAACGTCTTTTTCCTTGTTTTATTTTGACTGTGTGAGATGCTGATTTTCTTTCCTTTCATTGACCTTTCGAGTTTACTGGAACTTCCTCTCTCTTCTGGTGCGGCTTTCTCTCAAGTGCTTGCATTTGCTTTTTTTCTTCTGCTATGCTTACCTTACTTTGAGGAATTAAATGTAGATGATGAACAGTGCTTTCTCTTACATGCTTCTGTTTTGTGTAGGCCACAGAAACTCATTTACATACCTTGGCCTCTACCACCTAGAAGTTAAGCACTCTGAATGCGTAAACATTTCCTAACATCTTTCTATGACATCTGATGCATGGCCAGTAACAGGCACATGTTTGGTGTTCGCTGAGTTGGCTCTTTTACCAGGGTGGCATGGTTTATAAGAATTGAGGATAATGGGGCAGTTGCTGTAAAAGTTGATATCACTGGCTCTGTCACACACATTTATCAGATGATCATGGATAATTTAGGTAGGATTGCCATATCTGATCTGGTGGTGGTAGCATCACCATATCATCAAGGTTTTTGTTTAAGAAAATTGAAAAGGGGAATTGGAAGGGATTTTCTGTATCAGAACAAAAGCTTTTCACCATCTTTTCTTGGAAAATATGTCTGGTAGCAATACCCCAAAGCAAGTCAAATAGACTTGGTGTGATAAGCATAGTCGCTTCACATATGTGTGCACCCAGGGTAGAGTGGAGGAAACAGCTACTCAGTCATCTGGGTCAGACTAGCTCCATTGTGTAGAATTGGGGGAATACCCCTAATTACAGCACAAGAGATTTGGAGAAGTACAGAATGGTTGGTTGCTTGCATTTTCACTGCCTTGAAAGGACATGGATTTTTTTTTTTTAGAAGAGAAGGATTTTCTTTCCACACTCAATTTTCTCTACAGAGGGGAGACAGGATTGTTGTTTATTGAGTTCTCACTAGTTGCTCCAATTAACTGGCACAGATAGGGATATGGTGAGTTCCCATTCCCCACCTTAGCGGCAGATCTGTGATGAGAATGTAAAGCAGACTTCCAACCTATGCTTCTATGCTTCTTTCACTGGATATTAGTGGATCCTGTTTGTGGTGTGTGTGTGTGTGTCAGAGAGGGGGGGGAAGAGAGAGAGGGAAAGAGAGAAAGAGAGAGGGGGGAAAGGAGAGAGAGAGGGATGGAAGGAGGGAGAGAGACAGAGACAAGGAACTGAACTCAAGGTCATGAAGCCACACTCCTAACCCTATATAATGTTTGGTTTGGATTTTGCTGCATCTTAATATCAAAGGACATTATGTGATACAGCCATACCTAGCAAACAGAAAAAATAAGAAAAAACAAACAAACAACCCTCCTTTCTTCCAAATTATTTTTATCAGTCTATACTAAATGTGAAATCTTTAAAAAGAAAGGCCTTCATGAAAAGGCATCCTGTTTTCTAATGTCATTTTCTTGAAAGCTGTCAGTATACAATAAGTATACTATTACAAAACAACCAGCCTTGTTGTTATTCCTAGACCCCTCAAAATTACTAAATAAAAGAAACGATCACAAAAGGTTTTTTAAAAAAATATAGTTTAAACATTAAGCATTAATTTTATGTGTCTTGTTGCACAGTTAAAAGTCTACAAGCTAATATTTCCTGTGCTAGTGAAGATACTCCCTATCTCTTGGTTGTTTTTATAGTCTATTCCTATGTGAGTATCTTGAGAAGAAAAGGAAACAAGATAAATAAATAAACCTCTACTGCACAGACATACATATGCCAGAGGCAGAATCACTCTCACCCTGTAGGCACAAATCCAGACGGTTTCATTAAATGAGTCCCCAGCCCCTTGTATGCAAATGCATACAGAGAATCTCTTCCTTTGTCAGTCAGCAGTAATTTCCTAGGCAGCTAGCACCCCTGTTGGAACCCAGAGTATTCTAGGGCTTGGGAACTTCACATCAGAGCTCACTGTAGCCCTGAATCCAATCTGATCAGAGTTTTGTCAAGCAGTGCAAATAGTGCAGGCCCTTTTTTTTATCATCAAGTATATTCCATCCTTATCCAACCCTTCTTCTTGACCTCAGAGTGCCCTGGGGCTTTGACATTGGAAAGATGAAATGTAGCAGAAGTGTGTCATGATAATTAATGGGGAATTTGACCTCCTATAAATTTACTCCAAAGAACTTAGAAAAGATATAAAAATGTTCAGGGAAAACTATAAATGCATATTCTAACAAATAAGGATAACCGGTACTTTGATGTAAAAATAGATGTGTCATCCACAAAAAGAATATATGAATTATTATAAAGTGTGTAAGATCTCAGAGTTCAAAGAGTAATATGTAGAAGGGCTCCTTTAAGACCACCGCATTCCTGTTTCCTAGGGAACTGCTAATGAGAAATCCTTGTGATTTCTTCCACACACTGTCATATAGCAGTATTTCTATACATTCCTCTTTTCCCTTCTACAAATAGAGACATAGTTTAGAATGGATCACAAATTACAGAGCCAAGCCAATGGGCTCATGTTTATTATCTGTGTGATTTTGGGAAAGTTGTTTATTATCTTTCTGCCTTGGTTTCCTCATTAATGAAAGAGGAGTAAATGATATTGTTCTACTGCAAAGGGCTGTTGTGAGGATTAAATGAATTGCTATGTGCCAAGCACTTAAAACTGTGTCTGATACATACTCAATGCCTGTCATTTCTAATGTTTACAAGGATTTTATATAAATATATTTTTCTTCCCATAAAATTCAGTCATTTCAACTGCATAATTCAGTATTTTACTAACATTACTGTGTGGTGCAATCATCCCATTAAATTACTTGTACATTTCTGATCTCCTCAAGATCCCTTGTTCTTGTTTTCCATTAAACATTGTTTTTATCTTCAACTGTGCACAATCATCAACCCATTTTCTTGTTCTAGACATTTCATATAAACAGAATCATGCAATGATCTTTTGTGTTGAGCATAGTTAACTCCACAGAATGCTCGTAAGTTTCATCTATGATGGAGCATGTGTGGTGGTCTGTTCCGTTTTACTGCTGAGTAGTATTCTATTGTGTGGTTATACCACATTCTGTCTATCCACTTCCCAGGTAATGGACACTTACTTTGTTTTGAACTTGGAGCAATTATGAATAATGACACTATGGGCATTTCCAGAAAAGTCTTTGTGCAGGCATACTACACATATTCTTATATTTTATTCATCTGATATACTTTAAGTAGGGTCAGAGAAGATAAAAGTTACAAAATGCATTTACACTGTCTTATGTTTATCTTTGAAGTAACTTCATTGGTGTTTACATCATTGTGAAGATTTGAGATTTGAGTTATTGCTTAGTATTTTTACTTCAGACTGAAGGATACATTTACACATTTGTTATATATCAATTTATTAGTGAAAAAAAATTTGTTTATCTGGGAATGCATCCATTTTTTCAGTTTCGAATGATAGTTTTGTCAAATCTAAAATTATTTAAAATATTTTTAGATTTATTTATTTTATTTTAAATGTATGGGTGTTTTGATTGTATGTATAAATGTTCATCACATGCATGCCTGGTACACATGGAGCTCAGAAGAAGGCTTCCCTGGAACTGGATCTCCTGGATTTGGAGTTACATATGGTTGTGAGCTCACATGTGCGTCTTGGGAACTGAACCCAGGCACTCTGCAAGAACATTAAGTGCTCTTAAGCAGTGAGACAGATCTTTGGCCTCAAATATAGAATTATACAGACAATTTTCCCTTTTCAATCTGAGTATGTCTTCTCAATGCACTGAGATCTCAGGTGAAGATCATAAGCAATCAAACATCCCCCACAGAAATCTAACACCTGCTGATAATACAAATGCCCTAGACAGTCCCTCACCCAACAGTTCATAAAACAATTTCAAACATAACTAAAAATAAACTTCCCAAACATTTCCCCTTTTCCATATAAAAAAAATTGCTTTGTCTTTACAACACAATTTAACACTATACAAGCAAAACAACAAGAAGAAAAACCACAAGTTGCTAAAGCACAGGACCAAATAAAACTAAACATCTATCAAGCTTTTCACAATGTCTTTGGACAGCAGAAAAACATTATCAATGTCCAATTATCTGAAATTCACTCACGATCTTCTGGGCTCCTCCAAAGGGCTTGGATCACTTCTCAGGCTCTGCCCTCTGCAACACACACAGTTTGTCATCCAGGCTCCAGCTGGCTATACTCCACTGCTGCTGCTGTTCTTGGTGGTCATTCTATGGCACTGGCATCTTCAGAAAGCTACTGGGGTCCCTTGCTGCAACTGGCCTGCACTTTTATCAATAGCCTCTTTTGGGCTCTCTTCATGGTGCCAAGCCTCAACTTTTTTACATGACCCCTTCATTCTGGGCCTTCAACTGCTACTGAGGCTGCACCTTCACTAATGGCCTCTCTTGGCCTCTCACAGTGCCAAGCCCCAGTTGCTCTCCATGACCCCTTCATGCCTTCAAATTCAGCTGGGTGACTCTTAAAGTACTGAGTTCAACTACCAGCATGAGATACAACCTCAGAAGTTCTAGAAGACAGCTTCTCTGTGCTGACCCTGAAGAAACACTTTTCATATTTTAAGATACAGTCTGGTTTGCAGAAAAAAATAACTAGTCACCTTGTCTGCAGGAAGGGTTCCCTCATCGGGTGGAGTTCTCATCACCATCATCAGTATCTCGACCACTTATAGTTAGGTTTGCAGGGAAAAAAAAACTGTTCAGTTTAACTAAGTGGCTTTTTGGCTCTAAACCACAGCTTCCACAACAGCAGGGGGTCCTAGGCTGGTGGGAAGAATATCCAGTTGAAACATTCTGGTGGTTTGGCATTCTTTTTCACCACCACTATGGGGAAACATACAACCTTCTTCATAGACCTCAAACACAAGACCCACTTGAGCTTCACACACACAAAAAGCCATTGACAGACTCAGTTTATAGAACAGTGTGCTCTGGTTTCCGTTTCCCGTGCCCTGGCTGCCAACAGTGGCAGGAGGGAGCGTTGGCTCCATGATCAGGAAAAGCCTTCAAAACCTTGTGTCTTTCCTGCTCCCAGTTGAATTATTTGTTTTCACCATGAAAATGTCTTTCTCTAAAGGCCTCTCTTCTGTGGCTCTGACTTTTGAGCCCTCTTTCTCACTTAATTTTCACAATTTTCCTTCATAGAGGCTTATTTCCCTTTCTCTCTCTCTCGTCTTCCTTCAGGAGCCTCCAATTAATACCTTAATCGCTATTCTCTGGTAGCTTTCCTGAGCGTCCTTTACCAGACAGTCTGAGGTCTGGAGTTTTTCTCTTCCTTGTCTCCACATTGGATGGGCTGTTTTGATGTCAGCGCCCCATGTTGGTATGCCATTTGTTGTAGTTCGCCACTGTGGTGGCTTACCAAGAGGGACAAGGAGGCATTTTCAAACCCTGCCAGACCTCAGCAGAGGGAACCACTGTCATGGAAAGCACCATCCTGAACAGTGGAAACCCAAGCATCTGAGCTCAGGTGTTTTTATTCCTTCAGAACTCCTCAGGTGCAACCCCCCCACAGAAACCAAACACCTGCAGACAATACAAAAGGCCCTAGACATCTCCTCCCCCAACAGTGCATAAATCAATTTTAAATGTAACTATATACTTTGCCAACACATACTTATCACCCCAAATAAATATATGTAAATTTAAAAAATGCAGCTCCCTTTTATAAATTCCTCTCAGATTCTGAAATACTGCATATGGAACATATAGTTTCTTGTGAGCACTTTGGCTATCTGCTGGTGACCTTTGGCACAGTTGCACCTAGAAATAATTGCATATGTTTTGTACTCACACATTTTTTTGTAGAAATTCAGAGAAGATAAGAAGACCATTGTGTGTTTGTTACTTTAAAAGTAAATTATGCAGAGAACATAAAAAAGAAAATTGTGGTTTAAAGGGGGATACAAAGGGAAGAAATGGAAAGTCTGTAGTTGAAGATGTGGCATATGTAAATACCAGAGGAGGTTCAGATCAAGTTTTACTATTCCGACTTTAAAGGAAGTACCTCCTTTCTCTGAACTGATGTCTTCAATTATGTTTGTCTTTTTGGGGCATGACTGTGGTTTCCAAAATTCATGTTAAATGTTCCAATTATATAGCTAACTATATGTAGCTAATGATACTAATCAAGTTGTTTTGTAAAATGTGTCAATGTTATTCAAAAGTACTTATGGCTGGGGCAGGAGAGATGGCTCAGTAGTTAGGAGCACTGGCTGCTCTTGGAGAAAATCCAGGTTCAGTTCCCAGCATATGGAGGTTCACAACCATTTGTAACTTCAGTTCCAGGAGAACTGATGTCCTCTTCTGGCCTTCATGGGCAACCAGGCATGCATGCAGTACATACATACACTCAAGCAAAACACACACACACACACACACACACACAATGAAAAAAAATAATTAAAAAATATTCCCACACTATATGTGACACAATCACCAGTGGAGTGAAGAATTGATAGAATACAAATTTCAGAGCCTTTTCTTAAGGCTGCAGAATCCCTGGACCATGGAGCTAAGGCTGCATATCTTCAACAGGCAACCCAAGAACTTTTGATACAGGCTACAGTGAAATGGGGTATATTTAGATATGGTTTGTATAAAAGACAGAAACAGCTGGTGACACTGACCATGATCTCAAATGGCCCTAGTATATAAATCCATATTCACCTTGACCCTGGAGCTACTCTGACCTCTCTAACTTTTGCTCTCCAGCTAACGGGTAATGCTATTTTGTAATTTTTGAACTCAACAGACTCATATCCTCTTTCTGGACACTGTAAAGTAATCGTTAATGCATAGCTCTATAAAGCTTTTCCAAAGTAAGTGTTTGATGCTGGCTGTAGCTCTTGATTTTACCAGTAGAGAGCACAGTAAGTCTGTTGATCTTAAGCTTTGTAAAACAAAGAAGTCGAAGATGTTTATTTACTTCCATTTAGCATGGGTATCTTTTCCTCCTGGTTGGATAGAAAGAGGCAAGGGCCACTTCTGTGTGATGTCAGGAATATGACCTTCTAGCTTGTGGTATTCTTTTTTCAAAGACGGTATAGAATGAAATCCATCTAGTATCTATGTAAAAACATAGAAAAATATCTCCTACACATGTCACTTCGTGAAATGAAATTGAGGTCTCCTTTCATGTGTAATGCAGGCTCTTACTTTAAAATGGGGTGTGAAAAGTTGAGAAATGTGTAAGAAAAAATAGAAGATGCTGAGTTACTAACTTTTTGAAAACAATATACTTAGTTATGTGTAATTAGACACCTAGAGGAAAATATGTGAAACCTGATGAAAGTTTTCTGTGATTGGAGGAGTTTTTTTTCTCCCCTTTTCAGCTACTGAAAACTACTTATCTTTGATCTATATAGAATGCAGCAGGAGAATGCGTTTGGAGGCTTGGGAATCAGCTAAAATGCATATCATCCTTCTCTCTCCTTGTTCCATCTGAGACCAAAATAGTACTACTGTCAAATGGGAACCTGTCAGTGTTTTATGTGCAAGTTTTCATAAACTCAAAGAGAGGGAATAGCTCATTAGTAAGATACAGGTCATCAGAAAAACAAGTTTTAGAATAAAGATATATTGAACATAAGACAAATAGAATTTCTGCAAAGCAATCTCTCAGCACTTGAACAGGCTTCATTTTTAAGATCCATAGTATTGTACTGGTTCACAACACCACAGGATGTTGGTTAATATTTATTGAGTATCCCAATGAATGTGCTGGTAGAAAATTAGTTTATGTTGCCCCAAAGACTGAGCAAGTTTTAAACTAACATTTTTTTTCTTTATTCTGGTGGCCTTAATAATCACTGTACTTTCTCTGAATATAAAGGTTTCTACTCTTGGGGCTGGTCTATAAATTTGTTAAAGCCTTTTTTATCTTCAAATCTATATTCATTGGGATGACTGATGAATCTATTGGTGCTACAAATGATGAAGATTTTGAAAAATATGTGTGGATTATTAGCTGTTTGGTTGAAAAGAGAGATATTCCTGAATGACAGTAAAATAAACCTTTTTATTTTCCTGGCCTCAACTTTCACATCTGCTCTGTATATAATGCGTCATGAGATTTACCCTGTTCTTTTAGACAGATTTTGATGGAGAACACAACATTTTCTCTAGTCAATTTCACTTTGTCAAAATAAAACCCCTTTAATGAATACTGTCATCTTATGAAGATCTTGCTCAAAAATCTAATGAGTTTTGAGAAGCAAAACCTGTCCCCCAAGTTTTCTCCAAAATAATGTCATATTCTTATTCCAGGGCATGAAGTAGGACTGTGTAAATGGCTTCCTCATCCAATTCTAAGTCTTCATACTCCCTCCTTTGCCACAAATAAGAACCTTGCAAATGATAATAGGAGAAGAATTGTTCAACTTGTGTTCTGTCTTTGTGTGTAAGCTGTACATTGTAGCAATTTCATGCCATTCCATTAACTCAGATGTGTGGGATGAATCTGCAGCAAAGGTTCAGCAAAATTGGTTTTGCTTGTCTTCCTACGCTTAGCCTTCCCTTGTGTAGTGCTTTGACTTTACACTGTCTCTGAACACAGCCATTGTTTCTTAATGGGTTCTGTTGTTTCCCTTTTGCTTTTAGTCTTCAGAGATAAAGTTAATCAGACTGGTTTGTGAACATATAAGAACAGGTCTTAATTTCTTAATGACTTTTACCCCTTTACAAGTAATAGAATTGAGTTGAATACAGATTTTGAAAGGTAGCACATGAGTGCCAAAGGGGTGCCTTTTCAGTAGCAGAGATTGTAGATCTGATGACAGGTTACCAGATAATTGTCAAGTTTCCAGTTACCTTTTCTACTGTATCTTCTACCTTCTTCATCACTAATAGAATCTTCATTCCATTTGAGGCAATCATAAGACCAATACAAGTCTCTTTCAGAACTCTATTTGGTCATATGATTACAGTTAGGTGTTAGAGTATATAAACGGACGTCTACACAAAAGATGGGGTACTACTTTATTCTGTCCACCTTCTTTCTGATGCCAGTCTAAAGGTGGATATAATTATACTACAATTAGAGTTATCTTAGATTATGAGGTAAACTTGAAGATAAAAAAAATCTACATAATCAGGATGGTGGAACAAAGGGAAGTTCATAGTCATCTGATTGATCAACCTGGATCTCCTTGCTTAAATGTTGCATATTTTGAAGGGTTTACTGTTATGTGCAGCCAAACTTGATGCTAATGACACAGTTAAAAAATATTCTCTGGAAATAAAGCTTTACAGAGCTCTCAGAATACCTGGTAGTACAATTCAAAACCAACCAGTCATTTGAAAGAATTTTTGTTTTCTGAGAATGAAGAATTTTTGCTTTCCTGGATCCTTTAGTAAAAAGTGCCTTATACTCTCTTAGATTTTTAAAGCATATAGATTGTATCATGCCAAATATTTTATAGATGATTATAAAGCAAGGAGGACACCTTATTGTCTTTGTAACCTGTCAATGCTGGTTATTCCTCTGTTGTTGATGATATTGGTGTGACAGTTGTCTTAGGTTGGTATGTCCTTAGAGGAAGACACTCTTTAAAGGAGAAGTAATTTAGAGGAACAGGAAATAGAAAAGGTCAACCACAAACCATTCTAATTTCAGCATGATCTGATTTAGCATGACCAAAACATCAAGGCTGTTATTGGGAGGATTGGTGCAGCACATTGCAGCACAATGACTTACTAGATGTACATGACTAAAACATTGTTGTAAAATAGATAACCTTCACACCAAGGAATGGATTTCAGGTGACACACAGGGCGTTTATGAGTTGGCAAACCATATGGGCTCCTTTGTAAGATAAACATGCTCAAATCCTGTCTTCTATCTCTTGGCACATACACTGTTGCTTATTCTTTGTTCAACTTTGGCTAGGTCCTGTATCCTTAAGTCCCTTGTCCTTGGCAAATGTCTTGCTCTTGGATCAACAAAGGCTGATAAGGGTGTAAGCCGGAGTAGCATTTTAGTAGCCAGCATCTCTGGAAAAGCAGCAGAAATACTGCTGTCAATGGAAAATTCGGAATGGCAGATGATAGCATCAATTAGGGAAGGATAAATGTAAACAGTACATTAATATCTCTGTCAGATAGATATCAGCTCAGCACTATGGAATTGCTGGGATCTTTTGGTTGTTGATGCAGTTTGTTTTGGTTGAAGGATTTTTTTGTGGCTCAATCTCTTTCCTCTTTTAGAGTCCTTTTACCAAGGACAATGGACATGAGTATGAAGTTAAGAAAGTAGAGGAAAGTTTAGGTAAACAGAACCAAATACTAGAGAAGCAAGTAGACAAATGACTATTTACTTCTTAGTCTGTAAATACCAGAAGAGAATATTCATATTACAAATCACAATTACAGTTAATGGATAAGTAGCTCTCATAGAAATTGATTTAAAGTACCCTAGGAGATAATGGAGCAGGACTTCTGTGATGCCAGGGACAATATTTTTTGCACATACACTCATACCTGGTTTTGAATTTGCAGTCACTTTTCTTTCTTGTTAGGGAACAGCATGCTGTCAGCAAAATTAAGCCCTAGATGAAACTTCTTCAAAAAAGGAAAGCCAAAATGAAATCATTTTTAAGGGTATAAATAAAATAGATCCACGCATTTCCTGACAGCCTGAATGAGAAGGTCCATATTTATCTCAGTAAGCTTTCAGCGTTAGACTTTAGGAGCCAAAGTGACAGTTTTGGACTCAGCCAGACAGTGAGTCTTATATATAAAAACTCAAAATAGATTTTCTTTGCCTCTAGTCCTGCCAAAGAGCCATTTTAGGTGTGCAGGAAGGCGCTGAGCACACTAATGCGTAGTGTCCTTCTGCTGAGTGGGAGCGATGGATGGCTTTGCCTCACCTGACTTTTCTTAATTGGAATTTAGATCCCCAAAGAATCTAAGAGGTAATATGATATTTCTTGTGATTTCACAGAAGTCATGCCTTTTGCCTTCCCCCCTTATCATTGAAACTTGAGATTAAAATGCAAAAGCCTACAGTTTTCTAATGGAAATAGATCACCTGGCTGTGGGCAGTCATGGAAACATTCGATCATTCTGGGATTAGAGGCATTTCTCTCTGTTGTAATTGTCAGGAGATGAGGAATACAGAAACAGATTTAAGTACGATAAGAACATCCATCCCCAGTTTGAATAGAGCTCAAGGTTAATGAAGGATGTGTTGTATGTAAGTTGTTTCTGATCTTTAATGTAGTAAGTAGCTATTATAGACCCCCAGATAAGAAAATGACATTAATAAAATCTACATGTGAAAATTAACTTCTTGTAAAAGCGTTTATGCTAACTTTAATCTACAATCTGGGAATTTCAGGAAGGACAGGTTGTCACAGTTAAGGCTAAGAGTATGAACTAGACTATAAACATAATTTAGGGGTGGCTTAGGGGTTAGAGTTGGGAACATTTGGTAAGAGCCTGGTGTAAAGGAGAGAGATACATTTAAATATCTGCAAGTGGAGCCATTACTTAAAATACAGGGGGCTGAAGAGGTAGTTTAGCAGTTCTGAGCACCTGTTGTTCTTGCAGAAGACTGGGATTGAGACACACACACATGGTTATAGGCATCAGTAACTCCATTTTCAGAGGATCTTGTGCCCTCTTCTGGCCTCTGAGGGAAATAGGCATGCATGCACTGCACATAAATATACATAGGTGAAACATATACTTGGGGGGTTGGTGTTTCTTTGATGTTGCTCCTTGTAGTTGGGAAGTTGTCATAGAGAAGAAAGGGAGGAATAAGTGAGGTTGTTCTAGCTCTAATTGAGCTGATCTGAGTGTAGCACAAGGCGTAAAGTGGTGAATCTCTTCTCAGGACTCAAAGCAGAGCAAAAGCTATGGCAGGAGGGGTATCACACCGTCTCCTTTCCCTTTCTGGCTTGTGCCTATACTGAATGAGACTACTGTATTTGGGTTTGTTTGATTATTTGTGGTGGTGTTATTTTCCCCTTTAAACTAAGAGATGGTTTGAATGCTTCTTCAAACATGTTCTTTTCTTTCCCAGTTTGAACTAATAGTCTGCCTCATTAAAGGACTCTTATTTTCCCATTGTGAAATTATTAGTAGGTTGAGATATGTTATTTGAACAAGAAATTCTATCTGTGCCTCGGTTCATATTCCAGAATGGAGAAAGAGACGGGGAGGGGAAGTGAAGGAAGTAAAGGAGGGGAAATATAAATAGAAATCCTGAATTCAAAACTGTTAGAATAGTCTATACTTCCTAATGTGTGTGAATGTGTATAGGTGTATATGTATGCATATGTACCTAGGAAATACAACTTAGTTTTGCATACATTCCTGTATTTGTGATCATTTATTCTGGTTGTCATTCTTAAGGAAATACCTTCAACTTAATTTGTATCCGCCACAGAGCATGTACATATAGTATATTAGGGATGGCCAATTTTGAATGTTTTGGAAACTTAAAATTACTGGCTAATCTTTGGAAACAGTGTTAAAAAGAGTAATTTACTTTAAAATGATAGCTAGCACCACTAAGTTCATAAGCCTCAAATTGATCTCACCTTCACAATTTTCTATTTCAAACATAAATTAATTCCTGTTGTAACTGAAGTAATCCAAAAAGGTCCAGTGCCTTTTAATCCATTAATAAAAGAGGAAACATTTTCAATGCTATGCATTGTTAGATATATTTGATTGTACTTTCATTGTGACTTTTAATAATCTAAGTATGGCATGTATGCTATTAATTAGTAACTTGCTAATCCTAAGTCAATTTTGGTCATAGCTGAAGTGGGAGAATATTTCTCCTGGCCCACAGAAGCTTTGGTGAGGATTTTATTTGAAGGTATTTTTCTGATGGAAATTTCCAGACAGATATTTTCATGATACACTAATGTTTAGTTCAGCAATGAAGGATGCTATCTTCAAATGAAACTACAAGGGGTGACAGATTGGCAGAGCATGAATTTTGAAACTTGACCTTCCAGGGACATCAAAGTTAATGTTACCCTCCAACCGGATTTTTTCCCCATTTGTACTCTTTCCTATTCCTAAGGAAAATGTGGGGTAATTGGGAAATAGGCCTTACCTTTCCTTTAAGTAGCAAATTGCTAATTCCCTGTTGCTTGCTTGGGAGGAAAAAAAGGCCATTTGATTCTTTACCGCCATAATTTCTTATGTCTGTTCCAGTGAATTTTATTTATGAGTCTTCATGTTTCAGAAAATTGCCTTGGAAGATTATGTAGCCAGATACTGATCTAAAGGGAAGTCAGATGTGAATGTTCTAAAATGTTGAATTTATCCAAAGTTGAGTTCCTGTTCACAGGAGGAAAACCCGGGACCCTTTTTGCTAAGTTAGCTTTCTCCTTTGCTGAGTCTGAGCAGTTGGAATATTTTAGTGTTGGCCTGCTGTGACTCAGTGCCTGACCAGCGGCTTAATAGACACTTAAGCAACTCCACAGCATGCCTTTCAGGTAATTAAGCATTGGGACTATGCACAAAAGTTTATGCTCTTATTCATTGCTTCTGGGGACATTTTATTGTCACCCCTTCATTTTCATTTTGTCAAAACAGCACAGTAAAAATATGGGAGATGGGAACTGTTATGCTTTACTCAAGTCTGTCGATGTAGTGCAAACTGGCATTTTTGGCATCCATGTTAGGCAGATCTATTCCATTTCAATTGCCAAGAATATTGTCAGCAAACACTTACCCTTTGTGTTCAGCAGCAACAAGGCCATTGATGATGATGTAGAAGTTTATTAGAACACGAAGAGAGGAATAATCTACAAGTAATTTGGAGGATAGGCTACTAGGAGGCAAATGCCTCATAGGCAGAAATTCATTGAATAGCATGCACTTATTATATGTTGGCTAACAGAAGGTTGAGCATTTGAACTCAAACTTCCTATTAGACTCTCCCAAGCATGCGGGCCACCCACCAGTTGCAAGGCATGATGACACGACAGATGACTCGTCCTCCTTGGTAGCAATACGGATATGGGTAGTAACCTAGTAAAGGCTCACAGACACGGCGGCAGTAGCGGTTGCCTCGGCGACAGTAAATACAACAGTAACCTCTCTCATCCAGCATGGGGTCAAACTCGATTCCATTTTCAGTCTGAAAGAAGAAGAAGACAGTGTTGGAGGGAAAACCTCTGTAGGAAAAGGTATCACCAAACAGGAGAGGACGACGTAACTCTTGAGTTGGGAGGCTGATGAAAAATTAAGACGAATCATGGAGATGTAGCCATAGACATCAAAATTGGTTTTGAATACACTCCCTGGATAGTCCAAATTTTTTAAATGCTTGTTAAAGCCATGATAAGTTTCCAACTGCCTTGAGAGGTAGTAAGTTTTATGGGGGTTCTTTTGTTTTTGTCCCAGAAATGAGAGCAGTGGGTAGCACTCACATAGTCATTTACTGGAAGGTCTTCCTCACTTGCTTGTCTGGTGTGACGGGTCTTCTCCAACTTTACTTGAGGGACCACCCATTGCTCATTCTGTTCAATCCCCTTTTTTTCATTGGTAGGAAAATGAAGATCTTCCCCATCCTCCTCAAAATCTTGTAATTCTGAAACTAAGTAAATACAAAATTGTGATGTCATTGCTTTGCAAGCATTTCTGAGAGAAGTGTTTAGGAGAACCAAAGTTAAGGAGAACTACTTTTTTGTCTGTCTTTTGACTCATATAATATAGGCATGCATGGCATGCATTTCCTAGCTCTTTCAGTGGATGGTTTAGAGACTATTTTGCTTCTTCCCAACATCATTGTTTCTTTGGCATCAAACATTTACTCCTTTTCTTAGTAGTAGAGTCAGTTGACAGACAACAAGACAAGGGACTTGTGTCTCCCTCAATGTTTTTAGCTGCAAGTGCTCAAAAAATATTTCTTGATTGCATGATCTGATTTGGTATCATTCTATCACTTCTCTTTTGTGTCTTCTTTTAAAAATCGTCTTAAGATTTATGTTCTCTTTTTACATATATAGATATTTTGTCAGCATGTATGTCTGTGCCCAATATGCATATAGTGCCCACAGAGGCCAGAAGAGGGTATCAGATAGCCTAGAACTGGAGTTGAAAAAGATGTGAATCACCAAGTGGGTACTGGGAATTGAACCTGGGTACAAGTATGCTTAGCCACTGAGAAATCTGTCCAACTCTACTCCCTACCACTGTAGTCTTATTTATTTTTAATTTAGGTCTGTGGAAGACTTGCTGAAAGTATAGGTTTCCACATATTTTTCCCTCTTTTTCTCTTTTTATCTTACACATTATCAAAACTAATAAGTAAGCCTTGGTTCATTGCCATTAACTAAACTACAGACTTTATTCATTAATATTTCCATTCATGTTTTCTGTTTTGCAGCATCCAGTCTGGGGAACCAGATTGCATTTTGTCACTTTTAAAAAATACCTCCAAATAATACCAACAATGTTCTACATTGTTGGGACCATCCTGTCCTGAGTAATATAGTTGTCTTTGTGCAGAATGAGGGAGGCCAATGTCTGAGTCAGCTAGACAAAATAACGTGTCTAGGGACCTTTGTCTTCTCGAATTGAAGGTTGTACCTCTTTCTGCTCTAGACCTCTAACTTTCAATTCCATGTTATAACAATTCTTCAAACATTCACAGAGAAACTGTACTGCCATGATTGTCCTATATTCTGGGGAGAATTCCATTGCACATGAGAATTCTTGAGACAGCAGTGCACTGTTTTGTCTCTTCTCTCTCCAGTTTTTGGGTTGGGCCCACTGTGGTTTTGAGAAATAGTCTGGTATCCCTGCTGCAATAAATATAGATGTACAAAGAAAGATAGATTATCTTTTTGCTATCACTGGTCACATTAGAGTGGTGTTACCTTTCCTGAGGTATTTTAAAAGCCTGTCAGCATTAATTTATCTGATTTATAACTTGGCTGTGAAAAATTCCCTCTTCACCACAGTCAGCATATACAGTTTCATTCCAAGAAGGTATAAACCAATCATTTGTTTTCACAGAAATGTGGTCTCTCAATGCTGGAAACATTAACCTGTTACTAGCTTTTTTTTAAGATAGTATGTTGCTCTGTAGCTCAGGTTGGCCTTCTACTCAAAATCTTCCTGCCTCGGACTCCTGGGTACTGGGAATGCAGGAGATGAGTCACCACAACTAGCATGTTACCACCATTGGAAGGAACAGGAGATGGGGGATAGGATACCATACCTGCTATTAGAGTGGGATTGATCCAGTACATGGTCACATTATCGCAAATCTCCAGAATTTTAGAGTTTTTCAGAAAGTCTCGATTTTCAATAGGGTTTTCTGCAGGAACCCAAATCACTGACTGTTCGAAGAAAGTTGTAGTAATTTCTTCATTCTGAAAGAAGAAAGTAGGTCAGGGTTGGGACTGCAGAGAAATTAGGACAGTGAGTTAGATATTATGGACTACTGGAAAACAGTGTTTTGAGCCAGAGTAACAGTTGCAATGCTAGGGCTGGCTGCTGGTGAGCTGACTCCATGTCATGCTGACAGTAGGTGCTCATAGAGGAGCTAAGGACTGATCCTTTCCTTCTGGCAGCAAGGCTGCTCACTAAAATAAGAGCCCTGTCTACCATCATTTCCCTCGAAAGGCCTTCCATCATGATCTGGGCATTCTCTGGGTCATGCAAGTTTTAATTAGAGCTTCTGGAACCATGAGTGGTTTACACCTCTCTCCATTTAAATGTGTGAATACCTGCCTTGTTTTAGGAGTGTAGCAAAGGTTGAACACAAGATTTCACCTCAAGCTGAAAAAAAAAACCCTCCTAATCTAAACTAGTGAGATCAGTTAAAGAGCCAATTAACCTATCATTTTGCATTTACAAGAATATGTCTTTTCATGTTTTAAAGTCTTCAGATTATGAAGACTCATTCATCCCATTTATCCTAGATGCTCAAGGTTTATTTCACAGAGGGCTCTGCTTTGCAGAGCTTCTCTGTTTTGTTTAAAAAAAAAAAAAAGAAACCCCTTCTCTTCTGTTTCTAGAACTGGAAGTAGTTGCCTTGAATACCTAGCTCTTAACAACTTGTCAACTTAAGGCGTCAACACTTTACCCCTACTCTGAATAATGCCTTTTCTTATGTCTTTTGTTTCTTCCTGGCTTTATGATTTTACTGTATTTATTTATTCTCCAGAATATGCCTTTGTATATTTTTTCTCTAAAGCATTCACAACTTTCAAGTCCTGGCTCTTTTGCCCTTGAGTCTGTAAAGACCTTGGCATACATTGAAAGGAATTGTATAAAATGAGGATGATGTGCTGACTAGCTTTGTTAGCAAAATCAGGGCTATTTATATACGAACTCTGCATGTTTTACATGCACACGCCATGGGTACAGTGGTGAGGGAAGTACAGAGTAAGAGGGGTTTTGTCATTTGAGACCAAAAATTTGTCTCATTAAAAAAGATCTATAGTGTAAAATTCTGTTTTCTTAGAGATGAAATAATTTTGCTATCATGAAATGAATATGTGTGCTATTTAGAAAATCCCACCAAATTAACTGAAGAAAAAATTAGGGCCCAGAGAAGACATAGGCCTTTGCTTCTATATCATTCAGAAATATTCTACTGTATCACCTTAGGCTCTCATTGCTGCCTGTCTGTACTCAATACATTATTGTCTGTAAACATTTTCATATGATACTGCATGTAATAGCTTTTGAAATATTTTTATCAGTTGTATGTTGGTAGAGCAGAACACAGGCCACAGTGCACATATGACAGTCAGAAGACTATGAACAAGAACTGGTTCTCCTTGTGCCATGTGGATCCTGGGAATTGAATTCAGGTCATCAGGCTTGGTCACAGGTGTCTTGACCTGCTGACCCTTCTCTCTGGCTCTATAGTATCTTATTTATTTATTTATTTATTTATTTATTTATTTATTTATTTATTTATTTATTTATTGTTGACCAGGCTGGCCTCAAACTCACAGAGATCTGCCTGTCTCTGCCTCCTGAGTGCTGGGATTAAAGGTGTGCACCACCACTGCCCAGCTCTATAGTATCTTTTAAATCCTAATCTCCTCTCATGTTATCCTTACACAGTATACTACTTCCTAATTTCTTGGAAGTCGATCTACTTTTCAGAATCATCTAATATAAGCTTATTAGAAACAAAACTCTGCAAAATCTGGCACTTTCATAGACCTTGGCAGCAAAGCATCCTCTCCAGGGATGTTTTCTTCTTTTGGAGGTGGATTCTAGAAAAGGTCATCTGTAACTTTTCTGGCCATGAAGAGAATAGTAGCATGAAAAAGTAACATGGGAGCTAGCAACAGCTGTGAGGAGTCTTGGGTAAGGAAAATGAAAAACAATGTTAACCCACCACAACTTCCCACAAAAGAAAAGGAAAAGAAGATAAACATGTACCTGACCAGTGGGAGGATCATGAAAATGAACATGAGAGAAAGAAGAGAAAGATTTCGGTATATAGAGAGTCCATTATGCCAACAACACAGTCCCACTCTAGACTTTCCAGTTATAAACACAAAGCCAAACTAAGTTAAACCAAAAGAACCTTAAGGGCATAAGGGTTGTTGTATTTTAGGCAGTGATGACTATCTCCCATGGCTGGAGCAGTGGTCTAGTCATCCCAGTTTGGTGCTGTTTCCAGAGAATCTGTATCATGCTGAAGTTTTCACCTTTCTTTTGCTTCTCCCGAGAAGCACTGCAGATTCTTACATTGCAACTCAGCATAAAACAGTAAGGTGAATAAACAGAAACCTTTAGAGTAGGTGATTGTTGGAACATGACAGAAGTGGTATCACCCCTTTGTAGCCTTGGGACTAATTTCCTTTTTTAAACACGGTGTATCTTTATTTTTTTTTTCAAGACAGGGTTTCTCTTTTGTAACTCTGGAACTTACTCTGTAGACCAGGCTGGCCTCGAACTCATAGAGATCCTGCCTCTGCCTCCCGAGTGCTGGGATTAAAGTTGTATACTACCTCCTCCCAGCTATTTTAATTTTAAAAAATTATATGTAAGGTGTTTTACTTGAGGAAGTATGTCTGTTTCACCAGAGGAAGGCAGTGGATCCCTGTAACTAGAGTTACAGATGATTGTGGGCCACCATATGGGTGCTGAGAATTGAAAACTTGGGTCTTATGGAATAGCATAGTCAGTACTCTTTACCTCTGAGTCAGCTCTCCAGCCACTATTTTAATTATATTTTTAGTAATGTGTATGCATGTGTATCTGTGTCGGGATATGCACATCAGATTAAGTTGCCTTTGCAGGCCAGATGTGTTGCATCCACTGGAGCTGGAGTTCTAGACAGTTGTGAGCTGACTGGTGTGAATTCTGGGAATTGAACTAGGGATCCCTGAGCCATCTCTGCATCCCTGGGCCAATTTTCTTCAAGTCTTTCTTATATACATGATTGTTCTTATTTCTTTGATTCATCCTTCTCACCAGAAATCATTGATTCAGGAGCAAAAGTACATAGTGATTTAAAAAAAATTATAAGCATTCAAGTATAAAAGTATAGTATTATACCCAACAGCATGAGCATCATTTCTTAAAAGCATCAGTTCAAGACCTCAATCTGATACTCACTAGCTGTGTACCTTCAAGCATGTCACTCTTTGGTCCTAAGTACCGGCAACTATATCTGAAAACGGGGATAATAATAGTGTCTATTTACAAGATAGTGTGAGCATCCAATGCGAAGAGAGCATTTAGTACGACATGTGGCCAGTACGTGATGCCCTTTACTACCATCGTTATTCTCACATACCTCATCTATTTCCTCTTCTGGTTCAGAAAATTCAGGAATCACTTTGATTTGAGTTTTAATAAAGCATTTTTGAAGACCTACAAAGTAGATGCCAGTGTATCCCTATAAAACAGACAAAAATACAATTAATTTCCTGTCATGGACACAATTAATGAGTTCCATGACCTATCAGAGCTCCAGATTAGCAAAATTTGAATTCAAAGGGAAAGCTTTGTCATAAATGAAATGAAGGTTAAAGGCTATTTTTAACTTGATCTAATGGCTGTAATATGCTAAGTGGAAAGCCTGAGGGACAAACAGTCAACTCACATTTTTAAAGTCATGGACTTCCAATGTTTCATCAGTGCCGTTTCCACTTCTAAATATTTCCGTTCTGGTCATAGGATCGATTTCCATGTAAATCTTCTTCTTCTCACCGTTGCTGTAGAAAGTGTGCTCCATGTCATAGGTCTGGGAGAGCAGAGGAAAGCAAGCTTTAACAGAGTCTGTGGGCCCCTTCACAAAATGATTTAATCGAGGAAAGGCCTGGGGCGCCTTCTCCTCCCAGAGCTTTTGTACTGAGGCTTGCCATTGCCATCTCAGCAGCTTGCCATTGAACATCTCTAAAATTTTGTGAATAAAATGAGGTGCTTTTGGTCAGGGATCCCCTCAGGGTCAGTGTTTTGTATCTAAGCCAGGTAGCTGAGAAAATTATGAAGAATTCCAACGGTGTTCGTGACAACCTTGGCTAAATAGCAAATGTTATTCTGCAAACCAGTCTGTAAAGTATTTCCCCTTGTGTTAAGTCCAGGAATCACCTTGAACCCATGCTGCTTCCTTTTCCAAGTGATTCTTAGTGATTACTCTCCTGATCCCTTCCATAAAAATCCATTGCATCCAAGAAAAATAATTGAAAACATTTAGAAAAGTTAGGCATTACTCTCTGTTCCCATATCTATCAGGATTTTAATGGTACCTCAGTAGTATTGTGTTTGCCCTTTTTAGAATGTGAAGCTGGTCTTGGGCAATATTAAGTCATTGTATTTCCCTGTGCTTATTTATTTCCCTTTGTTCTTTAAAATCTAGCAGTCACCTCCCTTCCCTCAGCTTTCTATTTTATAGGCTAACCATTCCCACTCAGGTTATTGCTGGGTTCTGGTTTTTAAACTTGATTCCGCTGTTTTCAACTTCTCTGGATTCCGCTGTATCGATACACTATGGTGACAGGGTGAGGTGCCATAAATTAAGTAACAGAGTCTTCCAAGGAGAGTGCCTCTGAAAGGCTGTTCATCAAGCCTTTCTTGAGTGGCTGAAACAAATCTTCAAGCTTCCTCTGCTCTCTAAAAGAGACAATTCTGTCACTACAGACCAAGAGAACCAGTCCCAGAACATTGTACCTTGAGGTTAAGTGTGTAACCTATAACTTAGGACATATTTGGGACTAGAAATAAATACCAACTCCACAGGAGTTTTGTCTCTGTTGCAAACCATGCCAATGTTGATAGTGCCATTTTCAAGTCTACTTCCTGTTGCTTGGAGGCCTTTGCCTGTTAAATTTCTACATATTTGTTTGTCCTTCTGAAGAAGCGTGTTGCCTACAGAGCCAGTGTTGCTTTCTAACACAGTTTCCAGTGGCATCCTCCTCCTTAAGCTTGCACTGGGTTGTGTTTGGTTTTAGTGTCTGCTGATTTCTGTGATGATGGCATGTTAGTTTAACCTGGTCATATTTTTCCCAACTCGAGTAGAAAAACAAGTTAGATGGGTTTGTAGAAACAAGTGTTACTTCAAGCGTGAAAAGTCTGATGGAACCCTTGAAAAGAAAAACAGAGGCAAAGCCATTTCACCTCCCTTGTAGCCATGTAGTGCCTTAGACAAGCATAGCAGTTATTTGTTGAATAAGTATTGTTGCCAATGACACATTCTTATCTTCCTAAAGAAATGTCTTGAAGATTGGCAAGGTCTTTTAAAGGCAAGGAACAGAGCATCGAGAATCCTCCAGCAACCGCAGAGTTAACAGAGGAAGGATGGCCTTGTTTGTGACAGATAGAAAACTCCCTTCGACTTGTTATTTGCTTCTGCTTATAAATATCCTCTCAGTTCCAGCTCCGCAGCCAGCTAGAGAAGAGAAACTTCTAGGTATGGCAAAAAAAATGAGCTCTCAGTCAGTCGGCTGACTTAAGCACAGGACAGAGGCATCCACTTCAGACACAGCCTTGTCAGGTTTCCCAATAGGGGGTAGTTGCTTTAGAAATACTATCCATTGTGGAGACAAATGTTGACAGTGCTAGCCACCAGGGGCTGGGGTAGGGTGTTTGTTTCATCAGTAGCACCACTGATGGATTATTGCATGGAAAAAATGGGTTAGAGACTAGGGGATATTGGACTGTGGCCTACCTGGGCAAAAGAAAGAGAAAATACAGACTGCATTTTCAATCATCAGCAGAAGACTATGGGACCGTGCTGGTGACATTTAAAATTTCAGTGTACTTCTGTGGAATGACTTTTCCTGCACTGTTGGCAATGGACTTTGCTTGGACACCTTTCTGGATGAGTACTATTGGAAACTGCCAAGCTCAGCAGATCTTCATTATTCTCAACATCCCTGCAAAGAATTGGTTTTGTTTGTTTACTTGCTTGTTTGTGTTGTTGTTGTTACATAGTGAGTAGTGAGGGAAGAGGCATCCATGTTCACTGTACTCATTAATCAGCTTGTTGATTTCTTGTTAGCAATGGTAGCTTCTTAAATGGAGTGAGATCAGAATGACTTCATTTGTGTATGAATCCTTGGTGTGTGGGGAGGGTGTAGGAGTAGGGAGCTACATATTCATCCAGATGGAATTCCTCTATCAAAGGTGTCCTTTTGAAACAGACTGCCCTTTGTTTAAGGAGGATGATGCCAATGACTTACTTTGGACTGTGTGGGGATGGGTTTGCGTAAATCCAGACACACTGTCTCATTCAGGTCCCGGCGGAGCATGCTGCTTGGGTAATGGCTATGCAAGCTTCACTGGCCCATATGAAGACTGAGCTCATGCCTTTGGCATCAGAAGTACTTTGCTGTCTACTAAAGCTCCCTGGCTCCTGGGTTGAAGTGCCTTCTGGAAATGAAGAACTAAGTGGCTTTGCCCTGTCCAGGAACAAAGTAAAGCAGAGAGAGGATGACTGACCTTAGAAAATTCTGAGTGGGCTCCAGACTCTGCCCCCAATTTGGCTTTATTCCAGGGGAGACAGAGCAAGGACAGCATGTGACATGGAATACAACCTTGCCAAATTGGCAAATAGATGAGCCCCCTTTCTGGTATCTTCATACCCTGTTCATTTTGTGCTCTCATAGCCTTTTCCTCATGCCTTACTGGTTTCCATCTGTCCCCTTGTCTCCTGTCTAGACAACCAGGAATCGGCCAGTGTTTTACGTAAGGGAAGAAACCAATCTGACAAATGATTTTACATTAGTTATTAGCAAAAGAAAAGTCATTTGTTGGTGTGAAAAATTGAATGCAATGCTTCACTCAAAAGAATGAGGTTGAAACGGTGCATTTTAGGTACTGTGACACCAAGAGCAGGAGATATTGAGGAAGACATCTTTCCAAAACAATGCAAATGTGCTCTTACTGGCCTTATGAGGATCAGGATGTTGAACTAGGACAGAGAGGCCAGTGGAATAGTGGGCGTATGATCAAACCAAGACTGTGTAAGAAGACCACACTGACAAAATAGGGGGGAAACACAAATCCATTTTTCTTCCCCGTCCAGGAATTCTGTCCTCAATCCAGATAAATCTTCCATTTGGGCAGACAATAAGCCCTAACTTCCTTCTGCAATGTGAACACTTTGCCCTGTTTCCTTGTCTTTGTTGGTGATAGTCTCTGAGATCAGAAAAGAAAGCTTTTTATAAAGAGTAGAGCTGACTCACACCTTAGTGTGATGAATCTGTTTGGGGGCAACTAGCTTTAGCCTGTCCTGACAGGGATTTGAGGACATTTGGCTTAGGTTTGTTTGTTTTTGAAACCTGTGATTAATCTAGCTGGTCTCCCCCCCCTTCATTCTTTACTGTCTGTTTATGAGGTATACTCTCCAAAGGTGAAATACATGCTCAGAATAGCTGGCTAGCAGGTGTTAGGCTGGAAGGAAGGGAAAGGAAGGCACTGTACCATATTATTACTGATCTAGCCTGTGAGAATTAAAAGGCCTCTGGGCATTTTTCTACCAACACAGTGCCGACAGATTATTTCTTATGCATAGTTGGACTTCTGCATCTTCAATCACCAGTTCCCAGTCCTGAAAAAAATTGGCTTAAGCACCTAGACATTCCTCTTTTTAAAAAGAAAGAAAAAAATCACTTCTTTCGTCTACAGACTTGAGCAGTTGGGAAGTTTTCCTCTACCTACAATCCTCTTCCCAATTCTCAAATTCAGCTGGAAATCAGGAAAGAATCCTCAGAAAGGGTTCTGGTGTTAATGTTAGTCCTTCCACCTACAAGCTGTGTGACTTTGGACAGGTTAATGAATGCCTGTGAGAGTTCACTCCCTATTTGCATTCCCTTTCTAGTTGCAATGTTAGATAGCTGTCAAATGCAATTTTTCTCTCATTTGACCTAGTACCTCTCAGGTTGCTTGTTGGGTTACAACTACCCGTTGATCACTTGGGCTCCTTTTGCCTATAGCTCCATACTCACTCAGTCACACTCGTGTTAGCTCTGCTTGAAAGTTATACTTGTGTGTGCCACATAAGGTGCCAGTAAATACAACGTTAGGAATAATGAGTAAGAAATCTAGTGTCATGTAATTTATAACAGCTACCCTTGAATAGTCCATAACAACTGGCCCAGCAAGGATTGCTGTTCAAAGATGAACTTGGATCCTGCAAAGAAAAGAAAATCAAGAGATGCCTCCTTTTCCAAAAGGCTGATGTGGCAGCATCTGGTGAAACTCAATTCCCCTGCTTAAGAGATTCCAGCTACATCTCCAGTTTTTCCCTTGAGGGCACAAATGGTTATTCAGTCCCATGTTTCAACTAGCAGACTGTTGTGTATTAAGAGCCTAGGCAATCTAGAGACAAAAAAATGTCCCTTTGTGTGCCTAAAGATGAGTGAAAAAGTTGGACTAGATCTAATGCTAATAGTAGAAAAATAGTCATGAAGAAAGCTGGGCACAGAGTAGGCAAGGAAGTACTTCTTTCCTGCAAAGGATCTTCAGCCTAGAATTTGATCTTGGATGTGAAACATGAATGACTGTTTCAGTGGTCTTCTGCAATTGAAGCTGCATGGGCAGGACAGAATGCTTGCCTGTCTCCATGACCACTCATCTCCTGCTACTTGAATGTGGGGTTTGAAGGAGCATCTACAGGAATATGTCGATTGCTGGGGACAGGGTGATCACTTTTCAGGGGCCCTAAAAATCACCACATAGTTCTGACCATTTCATTCACGTAACTTCTTGTGTTTCTGCCTCATTCCACAAAGGTTTGAAATAATGGGCTACACAATTTGTCCTGTGTTTATAAACTGCTGGCTTAAGAGATGAAGCATTCCTGGTTTTTTTCCCTCCATGTTGCATTGATTAATTGAGGAGTTAGCTTCTAATTCTTTCAAGTTCAATGTGGAACATAGGGAGTCTTAAGTAAGAATATTTTTCCCCCAGTAAGTTTGATTCATGAACCTAAAAAGTCACTGCTTAGAATCAGACCCTTAATATGGTGTCCTCTCAAAATCTGGAACTGAATATGTTGCTCCTACTTGATCAGGAAAGCTGAGCACAGAGTCATATGGACTTGGCTGTCATCACCCTCAAGTCTCCTAAGTATGGCTGTGGCTTAAAAAGCCCAGAGCCTGGAAAGAAGTACAATGGCTCACTCGGAGGTGACTTACCTTTCATTTTGATTTATTTTTCTCCTGGACAAGTGTGTGTGTGTGTGTGTGTGTGTGTGTGTGTGTGTGTGTGTGTGTGTACTCATGCATGTTTGGGATATACTAGAAGCCAAATCTTGCTTACTCCTTTTTGAGATCAGGAATCTGGATCTTTTGTGCATGTGAAGGTGGGAGGGAAGGCAAAGACTTAGAAGCATGGAAATGTCAACACCAGATGAAGGATGTTAATAAATACTGTTTATTATAAACAGATGTTGAAAAAAAAACAAGAAGGAACATTGTGGGGGCCGGAAGAGCAAACACTGGGAGCTTGGAGAAAACCCCGGGACAACAAAGGTATTCACTACAATCAATAAGCACAAGAGCATCAATAGTTTTCTCTACCAAAAACCCCACAGTCCTCACAAATCCCACAGGCAGCTAAAGCAGAATCCAGATGACTATGGGTTTTACTTTGTTAATCAGTGCTTCATTCCAGCCCATACTATTAAGTCTTAAATTTGTACAAGATGCTTGGATGGTTTTCCTCTGGAAATATTCTTCCCAGATTAATATGACTACTTTTATTTTTCCATGGATTCTTAACTGCTCAGATGCAGGCCTAGTCGGAGTCTTGATCAATAGGAACATGGATAGCCTCCCAAGCTCCTTGTCTGGAACTTAGAAGGTAGTTGATTGAATAAAGAAACTATACTGCTACCTGGTCTCCTGACTTACAGTGACCCCAACTTGATTTTGTGGTGAAGGCCAGGGTTTATATATGAGAGATAATATATTGCAACTCCCTATTAGAATATCAAATAAATAGTATTCATTCATAGTAGGAAAACTTATCCTAGGAGATATATAATATCTGTTATCTGTATATCTTCTAAATAACTTTGGCCTTTCCTTTGCACTTCTTTTGTTGAAAATTATATCCCATGATTGTATCCTATGATTATGTGAGCTTACTTACTTACTTAAAAAAATAAACTTTAACCAGTAGCATACCTACCTTTTCCATGTATGCACTGACTGAGTTTTTTGTTTGGTTTCAGGAATTACAGAATTGCTCTTTGGAAATCATGTATTTAAAGGAACTAGAATGGGAAACAAAGATAGTAGAATTGGAAGGTAGGGGAGATCATGAACTCAGCCAGGGAGTGTGGATTCTTACAAGATAAAGGCAAATCTCCCCGAGTTACCACTAGGTATTTATTACTGCACTGAGGCAAACGTAAGATTAGAAAATGTAAGATTAGAAAAACATGTAGATGCTGTTAGAATGGTATTTATAGCACCAATGGATACAAGAAAACAAGAAAGGCTATCTGGTTTAGACAGGTATCTATGAATGGTCAAAAAGATTAGCTAACTACCACATCTAGTGAAGGTATTATACTCATAGCAACTAAGATGATTTATGGTCCTGTACTCATCTAATTTCCAAGAGAACCAGTAATTCAACTTCTGGGGTAGCATATCACTTTAGGAATTAGCTAAGTGGTACTGTAAGTGTACTGGAATGAATGTTCGCTTTCGATTCATTTTGTGTTTCTTTTCTGATGTTGGTTGCTTTGCACACCTTGCTAGCCTTAACATAGCTGGCTTCTCTAGAAAGACATCTGAATAGTAAGTAGTTCAAAAGCAGTAGGGCAGTGCAGGTGGGCTAATAGGAGCAGGTGATGCCTGAAAACCTTTCTGGAACATGATGTAAATAAAAGGGCAAACAAATAAGTAGCCTTGTTTGCTCTCCCTCCCACTTTAACTTGATAAGGTATCCTTTGAGACTAAATACAAACGGGTATTGTAGCAGAGGAACAGAATCCCAGGGTAGATAGGCCTTACTTTTCTGTTTTCATTGGGGCAACTTAGGCAATTTATTTTCTTTTTCTCCCCATTTGTCTCCTTTTCCCCATGAACTCTTTGCTCCTATTGCTCCTTTGGCTCCTAATGGCCCATGCCAACCCATTTTCTTCTTGTCTCATTTCCCCACCTGGATCTGTGCCTTTTCTTCTCTACATCTGCTACCAAGTAAATGAGCATCTCATGACAAAAAAATTAACAGCAACATCAGCAGTAGCAGCAGTAGCAACAACAACCCACACACAGAGAAGACTATATGGCAAAGCCAGAGACCATCTTCATGGATTGTAGTCCATCTAATTCTCATTCAAATGAAAACTGTTAGCAAGAAAGCACTATGATTTGATTGGGTGATATATAAACATGTCCATTGCATGTGAGTCCAGGAATAACAATAATATGAGAGCACAGGAATACAAACTACAAGGCAGACAAAGCTTCACCAAATGATCTCAATAGCAGAAGCTTTCTGTGATATCTGTGATTAATGACTGAGTGCAGTTTGTGTGCCTACCTGTGGCATTGCTATATCATCGGGACAGCGGTTGTGACTGCTGTGGAGCTGAAAGGTTCTAGCTCTGGTTAAACTATAAATAATTCTGAACTCAGATAAGAGAGAATTTCTTCTTTTAAAAAGGAGCTTGCTGCCTGTCCTCACAGCAGATGCATTAAGGCAGAACATAATCACTGAAAATCATTTGCTGCCATTTCTGGTGGTTTCTCCTTATGTGACTGTCTGGTTACTTTTCCATCAGTTTCTGCCCAGATAATGGAAAGAAAGATGGAAAGTATTTTTTTTTTCTTTCTTGAAGTTAAAAAAAAAAAAAAACTTCCAGGAGATTTAACTCCTTAAAGTCAACCAGAAAGGAATGGGAGTAAAGTTACCTTCTATCACTATTAACCAACATGCAGATGACAATTTCCCCTCACCTAAATAGGCAAACAATAGAAAAATCTTGATTTTATTTTCTATACCCCCAAATAAATGCAAAAAGGATAAAAATGTTTTCATTTTCAGATTAATTTACATGTTAATCACTTCTTAAATTCAATCAAACTCAGAAGATAAAACAATGGATACGTTTCTGTTACTTACTTTCTTGGGTACCTCTGGCCAGAAGTGTTTGCTTCCCCAAAACAGGACGATTAGAGTTAAGGCTAGGACACCAAACACCAGTCCACAAATCTTCAGTGATTTACATATCTTCTTGGATTTCAAAGCTTCTGCCTAAGCGAAGAGCAGAAAGAGTGAAACAATACACAATAACCCTCAAAATAGAAAGCCATAATTCAAAGTCTCCTTCAATTTCATTTTCTAATGTTCACACTGCAATACGATAAATCTGTGAGACCATGCTTCTGCTCAAAAGGGAAAATATATGAATCAACTTACATTTAGAATGTGACAGTCCTCACAGTTCTCTGGAGGATTCTTTGCCATGGTCTCTCAGCACACAGTGCTCTTTCCCTGCTTTGAGAGGACTGAGAGACCACTGCTGAGGTGGAGTTGCAAGTGAGTCGGCTAACAGATGCCAGAGGAGAAGCTGAATTTATATGGCTCAAATATGTCATACCAGAGCTGGAGGGAGCCCAGGGGGCTCCTGTGCTGCGATTTGTTACATAGATATACCCATATATGTATATAACTTCTGTGCACAGAATTCCATCCAGAATGGCAAAGACAGAAGGTTATAATGAAAACTATTGTCCTGGGGTTGGGTTGGAAGGGGATCAAGCCTAGGACACATTGAAATGATTTTTCACTATGAACTTAAAATACCATTGGCAGTGCATGCTGCACACTCTAGAAATAAGCAAATAATGCAAAAAAGGGAACAAAGTTCTAATTTCAATTCCATTAAATTAAACAAATATTTATTGCAGGAATAATAAGTATCAGGTTCTTTCCTGGGTGCTGGAGAATCAGGAATGAATAAGACAGTGTGTCTCACTATGTAAAAGAACTCTGAGTGCCAAGACCAACGTGCATTTAACTAATTATAATTAAAACCAGGATATAATGAAGAGCAATTGCGAGCTTTCTCTCTTCATCCCGTCTCTATGATTATTTTCCCTCTTCTTTAGTTGCTCCCTCAATTCATTATATTTATTCATGATTTTCTCACTTTACATACACTGCTTAAATGATCTCATCTTGTACTGAAGTTAATATATCACTTATATAGCAGTGCAGTCCAACTCTGTACTGGTAACCCAGTTCTGTCTTTTAATTTCAAAGCCATTTGGACATGTCAAACATCTTTACCTGGATGTAACTCAGAAACCTCAAACTCAGTATGTTAACCTATCAAAACCTTTCTTCTTTAACACTTCCTTTCCACAACATACCTTCTTTCCTCTAATCCTAATCTTGATTGGTAACTACAATTAAATTTCTGGGCCTACTATAGTAAAGTACTGCAGAATTACTGACTTGCATATAAAAATTATATTCTTAAAAAAAAAAAACCAACACTGATATTCTTAGAGTTCTGGAGGCTACAGTCCAAGATCAAGATGTCAGGTTTCTTTCTTTCTTCCTTCCTTTCTTCCTTTCTTTCATTCTTTCTTTCTCTTCCTTCCTTCCTTTCTAATATATATTTTATTTAGTTTATTTTTTATTAATTGTATTTTTATTGACAATAAAGTTATTTTCACAGTATATATTCTGATCTCGGTTTCCCCTCCCTCATCTCCCAGATCTTCCCTACCTCCCCATCTTTCCCTTTCTTAAGAATACAGACAGGCAAATAAAAAAGACAAACAGAAATAAAACAAGATGAACAACTAACAAAAAGAAAGAATGAGCACGAGAAACACTTACACACGCAGAGACATACTGCCACACATACATACAAAATCCATGAAAATACAAAACCAGATACCATAATACACAAGCAAAAGGCCAATAAGGTAAAACAAAGTAATACGAGACAAAATACCGTTAAGTTCATTTTGTGTCAGCCATTCACTCCTGGGCGTGGGACCTGCAGTTAAGTGTGATTTATATTCCCAGTGAGAGTCCCTTGGAGAAAACTTTTTTTTTCTTTTTTTTGCGAGTGGCTATTAATTGGAGACAGCTTCTCGGTTGGGGATGGGAGCTCCTATCTACTTCCCCATCTCAGTGCTGGAACTGCATCTGGTTTGGACCTGTGCAGGCCGTATGCATAACTGTCACAGTCTCTGTGAGTTCATACGTGCATCAGTTCTGTTGTAGCTGGAAAACTCTGTCTCCTTGTGATCATCTATCCCCTCTGGCTCTCACAATCTTTCTGCCTGCTCCATATTTGTTTCTTGGACTCTCTTTCTTTTGTTTCTGGCTGGCTGGCCATCTTATTGGTCACATAGTGCTTGCATTCTTAGCTCTGGCCGACCTAAGACTCATGGAGATGTATCTGTCTCTGCCTCCTGAGTGCTGGGATTAAAGGTATGCACTACCACACCAGACTCTTCATCTCTTTTTATAAGAATTGCAGTCACATTGAATCTGTACACCATTATTTAACTTTAGTTACTTTTGGTGAGGACCATAATGCCCAAATATAGTCAAATTCTAAGATACTGGAAATTAGGGCTTCTCCATGTGAATTTTGAAGTGATCCAGTTTGAGCTATACCCGTGGAGCACTAACTCAGCCTTACACCAGAAACCATAGGTTTGTCTTATAATCATCTCACATTTTAATGTCTATTTTATTCACTTAGCACCAGGTCTTATGTATCCTAAAGTCTTACACCTTTCAAAGACGGTCTTCCATCACCGGATAGCATCTCTATAGTCACCACCGAAAGTATACGATTATAATCCTCTCAGACAAATCTCAAATCTATGCCTTTTATCTAGGCTGCTCTCTTGGAGCTCCAGACCTATGTGCCAATTTAACAAGCTGGATACCTTCATTTGGAGATATTAAATGCCTCATCACCCAACCTGAATTAATTGTATTCTCTGATAAACAATACACTTCCTTATCTATTACCTTTCTTACTAGAAGGATATAATGAACTACCTCTAGACCAGAAATTTCAATACCTTGTGATCTCTTTCTCTTTTATCCATTCCCATGCCTATCCAATTATTATATCCAGTTAATTCTGGCTTTGGATTATCTCTGTAATTCTACAATGTTGATTCTTAATCTCTACTGAGTCAGTTGAGGGTCTATAGTTATTTTTACTGTTATAATATAGTTACAAAAGTTTTCCATTGCCTTTAAAGTTTTCTTAAGACTAAAATCTGAGGACAATATTTCCTCTGTTTGAAGTCCTTTGATGTCTGTATATTAACCACTATAACAAGGAAGGCAAGGAAGGCACTTTTTAGTCTTGAGTTTGTGTATTTCTCTAGATGTGACCCTAGACAATTTCTTTCAGACATGGAGCCAATTGTGATTTTAGATGGTCAGGGCAATGGAGCAGGTGCATATGACTCTATTTTCATGCGAATGTCTCAAAATAAAATACCTTTGTTGGAAACAGGATTATACCTGAAATTGATCATGAAAATTCTGAAGAATGAAACAAAACAAAAAGTAGATCATAATTCTATTTGCTCTGCAATTCTTTGGCCAAGGTTTTAAAGGTCATGAGAGTATTCCCATGGAGAAATCATGTTTATGAGAATAGATGGTTTCCTACAACATGTCATTCATACTATACCTCTGACAGCCCTCTTGAAGTTAATACTCTATTGATAAGCATACTCAGTTTCTTCACACCATAGCTCATTGTATGTTACCCTCGTTTGCCTGTATTTCCTTTCTTCTCTTTTTCCAGCTAGAAAATTTCCATTTAGCACTCAAAATTGTGGTTTAGATCTTGCCTATTCCTGAATGTTTTCCTTGGTCTTATTTCCACCATTTCATTGAGTTCATTGGTCCCTTTCTGTGTTATCTTTGTGTCTTGCTGATGTGTTAACCATTGCCCTTAGAATACTGTATTCTAAGTAGTTTCCTTATGCTGCTAAAAAGTCCTTCAGACTCTATATAACACACCTTCTTTGTTAAAAAAGATTGAATTAAAATACGGGTTAAAACAAAATGCCATGGAAACCAAGTAGTCATGATAAATTCTGATTCAGAAGAGCAAAGAAAATGGCACAAATGTCATGATATTTCCTCAGTTTTTTCATTTACTAGTACGTGTTTATTTTAGTGTTCCCTATGTGCCAGGTACTATTATAGAGGCTAGATATGTATTTCAATAATGTACAAGCAAATGCAGTTTCTGAGAGTCCAGTGTGTAATGAGAAAGCAAGTATTAAACTAAAAGGAGAAAGTAAAGTAACTAGACAAAAATATGCTACAAAGGAAATATGCAGGGTGCTATGAAAACATACAGTTTGGCTTGAGCTGCTCCAGTAAGTCCACATTGAGGAGATGCCCCCTAAACTCAGAGCTGAGTAATAGTAGAAGTTACATAGAGAAGAGTACAGTGAAGTTATTTTAGGTAAAAGGGCCAGCACGTGCAAATATGCCAAAGAAGGAAAAGTGGTTGGAATAGTCTAAAGGAAAGACACAGTTAGTCACTGTGGTTGTAATAGAGGAAAAGAGTTGCTTTGGGATAAGAGTAAAGAAGTAGGCAGGGACCATATCATTCAAAGTTTTATCTATTAGGATTGTTTGTGCTGCATGGACTAGATACCACATTGTAGTGTTTTTATATCACATAAGAGGAGTCTCGATGTCAGTAGTGCAGGGCTAGTTCAAGTGTAATGAATCTAAGTTTTTGTCTTTCCATTCTGTGATTGTCTGAGTGTGACTCCCATCATTATCTTCTAAGATGGCTTCTTCACTTCTGGAAAGGAGAAAAGAGACAGCAAGGGGCAACAAGAATATGTGCAGCTGAGTTTATCCCTTTCCATTGGGAAAGAAACGTTTTCCTGAAAATAATACTATTCTTTAGATTTTTTTATTATTGTGTTGGCCAGATTTTTTATTATTGTGTTTTATTTTATTATTTTATTATTCCTCTATAGTAATATTGTGAGGAAGTTTTATTTTTTACTCACCTTATTACTATTTCTAACAACATTCTGTTTTTGTATAAACTGGGGAAACATATTGGGTATTAAAAATGCAGTTTCTTCCTCAACAGTTATGGTAAACGTTCAAAGTTTATTCTAAGAACAATGAGGAATCACTGGGAGATTAGAGTAGAATTATTTTTATATTTAGTAACATCTCTCCGGGTGCTTTGAAAAGAATGAATTATAAGGATGTCAAAAAAATTAAAGGAGGTAATTAAAAGAGATGCCAGTAGCTTGGACTAGAAAAGTGGTGACAGGAATGGAAGTAAATAGGCATATTTGTTGTATATTTTAAGAGGGGTGTATACTTGATGGTAGACTGAATATAGAGGGGCAAGAGAAAGGAAGGAATGAAAAACAAGTCACAGACATTTGGCTTGCACATTCCGATGACACCATTAACTGATATTAAGGAACACTGAGGAGGACCACTTTTGAGCAAATCGTAAGTATGGTTGGAACGTGTTCATTTGAATTGTTTTTGTAGCATCCAAGAAGGAATAACTAGTTTCTAATAATTGGTGTTTAGAACCCATAACACAGTTCCTTGAGTAGAAATTCAGATTTGGAAGCCATTTACTCTGGTGGAAGCTATAGAAGTTAATGGCATGGTCTAGAAAAAAGAGTTTAGAGTAGCAAGAGGATTGCTCACTATCTTTCAGGAATTTTTCACAGTTATTTATTGAAAAGCCTGTTTTTTACAATGGTTGAGAATTTTTCCATACTTTTAGAAAAAGATATACAGTAATTGTAAAATAAGAATATAGAAAAATGTAAAAAGGAAAAAAAATCTGTACTAACCAGGAATAAGTATTATTGCACCTCAGTTTCCTTATTCAAAAGAAATAATGAAAACTATATTAACTTTCTATTTATGAGAAGTCTATATTACTGATACTGGCAGATAGTGAAAACTTCCTAAATGATGACTGCTCAAAGACAAATAAGATTTATTCTAAACACTAACTTTATTATCAGTATTAACAGGTGGATGCAAAGGCTTTAGTAGGATTACCATAAATGGTATTTTTACAAATATAATTTTTAAAGAGTTGTACCATTTCTATATTACCCAGACTGGCCTCTAGCTCCAGTGTTCTTCTATACTCAGTCTGCCCAAGTAGCTGGCACCTTAAGAGCATATCATTATACCCATAGATAAAAGGATTTCTCAACTCTCATCAGAAGAAGCTTCTATTGGGAGTAGATGGGGATTAACACAGGGACCCATAATTGGTCAAAGTGCAGAGCATAAGAGGCTGTGGAGTGCTTAGCCTAAATGGGACATCTGTGTCACACACCTCCTTCTAAGTCCCAGGGACTATTGTGGAAGAGGAGACAGAAAGACTCTAAGAGCCAGAAGTGGTGAGTGAATACAAGAAAAGAATATTTTCTAGACACAACATGTTAGATGCATTTATGGACTCACAGTGGTTGTGACAGCATGCACAAGCCCCATGCAGCCTCAATCCAGACCAAATCCCAGCATGGAGAGGATATGTGGACGTGAAATTTCACCCCTTGCCAAGGAGCTAGCTGTAAGCATTTGATAGCCGCTGGGAAAAGAGCAGTTTTCTTTTCCCTTTTTTAAAAATTATTTTAAATGAAAATCAAGTGATTTTCATACAATATATTCTAATCCACAGTTTCCCCTCTGGCACCTCCTCCAGATCCTCCTCTCCTCCCATCTTCCAATTCCATACCTTCTTTCTCTTTCTCAAGAAAATTGTCAAGACAGACAAATAAAAAAGACAAAGATAAAAAAAAAAAAACCCTAACAAACAAAACAGAAAAAAGAAACCAAGGGCAAGCACAGGCACCCACGCATGCGTGTGTGCGCATGTGCGCGCGCACACACACACACACGGGTATGCATGCACACATGTATGCAAATAGACAGACAGCCACACACCATTTTCAAGAGTCTTGCCACTGGTAGGTGGACCATGCTCCAGTGGAAGGCTACATATTCATGAGAATCTGAGCAACACAAATTAGTATTCATGGATTTAAAAAAAAAAAACAGTACAAAGAAGTTGGGTACATAAGGAAGGGAAAGGGGATCTGAGAGGGGTTGGGGAGAGGGTGAATATGGCCAAAACTCATTGTAAAAAAAATTTTCAAAGATATAGTAAAAATAAGTGATAAAACATATAAAAATTTTAAATGCTTGAATTGAGCAATCCTTATTTTGATATATATTTTGGTTGTATTATCCTAATTTTTTAAACAGAGTCATAGTCTCATTTGAGGTCACGTAACTGAATATGAGGGTCATAATGAATTTGGCAACCGTAGATTTCTCAAATGTACAACAACAAAAAATGAAGTAAAAACCAAATGCAAAATGAATGTGAGGTGTTTCAGTAGCCCTCACCTTTGTTGCATCTTCCAACATCATTGCAGCTGTTGTTCTGAATGTATAATCTGTGCACTTTGTATTGGGCACACATAATCACTCTGCAAAACTGCAGTGCCAGCTGCCTAAGACACCAGCTCAGAGTATTACATGTTATGAATTTCAGTGCTTTTACTGTACACATCATTTTTATGCTTATGTGTGTGTGTGTATGTGTGTTTGTATATTATAATTATGCCACGTATGGGGTGATAATGTTCCTCCAGGAGCCATAAACTATCTAATAAGTACCCTAGTACCAGGCATGAGAAGCCTCCTTTCAAGTTGTTGGTCAGAAGAGTACACAAGATCCCCAAACAATATAGGCTACTACCATTGCCCTTGGTTGCCTCATAGAATTTAAAGGTAAGACACCACATACTTTGAACATGGGACTTGGAGGAGAGACACTTGTATTGACCTGGAAGTTGCTTCTCCAACAATAGCTCTCATAGTATCTGAAGGTGCTACACAAGTTGTCAAGAGAGAAAAGCAGCCAAAAGTACAAGCCAGCTGCAGAGCCTATGAATCACAACAATGACCAGCCTGGCAAAATATTCCTAACGGTGAAATAGTGGTAACTTATCTTAGGGGTAACCGACAGCTGTATAATTAGACTTAAGGCCCCTCTAAACACCTACTCATGGCTAGAGAGTTCAAAGACCCTAGAGGAGAAACTATTACTACTATTTTCTAAACAAATATGATTTGTAACTGTATTTTAAAAAACTTATCTTTACACTTACAGATAACTATAGCTCTCACCCCTCACCAACGATGCTCTCTTTCCCAGCAGATGGAGATTATTACAGAAATACACAAATGGGCTAAATGTAGAGAACCAAGTTTACTTTTACCAAAGGGAAGATTTAAAATGTTAATACCATCATATTATCTCTAAGAAGTTGTACCATTGCAAATTTGTGTCAAACAGGTATGCTACATAACAATATTTTAGTAAAATATGGCTATATGTATGATCATGGGCCCATAACATTATTATGGAACATCTTGTGACTTCATAGTCATTGTAAAATTGTGAAACAATGTTACATTTACTATTTACATGTTTATTAATGTAAACAGATCATCTGCTTTGCCAGTCATAAAAAGTGTGGTATTAAAAAATATGTTACAGTATATAGTAGTTGATAGTGCTAGTAAATCTTATGTATTTTCCTTGCTATAATAATTAGTGTGTCCCTTCTGTTTATTAAATATATTTACTGTGAAAGAATACATCATGTTAACCAGTTTAGCTTCAGACACCTTGTGTTTACCCCATTTTAATTGCATCAACAGGCAACAATGGGCCAGATATGGTGGTGCATGCCTTTAATTCCAGCAATTGAGAGGCAAAAGTGGAGGATCTTTATGAGTTGGACACCAGCCTGGTCTACATAGGGAGTTTCAGGACAACCAAGACTACATAGTAAGATCCTGTCTTTAAAAAAATAAAAAAAAAAACAACAACCAAAAGAGGTTACAATGAGTGGTTGAATATACCATCAAGTATGTATAGTACATTCTATGATGTTTCATACTCACACAATGACAGAATTCTGATAACACTATTTTTTTTTGGTTTTTTGAGAGAGGGTTTCTCTGTTGTAACTCTGGCTGTCCTGGAACTCACTCTGTAGACCAGGCTGGCCTCAAACTCACAGAGATCCACCTGCATCTGTCTCCCAAGTGCTGGGATTAAAGGCATGTATCACATCCGCCTGGCAACATAATTCTCAGTACCTATTCATGCCATTAAATGATACATGACTATAATTAATTGGATGTGCTTTAAAAATATTTTTACACTGTGATAATCTTGTTAACTTGATTGGATTGAGCAATACCTAGCAGATTAGAAAATCCCATTTCTGGGAGGGTCTGTGTAGAGTTTCCATTTGCTATGAAAGCCTAAAACATCTTCATCACCCTCAAAAGAAAATCTATAACCATTACCAATCACTCTCTAGTTCCTTTCATCAGCCCCTGAGAACCACTAATCTACTTTTTGTCTGCATGGATTTGCCTAGTCTGGTCATTTCATATAAATGTACCATATGTTATGTGATATTTTGTCTTTGTTTTCTTTTGCTTATTATAATGCTTTCAAGCTTCACCTATATTGTATCACGTGTAATTATTTAATTTTTGGTATTGCCAAACAATATTCCATTATATGAATATGGTATATTTTATTTAATCATTCAACTGAAGTTGAACATTACTTTGATTTACTTTTTGCTGTTATGGCTAATATTGCTATGAATATTTGACTGTAATTTTTATATAAACATACGCTTTAAATGCTTTTGAGTATCACAGAGCAGAATTTCTGGACATTTAACCTTTTGAAGAATCATCAAAGTTTTTTCCATAGTGACTGTATTAACTGAACGTAGGTGTGGAGACCTGCCCTGGAATGTGATTAATATACTCAGTGATACTCCATTGGAGGAAACAAAATTTTCCCTTTCCCAGAAGGTATCAATTGCAGCTCAGCTTCTTCATTATAGGTGGAACTTTTTGTATACTGCCCCTTCTCAGTGCTGTTTTGAATCTGTGCAGATCTTGTGCATGCTGTCTTAGTATATGTGAGCTCACATGCATATCAGTTCTGTTGTGTCTAGAAGATGCTGCTCCTTCGAGTCATCTACCACCCCTGGTTCTTGTGGAATAGGTGTGGCATTTTGTCAACATGGTTTAATGGAAGCTAAAGAAAGAAAAAGATTTCATTGAATCTTAACCAATGCTTGAGATGCCTTTCAAGAGAGCAGGAGATGTCAGTGGTCTGAAAGTGATGAGAAGTTATAAATGCTGCTAATAAATTTGGGGTAAATTAAAGCATGCTAAAATCCCCAAGCAACAAAATTCAGTAAAGATAATGGTAAGATGCTAGAAGCAGAGTTCGATCAGTAGCCTACATTCTTTCAGTTAACAACTGCATCATTTTGGAGTAGTGAAAATTTATCAAAAGGAAGTCTTTTCTTGGAAGAATTTTTTTAACGAGACATACATGAGCAGATAGATCACAGGTAGTAGGATTCTGACCAAGTCTCTTTACATCAGTGTGTTTCAAATAATAGTCTGATTGCACTAGATATATATTAAATCATATATTAAAATGTTGATTGATAGTTATAATTGCAGAACTACTGAATTACAAACTCAGGACTAATACCTTGGAGTCTAAATGTTATCAGTCTTCAACATCTTATGCATCTCTATGCATCTCTATATTCAGAAGCATGGATTTTGCAGAATCATCTAAACGTTAAGTTTATTTATTTACTCAAGTGGAATCAATGATACACTTATGCAAAGGGAACATAGAAAATGAATTAATTTGGCTAGGTTTCTGTACATGGGTGAATGGCCACGTAGAATGTTTGACATTTTTCCTATATAACATTGATTGTCAACTTGAAGCAGCCTAGAATCACGTGAGAGAGAAGTCTTTGTTGAGGAGATTGCCCCGATCATATTGGCCTATGAGCATGTCTGTAGAGGGTTGTCTTGATTGCTAGTTGATGTACTATGAGTTCAGGATATTGGCACTATTCCTGGGCAGAGGGTTCTTGGCTATAGAAGACAGCTAGCTAAATATGAGCCTGTATCTATTTAATAAGCAGCATCTTCCACAGATCCTGCTGTATTTCATGGTTGTGAAGTGATTTCTTTGGTTGTAGTTAATGTTGTGTGGAAAAGCAAGCCTTGAATTCCTATACTGACTTCCCAATGATGAACTGTAATCTGTAAGGTTAAATAATCCGTTTTCTTTCAAAAGTCACTTTGGTCATGGTATTTGCCATGGTAGCAGAATGGGTGAAACTAGAACACCACACATGAGATTAATTTCCTCGTGCTACCAATGATGTCACTGGAGCCCAACAGAAACAATAGTGCTTGTCCTCTTTAGGTAACCAAATGGTCTTCACATCTTTTGTTAGTGAGATCTTATCTTTCTATAGAATATTGTTAAAGATCAGGACTCTTTGTTTTTAGCCCATCTATCATAGACTCAACATTTTTAGACTCCCAAAACGCACGATGAAATTCTAGCTGCCATTGTGATGCCATTTTTGGAGGTAGGGGAATATAGGAGATAAGTTATATGAGTTGAGCTCTCATGCATGGCATTAATACTCTTATAAAAGAGACCCCAGGGTTTTTGGATATAGTTAAGTAGTGGAATATTTCTCTAGCATGTACTAAGTTCTGGGTTCAATCTCTAGTATTGCCAAAACAAAAAGCAAAAGGAAATAAAGAACCCTTTAGTAGCTCTCTCAACCTTTTCCACATGTGAGATATGCTGAAAAGATCTCTCACCAACACCAAATTGGCCCGCACCTTGATCTAGGGCTTTCCAGCTTGAGAACTATGAGAAATAAATATCTGTTGTTTAAGCCACATCATCTGTGGCAGTCTATTTTAGCAGCCCTGAAATAAGACGCCCTTGTTTTCATCTTCCTTTTGATTGGCCACTGCATCAGCTTTATGAAAAGGACAACTTAATGTGCAAATGACTCAAGGCTCTCGGTGAAGTGTCCGGCCTATATTAAATAGTATCTAATACCATTCTTCAGGAGTTAACATCATCATGTACTTTACAGCTGCTTCCTGGCTCTTTGTATTGTTCTTTGCACTTTGCCTTCTGCTATGATCAGTCAGTTAGCTCCTATTGGTCCTCTGTTGACATAGGCTCACTTACAGTGTATTGTTTTCTTTTATCAATTGTAACAACAAGGAAAGTTGGGACCAAAAGGATCTTAGCAATTTTGTGTTCCATGAAACAACTTGCTAAAGTAACACAGCTAGTTAGCGACCCAACAAGGACTGGTGCCTAGGCTCTCTGATCCCCTTTTCAGGGCTCTTCCCAGTAGAGCAGGCATACTTATCCCTAGAGAAGATGAACTAATAATTTTCATATATCATTCAAACACAACTGGGTCTGGGGTGCAGAAGGAAGGCCTTGGAGGAAAACAGTAAGTTTTTAAAGCTTAGTCTGTTAAAGAGATTTGACTTTTCAACCACTATATTAGTTTTCATTTTTTCCTCTCTTCTTTGCCAGAAACAATAAAATGACTACTGTGGCACTGAGACCAAGGTAAGGTATTATACTTAAATCTGAGTTTAAATGATTTACAATTGAGTGGGAAGACTGTCTGGTGTACTAAGTTTACCAGGCTATTTCTGAATGCCACAGACAAACCATGTGACCTTCATCACATTATGCTGAAGTATGTTCCCTCTTTTTTTCATTTTATGTTTTTTTTTCACTTTACTTGGAGTGTTTAAGTAGAAACCTCTGAGAGATCAGTGACTTACAAAAACAGGACAGCAGCTTAGGCACCTTACTGATTGCTGCTTACAAGGGTAAGACTGAGCTATCAAGGGCAGGAGACTCATTCACTGCCTCACAATATGAGTTGATTAATATCCACTTACATTTTTTTTCAACCAGATTCTTTAAGATGAATAGATTGTTATATTAAAAAAAAACAAAAAAAAACGAGAGTAGTAAGAGGTTTTCTTCTTACTGGTATTTCTTCATTTAAAATGATCTCTTTGGATATTACCAAAAGGGTCATTAGAAAACAAGCATGAAATAGAGAGACAGGAAAAGAAAGAGGTATTTCAAAGGGATTTTGACAAGAGAGCAGCAGATGAGGGAAGGGGAAAACATCCCCGTGAGGTGTGATAGAGTCAAGCAATTTGGTTGGACAAAATATGTGACTTTGTACATTAATAGGTACCAAGGAGGAGAGGTGAAAAAAAGAAATGTACCTTGCCAAAGAACTTATTTCAGAAAAAAAAAAAAACTGAGAGCAATAGGAGATAAACGGACAGTCTCCAAGGTGCTCTGGAAAATCAATCACAAACATCATCTAGAAGCAGCTGACTTCATTCATTCTATTCCTATTACAATAAATCTGACTGGCATATAAAATTCGTGTGCCTGGAAATACTGGCCTGAGAAATTACTTTTGGGCTCTTACTTGAATTTTTATGTCAATAAAGAAGACTAGGAAACCACCAAAAACACAGAGAACCCAAGCATTTCCTTTTCCAGAGAGACTGTTTGAATCTAGAGTGTTGGTAGTAACCTATTATATAAAGTCATTTATGAATATTTTGGCTCCCCAAAGTGAGGAGGCTGCTTTTATAGGTGAAGATGTAGAACCCTCACCAGGGTAGGTAACAGATTTTTTTTTCTTATATCAGTGATGGCTTTGTAGCAACTCATCTGTACCTTTCTCTGTACTTTTCACTCAGCTTTCCTCTTTTTTATGTTAAAGGCCTGGTCAGGAAACAGAAGTTGAATGGCCCACACAGGAGTTGGGCCCATGACTGGGGCCTCATTAGCACCCTGGCTCAGCCAACTAATTCCAATGAAAGCTCTACTGAAGTGGCTGTGATGGATTTCTACACTTTAAATGAGAACTACTGAAAAAAAAAAGAACAACTTATTTTACAATGTAATCTTACTCCAGGCTCTCTTGTCGATGATAAGAAAATAGCTATAACATCATCACTTTTGTGTCTGGGCATTTTCATTGATGGGCTCTTTTTGGCTGTGGACTTGTATTATTTAGTTCTGAGAAATATTCTTGACTTATTATTTTATAATTTCATGTCTTAAATTTTATTTCTTCTGAACTATGTGTCGATAGATATTTGATCCCCTGAAACACATCCTCAGTTCACTGTCTTTTGTGTCCCATTTACATAACTTTCGTAATTTTTGCTTTGCTATTTTTTTAAACTGAATATATTGTTTAAAGAAGTTTTAGGACCACAGAAAAATTAAATGGAAGTTAGGGATGACCATATGCCCTGCCTCCACATACATGTGGCCCTTTCTCACTGTCAAATTCCTGTACCACAGTATGGAATTGTTACAATGTAGAACTAACACTGACCCATTCTTATCATTGAAAGTTAATGGTTTCTATTAGAGTTTTCTGTGGGTCTTATATATTCTATGGGCTTTGACAAATGCATGCTAACATTTGTCTGACATCACAGTGTCACACAGAGTACTTTCACTGTTCTTAAAAATCCTCTGTGTCCTAACTATTCATCTATCTTTCCACCTTTATCCTTGGGAAACTCTCCAACCCTTTTATCATCTTCATAGTCTTGCTTTCCCTGACACATCATATGCTTAGATTTTTGCTGTATATAACCTTCTGAGATGGGTTTTTTTCATGTAGCAACACACATTCCAAGTTCTCCTGTGTCTCTTTGTGGCTTGATAGCTCAGTTATTTTTAGCAATGAATAATATGCAATCATCTGGATGTAATCAGAGTTTACCTACTCACCTACTGAGAGACTGGTGCTTCCAATTTCTGGTCATTATGAATCCAGCTGAGGGGAGTAGGTAAGTAGAACAGGGCGAAGGAGAGTCTTAAGAGCTTTTCAACATACTACTGAAAGGACTCACTGCTCAATGGACCGAGTGTGCTGCTTCAGCAAAGAGCCTTTTTTGGTAGTGATACAGATCTAGGGACTTCATAGGCCCATCCCAGCAAGATGCTAATTACATGAACATGTAAGGCACATGCCTGTCTTCACACAGAGGTGAGTGGTGCAGGATTATTGCCTGAGTCTCAGCTCTTGCAACTATCATAACGAACTCAGAGATGACCTTGTTGGTTGTCCCTGGCTGTTTTCTGAAGCGACTTATAGTTGCATGACTGATAAACAGGTTCCAGTAGATTCTTGGAAAAGTCAGCATGTACAAAAGGGCAAGACTTCGAAATTACCCCAGTCTCAGCTACGATTTCTCTCTGGTGGACTTGCTGTGTTCTTCAAGAACAATGGAGGTCAAAAAGAAGTCAAGAGGGGACACAGAAGAACAAATCATTTTAAAAGTAAAATTTAAAAAAGAATTATGGTTTCATGAGTTTTTAACTGCAATTTCCAAATTTCTAGGAGTCTATAAAGGAAACAATTTCTTTATTGAAGTTGGGGTTGTCTTGCAAAACACAGGCTGACTTCAAATTGTTTACATAACTAAAGATGAACCTCATTCTTCTGATCCTCCTGCCCCTATATTCCAAGTTCTAGGATTATAGGCCTGTGCCACAACTCTGGGATTATGGTGCTATGGCTAGAATCCAGGGTCTTCTGTATGCTGGGCAAGCATTTTTCAAACATAGTTACTTCCTTACCCTGAAAAAAAAACTCTTCTATAACTTGTTTTCTTAGAAATAATGACCTCAAACAGCATATAGCTATTCAGTCTGTTCTTTAGTCTGTTTAATATAAATATGGCTTTTCTTGACAAAACATTACGTTGTTATGGGATAATTATTATTTCTGCCTTCTTACTTTTCTGAAATTATGGTAAGTATAAATTTTGGTCCATTGTCACAAAATTTCATTTCATTATAAGTAGCCTGATAGATTATAGTTAAAGTTATTACTTTGTGTTAAGTATGTCTTTCAGCAGTAGTGGCACATGCCTCTAATCTCAATTTTCGGGAGGCAAAAGCAGGAGGATCTCTGTGAGTTCGAGGCTAGCCTGGTCTACAGGAGTGAGACCCAGGATAGCTAGAGTTACAATAGAAAAACCCTGTCTCAAAAAACAAACACCAAAAAACCCCCAAACCCAACTGAACCCAAACCAACCAACCAACCAACCAAACAAACAGAAGATAGAGAGCTACTTAGTTCCTGTTTGTTGTCACCAGCTTAAATTTTATTGCCTATGCCATGATTATGACTCAGGACATCAAAGATGTCAGGCCATGAATTTTAACATGCATGTGTTGTTTTCCTTTTCTTTTTGTAATTTAAGTTTTTTGCATACAATATATTTTGATCATACTCTCCCCCTTCCCCTAAACCCTTCCAGGTCCTCCCAACTTCTATACTCATCCAACTTCATGCTCTCTCTTTCTCTTAAAAATAAAACAAAGGTCAAAACAAACAAACAAACCAACAAACAATAAGATAAAAAGTGCCAAACACACACACACACACACACACACACACACACACACACACACACACACACCCCAAAAAGTGCACAAAGACAAATGCTGACTTACTTAATTTGTATGGGAAATAAAAATGGAGATAAATACATTAAAACCGAGTGTGGAATAGAGGTTATAAGAGAGGAAGCAAATGAGCAGAAGTAAGCTATACAATTATACAAGATGGAAATGTCCAAAGATTTAATTAATATACAACAAGAAGACTATAGCTAAGACTGTTGTATCATAAATTAAAACTTGGTTAAGAAAATGCATATTAGGTGCTCTGACTAGAAACAAAGATGTTACTTTTCTTCTCTATAGTGATGATTTCATGATATATGTATATCAAAGGATTATGTTGCTGTTTTAGTCAGGGTTACTATTGCTGTGATGAAACACCATGACCAAAGCAAGTTATGGAGGAAAGGGTTTATTTGGCTCACACTTCCATATCATAGTCCATCACTGAAGGAACTTAAGGCAGGAACTCAAACAGGGCAGGAACCTGGAGGCAGGAGCTGATGCAGAGCTGATGGAGAAGTGTTGCTTACTGGCTAGCTCAGCCTTCTTTCTTATAAGACCTAGGACCACTACTAGCCCAACGGTGGCACCATTCACAATGGGCTCCCTCCCTCATCAATCACTAATTAAGAAAATTCATTAAAGTTTTGTCTGCTTAAAGCCCAGTCTTGTGGAGGCATTTTCTCAATTGAGGGTCCCCCTTTCCAGATGACCATAGTTGACATACAACTAACCAGCACAGTTACGTACATAAAATGTATATAGTATAAATAATATTTAAAGAAATAACAGGCCTCAGATACAGCTTAGTGGTAGAGTGCTTGCCTAGCATTTACAGTGCCCCAGGTTCGATTCCCATGGGGCACTGAAAAACTCAGTGAGTAGATAAAGTGGCACTATGAATTATGTATACTGTTAGTTAAGACTGCAAGTTGTATATTATTAAAAACACTGTCTGCAATGGTTTCAAATTCAGAAAGTTTGAAGGCCACAAGTTCCACCAAATCTCTGGTGTGTTTAAATCTCATTACAATGAAAGAAGTATATTCTATTCATAAACTTATCATAACACTTATTGTGAAACGTCTAGTAAAAAATTAAAAACACAAATCACTTGCTGAATAATTTAGTCATATACTGACCTTAGAAGTAACATGTAGTCTACATAATATAGTATAACTGTTACTTCACAGGTAGGCAAATAAGAAACAACCATGGCAATTCATTTGGCCTAGATAACAGAGGTAATTAGAAGCATAAACAGGCCTATTATTAGTTTTCCACTACAATTTTTCATTCTTTCCAAAATAAAACTCAAAGTGCATTATTGCAAAAAAAGCATAATATGTATATTTTTCACATAAACAGGAAGGCAATATGACATTGCAAAAATAAATATTATTATCTGAAAATAAAATGTGTTCTTGGGTTTTTTTGTTCTTTCTTTAGAATCTTCTTGTTTTATGGACTCAATAATTAGTTAACTCTTGGGGGGTATTAATGATTCCTTTTGAAAAGATTCTTTTTGGAATATCATTTCCCCCTGCTTTTTGGTCTCCTTACGTACCTCTAAACATATCTATCTATCATTAATTTTCTGTATCTTATATGTATTCACCTGTCTAATCTCTATATGGAGATGGCAATAGAAGAAATATGATAGAGTATGTAAAGAATTTATAAGCATTAGTGTTTTGACACTATAAAAGCAATGTATTAAAGATACAGTTGAAAAAGACAGTATTTGAAATAGCAACAAGAAAGAGAAAATGCTTAGTCACAATTGTATGAATTATGTGAGGAAAACACTACTGAATGATGCATGTTACTCCAATAAGTAGAAAGATACATTTAATTCTAGATTTGTAAAGGCTCACATTATAAACAAGTCAATTATCTCTGTATTAATTCACAAATTTAATTAAACTTCAATATACTAATAGTTTCTCTTCTAATATGAAAAGGGAAATTTAAGCTCACATGTTTAAAAAAAAAGCATACAAAGTATCCAAAACATTTTAAAAGCACGTATCAAGAAAGAAATATAACTTACCAAAATATATTATAAAAACTCAAAATTTTAGTGTTTTTTCATACAATTTATTTTGATCATATTCTTCCCCTACCCCAACTCCTCCAAGATACCCCACCTCTGTACCCACCCAATTTCATATTCTTTCTCTCTCTTCTTCTCAAAAAACAAACAAAATAAAAAATAAAAACAAAAACCAATAAGACAAAACATACAAAATCAAACCAAACAAAAACAAAAAGTGCATAAAACCAGAGTCCATTTTGTGTTAGCTTACTACTACTACTACTCCTACTACTACTGGGCATGAGGCTACCCTCAAGTGTGGTTAATATAACCAGTGTTATTCCACTGCTGAAACTCAAGGCATCCCATAGGACTGAGTGCTGCAAAGCCTCTCAGTCTCTGCTCATTGTCCATTTGTGGGTCTCTGTTAGGTTCCATTTATAAGAAGAAACTTACTTGATGATGATTGGATGAGGCAATGATCTGAAGGTATAGTAGAATGTTGTTGGGAGTCATTTTATTGCTATATCCCTTTAGAAGAACAATCCATGGCCTATCTAGTCCCAGGTACTTGGCCACCTGAACAGTGTCAGACATGGGTTCCATCTCAATGTGTGGACCTCAAATCCAATCAGAAAGTGGTTGGTTACTATCACAGTGTTTGTGTCATTATTGTAGCAGCAAAACTTGCAGGCAGATCACTGATGTAACTCATAGGATTTGTAGCTGGGTTGATGATTATCTTTCTCCTGTGGTAGCATGTAGAGTACTTACTAGTAACGTGGACACTAGTCAGTAGGAGTGAAGCTTCTAGTTAGTCACCAGCTCTTACTTCTCCGTGTTCAATGAGATATGAAAGTGTCATTTTAATCAACAGGGCCTTACAATCAGTCTGTGGAGAACAACCAATAGCCTTGACAATAGCCTGAGATGTTGGGAGGAGGGCGTCTATGGGGCCTCTTTGGCTCACAACTCAACTAGACGTAACACATTCTTGACACTGGAAATTTCAATTTATATCTCTAGTGTTGGAATTATGAAAAGATAAAGTGAATAGTCTAGAAAACTGTAAAATTTTTGGCCATTTAAATTAGCCATAAAACAAGGAACCCTAAACAAACAACAACAATGTTGCAAACTTGGAAATACAGAAAATAACTCTGTTTAGTTCTATGCTTTAATTTTACATTGGGTTGTTTGTTTTCTTGATGTTCAGTCTTTTGAATTCTTTGTGTGATTTGGATGCGAACTCTATGTCAGATGTATAATTGGAAAAAATTTCTTTCCCTCCTGTAGGTTGCCTCTTTGCTTGAATGATTATATCCTTTGCTGTACAGAAGAAAAGGTTATGAGGTCCTATTTGTAAGTGTTGATCTTAATGTCTATGCTACTAGTGCCCTGTTCAGAAAGACCTTTCCTGTGTGAATAAGTTCAAGTATATTCCCTTTTTCTCTTCTATTAGATTCAAGGTATCTGGTCATTTTAAAATGGTGTTTCTTTCTGTTTTTTTGTCATTTCTTATTTGAGATTTTAACATTTCTCTCTTCACTTTCCTTTTCTCAAACCCTCCAATATATCCCTCTTTGCTGTCTTTCAAATTTATGGTATCTTTTGTCATTATTCTTATTAAATGCATATACATATATATTCCTAACTATAACCTGCTCAGTCTGTATAATACTATTTGTATTAATGTTTTCAGGGCTCACCAGTTGTTATTGGATAACCAGGTGGGAGGCTTTTCGCTGGTGATGACTATTTCTTCCAATGTCAGCATTCCTTAGTTGTCTGCAGTTCTTTGTGTAGAGTTGAGGCCTCATAGGCTTTCCTCCATCTAATTTGCCGTGCATATTGGTATAGATATCTGGCCTGATGTTGAGGCCCTTGATCCACTGGGAGCTGTTTCATGCAGGGTGATAGATATGATTCTGTTTTCATTTTTCTGCTTACAGCTACTCAGTTTGACGAGCACCATTTGTTGAAGATGCTGCTTTTTTCTCCAGTGTATATTTTTGGAGTCTTTGTCAACATCCAGGGGTCCATAGATGTGTGGACTTTTGTCTCAGTCTTCAATTCAATTTCATTGATCAATGTGTCTGTTTTTATTACTGTATATCTGAAATACTATTTAAGATCAGGGATGGTGATTCTTCCAGCAGTTCTTATTATTCAGAATAGTATTGTAATCATGTCTCTCTCTGTGTGTGTGTGTGTGTGTGTGTGTGTGTGTGTGTGTGTGTGTGTGTGTGCTTGCTTCCATACAAACTTTAAGGTTATGTTTTAGAATTCTATGAAGAATTGTGTTGGAATTTTGTTGACAATTACATTCAATATGTAGATTGTATTTGATCGGATGACCATGTCACAATATTTATCCTACAGATTCATTAATACCAGAGGTCTTCCATCTTCTGATGTCTTTTTCAATTTCTATCTTCAATGTCTTAAAGTTTTTATTATACAAGTCTATCACTTTCTTACAGTTATTCATATATGTGTGTGTATGTGTATATATACATACATATGTATATATATGTAATTATTTAGGTTATTGTGAACTAAAGTATTGTTTTGCCTGATTTCCTTCTCACTATGTTTGACATTTGTATATAGGAAGGCTACTGATTTTTGTGTGTTAATTTTGTATCCTTCTACTTTGCTGAAAGTGTTTATCAGTGGTAGGAGTATATTTCAGCCAAGGACTAATGAAATTATCTGGGGTGGTTATAAAAGCTAAGCAGCTTTCTTAATCAATCCACTTTGAAGTTCCACATTGTGATGAATAGCTGTCTTATAATTCTGTTAGGGCCCATCTCTTTTTGGAGAATAGGTTCATTTTCATTTTCTACTGTGTGTTGCTCTTTTGGAAATTCTGCTATGATTCAATATACACTGACAGCAACATTCTCTGTTGCATTTTCCCAACTTCTATGGAAAATTTTTTTCCCTATACTTCAATGTTGTTTGGAGGAAATACATTCTCATTGCACTCATGTATAGACTAAAAATTTGATGGAAATAATAGTGCTGATTGAATAGCAAAACCATTGTATAAATGTCTTCTTATCCTATTGTGCACATAATTATTTTTAAACCCATCATAAATTTACTGGCTTTATCATAGAAACATAACTTTAATTTACGAGCAACTCCCAGAATTTTATCAGCTATCAGAGCTGCCAGGTGATAGATTAATTTTTAAATTTTAATTAAAATTAATTGTATCATTCTTTATTCCTTCCATGTCATCCTTTCCATTCCTAACATTTCTTGTCCCTCGAACGCACCCCATGTCCTCCATCTCACTCCCTCTCAAATCCATGGTCTTTCGTTGATTGTTATTGTTATATACACATGTGAATGTATAAATATATAAATATAAACATATGTTCAAACTAAAGTTGTTATGTGGCATGGCTAACTCCCTCCCCCAGATTTAGTTTTTGACCTCTTTATCTAGATTTTTTTATGGGACTTGTAACTTAGGGGATTTAAGTATTTAGGATTTTAGCTTTTCTGAATTACAATATTACGAGATTTTGAATTTCAGGATTTCAGTCTTCAGGGCTTTTGATCTTTTGGGATTTCAACAATGGGAATTATAGCAGTTGGTGATGTATCTAGATTATGACTGACATCATCTTTTTCCTCATCTTCACCCTTTTTATGAAGTTCAGAAGCACTGTGTACATTCTCGCCGTTGTGCAATAGTCACTACTTGTTTACTTTACAGAAGGAAACTGTTCCTATTAAACAGTAACTTTCCTCTCTCTTCCCCTAGTTCCAGATTGCCATCACTCTATTTTCTATTTTTAAGTACCTCATATAAGTGGAATTACACAATGCTTATTTTTGGTGCCTGACTTATTTAGTATAATGTCTTTTAGGTATAAACATGTGGTAGCATTATTATTCTTTATCAGACTAATATTATCCTTTTTGTGTATCCTACATTTTCTCCATCCATCCATCCATCCATCCATCCATCCTCTGACATTTGGATATTTCATATCATTTGGTTATTTTGAATTATGCTCCTGTGGATGTGGCTACATGAATATCTGTTTGAGATTCTGCTTTTAAATTTTTGTGTATGTACTCTGGTAGTGGAATTTCTGGATTGTGTAGTAATTCTACATTTATTCTTTCAGAAATGTCTATATTATTTTCACACAGAAGGTGTATTACTTTATATCTCCTTCAATGGTCAGAAGGAGTTCAAATTTATCCACATTTTTCCAACCACTGTCATTCTTTTCTGTATATATATCTGTGTGAGGGTGCCAGATCCCCTGGAACTGGAGTCAGAGGCGGTTATGAGCTCCTGTGTAGGTGTTATGATTTGAACTTGGGTCTTCTGGAAGAGCAGCAAGTACTCTTAACCACTGAGACTCATTTGGCCCCTGTTTTTAAAAAAATAATATCAATCCTTGAATAATTTAGATATTAATTCTCTGTCAGTTATGTAGTTAGCAAAGTTTTTTTCTCCTGTTCTGTAGTCTGTCTCTTCACTCAATTGACAGTTCCATTTGCAGTACAGAAACTTTTCGATTTCATGAGGTTCCATTTGTCAGTTGTTGTCCTTATTTTCTAGTGGACAGAGACTTACTTGTTTATGTACCTTCTAGAGTACTCCTTACTTTTCACCTTAGTATACGAGCTTTAAACTTCTAGGTTTCATGTTGAGGTTTTTGATTCATTTGGAGTATTGATTTTTGTGCAGGGTGAAAGATAAGGTCCAGTTTCATTCTGTTACATGTAATCATAGAGTTTCCCCAGTATTGTTTCTTTTTTTAACTGAAAATAAATATTTTAATACAAAATATTTTGATCATGGTTTCCCCTCCCCCATCTTCTTCCAGATCCTCTCCATCTCTCCAACCATCCAACTCCATGCCTTCTTTCTCTCTCTTTAGAAAACAAACAGGCAAATAAAAACAAACTTGAATAAAGCAAAACAAACAGAAAGAAAAACAAAGAAAAGGACGAGAAGTGCATATACATTCAGAGACACATACTCAGTCACACACAGAAATCTCATTAAGAAAGAAAAAAAAAAAAAAACAAAATAGGAAACCATAATACAGTAAGCAAAAGTTCAGTAAGGTAAAAAATTGCAGACAAAGCATTATGAGAAAACATTTCCAAAATTACCATTTAGTTTGTTTTATATTCACCTTCTACTTCTGGGCATTGAGGCTCCCTTAAGTTTGGTTTGTAAACCTAGTGAGACTGCATTGGAGAAAAGTAATCTTTCCTTTGTGAGCAGTTGATACTTGGAGATAGCTTCCAGGTTAGGGATGGAGACTTGTGTCCACTCTCCCTCCCAATGCTGGGCCCCCATGCAGTGTAGACTTGTGCAGGCCCCATGTACATGCTGCCAAGGGGAGCTCATATATCCAGAATCTTTTCTTGAATATGTGAGGATGTTGCCTTTTTCTCCAGTCTGGGTTTTGTCTTTTGGTCTCTTTGTCAAAAAATTTTGTGTGTGTAATTGTGTGTGTATATATCCAGGTCTTCAATTATATCCCATTGATCCAAGTGCTTGTTTTGGAATAAAAAATATATAGAAAATAAACAAATGAAATGTCATATGGAGTGAACAGAAAGTTCTCAAAAGAACACATACAAATGTTTAATAAACATTTTAAAATACCCAACATCAACAACCATCTGGGAAATACAAGTTACAATTATTTTGTGATTTCATTTCACCTCAGTCAGAATGGCTATCAACAGGAAAACAAATGACAGCAAATGCAAGCAAATATGTGGAGAGATGATGGCTCTTATTTACTGTTGATGGAAATATAAATTGGTGAAGACACTATAGAAATCAGTGTGGAGGTTTCTAAAAATGCTAAAAAATAGATCTTCCATATGATGCAGCTATACCACCCCTGGACATAAACCCAAAAAATCCTACACTTTATGACAGACATACCTGCATATCATTGCTCTTTGATATGTCCACCAACAGATGAATGAATGATGAAAAATGTCATTCAAATGCACAATTTAGCCATGGAAATTAAATTATCAAATTTTAAGAAAAGTGGATACAACTGGAAAATACTATATTGAGTGAGGAAGGGCAAATGCCATATGTTCCCTCTCATATGTGGATCCTAGGTTTCAGTTTTTAGATTCCAGAGTTTAAGATTCAATGAGTGTTGGTGAGAGGTCAGGAAGCAATAAAGGAGCCGGTGGGGGCGGCATTAAAGGAGCAGACAGTAAAGCACAGAGTATATGAAGTGCAGGGATGGAATACTAAGTGTGCGTGGGTTTACACAGGAATAGAGGCAGGGGGATGGGGAAAACTGTGAGTGGAAAAGGGTTAACAAAAATAAGGATATATGAAAAAGCCATTTGGAATGTATTATTTTATAATACTACTAAAATGCAATAAAAAAGAAAGGCCTTGGAAGACAGATAGCTTGCATGGGTGGATAATATTGCTTCCAGTAGCCACGGTATTTTAACAAAAATCTTAGTACGCAGTATATTATAATACCCTACGAAGTGTTGATCAGGGCAGCTGCAGAGATTCCCAAAGCAATACAGGCTTTTCCCATTGCTCTTTGTTGTCAACCAGAACTATATGGTATGAACTTATTGTTGAAGACATTGTGATTGCAGGACTCAGAGAAATTGAGGTGAAGCTAAGTTGGAAGACCCTTCCCTACTGGCTCACATCCACAGTGTCTGAAGGTGTTATACAGACTACTGGAGAGAATTGTTTTCAGCTATGTATACCTAGCTATGGCTTCTGAATGCCACCATATTGGCCTTCCAGGTAATATATGCCCTCTGATGCAAGCAATAATGGCTGATTGTTTTCTGGGAAAGTAACCAGTTTCTGATCGAATTTGAGGCCTCTTCAATGGGAGTGAATACATGCCTGGTACTACAAATCTGGTCAAAGCCTGTAACTGGGGATGTCATAGGTCCTAAGGGGAATCCACTATTGTTCTTTTGCAAAATGGACTTATTGTCAAATTGCTTTATAAGTAAGTTATTTTTATACCCATGGACCAGTGCTATTCTCAGCCTGGGGCAGACACTCTTTTCTGTAGTGCGCAGTAGTTAACACAGAGACTCATATTTGGCCAAAGTGCTGAGAATAATGAGTTGAAGTTTACTGCTGAGCCCAAAATGGAGCATATATATCAGTCCCCACCTCCAAGGCTGAGAGAGCATCATAGAAGAAAGATCAGAAAGAATGTAAGAACCAGAGGATGGGGAAGAGTGCTATTGAATGCTACAATGCAGATACGACATTGCAGTTACAATTATGAACACAGAGCAGTTATGGATGCCTCCACATGGCATGGTCTACACAAGGTTAGGTTCTTCAACATTCCATCACTGAAAGGGGAGGTATCAATGAGTCCCCACTCATTCCTGAGGAGATTTTGGCAGTTAATGGCTGCCAGAGGTTGGAGTGTCATTTTCTTTAGTAGGGTAACCACTGTTAAGTTGCTCGTGGTCTAGTGAATAAGCCCCTGTCCAAGCTCATGCAAACAACTCTAAACTCAGTAACTGAAAAAAAGGAAGCGGGAGATGTAAAGGGTTTAGATGGAGAAGAAGGAGGAAAGAGAGGGGAGTGGGATAATTATAATAATAATACATGTATTGTATATGGTTATGCAAATATATTGTATATAAATATATCATTATGCATTACTTAATATAATATATAATTATAATAATAAATGTAATCATGCACACATGTTTGAGATTGTCAAAAAATATTAGACATCTTAAGGGATGTCTCATTGTGATTTGAATTGCATTTCCCTAATGATTGTTGAACTTCATTTTATGTGGTTATATTGGTCAATATATATATATATATATATATATTCAAGTTCTTTGCTTATTTTTTATCTTTAGTCAGGCACATTATTCCATCCTGCAATTAGCTCACTCTTTGCCTATTTTTGAATTGGATTGTTTCCTTATTGATCAGTTGTACGCATCATGTGTGTATGTGTGTGTGTGTGTGTATTGAGATATATGTGTGTGATAATAATATTGTATCAAACATATGACTTACAAGTATTATCTCCTGTTTTGTAGGTTAGCCTTTCCCTTTATTGATAGTGTCCTTTGATGCACAAAGTTTTAAATCTTAGTGAAGTCCAATATCCACTTTTTGCTTCTGTTTTTGGTGTCCTATCCAAGAAATGTATTACTATATTCAATGTCATGAAGTTTCCCCCTATTTAATCCCAATAACTTTATAATTACAGCCCTTATATTTAACTATTAATCCTTTTGAGTTTCCTTTTGTATATGGCTAACAGTATATCCAACTTCATTCATTTTTATGTAGCTAATCTACTTTTCTCAGAAATATTTGTTGAAATGCCTATCCTTTCTCACTGAGTGGCCTGACTCTTGTCAAAAATCTTTGATAATATACACAAGAGTTGATTTATTGTCTCTGTGTTTATGTGTGAATGAAAGTGTTGTATGTACACGTACATACAAAGATTGACATTGGATGTCTTCCTCAATAGCTTCTCTACATTTTATTTTATTTTATTTTATTTTGAGACAGGGGCTCTGACTGAACCTGGAGCTCACTGATTGTTTAGACTGGCTGGTCAGCAAGCCCAGTGATCTTCATGTTTCCAGTGCTGAGATTACAGGGGCATAACATAGCATGTAGCTATTTGCATTCATTCTGGGAGTTGAACTCAGGTACTTATGCTTGTGCAGCAAGCATTTTACTGACTGAGATATCTATCCAGTTCCTATATATGGAATTTTTATTTTGTTATGCTTGTCTATATGGCTATCTTTATGACCACATGATGCTACTTTGGTTACTGTAGCTTTGATATAAGATTTTAAATCAGAAACTCAGATATTTCTAAGTTTGTTCTTTTTTTAGGATTGATTTTGCTGTTTGAGAGTCTGTATGATTTTAGGATGGATTTGTGCATTGTGATCTTAATAGAGATGGCATTGTGTCTGTGCTGGCCATTAGCCTGGATTAGGATTTGAAGTGGGATGGACTCAAGCCTTTAGATACTGAGATGTTTCAGATAATAGAAACAGTGACATACAAAGTAGGAGGTAGGGACAATGAAACTCTTTCCTAATTATTTTTAAATATTTGTTTCTGATCTTTCTTTTATAACATTGTAAAAAATGTTATTACAAAAGAAACCATGCAAATAAATAGAAACTGCATGCACCAAAATTAAACAGACCTTAAGTCTATACAGCACAATGAACTTCTACATAGTTAGAACATTCATTCAGAATGGAAACTATTGACTTTCACATTAAATTTTACACTTTCAGTATTGAATATATTTTATGCATTTATCCACCGCCCAAACCAAAATATTTATGACAGAATTAGAACTCGGTAAGCAACTGACTTTATATTTGTTTTCATAACTCATGTCCACTACACGAATTCAGTCCTTTCTTATCCCCTTGTATTTAGCCTTTCTTATCCTCTTTTCTTCACGTGATGTATGTATATCTGCTGAATTTCAGGTATTGAATAATTTGGTCTGGTTTCACAATTGCAACATGAAAAGTCTCATCTCTTCACTAATGTGACACTGATATGCAGTGTGCCACACACTTGGCCACTGGACATTATCTTCTCAAAGTGTCTGAGATGTATATCTTTATGAAATAATCCCTAATTTTCAGTCATGAATAAGCACATTTGTAACTTCTGTCACATATATCTATCATTTGCACAAAGATAATAAATTGACATTTAAAAATTCAATTGAAAGTTAATTTAATTTTTAATATTTTTGATTTTTTGAAATTGCAATATAACCATATAATCACATCATTTGCCTCCTTCCTTTTCCTTCTTCCAACCTCTTCCATGTACCCCTCCTGCCCTCTCTAGAATGTATGGCCTTTTTTCTTTAATTGTTGTTACACACACAAATGCCTAAATACATAATACAATCTAATCTTGAGCCTAGACATTGAAGGCTTCAGCATCCATACAATCTAATCCGAAAGCCTAAACCTGGAATGTTTCAGCCTTACTATTGATTGAGCTCACTCTGACTAGCTGTCTTCTGAACTCCAAACTGTAAATTGTAAACTGTATGCTTTTGACTCTTGCTTTCTCTTTTAGCTTATTCTGGACTGTCTCTGCTTTTCTTGGTTGCTCCTTCTGAACTGAACTGCCTGTGAGCTGACTGCACTAAAACTGCCTGGCTGAATTAACTTTCTGCTTCTCCTCTCTCTCTGCTTATTGTCTGCTTCCACCTCTGCTTCTACCTTGCCTCTGCTCTGAGCTCTGCTCTTGTCTGCTTCCTGTCTGTTTCTAACTTGCTTTTCTCTCCCCCCTCTTTCTCTCTGTCTCTCTCTCCCTCTCTCTCTGCTCTCTCAGCTCTCTGTTTCTTGCTTCTTTCCTTCCACACTCTGCTTCTACTCTCTGAGCTCTCTGCTTCTGCTTCTTCCTTACTTCACTTTCTGAGTTCTGCAGTCTGCTTCCACTTCGCTTCTACACTCTGCTTCTTTCTGAGCTCTCATTGCTTCTTGTCTCTTTCCATCTCTTTCTTTTTCCTGTTTCCACTTCTGCACTCTGCTTCTATTCCTTGCTTCTCTCTACTGAGCTAGGATTCAAGGTATGTGCTACAACTTCCTTCTGAGTTGGAATTAAAGGTATGTACTATGTTGTCTTAACCACAGAAATCCCTTTCACCCAGCATTAACACAATCAGAGGACAGCATTAGTCTGACTAACATTCTTTCTGCATTCCATCTGGATCATATAGGCCTCTGATCCCTTCATACAGGCCTTTGGATGTGATCCCTTCTTAGCTATCACACAGTTCTTTCAATGCGATCCTTAACTAGAGCAGCCATGATGCTGGATTAAAAGATTTAATGTTCCTCTACAAAGTAGGACAGGAAGAAATACAAACTTTAAAGAGAAAAAGAGCACCAGCCAAGGCTTATACTCAAAGAGATAAGGAGGTTAGTGCCTTTAAGGAAAGGCCTCCTGCTGGACACTGGGATAAAGGGAAGGGGGGGCCTCAGAGAAAGACCCCATTCAGCTAAGCTTGCAATTTGTGAAAGAGAGGTTGAGGCCTTTTCAGCACCTATAAAACAACAGCTGAACAAAAGCTCTACTACTAATGTGATTCATTGAGGCCAGGGTCTACTCCAAGATGGCAGGCTACTTGTACTGTCATCCTCATTGCCCTGGCTTTAGAACCATGGACGAATCAAAAGTGAAGGTGTTATAGATTCTCCCTCCAAGTTTTCAAAGAGCTGCTCAGACCAGGCAGCATGAAGCAAGGGAGTCCCTCCATGAAGCCTTGTGAGGGCTAGAAGCTATGAGAGGCCATTGTGCAAAGCTGTGACTGTGAAACCTGGATTGACCCAAGGTGTTGGAAATATTAGTGCTCTGAGATATTTGCCAAGGATGGCTGAATATAGGGAATGGAAACTGCCCCGAGAGAGAGATGTATGTTTCAGGCAGCAAAGATTGAGGGGCAGAGCCATCCATCAAAGTCCTTTGACACTGGACATGAAGCTACAAGATTTGGTATGTACCCTGCTGTATTCCAGTACTCTTGTATTGGTCCAGTATTTCCTCACTATGCCCTCATTTCTCCTTTTTGGACTGCTAATTTACTTTCTATGCCATTATGTATTGGAAATATGTAGTTCACTTTTCAGTTTTACAAGGGATTCCAATTAAGAGATTGTCTTCAGTATTAGAAGAGATTCTGAAAGTTTTTGATAGGATCCAATTTGATTTCTTTCTGAATAGTTATTTTTATAATTAAAATATAATTACATAAATTTCTTCGTTCTCTTTTCTTCCTCTAATTCTTCTACCACTACCTCCACCCCTTGCACTCCCTCTTAAATTTCTGACCTCCTCTTCTTTACTCATTATTATTACATTCATATATATGTCTGTAGATATACACATGAATAAATACATAAATATAACTTGATCAGTTGGTTCAGTATTACATGTACATGATATTAAGGTATTAAGATATTAATACCAATTAAGGTATTGGATATCTGGTTAAGGAGTTCCTTGTTAGTAGAATACTTCTCTCACTCGGTATCCTTTAGTTGGCTGTAGTTTTTTGTCTAGTAGTAGGGTCTCATGAGATTTCCCTCTTCCATGGTAGCATTTCTGTTGGTGTTGTACTTATTCAGGTTTTGTTTAAGCAGTCATGCTGGTGAGGTTTTATAGATATCATTCCCAGTTTGCTCTCCACTTCCTGTTTGTGGTTAGAGATGTGAACCTCCAGGTCTTAGCTCCCAGCTCCAGTTACCATGGCTGCCTTCTGTCATACTTTCTGATGGTTATAGTGACATACTCATCCCTCTGGAATCATAAACCCAAAGAAACCCTTCCTTCTATCAATTGCTTTGGAAATAGCATTTTATTGCAGCAATAGAAAAGTAACTACTACATCTTTCTCAATGTTCTTTAAATATTTTTTTTTTGTTAAAACCCAATACTAGACTCTCTTACTTTATCTTCTTTGTTCTTGTAAGGACACTTTCCACATGTGAACAGATGTTCACACTCAGGAAACCATCAATGGAGAGTCCTATACTACCTTCACATGGCTTTGGTTGTCTTTTGTTTAAATGCAAAACAAAAATGTTCATGTTTTCTTCAAGACTATGTTTATTTAAATAAGGTGTGACTAATAAAAATGTGAAAAGTTTTGGTGTTTTTAATATTGAATGGAAAGAGAATACAGTATTTTAATTATTCTATTTGTTTGATTATTTAAAATGAATTATGCAGATGGAAAGTTTTAATTGAGAAATGTTTATAGAATAATTGTCATCATATTATATCCATATATATGTATAATAATAAATATAATAATTTTATTATATATATAATAAATATAAAAATAATAATTTTAAAATACAGCTTTATTGGATAATGGGTGAACAGAAACTCTCTGTATTGTTTTTATAATGCTTCAGTAAAGCTTAAGCTAGCCTTTGTTTCTTTGTTTTTTATCTTTTATATTTTTACACTTATTTAGTTAGTTTTTTTTTGTGACATGGTTTCTCTATGGTAATTCTGGCTGTCCTGGAACTCACTCTGTAGAACAGGTTGGCCTCGAACTCACAGAGATCCACCTCAGCCTGCCTCCAGAGTGCTAGGATTAAAGGCACACACCACCATTGTCCAGATTTATTTTTAATTTTTAATATAATATTTTTATTAATTGAAAATTTCACGCAATGTATCTTGATCACACCCACTTTCCATTCCATCCTGATCCATCCTCCCACCCCTGTATCCTCCCCATAAGTCTAATTTGTGTTGCCATATACTCATTGGAGCAGGTTTAGATCCCCAGTGGGTAGACCCTTAAAGAAAACTGACTACTTCCCCACCCCTCTAGAAGCCATCAACTGTGAAAAGCTACACTTCAGCATCTTCAGCACAATTTTAAAGGGCTTTCTTCAATAGCTTCATGTATGGACTGTCTCTTTTTTTTGGGTGGGGGGAGTTGTCACTGAAGCCTTTGATGTCAGTTTCACATATATATTTAAAAAATATCTCCAAACTTATAAGAAAACTTACGTTTTCTACAATCAGCATGTCTTACCTTTCTAGTTAAGCAAAATTCCTTCCTTTCCTTTTCATTTCCCCCCCCAAGAGATAGTTTATGGCTAAACCAGAAGTAGACTGCCATTGTCCTCAGCCACCTCCTTTGCCTTATGCAGTGGTTCTCGACCTTCCTAATGCTGTGACCCTTTAGTAAGTTCCTCATGTTGTGGTGACCTCCAAACATAAAATTATTTTTGTTGCTATTTCCTAACTGTAGTTTTCTAATGTTGTGAATCATAATGTAAATATCTGGTATGCAAATGGTCTTAGGTAACCTCTGTGAAAGGGTCATTCGACCCCCAAAGGGGTTGTGACTCACAGGTTGAGAACCATTGCTTTATGCTTTTGGAAAGATGTGGTTAGATGTACAAAAGGTTGAGTGAAAACAAGGAGAACAAGGGGTTTCAAACAAGGTACTGCAAAGGAATGTTCTTATTCTCAGGAATTGCATGCTGAAGAACTTAAGGAAAATGAAATGCTATCTGCTACCTAGGAAATACATGGTGAAGTACTTAGAGTATGTCAGGATGACTGAAGAAAGGTAGCAAAGACGGGGAGAGTGAGTAGGAGGATGCAAAGGGAAGGCAGAGATGTGGTGAATGTCAGTGACCAGGTGCATGCCTGCTTTTTATAGTATTCGTTCAACTGTTTTGTAAGTTTCAAATTAAAAATGTTGGGAAGACAGAAAAAAAAAGTGAAGGGTGACTGTCTTACAAAAGGTTCAGATGAGCCCTAGGAACAGGCTGTGGGGCTGTAGATTAAGCAATGACTTGAATTCTTAGTGAAATAATGGCTTTAGAAGGGCTACGTGGGAGGAAGGAAACATTGGATTGCTCAGGGTGGGAATGCGACTGGGAGGTGAGACAGGGGAATCAATTATATGGACTGAAACCTTGAGCAAGGGTGAAAATAGGAATTGGACTGGCAAAAATAGAATTAAAATATTGTTATTGACACTCACCTTGTCATGGACCCATTAATGTGAAATTAATATTTGTCCTTCTACCTTCCCTCCACACACATGTCTGTTCTGATGTATAAAGACTTAGAAAAGCAATAAATGATATAAAAGAATAAAATGCACAATGCTACCATCTAGAGTATCCACTGAAAATTACAGCCATCACTGGCAACTCAAGAGACTTGCTCAGAAATCGGGGATTCTGGATTTGTTTGTTTTTGTGTTAGGAGCCACATAGGAGAGTATGCAAAAAAAAAAATATTGTCATAGTTTACCATTCGGGACCAATATTTTGACTTCTAAGTGAAAGATTTCAAATTTTGACAAAGTCCAAAAATTTGATCCTGAAAACTCTTCAGAGAGTAACTGAAATATTTAGTAGAAGGGATCACAGAGGTCTCTCGAGTAAAATAATCTATGGAGTTATTGTGTTTACTTTGGGGAAGGGCAATTATGCTTTTTGTTTTCTCTTCAGAAAACACCATTGTTTTCATTTTACTGAGAGTTGGTGTTACAGGATAATGGTGAAGGTGTGCATTTTCATGGGAATGACAGACATAGACATAGTTTAGAGTAGTTGTGAGCTGGATTTTGAAGACTGTGGAAGTTTTCAATAGCTAAAGATGAACCAGATAACGTAAGTTCCAGGATGAAGGAACATTGAGAACAGAGGTAGAAGGTGTGGGGCATGATTGTAGAACAGGGATCCGTGGATCAGTCGTGGTATGTTAGGCATTTTGTTGTTGTGACAAATATCTGACAAAATCAATTTAGGAGGAAATGTTTATTTTGAATCATGATTTCAGAGATTTCAGTTTGTGGTTAGCTGGCTATGGGCCTGAGATAAAGCAGAAATTCATGTCACTAGGCTGTGGTGTGGGAAAATTGCTTAATTCATTACAGCTGGAAGGGGAAAGGAGACAGAAAGTGACAGCACAAGATATCCATCAAAGGCACAGCCTTAGTGACTACCTCAAACAAGACCCCATCTCTTACCATCAACATTAAGTAAAAGCTATCAAAAGCTATCATAATTCACCTTCCTTTCAAAGATTGGCTCCAACAACTGGGACCAATCCTTCAAGAAGTGAAACATATGCATTTGTTCCCTTGGTGTGTGATGTGTATATATTGTTTATATGCGGTATGAGCACTTGAGTATGCTAGTGTGTGTGCTAGTGTATATACCAAATCCAGAGCAGGACATTCAGTGTCTTCCTCGATCACTCTGCACCTTGTTGCCTTGAGACCAAGTGTCTCACTCAACTAGAAGTCAGCCATTTCAACAAGGCTAGCAAGCCACTGAGATCTCAGGATCTACTTGTCTGTAACCCCTGCAATTCTGGAATTCTACCTGTCATTGTCCTCAACGCTGAGTCAAAGGGATGCACAGCCACACACAGCTTATTAGTTATGCTTGCAGTGAAAAGAGTCTTTTATCAAATCATCTCCCCAGAAAATCCATGAGTCTTTGGGGGGACATTTTATATCCACACCACAACATCTGTATAAAGAGAGTATAAAATGCATTAGGGGAAGCAGTTAGAAAGAAGATGCAAGCATACCGTGGCACATATATGTCTCTCTTTCCCCTAACCCGAGTTCTATCCTTGTGAGTAAGGTGATTCATTTTTGGTTTCCTCTCTAAGGGACTAATATAATATTTAACTGAGTACATAGTAGTCACTTGACAGATTTTGGTAAATTAGATTATCAGCTAATCTCATCACATTTCCTAAAAGTTTGGCTGTCAGAAATAATCACGAGGGAAAATCAGGTCTTGAGTATGGTACTTGAAATTAGATAAGTCCAACTGTCAGCTAATATCCAGAGCAGAACTTGTCAGACCTTAATAAGAATTACCAAGGATCATGTTAATACACAAATTCTCATTCACTGGTCTGAGGTGAAGCCTGTAATTCTACATTGCTAATAACTTCTCTGGTCATGCCTGTTATTACTAGTCTAGGGATTTACGTATGATGTAGCAAGGATTTAGAGGGCCCTGACTCTCTTCTTGAATTTTTTAGACTTCCAAATTGTAGGAGTTTGAGCATAAGTATTGGTTCTTCACCCAATATAGTTGATGAGAAAGTTCAGCTTAAGATACTTTATGAAACTTTGATGAAAACCTTGTCACTAAAACTGCTACAGCACATTCACACTGGTGACATCCAATTCATTTGGTAGCAACATTTTATTTCTCAGATGAGTTTTCTAGTCTTTTTTTTTTACTCTCCAAATGTAGGCTTACCTATTAATTGCATACTATTTCGCTTAACTCTGTATGTATGTATATCCGTCTGTGTTTTTCCTTAAATGCATCGCAGCAGGGATAGTCAAACTTCAGTTATTGCTAGTCTTAATATGATTCTTATTATGTGAATAAACGTGATGGTAATGACATAAATTGTGATTTTTATTTATTAATAAATAAATAATATATATAGAGATAAATAATTGATAGATAAAGATTGATAGGAAATATTCCCACGATGATGATGAAACTGCTGTAAATTTTGGATAGACCTTTGAAATTACAAAATACTACCTAGTCTCTTTTATCTAGAATAAGAGGATAAAGACTAGGATGCTGATAAAGCACATAATTAATGTTATCATTATGATAAATGGTAGTCTTACAGGTGAAACCAGAACACATGGGAAACACTTAAGTCTAGAATCTGGAAGTAAAAATGACTGGCTGCTTGAGCCTTCTCCAGAGCCTTGGTCTATTTTTTCTCTTGGTTTTTAAGCCTCTTATCTGCTAAGATTCCCAGGATAGGTTTTCAAGACCTGTCAACAACTTAACTTTAGCTACTGGTATTTATTCCACAAAGGAGTGTTTTCACATATGTGTCTGAAGGGAGAGCATTTGTGTGTGTGTGTGTAGGTGTGTGTATGAGTGTGTGTGTGTATGAGTGTGTATAGGTGTGTGTATGCGTGTATGCATGTGTGTAAATGTATGTGTGTTCTTATTAAAATTAAGACCATGGAAAGAAGTAAGGGGAAATTTGTTTTGTGCTTCTATCTGTAAAACATAAAACATAAAAGTTCAAGGACTAAGTTTTCATCTCCATAAAGTTTGGAGACATTAATTACTAGTATAGAAACCTGAAGCCACATCTATTTTCTGTGAGGAGGGATTGTGCTTTTCACAAGAACCTGCTTGCTCTATGACCTAGAACATCTTCCTTGTAAGCTCAGGTCTGGAAGATGTCAAGAAAAGCAAGGGCCTTCTGATTCTTGGTTTTTTTAAAGAGATTTCAAGTGAATGCTAGTTACCACTCTTTCCTCTAGTCTTTGTTTTCTTTGTCTCTAGATATACATATACAGAAATTATTAACAGATGGCATAGTGGCAGTGTAGTTGCCTAGCATGCATGAATCAGGGGATTCAATCTCCAGCAATGGAAAAAAATTATGGAAGAGCTAAATGTGAAGATCCATCATACCTTCAAAGCCTACTTCCCAAAGTCAGCTTTATTTATAAGATTGGTATAAACTCAGATTTTTATATGCATATTGAAGTACATATTTTATATATGAATATATGATTTTTTGGTTTACAAAAGCTAGATTACATTATATATGTTTTTTTCTGTGGTATCTATCTGTTAATACATCTCTTAGCCCTGATGCTTTTGCATATAAAAACACAGATTATTCTCATTTTATGTTTCTGTAGTATGCTATTGCCCACTGTATTAAACCACTCCCCCATTAGCGGAAATTTCATCTATTCTAGTTTTTCTACAATTTATATGCTTTTACAACATAAGCTTTTTGTAGCAAATAGAAATTCTAGGAATGGAAATCCTAGGTCAAAATATTTGGAGTTTTAAATGTTAGATTTTGTCAAATTTCATTTTATTATGGCTTTACCAAATTTAATTCCAGTGAATCAAGGCATATTTAAGAGATCTATTTCCTAGAATCCTTTACAATACTGATTATTTAAGTCCTTTGACTTTTTTTTGTCAGTTTGAGAAATGGTCTTTGGGTATTTTACTGTATATATCATTCATAACTGATGAGGCTGGGCATCTTTCCATAAATTTGATAGCCCTTTACATTTCTTCTTATGAAGGACCTCTTTCTGTGAGAAATTGCAGAGGGCAAACAAGCCATTTTTAGGGATAGAGCTATGTCCAGAAGAGACATTTTTCAAACATATTCACTCAGGAAAATCAAAATGGCTTTTTAAAAATTTGAGATTATAATATAGTTACAAAATGTCTTCCTTCCCCTTCTCCATCCACTCCCTTTCATATGCTCCTCCTCGCTCTCAACTTCATGCCTTCTTCTTTCATCTTTGTGGGTCTCTGCAAACACCTTGAGTGAGGCAAGGAGGAAGACTGGTTCAACAGGACTCTAGCTTCTGTTGGTTTAAAAGTTTGACACTGAGCAGTTTATTTTAGGCATATGGAAGTGCAGTACAATTTGGGAAAAAAGTTTTCTTGTGCAACACAATCCCTTGTGCACAATGAGGCATAATTACACAGAAACTCTCTTCAAAGTATACCGCACTTCTTCCAGGAAGATTGGTTCAATAGATAGGCTACTTGTGTTATCTTAAGGGCCTAAGGGAGGATCTGGTGTGATCTCAGTTGGCCATAAAGATAGTACAGAGGTCATCTGGGCTATCAACCATCTCTGGTCCTGCTTTGGGAGCCTGGGGGAACTCTTGACATACAGATAGGATAGAGGTCATGGAGACTATAAGTCATCTTCATTCCCAAACTTCTGGGTGGAAAACAGGTTATACATCTCTTCTTTCCTTAGTACTTATCTGTGAGCACAAGGACATCTGCACTCCTAGCATTCACTAATTGTTATCACATGCATGTGGGTTAAACACCGGAAAGTGCGATGTTAACCCATAAAGGATACAAAAAGACCAATTTTAAGGTCTATTCCTGAGATTCTGAGGCAATGGATCAGAGGAAAACATGGGCAATAGGCTGCTGGGGAAGCTTGCAGTATAATTATAATCACACTTCTCTTTTATCATTCAACAAATATTCAGTAAATCTTTTTGTGGAAAGTTGCTAGTCACCAAATATCTGGTATTGAACAAGATCCCGATCACTGAAGCGTTATTGATTGTTTTTTGCATTTTTGGCCCATCTTGTACAGCTGTGTGAAATTGTGCAAGTAACTTAATGTCCCCCCGTACTTCAGTTTCCTCTTCTGTAATGATAGTATATGCCTGATATTTATTGATCATACTGAACTATATTATACAAACAATCTGTAGACAAAGTAAATGTTCAACAAGAATTGTATTTTCCAGCTTTTCACAAATTACTTTTTCCCATCCCAAAACCAACACAGGAAAAACTGTAGACGCCAGAGAGAAACCAGTTAAGAACATCAGCAGCAACAGCAGCTTCGCCTCCACCATTCTACTGTGAGAAACTCAGGAGATATTGAAACTGCCTTAAACTTGTTTGCATAGAAGGTAGGCAACTATAGCTTGAAGTGCAGGATCCAGGTACAGGATATAGATAAAATAAACATCTTAGCCCTCTAGTCCTGTGTCTTGCTACTGTAGCCTTGGAATTAATACTGCCCATGTCATGCTATTCACTGTGGTAATCACAATACTCCAGAATTCCTATGCATGCAAGTTCATACATGGATAGGCTTCCCACATGTCCTGATAGGTGAGGAATTGATAAGAACAGGGACAGATTAACAAGCTGCTCTCTAGTCTCCAATCCTCAACTCTCTCCATGTCCTAGTTTTCCTTCTATTGCTTCACAATCAAAAGCAATTTCTAAAGGAAATGATTTATTTGGTTTATATGTCCTAAAACACAGTCTCTCATTGAGGGAGGCTGAAGTAGGAACTCAAGACAGGAATTAAAAATAGAGACAATGGAAGAATGTTGCTTACTAGCTTGCCTCCCATGGCTTGCTCAGCCTGTTTCTTACACAAACCAGGACACCTGCTCACGGGTGGCACAGCCTGCAGAGGGCTGGGCCCTCCTACATCAATCGTTAAATAAGAAAATGCTTTCACAGACTCACCAAAGGTTGATATGATGGAAGCAATTCTTCACTTAAGGGTCCCTCTTCTCAAATGACTCCAGTTTGTGTGAAGTTGACAAGAAACTAACACACTTCTTTAAAATCCTTGGATCTGATCAATTATAACTTAATGTGACTGACCACTGGGGCTACTTTCTGAGCTTCCAGGAAATAACTGTGATGTCTGGTGGTCTCCACTAGAAATAGAATCATTTCCAGACTTTCTTCTTTGATGTACATTACTGGATACAGTAATTAATACCCCTGAAAAACAGAAATGAAAAGACTTAGGCTTCGGGATGAATGACTACTATAAAAGAAATATAAATAGCCGGACAATCTATGTCACCTACTCCAATTATTTCTATGATAAGCCAATTTTTCTATACACCATTGAGATGATGTTGATTTTTCTTACATGATTTTTCCTTCTTCCTATTTCAGTTTGGAAAGCTTTCATTTCTACATTTTCAAGCTTACTCATTTTCTTTACTGTGTGATCTATTGTTAACTCCATTCAGTGAAAAATATATTGCAATGTAATTTTCAGCTCTAGTAATTTTCATTTGGTTATTTTAGTAATTACTATTTCTTTGCTTATTAGATTCATATTTTCCTTCAAACTCTTGAACACAATTTTCTAATTGGTCTTTATTGTCTGCTAGTTCTATTATTTTAAAAATCAGGTTGTCAGTTTACATCTTTTTCTGTCTTGTGTCATTTCTCTTAGTTAATGGTCATATTCACTTATTTTTGCTTGCCTAGGTATATTTTAATTGGATGCTGAATATTATGGATGTTTTGTTGTTGAGTCTTTGGATTTTGTTGTCTTAATTTAGAGAATGTTTAGTTTTGCTTTGCCAAAACTAGGACAAGATTAACTCATTATTATGATATAATCATTCTAGGAGCTCTTCTCAATTTCTAGTATCATCATTTGGATTTGGTTTGAATGACTCCCAAGAGTCCATGCATGACCACATTGGGGGTTCTGGAACATTTATTAAATGAGCCTCATAAGAAATTGTTGAGTTAAGGGAAGTAGTAGTTTGAATAGGAATGGCTTCCATAGGCTCATATATTTAAATGCTTAGGTAGCATTTTTGTTTGAAAGCATTAGAAGGTATGACCTTGTTGGGATAGATGTGGCCTTATTGGAGGAAGTGTGTCACTAGAGCTGGGCTTTGGTTTTTAAAAGCCTAAACCAGGCCCAATGTCTGTCTCTTCCTGATGCCTTCAGATCTGAATGTAGAACTCTTAGCTATCCTGTCTGCCTGCATGGCACCATGCTCCCACCATGATAACAAGGGACTAAACCTTTGAATTGTAAGCAAGCCCCAATTAAATACTTTCTTTTCATAAGAGTTGCCATGGTCATGGTATCTCTTCACAGCAATAAAACACTGATTAAGACAAGGAACAAAACAGTTTTCTCAAGAGTCTGCCCACTTCTCCTTTACTTCTTGGGGAGAGAAAAAAGAAATAGAAATTACTAAAGAAAAGACAGAGTTAAATATTCAAATATCAAATAACAGTGTTCTAAGAATTGAGGAAAATAAAAACTAGATAGAAATGCTTCTTTTAAAGAATAGTAGAGATGAACATTCTGGAATTGAAAAAGAATCAAAGAATTTAAGCTGAAAACAGTCATGGAGTGTTAAACAGGAATACATCTCAGATGAAATACAATGAACGTTAAAAGGAAAAAAATTCTAAAAGCGTCCTGCAAGGACAAACAGTATATCTACAGGCAGACAAGAATTATGCTGACCTCCAAGTTCTCAGTAGTATCACTAGATACAAGGAAAAAAACAGATCATCTTTGGGGGAGTGAATAGGACAGATTCACAGAAAAAGAGCTAGAAGGGAAGAAATACTAAGGAAAGGACTGAACTGACAATTGATGGTCTTGTGCATATATTCTGTGACTGAAAATTAGACATTATCTTTATCTAGTGGGCATCATTTTTCTGTGGAATCAGAAAGAATAATTCTATTTTATATTCATCTTGTATTTCATACATTCAAATTGTTGTATTATTAGTTGTCATATTTCCAGCTTCAGTGGACAGAAAGATTGGGTGTTCTGGTGTTCAACTGGAATGTTTTCTATTGTACAAACAAAAGAACAAGTCATATTAAGGTTGTGCTGTTGGTTATTGTTCCTTATTGCTCCATTTTTCTGCCTTATCTTTAACATAGTGAAGCAACATGAAAAGTAGGTTGATCTGGGTGGACTGTGACCTGATTTGTCAGATGCTACATTACTTTGAAAGATCTTTGGACTAGGGGTGTGCATGCTGAAGGAAAATGCTAAATATGCCACCCCTGAGAAGGTTATGTTCTTCTGTACTTAGTTTATGCACTGTTATTGTTGTTACTTCTGAGCTATAATCCAATAAAGGAAAAAAAAATCTCTTCTCTCTTGGAGTTCTTAGTCATTTATATGAATAAGGCTTTATTGGGATAATTATTGTAAATGCAATGCACATGAAAGGTAGCTCAATTGCATTTTTATAGCATAAATGTATGATAATGAATTTCATAGCAACTCACACAGACCTTGTTGCCCTAAAATCTAGCAGCAGGAGAGAGATTACTGTCTGTCATAGGAATGACAGATAGGCAAAAACTCTTCCTCTAATTTTTGCTTCTCTAAATATGAAGTGTCTTTTATCCCATGGAGCTTATAACAACCCTTCATGTTGTCAGGTGTGTGCGAGCATTCTCTTACCAACTATACTAAGCTTTTAAAAGACACAGTGATGGAACAAAAAGAGCATAACACTTCTACAGAAAACGGTCAAGCGCTATGGTCCAAAGGTTGACAATTCTAAGGAAATGGATTCGTGGGAGGACACTTCTTTTCGGCAGGGAGAAGAGTTTCAGAGAAGGCACTCTATGATGGAAAAGGCAGTCTCCTGCTTTCTAACTATTCATTTGTGCATTCAGGGAGGAGATGCAATCTATTACCCACCTCATTCTCTTCAGCAGAATCTGTACAGCATAAGCATAGGTCGCCACCTAGCCTGATGAACATTAAGTTAAAAATAAGTGTAGATGGAGCCTAAATTGTGTGTTGGCAAATTTCAGAACTGGATACATCATACTGTAAATAAGACTCCTTTGAGACCTGATCTGATAATGAAGTGTAAAACGAAGTTCTTAATGCAAAAAGAGGTAATTTGAGTCAGCCAGAGAAAATAAACTGTATGTACCAATGAGTTTGAAAATCTTTTAGGAATAGCTAATTTATATGTTAATACTCTAGCAATTTTAAGATTAGTAATTCTGCTTTATACTTGAAGCAGTGTTTTTTATTTTAATAATAACCCCTTGGATATATATTTAATTGCTAGATTCCAAAGAAAATGTAAAATTCTTGCAGAGCCTGGTTGGTACTAGAGTTACAGGCTGAATTGCCTTTGGTAAGATGATGTCATTGGCAAAGTTCATCTTTAGGGCCTTGGGTCTTCCTTCATACTTCTTTTTCACTTTGTAGTCTCACCCCCACCCCCACCCCATTACCAATCCTTACTCCCTCTCCTTTAAAGTTTCTAACACAATCTGTTCTCTTCTTACTTTTTTTTCCATTAAAATCTTCCAGAGGAATTGTTGTAATGTAGTCAGTTAGGACTCAGTATGGATTTAAATTAACCTTTCCTTTACACAAGGAACACCCTGCTAAGTTTTATCTCTAATTATGGAATTCAAGATCTCCCCCTTACAAAGTAATTTTAGAGATCAGTGATAATGTGGTGTGTGCGCATGTGTGTGTGCGAGCACCCACATGTACACACACACACAGAGACATTTGTGGCCACATAGACCTTAGTTATACCTTAGATATTGATGGATGATACCATTCACAATACTTAACCCAGTGGCAACCATATTTAATGGCTTTTCAGTGAGGTTCATTAATTGATTAAGTGGTTTTCTACTTCTACCAATAAGTCTTTGGCCTTTAGACATTTTCCTTGGCTTTTCAATGTATCCTAGGTGGATATTGTTGGGTTGGACACATTGTGAAACCTAGTATCACACTGGAGTTTGATAATGAAAAAGGCTACAATATTTGAGAAGATTGGATCTTGAAGGATAATTCAATGAACAGGCTCAGGACAGAATCAGAAAGTTAAATAGACATATATGAATCTTCCAGAATTGAAAACCGTTGAAATTGCTGAAAGATTAGATCATATTAGTCATTTGCTGTAAACCTGCTCTGGCTGTGCCTTCAAAGAAGGGCTTATTTCCTGACTGTCAGTCAACTGTGGCCTGATTAGAGGGAGCAGGAGCTGAGGAGGCCAGAGTCTGGCACCAGAGTCATTTCTAATGTGTTTTTCTTTTGCTTAAAACACAGCAGGAAAAGTGAGTACAAGATGGAGAAGAGATTTATATTTTCCCCTTATTGCTCTATGAAGCTTATATTTCCACTAAAAAAAAAGTCTTTTACAGAAAGTGCTTGGAAAAACTGACCCCACCCCGAAAATGGGCCTTACTGGGGGAATTTGGGATAGAGCTTTCTGGTGAGGTGTAGGTTAGAATATGATTTAGCAGATAAGTCCTGTGCTTCTTGGCTTCTTCTGGCTGGCATTCATCATACCACCACTCGGATTTCCCTGCTTCTGCTGCTACTGCTAGAAACATCCCGGCTACTGTTGAGACGTTTTCTGTCACAAGCCTGAACCCTTTTCTATTTACATTTGGGAGTACCCTGGTCTTGGTACACAGAAATCAATAATTTGATCCCCCTCAAGAACTCCTGGGATGAAAGACTTATGGTTGAGCTCAGAAATGGATACCTGTACCCTAATATAATGTCTTTTACTGTTATAAGGTCAACTCCAACTTCTTTATGGGATCTAATAGTAAGTAAAAGAGGGGGCCTTGTTCTCTCTTTAATACAACTTTTTGTCTTAATTGCTAGGCAACTTTTCCCCTCTCTCACTTCCATTCCTCAGAATGCTACAGTTGCTCCTCTTTTTTAGTCTCAAAGTATTTTTTAACTGGTTAAGACTATAATGGCTGATAAGCAAGCACCTTTGCTACAGGCCTGTCAAACTAGTCCTTTTCAAGTCTGCAAAATATGTTTAGCAATTAAAATAAAAATAATCATTGATGTTGGTTGTCCACAAGACCTAGATGTCAAGACCTTAGTGTTGAAAACATCACATGCTCTGGTTGCAGGAAAGAGAAGTAAAGCTGTAAATGAGCTGGAAGCTTCCTCCATGCTGTCTAACCCTCACAGTACTGTAAGGTACTATGCAAGCTTCTGGGTGAGAATTAGCATCAAGAATCTTTGACTTATTCTATTATTATTATTATTATTATTATTATTATTATTATTATCATTATTATTTTGAGGCAAATTTTCTCTGTGTAACTCTAGCTGTCCTGGAACTTGTTCAATAGACCAGCTAGCCTCAAACTCACACATCTGCCTGCCTTTGCCTCCCAAGTGCTGAGATTAACCGTGTGTGTCACCATATCCAGCTTGACGCATTTTACTTTTAAAGACTGCATTAACTGTACAATTTTTTATTTGGGATAGAGTACCAATGAGGGGTTGTTTTGATGTACTGAAGGTGATGGTAAGTGTCAGAAGACTTGGGACTTTGCTGTGTTTCTGCCCCAAGCTGTCTATGAAATTGCACCAAGTGACATGACTTCTCTGTGGGTCTCAGTTCCTTAAGATGAAAAGATTGAGTTAAATGACTTCCACAGTACTGTTTAGTGCTTACTCCATAGTGACTGAAGTTATCCCCAGAAGAGTTGTAGCAGACATTCCTCTGGTGTTAACTCACTTAGCCTTCCATGAAGGAAAACATATTGAAATATCAATATCTCCCAACCTTTCTTAAGCACAGAGAGAGGGGGGGGGAGGGAGAGAGAGAAAGGGGATCAGGAGTACAAACCATTAGAAATGACAAGTGAAGCTTTTACAGTCTTCCGATCAATCTCTCTGCCCTCAGATTGGCAGATTAAGGTTCTTGACATCTAAATGATTTATTATGACTTAAAGTCCATACTTACAGCACTTCAACTTGATTTCTTCACAACAACAGAAGGCAATGGGAGGAGACAGATGATAGGCAGGGAGAAACAGACCAGTTACTGAAGAAATGTGAGTTTAAATTTTCCCATATGGTGTTATAAGCGGTAAGAATGTTTTGTTGTTATAATTATTTTTGTTTGGATACTTCATGAGAGTAGGAAAAATAGACAGGGAAAGGAATCTATAGAAACATCTGGATTAAATGGAGAATCACCAAAAGAAATGGAAAAATAAAAAATAGTAAGTGGACAGCTTGGAAGTAAGGAGTTAGGCTATGGAATTCTGTCTATTTTATTCTAGTCCAATGTGCAGTGAACTTTACACACATGCGGATCTAGGTACTTCTACCCTATACATATGATATAAGAGGTTGTAGGTTGGTGACATAAAAACACTATGCCATTCTATATAAGGGACTTGAGCACTCACAGATTGTACTTATAGGTATTTTCCTGCAGATAGCAAGGGACAATTTTATATTTGATATAAGACAAACAATGTTCTATCTACAGGAATACAATGGTGAACAAATGAGATGAATTATTGCTGTCACTGGCTGGCTTCCTATTAGAGCAGTCAAGACAAAAGTAATAAAATATAATTTGTTAATAAAGTGTTTTGAAGAATATTACAAAAAAAGAATAGACTACAAAGTGGTTTGTCTGGGAAAGTAACATCCAAAGCCTAGAATGTCTCAGGGTATGTCATAAAATATTAAGAGGAGAGGGCATTTCAAACAGAGATATAAAGACTAGAAAGGAAGCCAGTGTTACTACAGGGAGGGGTCGGAGAAGAGTAAAAATTCACGGAGATGTGTGCTCATAATTTGTACACTTTTCTGTATATCTCAATGAATTTATATCATAACTCCTTAATAATCTCTGGTAAGCATGAATGAGGGATAATAGTGTAGAGGTTTAAGATGGCAGACAAAATAACATCTTTTCTTTGCTTTCTCCAATAATCAACTGATAAAGGGACACAAAACATAAAGTAACTAACAAAAATTCCAGTACCAGATGTGAGAAACCTCCTTTTGAATTGTTGGTTAGGGAAGTCCAAGAGACTCCCTCAAACAATATACTATTGCCGTTGCATTGCCCTTGGTTTCTTCCTAGAGTCTGAAGGTGAGTTTCTATAGCTCAAAACACCATGCAATTTGGACACATGATTCAGAGGAATCAAGCTGGAACTGGATGCCTCCTACCTGAGGACTAGTTCTCATAGTACCGAAGTAGCTATTCGAGTTGAAAAGGGAGACAAGCAATTAATAGTTCTACACAGCTGTAATGCCTTTGAACAACAGCAATGATCAGAATGGCAAGATATCTTCAAGAGTGCAAGAGTGCAAGGCGTTTATATCTTGGAGGTAAGTAACAGCCAGCTAATTGGATTCAAACCCTGTTCAATAGGAGCTTAGTCCTATAATACTAGTCCACTACTCATGGCTGGTGAGGCCATGGAACCCAGAGAAGAATCTACTATGGTCACCTCAGTAAACAAGTATAATTTCTAATGCTTTCTAAATACTTATCTTTATACACACAGATAAGCATAGTTCTCAGTCCTCATCAAAGAATTTATTTTTGCAGCAGATAGAAACCATTAAAGAAAACCACAATTAGTTAAAATGTAGTGAACTGACCTTGCAAGGCCAAGTCTCAATAGATGCTTCTGCAACACAACTCTTATGCTGGAGGCTCAGAGAACATTGAGGAAGAAGGAACAGAAAGATTATAAATTCCAGAGGACTAGGATTGGATGTCTGCTGCAAGATAATACCTTCTATATATGACACAGAATCTGTAACCAGGAAATATGATTGCCTTAACAAAGACTTAAAAAATACAAACACCAATTGACATGCCAACATGGATGGGGAATACCTCACAAAGCTTCACCCCTAAAAGAAGAGCTACAGGCAATTTGATGATTGCTGGAGTGGGAGAATCAGTTTTCTCTGGAGGTGAGCCCTCTGAGAGGTTAGCAGATTCCAAGAGATCAGCCCTAAAACACATATGAGCAACACTATGTGATCTCCTTAGGTTATATTTATAAATTATAAATGTGTGTGTGTATGTGTGTGTGTGTGTGTGTGTGTGTGTGTGTGTGTGTGTGTGTGTGTTGTGTGTGTTTGTGTGTAACAACTATAATTAAAGAATAAGATAACAAAAAAGGAAAAGCAAGGCAGGTAAAGTATAGATAAAATGTCAAGAGGGAGAAAGGTAAGAGGGAAAGATCAGGAAAGGAGGAGAGCTTGAGAGACAGAGATAAGTATCTGAGATTGTAAGTGGGTCATGTAGATCTCTGCAGGCCATAATAAAGGGAATTCAGAATTTAAGTGTGATAGTGAGCCATTGGTGTCCTTAAGGTTGCTTGTATTTGGTTCTATATTGATAGATTTCCTGAGAATGAGCTTAATATTTTATCTTGAAACCTATACTATCTTTACATGGAAATAGATTTTTAGTAATTAACCTTTCATGATGGAAATTCATTAACTGTCCATTTGTATGTGGCACAAGGCTCCAATTCAGCAGTTGCCATTCCATCTGGGAGGAGTGTGTGTGTGTGTGTGTGTGTGTGTGTGTGTGTGTGCACGTGTGCAACTGTGCATGCGCCTGCGTGCGTGTATGATAGGGTGGGGTGATATGCATGAGGGCAAGATCAGGAAGATCAGGAAAGTGAATAGGACTACTCACCAACTTTAGCAAACTTCCACCCCATAATCTCTCCTGTTAAGGGACCCTAGTTACTTTTCTTTGATGCTTGAGTAAAATGCTGTAGCCCACCTGCTGGTGTACTAAGCTTCCAATGAAAATGAAAGGAAGATGTTTGCATGGCTTTGACTCTTGTGTAGGTAATTCCAGTGAATGTAAAAGACATATTTACATGATGGTGGAAAGCATTTACATGATGTTTGAGTCACATAGCTTATGGATAAAGAGATTGTTTTTTCAAACAGAGAATGCTAATTTGATTCTCTAATTCAACCCAAGACAGTGATGATAAAGTATGTAAAAAGCTGACTCAATGTAAAAAGCCTCTTTGTAGTGAAAAATATATGGAAAAAGAGATGTAGTGAAGGAAGGCCTTTTGTTATAGGTCTATTTATTTGGGTGCTGGTAACATGAGTGTGTTCAGTTTATGAGAAGTCACTGAACTATGTATTTACTACTTGTATACTTTTCTGTATGTTATATATAAAAATCTGAAAAAATGAAACAAGTTAGCAGTTATATATGTGCTGTATATGTGCTCCTGGAACATACATACACACACACACACACACACACACACACACACACACACACACACACATTTATATATTGAATGTATAGGTATCTTGAGCGATACATAAGAAAGTGATATCCAAGGATACTTGTAGCAGGGAAGTTGGAGATTGAAGTGAAAAGAGGAGGAGAAGAACTAGTGTTTGGTTTACTTTTGTACTTTAAAATTTTTGAACTGTATTATGTATGATCTCTTCTATGTACATGATATAGTTGGGACAACAAACAAAAAAAATGAAGGAAGTGAAACTTAGTCCTGAAGACATTTTCAATATAATAAACTCAGGAACACAATGAGTACCATAGTGAAAGTTTAAAGAGTTGGATTTAGAATAAATACGTTCTTCTAGTATTGCTCATGAACAAACAGTAATAATGTAGAGCTTTAGGGTGACCACCACAACTGTACCTTTTTTCTCATCCTCCAATTCTGAACTAACAAAGGGAAACAAAAATGTAATGAATGCAGATATCACGAGGGCATTATTTCTGATGGAAGTGATGGGAAAAAATGACATAATTGTTCTTTCCAAGTGAAATTCTTAATTTTGACCTTCATATTTGGCAGAAACTCCCACCTAGATATGAAAAATGCAAGAAAACTATAGTTCTAGGCCACAAGAGGAATTTCTATCAGTGAGCAGACAGTGTATTTCCTGTCAGGGTAGATATGTCCATATAGGGCCAATTTTTGCTTTCTAATACAGAATTGATTCCTCCCGAGGAGGATGAAAAGAGGATAAAGAGAAGTCTACAGACTATGCCCATTGAAATTTTTTCCAGCTGAAGATCCTTGGGAATCCAAAAGGAAGTGTGTATCTCACCTTTCCCCAAATAACTTTGGTTGTGTACACCCAAAAGTGTCCCCTTATAGAGGAGACACTTTTCCGCCCTTTGCAAGCCCCAAGTCAGGCTGATGGTGTTGGGGGGGTGCAGTGGCACCTCAGGAAACATCCTTTGAAGAAACCACTGTATTTTGATGTCTTGTGAAAACATAATTTAGATGGGTTAGCTTCTGCAGTGCAGATTTGCTAGTGGTGGGCGGAGGTGAAGGAATGAAGCAAAACCCCTCCGTCTGGGGTAGGAATCGCAGCAGATGGCAAGAACAGCTGAGCTAGAGGTTTTGGTCTGAGGTTCAGATTCCTACAGCATCAGGGTAGAGGACAATAAGGTGGTTACTTTCATAGCACTTCCCCTGGTTTTCCTTCCTTTCCTTTTACTGTGTCTGTTCCTGCCCTCAGTCCCTACATTGCCTGGCTATTCTGACTTTTTATGCCAGCCAGATTTGTTAGAGCAGGACAGGAACCTAGGAAGAAACAGCAGGTTAGGGCTCCAATTTGGAGCGGCTAAAGGGTACCTTAAAACATATCTTTATATTTATATGACAGAGGATAAAGTCCTCATTAACACCTCAACACAGGGAAGGGATAATAGTGGGTAATTACGTGAAAGGGTTTTTGCCAGTTATAGAAATAGAGAGTATTAGTATTATGAAGAGTGCTGAATTAGACCCTTGGGCAAATGATAGGTTTCCAATAGGCCAGTGTAGGAGTTTACAGATGTCTACACAGTGTGATTTGAGGGGTGTCATTTAACATCTTAGCACAGATGAATTCGACAGATGACTGGCTGCTACCTTGGCAATTCAAGAAAGGTCCTGACAGTATGGGATAAAGCATAGGAAAGTTTTGCCTGTATGCTGAATGCGAGGGCAGGAAGCTTTGAGAGAACTTCAGGGATTAAGTGATATACCATGTGTAAAGTACCTGGCACAGTACCTGGCATGAAGAAAGTGCTTAACAACAACAACAACAAATCAAAATGAGGTAGGAGTGTCTGGAAAAACTTGGACCATGGGGTACTGCTTAAGGAAAGAAGTTTGGAGGCAGGTCTGGGTATTGAGTGAGTGGTGATTAGGGACATGTTGGAAAAGGGAGGAAAGGAGAAGAGAGTCCAAAGACATGGGGAAAGCATGTCAATTTGGCTGACTCATTCAGAGGCCCTTAGCATTCTCACACTGAAAGACCTGAATAGACTGGTTCTTCCGTTAAGGATGCTATTTTTAAAATCTTTATTTTTCACTTTAATCTGTCTTGGAAGTGTTGATGCCACACAGAAATCACGCAGATCCATAGTCTGCTGGCATAAAAAAAAATATCACATTCTTTTTTCTGTACCCTCCTGATACAGTAATAATATATCGCAACAAAATGAAGAAAATTAACTTGACTCATATAGATTTTTCTTTTTCTTTTTTAAAGCTGTGCTTCTCTGGCTGCACTAAAGAAACATTTCAGGCCAATGTTTTTCTTTGGTGGAACAAAACACAGGGCTCTCTCATGTGTGTAGCTTTAGGAACCCAGGTCCCCATTCCAGGTGAACTTTTATTCCCTAGAAGGCAGTTGGCCTCTAAGGTCCTGCTTTGCATTTGAGAATCTGTGGAACTCAGCTTGTGTGCCTCCTCCTCCCTTCCACCATGGCTCTTAGCTCTGCTGGCTGCTTTCAGTAAGCAGGGAACTGCTATAAAGTTTGCCTACAGACTGTAATCATGAATGCATAAAAAGCAAGGCAGGCCTTAAGCATCAGTTATCATCATCATCAAACCTTGCCACATCCCAAGGAAGCAGAGCAAGGACTCCAGGAAGGAATTATGTACCGATTCTAGATACCAAAATGTCACATTGTGTTGGCCACTTCCCACAGATGTTGTCAAGCAAGAGGCATCGTGAGACATTTAAAAATTCTCTTTGTGAGCTTACAGAGCCAAGCATCAGACCTGCCTCTTTCTCTAGAGTTACAAATTGGACTGCTGGCTGGTCCCTCTTCAACAACTTCTGGTTTCTCTTCAACTCTTCGATGTGATCTACGGATGGGGTTCCTTGGCCTACCAGCAGCAGTTCATGTGGCCCTTTGACTGGACTCCTTCTGAAATGTGTCTCCAAAACTTACTAATGCTAAATAGTCTCCTTGTGTGACAATAACAATTTGAAGGAATTCTTGAACTATTTCTAGGACTTTGTGAAGTTACAGTAAGCTTGTTGAATTAGGAGTGTGTATTTTATAAAGTTTTAACTTTGCTTCCTATTTGTTCAGGTTTCTGCTCTCCTCATCTCCTGTTCTCTAGCTCTTAACTGTTTTAATTCAGTGGCAGTTTCCCTCTCCTGGGAGGCTGCTTTTCTCTCTGGCTGTCTTCCTGTCTTCCCTAGCCAACCACAAGTCAGTTGGACAGAGACTTGGTGCATATGGGACACTCTTCTTCATGTCCTGCCGTTCCTCCATGCCTGCCAGCTTATCCACAGCTACTGCTGCCTCTGATTCTCTCTTCAGCCTCATTTCATATGCCTTTGATATTCTGGGCTCATCAGTGGAAGTACATGATGTATATGAAAACATTTCAGCTCCAAGAAAGAACAAAGTTCACAGGGTCAGGCTTCTGAATAAATTCAGATTAGGTTGATGATCCTAAAATAGACTGGAAAGAAAATGGCCTTCCCCAGCCTTCTAGGCTTCTAGCCTTCTTCTATCCCTTTAGGCCTAGCTGACCATGATATCTACCATTTCCGAAAAATATGTCACAGGCCATGCCTCACTTTCTCTGTAAAGCTTTAAATAAAATGGCCACTGATTTCTAGGTCTTGTTCCCTTTCTTATGACAGCAATGAACATTTATTGAGTACTTACATGACACACACTTTCCGTGGATTAACTCATTTGATCCTTACGACCACTCTGTAAGATACACACACACACACACACACACACACACACACACACACATGGAAAGTTAGCATTCCCATTTTATAGACAAAGAAGCAGAAGCACAGGAGCACTAATAGTATAAGCAATTTGTTTCAAACTATACAGTAAAGAAAGTGCCTAGTTGAAATACGAATCCTGCAAAGCCTATGTTCTCCTGCCTCCCTCTTCCCAAACATAGTTAATATATCATTCCTTGCCACTACTTGTGTTATCCAGGTCCTCGTCTGTATTCACAACTTCACTGAAAACTGTGCAGGACAGGGTGGTGCCTTATTCATTCTTTAGTTAAAGTATTTAGTATAGTGTTTGGCGCAAAATACATGCTCAATAAGAGTTGAGTGAATAAAATAATGATTTTGCTGATGTAGAAAGTTTTAAGGCTTTTACAATGGAAATACTCGGATATTTGTGCTGGCCATGTTATCTTGGTGAAGTGATATAATTGTTGAATCACAGTTTCTTCTTTTCCGAAGTGGAAAAAAGAAACTGTACAGCCTCAGTCTGATAATTATTTAAGATGATATTCTCTAAAGCATATAACATAGTTAAAGTGTTCATCACATGCTTTTATTTATGAATTCATTCATCCATCCATTCATCACTCAGTCTATCAGTTTCAGCCATACACTTCCCTGTCAAATTATGTTCTATTGTGGGAAGGGACAAAATAAATGAGTAAATAAGTTAAGAAACCCATGACATTAATTAAAGTATGAAGACCACTTACCTCATTTAGATAGATAAGAAAGGCCTTTATAGAAATGATGCTGACATTGAGGTATCAATGCTAAACAGGAGACAACTACATGAAAAGTCGGAAAGCGAGCATTCTATGAAGCAAATAAAAATATTTTTTATAAAACAAAGACCTTGAGTTTAGAAAGAAATCAAAGTGTTAAAGAAGAGAGAGCAGGCCAAGATGGCTGACACTTGAGTGATGAGGAGAGCGGTGGAAAATGAGGTTGAAGACACACTTAGATGCCTGATGTATGAGAACCTTCCTGTTCCTGTTAAAGATTTTTGACTAATCTGAGCATGGTAGAGGCTATAGCTATACTTAAAGTTAAGAAGTTACATTTACATTCTTTGTAATTTTAGAAGCCACGTGGGGTATTGTCTGGGATGTTAGGATAAAAATTAAAATTGTATTTACGAAATATGAAGTTTGACTTGCCTACTAGATGTCAGAGAAGAACCAAACATATAGTTCAGAGATTGGAAGGGGTTAATGTATGTCAACTTGAAGTCCAGAGATTGGAAGGGGTTAGTGTATGTCAACTTGTTTGTTTTAAGCTGTACTTAGTCAGCTGATAAAACATTATTCCTGAGCATGTCTGTGAGGGTGTTTCTGAAAGAGGTTAACATTTGAACCAGTAGATGAGTAGAGAAAAGCCATCTTAACTTAATATGAACATACACCATTTAACCCATTTGAGGCTTGGCAAGGAAAACAAGGAAAGGAATGAATGAATTTACTTTATCTTCTAAACTCAGGTATTCAATTTGCTGGCAGACATTAGAGCTCTTGGTTCTTGGATCTTCAGACTCAGCAACAATGCCTAGTTCTTAGGCTTTCAACCTCAGAGTGGGAACTATACCATTGGCTTCCTGGTTCTCTTGTCTTCTAACTCAGACTTGTTTCCTCCACTAGTTGGCCTGCATTTCTGGTCTGAAAAGCATGTTGTGTGATGCTTCAAGGCCTCCACAATCATATAAGAAAATCCCATAATAAATTCTCTCCTTGTTTTATCTCACTTTTTCCTGTTTTGGAGGACAACGCAAAGGCTGTATTGACTAATACAAAGGTCATGGGAGAGATAAGATTTAAGGCTAATTTACTGATTATGGGAATATAAGATTATGGGAATGAGTGAGATTACCCAAGTAAGAGTATAGAGACAAGAATAATGATGATGATGACTAAGCTAAGGATAATAGTAATAATACTAATGCACCTGTATAAAGTTCCAGGTACTGTTCAAAGTACTTTATATCTACATTAAAATTCCTAATTTGGGGGGATATTTGAGACACAGTTTCTCTGTTATAACTCTGGCTGTCCTGGAACATACTCTGTAGACCAGGCTGGCCTCAAACTCACAGAGATCCACCTGCCTCTGCCTCCCAAGTGCTGGGATTAAAGGTGTGCACCACTACTACCCAGCAACAGTTCTCACCTTTAAATTGATACTATAGGGTAGGGTATACTATTGTTCCCACTTTACAGATAAAGACCTTGAAGTGCTGATGGGTTTAGGCATATTGTCCAATTTCACACTAAGTAGCAGATAGGATTCAAAACTAGGTAATTATGATTCTTGGTTAATTCTCTCAAATACTATGTTATCCTTATCTCATTAGAAAAGGGAGCTCAGAACTAAGCCCTGGAGCTTTATCACAGGTGAGGAGCATGGAAAGCAGGACTCAGCAAGGAAGAGCAGTAAGGAATAATAGCAGAGTATATTGTCATTCCAGTCAGGGCAGTCAAGGATATCAAAATGAGGAAGTGTTCAGGTCCATTAAATGCTCTTGAGATATAAAGTAAGGAGATGGAGAAGTTTCCACTGGATGCAGCATCAATATGGAGGTGGCTGGAGTCCTCCTCAAAACAGTTTCCTTTCTTATTAGTGCTCACTGTTTTCCAGAGGATTCCTTTTCTGCAGTTATTTCCTTCCTTTGTTAACTTTGGTAACCCCTTTAATGCTATAACTGGCCTCTTAGGCCATTAGGCATGCACAATTAGATCATTTCCATTTCCTTTGGTATTTACTCTGAATGGAATTTTATATTTGGACTTTTATCTCATTGTCTTATTTTGATATGCCAGAGTTTAGTTTCCTCGAGTTTAAATTTTTCTTTTGGAGCTATTATCCCATTCATCAAAGTGGTTACATAAGAGCTTCTTTCATCAGATGCACAGCTAGCTGATCGAGAGTGGAAAAGGAAAAAAAAATCCCTGGAAACTAAAATCTTCTTAGTAACAAACCTAAGAGTTGTGTACTAGGCAATTTTGATGTATTGAACAGTCCTTCCTTACTGTCCCTATGTTTGAGTAATTGATAGACAATATCTGAAGGTGACGTCTCCCTTCATCAAGGATAATGATTCCTACTGAGCAGTGTAGAGTAAGGACAGACCACAAGACTAGCACCTCTAATTAGCTCTCTTCAAGCTCTCATCTAGATTCCTTATTTAGAGCACTGTTGTATTTAGTAAAGGTGTGTTAGAACCCATCTAAATACATCAAAATGAAGCTCATTTCTAGACAGAGTCCTCTTGAAGGTGTTACCCAGGGAGGGTGAACAGCAACAGACCTCAAAAAACACTTTCAGAGGGTACTTCCTCTTGCTTTCTGATGAGGAAAAACAATGTCCTCAGTAGGATGTCATCATCTTGTGGAGTCTCTCTCAAGCTCAGGAGAGCAGATGGCACAAGCACAGCAAGAGATTGACAAATGCTTATCACTATTTCTCACTAACTTTCTCAAAACATATCAACACTGGCTTTCCCTAGAGATCTCAGTTGAGGTGTTGCTTTAAAGAGAACTGGATTCATAAAGGATTCACAGAACAGTAACAGAACTCACTGTCCCAGAATCTCATGGGAACTGAGCTTCTCACCATATAGAATTTGAAACTTTCAGGGGCCAAGAAGTTAAAGCCTCAGAGGTCTCCTCACAAATGTATCTTCCTTCTCTAGAAATATTTGAGGCTATTCTATCAAAGTATTTAATTTTCTCTGGACATTTTTTGAACATGCAGAATCCTGGAATCCTGGAACATAAACTAGGGGAAAAGGTCATTATTGAAGAGTCAAGTGGAAAGGAATGGTTTGAGAAGAGTCTTTGATCTTGGAGTGGTAGAAAGGACCTATAGACTGGTGGCAGGATAAATAGGTTCGGAGGTGTGGGGACAATAAAACAACAAGGGAAAGAAAAATGAGAACAGTGAGAAGAGTTGGGAGGCCAAATTTCCTTCTATGGAAAGAGATGGGGCAGAGGGATTCTGCCTATAAGGTGATAAAAAGCTACATGCATATGAACAAGTAAGATCCTTGGTTTTTACCACTATCCTTCCTATGTATTTAAAGGCTAGACTTTTATTCCAACCTGAACTAACAGCATAAAAGTACACAAGGAGAACAGGGAGGAAAGTGGAGGGGCCTTGCCATTAGACCAGAAATAGAAACATCTGAAATTTTCCACTGGAAAAACTTGGCAGGATCAGTCCCTCGTGGGACCTTAAAAGAATCTCAGTTTAACTCTTGTTGGCCTGCGTAGTTCAGGGGTGTGGTGTGCTTGGAAGAGCTTGCACTCCCGGGAGAGAAACGTGACCATGAAAAGTGACTTAATTATGTGAAGTTGAGAATGGCATATTCTTTTTATTATTATTATTATTGTAAACTACCACAGACAGGCTGGAAACTTGTGATCACAGTGAAATCTGTTTTGAGGTCTTCTCTTCACCTCGACAAGTCCCATACTGTCAGTGATGACTTTACCTTGTCTCGAGTTTCCAGGGAGAATATATTTTCAATGCCAAGCAATCAGTTTCTATGGATTTCTGCCTGGAATTTAATTCAGAGTTAGATTCTTTATAATAAGGACAGTTTATTGGCCAACATTAGATACAAGTTATAATCAATGGATAAACCAATGTAGCAGGTTCAAAGTGATGAACACACAGGAAAATTGACCACACTTTTCCAGAACTCCATCAGAGCTTGAGACTCACCAGAAGGGAAGGGAGTGATTAAGTACTGCTGGAATAATTTGTCAGGACCTCAGGAGTACTGTACCTAGAGGATTATCTGTGGCCTCGGAATCTACTCAAGCCAGTAAAGGATCAAAGGGAAAGAATTCACTGTTACATTCCAAAAAGTACAACAGCTCTCCAATCTACTGACAGATGACTACAATTATTTTATAGATAGAGCCTTTCTTTCTGTAATCTTTGACTTTCCCAAATTTTCTAACATGGCTGCAGCTGCCTGGAGGTGTCAGATCCTTTAGAGAGCATATTTTCTTTGTAGAAAGAAAGGATAGAGCAGTAGAATGAAATGGAGGAGCAGAGGCCCCAAGAGATTGAAAAAGAACAGACTGAACATACAGAAGCCAAGTTACTGACTTCATCATTTTGCTAAGGAACACTAACCTTATTCAAGTAGAAATTTCAAAAAAATTTATCACAAAGTTAAAGCAAGATTATTCTTAAAGCTTCTGATACTCTCAACTATGTGACATATCAGCACTGTACCCTTCAAAGTACTTGTAGGGCTGCCCATATTTGTACCAAATTATACCATTTCTTTAGCAGACCTTCCCTTAATGAACTTAAAACTTTTTTTCTGCTTTTAAAACAAAAGACAAGTTCAGTTTAGCCTGGTTTGACAATACTTTCCTCCTCAAATTACTGGGGTACAGCTAATAATCTAAATATTGTTTTAAAAAAAACAATCTTTCTATGTGAGTTCTCTTGTGCACAATGGACACATTGCTAGAGTGCTGTACACACAACCACTTTCTATTCAAAGAGATTAAAAAAGAATTGCAGCAAAGAACATGAGAATTCCATTTTCAAGAATTCTCTTTCTAGTGTGTGCTCAGTCTCCTGAGGTATCTTCCAACAGAGTTCCTTCTAAGTATTCTGTGGGTGGTCTGTTGTAGCTAGGCAGTGGTCTTCTTCTGCAGTATAAGATCGGTCACAGAATCAAGATGCAAGCTAGAATGATGCCTGAATTTCCTCCTCCTTACTTAAGCAGACATCACAAACACCTCCATTATTATACCTTTTAGCTTGTCTGGCCAAAAAAGACTGTCAATTTTCATTTCAACTGAGCTGAGATGGACCAACAACCAGGAGGAGAGAAGTAGCAGATGGCTGCTCACAGAGTTCAAATGGGTGCAGAGGAAATCAGGGTGTGTTTGCAGCACTTTAGCACTGTGTGGAGTGTTTGGAGGAACATATGCTGAAAGCAGTAAGGCTTATTATGTGTTTCTTTCCAAGTAAAACACTCTCAGTCTATGTGGCATCCCACTAATAGGCTTTAAGCAGCCAATATTGCAGGAGGATGCGCCATTGCCAAAAGCCCATCACCAGCTCCCAGAGGATACGCGGCATGCCTGCATCATCACTTTTATTAGCTTGTAAACAGCCCTGAACTGTTAGCTGAGTCGTAGTAGCCGCAAAGAAAGGAGATGAAGGCAAATAGCCAGCACGATATTAGGTTAAATAAGCTTGTCACCAGCAATACTTCTTTCTGTCCTTCAGATTACTCTGTCTGGAATCTGAAGAAGCGATTGGTCGAGGATAAATTGAGTTGAGAAATAAACTTAAAACATTCTAGATTATAGCACTGGAGTTAGCTGGTTTTGAAAAGTTTTACATACATCTGAGAATAAAGTCTCAGTGATTAGTTTAATAAACACTGGGAAGTATAAACATTTAAAGATAGCTAGGTTAAATTGCCATGGTTTTATTGGATTGTAGGGAAGGAAGGTTTTCCAACAAGAGAACATGCAGAAGCCTCTCTAACACAGCAGCTAGGTTCCCTTTGCCATTTCCTTTTCCGGCCTGCATCCAAAGGTATGAACAGTTCTTACACAGTTGCAACTTTGTGATTTAGCTAATAGCATTGCGGCCTAACCATTCTCAGACTCTTGCTGTAATCTTTAAATTCCTTTTCAAGTTTACATATGATTGCTTTTGATGATCACATTACTACAATAATAATGAGTATTATTATTATGGTTATATTTTTATAGAAAATTTGGAAATTACAGAAAAGAATCATTTGAGAAAAGCTCACACATGATTTATTCATCCAAAGATAGACACTAAGCCTTTTTAACTATCAATGTGTCTTCCCTTGAAGCATAAAGAATACACTATATATATGCATGTGTCTTGCTTTCTCATTTTAACAAGCTCTTATGAATTATTATATGCATCCTTTGTGAGGACTACAGCACTTTCCATTTTTGGAAGTTCCCCAATGCTAGATTGTTTTGATAGTTTCCTAATACTGATGATGCTGCATTGCATTGCAATAGTTGGGACATTGCCAATTTCTGTTAAAAAGAAAAATGGATGCCTAAATATAAAAAGAGAGAAATTTGTTTTTCTCTCAAATAATGGAAAGAATTGCAGGTCAGTTTTACTTAATGAAGTCATATAAGAATGCAGATATTTTTCTTCTTTTTTCTACAAATCTTACAGAAAATTGCTTCCAGAGACGTCTATACTCAGATTCATAAGAAAAGGAAATGATATAGAAGGATATGCCTACTTTTAAAGCACTCTGGGATAGGAGTGGCATATACTGCACCTCATGTTTCTTAATCACACAGACATACAGCAAGTGAAGCTTAAAGTGTAGCATAGTCGGTCATCTATGTGTTTGGCACTTCAGTTGCTGTGGAAAAAGGAGAAAAGAGATTTTGGTGAGACAGACAGTACTTTCTTCGACATAAATTTTAGTGCACAAATATTTGTTGATATTTCAGGTCATTTTCTTAGGATATGTTCTCAGAATGGGATACCAAACATTTTAAAGCATAACTGATGCACTCTTTTTACCTGGACAGTCTAAAAGTCCTAAATAGTTTCTTTAGAGGAGAGAGAGAGAGGAGAGAGAGAGAGAGAGAGAGAGAGAGAGAGAGAGAGAGAGAGAGAGAGAGAGAGAGAGAGAGAGAGAGAATATTAATGCTGGGGTTTCAGTAGGAAATGCCTCACACAGGCTCATGTGTTGAAGTCCAGGTCTATAGTGGGTGGTGCTATTTTGTGAGGTGCTGGAAGCCTCAGGACGTGAATAAAGTGGAGGAAGTAGGTTACTGGAGGCAAATTCTTGGGAGTGATGTCTTATCCTAGGTAGCCTTCTATCTGTCTTCTTGCTCCAAGAACAGGGTTAAGCAGTCTTTGCTCCATGTTTTTTGTCGCTGTGATATTTTGCTCTACCACAGGCCCAGAATCATTGGAGCTGAGGATGAAAGAATGAAACATCTGAAACTGTGAGCCAAAATAAGTCTTCCCCTCCTGAAAAATGGAAACAGATAGGGATCCTTCACTAACCTTACAGAGAGACTAGCAGAGTCTGCTGAATTTTCTCTGTCCCCCAACCCTATGCCATTCTTGGTTTGTTCTTTAGCTAATGCCTGAAGACTGACTTCCTGGTCTCTCTTGATGGCTAACTTCAATGTTTTTTTTCTCTTTAATGAGTTAGAAGAGTTTGAAATTCAAGAAGGAAAAGCTATGGTATTTCTTATCTCTTCCTTTCCTACTTCCTTCTCCCATCTTTGGCAATAGCCGAAACTCTCTGGAACTACAGCTCCATCCAGGAAGCATGATTCTATTTTTGTCATTACAATGATTAGATGCTTTTTCTATTCTTTTATATGATCATGTCAAGGTCCAGGAAGGAAAGAGTTACAAAATGGCATTCAACTAAGGACAGTTTAAATGAGACTGTTAGAAACAGGGTTAAAGAACCTACAGGATTATAAAGCATCTAAATGTAGCAATAGTGGAAAGGTGTTATGTCTAGGAGAAATGCTTACTAGAACTCTAGGAAGCCTAATGCTGTGGAAGAGAGTCTGACAAATAGGTGCTACTCACTCTGACCCTAGGAACTTCATTGTACTCTGTAACTCTGTGAGTACGACTTTTTAATGATTCCACACATGGGTTAAGCTGGCTTAATAAAGTGCTCACTGTGTAAACATAAAGTCCAAGTTCTGATACCCAATACCCATGTTAATAGCCACATGTAAAGCTCACACTTATATTCTCAGCACTGGGGAGGCAGAGACAGGAGGATTCTTGGGACTTTCTGGTTAGCCAACTTAGCCTAATTAGGGAGCTTCAGGTTCAGTGAGAAAACTTGTGTCAAAAAATCAGGTGTAGAAAAACTGAAGAAGATACCTTACATCACTCTCTAGCCTACACACATGTGCACACAGTGCACATATGCCCACACATGTATATGTATACAGACATGTATGTGTGCAAATGCATATGTGCAACCACAAAAGAATCCAAATGAAATTGAAAATATGCAGCACTTTTCATTTCGTATCTGGCTTATTTCACATAGCATAATATCCTTCAGGTTCATCCATGTCACAGATAACAGGATTTCACTTATTTTTATGTTTAAAATGTATTTTATTTTGCACATACAAAACATTTTTTGTTCATGTATCCATTGATAGATATTTAGGTGAATTTCATATCTTGTTGTTGACAATAACATTGAAATCAATACAATAGTACAGCTATCTCTGATACTAATTTAAATACCTTTGAATACGTAACCCATGGGTGAGATTATTGGATGATAGGGCAATTTTCCTTCTAGGGTTCTTTAATTTTTGATAGCAACATACCTGTATACAATGTGCTATGATTGCATTCACCCTCTTTCTCCCCCCTCCCATTTCCACTGACCTCAGCTTTCCCAACTAGTTTCCTACCTACCTTCATCTCACTCTTTCTTTTTTCTTACTTTTTATCCAGGCCCATGCAGTCAGTCAAAATTGTTGTGTGTCCACTGTTGCAAGCAATCATGTCAAATCTAGGTGGCATTTCTCCACAACACTACTCTCCACCTTTCACCATTCACAGCCCTTTCATCCTCTCTTCTGCAATGTTCCCCAGGCCTCAGAAAATGACATCATAGATGTTTTATTTGCAGCCAAATACTCAGCAGTTATTTCTTCTCAGCAATTTCACCATGTATCAGCCCCCTCTTTGACAGTGTGCCCACTGTGGTAAGAAGTTTCTCTGATCAATATTGAGAGTTGCACTAGTCTATGAGTAAAGGTCTAACTGTTCAGAGTACAATTTAACTGCATGCCCATTTGGTACAATATCAGTTCTTGGTTTCCCCATACAGCCTGTGATCTTCCTATCCATGTGCTTTTGGTCAGTTCTGCGGGGATAGGTATCCTAGTTTGCTTCACTGTTACTGTGATAAACTGTTGGGGGCCAATGATACCCAGGCTGTGGATGTAAGCAGCTTGACAAGGATCCTGGTTTTTCCCTTAGCTAGGAGTCTGAAGCCCACCAATTGCCTTGCTCCTTTCTCATCTTTACTGTATGGTGACAAAAGCCTCTCATCAATAATATTGTCTATTTTTGGCCTTATAGTAAAACTCAAATCTATTCCTGGGCTGGCTGGGAGAGGAGCAATGCCATCTCAAAGTAACTGTAACAGTCTTACTGGCCTTCAAGTTTTTTGGCATATGTGAATACTATTCATGCTTTCTGTAGATATATAAAAAATTATTCTTGGTGACTGAACTTCCCCTAGAGACACAGCCATAGTCAAGAACACAAACTAAGTCTCAACAGTATGTTAACAAGCTTGAAATAGCAAATAGACAATTCAGCCCTGAATGCCTGCCCTCCCTTTATTTGTAGCAGGCATACAGACCTGAAATTCAGCTATTCATTAATAGACTATTGTGTTAAGGCTACCCACTAGATTAGAAGCCTGCAGCTAGGAGGAGATGAACACTGCATGAACACCTGCTAGATAAGAAGTTACAGTTTTGCTATTTGAGTCAGGACAGCTTTCTGTCTTGAAGGGAGTCTTGTAATTTTTTCCCCAATGTGCACATTGTTAATTTCTCTCTCTTAACTTGTCTTACTTCTGTTTTCTTTATTTTTATTATTAAAGAAAACACTCTTTCGTGTCATTATCATCATAAAGTGTATTCTATGTGTCTCTTTAAAGCGCATAAGTGTATCAACTAAAGGGTCCCATAAAAGAGTGAGGTACTGCGCTCACTTGTCATAACTTCGTTGTTTATCCTCCTTCGTGGAGGCCAAGGACTCCCGAGTGGACTAGAGCTGGACACAACACCCACAATAAACACCATGACCAAAAGGAATGTAGAACAAAAGGGTTTATTTCAGATCATAGTGGTAGTCCATCATCCAGTGAAACCAGGGAAAGAATTCAAGGCAGGAACCTAGAGGCAGGAACTGAAGCAAAGGCCATGGATAAGTGTTGCTTACTGGCTTGCTTCCTATGTCTTCTTCATGTAGCTTTCTTATACAATTTAAGATTACCTGACCAGGATAGCCCTCCCACGTAAATTAGAAGTCAAGAAAATACTCCACACACTTAGGCAAGTCCTACAGGCCAACCCATCAGGGCATTTTCTCAACCAAAGTTTCCCTTTCTCAAATGATTCTAGCTTATGTCAAATTGACAAAAAGATGTAACCAGAACAGTAGGTGTGTATTTCTTCTTATGGGTTAGGCCTCAACCCAGAAGCCACTGGTTATCTTCTCATAACATTCATGCTACTATTGCACTAGTAAGCATATTTTGTCAGGCAGTTTAGTATCATAGCACAAGGAGTCTACAGTTAAGTGTAGACTTTCTTCTACAATAGCATGCATAGCATCTTCTAGCACTATGAACACTATGCTACTCCTGGCATATATCCAAAGGATTATATACTCTGTGATAGAGATACCTACACATCCATGTTCATTGCTATCCCCTTCACAATGGCTAGGAAGTGAAACCAGCCTAGATGTCCTCGAACTATTGAAAGGATAGTGCAAACATAGTACATTTACATAGTGAATTTTATTTGACTATAAAGAACGATCAATTTAATAGGTGCCAAGAACACATATAGGGAAAGACAAGCCCTATAATAAATGTTATTGTGTAAATTGTGTATCTGAAAACAAAAAATGCAATTGGATCCTTATAATACATACAAAAATTAGCTCAAATGGACTAAAAACATAAATATAAGACATAAAACTGTAAAATCACTAGAATAACATGTATTCATCTGGACAATGATTTCTTTGATATGATTCCAAAAGTACAGAAAACAAAGTCAAAATATGTAAGTAAGATTACATCCAGCTTATTATATTTTTTATCATTTAAAACAAATTTTAACTTTAAATATATTTTGATCATATTCTTCCTCTCCTGCAAGTTATTCTGTATCCTCTCCCCTTCTTACCTGCCCAACTTATAGTTTTTTCACAAAAAAAAAACCCAAAATCAAATGCAACAACAAACCCCTCCAACACAAAGTAGACAAAATAAAACAACTCTCCCAATGAAAGCAAAAATAAAACCCAAAACATCAAATTTTAACTAAATAAAAGCACACAAAAAACTATGGAGTCCATTATATGCTGATCAACTACTCCTGAATATGAAGCCTGCCCTGTGGTGGTTGATATACCCAGTGTCACGTCATTGGGAAAAAATTTCCCTCTCTCAGCAGGTATAAATGACAATTCAGTTATTAACCTTTACCCTAGTGGCTAGGCTTCCATTCATTTTTTAAAATTATAATGAAGTAAAATATAATAAGATAAAACAAAAACCGTAACATCTAAATTAGACAAGACAAACTAACAGAAGGAAGAAAGCCCAAGAGAAAGCACAAGAATCCCATAAAAACACCAAACTGGAAGCCATGATTTATACACAAAGGATCTGGTGCAGAACCAGACAGGCCCTGTACATGCTGCCGTAGTTTGAGGTCATATGAGCATTGTTCATGTTGATTTAGAGAGCCTTGCTTTCTTGGTGTCTTCCATCCCCTCTGGCTCTTATGTTCTTTCTGCCCCTCTTCTACAGAGTAGGTCCCCTGAGCTCTGAGAGGAGGGATTGGATGGAGACATCCCATTTTTAGGGCTGAATGTTCCAATTCCTCTCACTCTCTGCATATTACAAAAGTTTAAAAGCTTCCACACACAGCCAAGTCAACAATGGATGAAGGGACAGACTATGCCTTATCTGTTCTTGGCACCTATTTGAAAACTGACTGCGGATACACACACACACACAGATACAGACACTTCCATCATAAGCAGGATACTAAAGAAAAGCCTATAAGTCAGAACACAAAACACTGGCAAGTTTTATAATACAAAATAAATATGTGAAAAATAGCAACAACAAAATGCATCTGAATAATAATAAAAGGGTACTAAAATCTAGGACTCAAACTGGTGGACAATGATATATCCACAATATCTTACCATGCGCAGAGCTTTTATCATTCATTTCAAATATTTAAACCACCAGGTGGACATTATTGCAATTTTTTTTATTGTCTTACACCCAATTAGAATCACAAAATCATTACCTTTCTGGTCTATGTAATTGTTTAAGTATGTGACTCATGAAACAAAATGAAAAGACAAGAAACAAATTGGAAGAAATATTTACAACATATGCAAAAAGATAAATAATTAGCATGTTCTTAATAAACTTTATCTTTAAAAACCAAATTAAAAACAGCACACAACAAAACTTCCCAGACTCAAACTCTACACAACTCAAGGAGCTTCTGTTCAGTTTGAACAGGCATTCGGAACAGAAGCCATGCTGCTTCACATTAAATTTTACACTTTTGCTATCATATATTTTAAGCTTATCCACTACCAAAACAAAAAAAATGTATTACAGAATTAGAACTAGAAAAATGATTAGATTTATATCTTCTTTCATAACTCATGTCCATTTCCCATATTTAGTCCTTCCTCATCCCCTTATATTTAGCCCTTCTTGTTTCCTTTTCTTCATGTTATACTGTATCCACCACATGTACACATATACATATATTATTGACTGGATTGTGCATATGAGAGAGAATATTTCTTTATGAGATTGTGTGACATCTGTTAACACATATAAACATTCTAATTTCATCCATTTTCATGCAAAAACTTTAACTTTCATTTTTTAGAGCTGAGTATTATTCCATTTTACATATATGCCAAATTTTCATTATCCGTTCATCTGTTGATGGACAACTGGGTTGATTTCAATTCTTTCAATCAACTAGGTTGATTATAGAGAATCAAGCAGCAATAAACACTGGAGTGCAAATATGTCTAGAAATCTCCAAACTGAATTCCACAATAACTGTACTAAATTGCACCACACCAATGGTAAACAGGGATTCTTTTCTCTCCACAACCTCTCCAAAAATTTTCAGATTTGTTGATGATAGTCATTGTGACTAGAGTGAGGTGACAATATCTCTAATACTTTTAATTTACATTTCTCTGAAGATTTGGGATATTGAACACTTTTAAAAATAGTTACTGGCTATTTATAGTTCTTTAAAAATACTATTCAGTTGATTTGCTCATTTGCTGATTGGCAGCTTTATTTCCTTGTATTTAATTTCTGTAATTCTTTGTAAATTCTGGATATTAATCTCTTGTGTGAAATGCAGCTGACAAAGAGTTTCTTCAATTCTGTTAACTGTTAACTCTGCTGATTCTTTCCTCGGCTGTACAGAAATAATTTTATTTCCATGTAGTCCTATCTTTTGAAACTCCGGGTTAGTTTCTGTGCTATTGATATTCTAGTTAAGAAATTCTTGCCTTCCCCAATGTCTTAAAGGTACATCTTACATTTTTCTTTTTAAATTTTCAGTGTTTGGGGCTTTTAATGAAGGTCTTTGACCCATCTTGAATTGCTTTTTGCATAAGGTGAAAGATGTAAATCTAGTTTCATTCTTCTGCAGCTAGAAATCCAGTTCTGCCAATACCATTTGTTGAATTGCCTATACTTTTTCCGAAGTATACTTCCTTTGTCAGAAATTAAGTGGGCATAGCTTTGCTGTTTTATTTCCAGGTCCTTTATTCCATTATGCTCATCTTTCTGCATATTTTAGTGCCCGTACCGGGCTGTCTTTATCACTACCGCTCTCTGGTATAATTTGAGTGCTAATACCTGCAGCATTGCTCTTTCTTTGTCTGCTTTGTCTGTTCATGGTCTCTTGTGATTCCATATGGATTGTTGTACTGTTTTCTCTAAACTTGTGAAGTATGACATGAGTATTTTGATAGGTATTGCATTAATTCTATATAAAAATTCTGTTATTATATACATTTGTATATTATTAATCTCTTTTATCCAGAAATGTGAAATATTTTTCCATTGTCTAGTATATTCTGTGATTTCCTTTTTCCTTATCTTGAAATTTGTGTTTTAGAGGCCTTTCACTCCTTTGGTTAGATATACTTCTAAATACTTAATTTTTGGAGGTAATTTTGAATGGAATATTTTTCATAATTTCTATCTTAGAGAGTAGATTTAACAATCTACTAATTTTTCATATTAGTTTTGTACCCTTGAAACTTTGCTGTGTTTATTAGATGAAATAATTTTATAACAGACTCAGTAGGGTCTTTTAAATAAAGAGTCATGTCATTGGCAAATAGGGATAGTTTGACTTCTTTCCTTAATATTTTTATACTTTTATGACTTTCTCTTGTCTAATTGCTAAAGCTAAGGCTTTGAGAGCTATGTTGAATTAGAGGTATATCCACAAAGTACTAAATGCTTCTACAAATCTATTAGAAAGTCACAAATAGTGTAGTAGATTAATGAGCAAAGCTATGAAGATACAATCCGTTAAAGATATACTAATGGTCAATGAGCATATGAAATGATGCTATTTCTCAATAGTAATCAGAGAATGCAAAATAAAACAAATAATATATATGCCCAATGTGTTAATAAAAATTACTGATAACATGTAATGTTTACTAGAGTGTGAGAAACGTATTATGCATTATTGGTGGAATTTAAATACATATAATCATTTTGTTGGATAATTTGGCGCCATTATATCTAATTTTGAAATGCAAATGTACTTAGATACAGTAATTTGACTTACAAAAATGCTTGCACATCTGTACAAGGATGTTTATAGTTTTAGAAGATTATAAATAACCTAATGGTCCATCTGTAGTAGAAAGATAATATAGACTATTATCTTTTGGCTGTGAAATACTACTCCACCACTGAAAATAAAATGTTCCTCCATAGAGATATCTTCATGTTATATTTTAAATTAAGTATATAAGTAGCATAAAATATAGGGTATGACCTCATTTTAATTTAAGAAAATGCCTCAAACATTATGTATGTGTATGCACATGCATGGGAAAAATTCCGGAATGATTCACAATGCTGCTAGCTTTGAAGTTGCCTCTGGGGCAGTGGTAGAAAGTAGAAAGGGCTGATGAAGAAATTATTTTATTTTTCTTCAAATACTTCTCTGTGGCTGACATTAATGAGATTGTATTCTTTTGCAACTTGAGTAATTTTTAAAAGTTTGAAGTAAATGTAAGTAATAAACCATTTTTTTTTCATTTGAGTTTTCATTTGAGAAGTGAGAAATTGTAGATAAGAGAGGCAAAAGTACCAGAAAATAAAGGCAAATTGAGAGTATTTTGGTACCGTGTGTTCTAGTTTAATTTCTGTTGCTACAATGGATACTCTGGGCAGAAGCAGCTTTAAGGAGAAAAGAGGGTTGTTTAGTTTACAATTGCAAGTTACAGTCCATTGTTGTCAAGCAGTAAAGGCAGGAACTTAGAGCATCACATCCATTGTCAAGAGCAGAGGGAGAATAAACACATTTTTTATTCTTTGCTGCTTATGCTCAGCTAGCTTTCTTCACTCCTGTACACTCCAGGGCCCAGCCCACAAAATGATGCCACTCACATTTAAGAGATTCCTACTTCACCTGACAATCAAGATAGTCCTCTCTAGATATTTCCAGAGGCCATCCTGGTCTAGATAATTCTTCATTGAGGCTCTTTTCCCAGGTGATTCTAGGTTATGTTAAGTTGGCAATAAAACTAGACAGCACATCTTGGCACTATGGGTGAGTCTTTAAAACCAATAATACATCAATGCAGATGTTTGTGCAGGCTCTTGTCTCAGTATTCAGTCAGGGGGTAGTTTTGTAGTATAAGAAACTAAATGTGATAATTATAACCTCTCACAATTATAGGAGGTAAATGTGGGAGAGTTGCAATGGTGTAAAAATCACTTTCTTACATGAATCCATTGTGGACCTGGTGGAAGAGCTTACAGAAAATTCTGGAAGGTGGTAGTGCTACTGGAATTAGACTGTTAAACATTGATAATGTCATAGACTATGGAAGGTTGTTGGCTTCGCATGGCTCCAATGCCTCTGTGAGATTGCACTCAAGCACCTGGTGTTCCCCGGGTTGCTTTTGGTCAGCAGGTCCAATAATAGTGGAGAAGAGGTAGAACAAGAATAGGAAAAGGGGAATACAACCTGAAGAATGTCCATACGTTTGTGCTGTCTCCTGCCACTTCTAACCAAAGCTCACATTGTGTGTGTGTGTGTGTGTGTGTGTGTGTGTGTGTGTGTGTGTGTGTGTGTGATGTCAACTATTTTACTTCTGCGTTTTGCATTTTGCACAACTCCACTCCTTTTGGTCAACTTTAGGCCAGTTCAATTGCTTAGAGAAGAGGATTATTGGAGAATGTAATTTACAGCAAATTCAAGTTGACAAGAACAAAGTAGTATAAAGCCTCTTCAGTAATTACTAAAGAGTAGTAAAGGCACTGCATACTGAAAAGGAAGACTATTCTCATATTAAGGTTAGATTGAAAAGAGGTCTCCATTTTGTAGCCTTCTTTAATCTGTGCCAGGTCCTAAATTCCTTGGCTTAGCTTTAGGAATGTTTGGGCTACAGACTAATTTCCAGATATCAAGGATTAGCAAGAAGTGATACAGCATAGCCATTCATTCATGCCATTTATCAGCAATATTTTAATGGAGTACTGACTATATGACGGTACTGAGCTAATGCAGATTAAATAAAGCTAAAGTCTCTGCCCTTTCTAGCTCATACATGTGGCTGAATCACAAACAAGAGGCACATAGGAGAATGCAAAAGTAGTAATGTTGGTAAGAATAACTGTCCATTGTGGGTGAGATTTGAGAAGTCAAGAATCACTTTGATCCTCAAGAGAATGATAAATAGAGTGAACTAGGTAGGTGACAGGCAATGCTGGTGGTTAAAATGGGAAGAAACACTCAGGATATAATATTGCATGGTAGAGCCAAGGTGAGAATCTTCACTGAGCAGAGGTGAAAACTTAAGAGAAACTGGGAGTTTGTAATGGCTGGGAACTGCAGTTCAATGGAAGTATTCAAGGGTTACTAAGTTACCCAGGTGAGAGTATATTCGTTAGCCTGGCATCTTGTTTGGGTTGGGTTGGCAGTTAAAATTTTTGGAGCAAGTATTGGCTAGGAGTGAGAGCCTCATACATATTGTTACATGGGAGCCCAGGAAGTCTCCTTGTCCTGTGATTGCTAATTGTGATATAGGTCAAAGCCCAACAATTTGTAATTCATCAAGTCAGAGAGTTCTGGGACAGCAAATGTGGTAGGTAATTGCTTACATATTAGAACATGTACAAAGTGCATGATAACATAGTTTCTCTTCCAGTATTAACTTGAGGAGACTTTAGAGGGAGGAGGGACCAAAATTCCAACTATATCTCTAACTTCAGCCAAAAAACTGTGTAGATTTTCAATCCCGGACTCTAGGCAAGATGCTGTCAAACTCCGTTTCTGATAAAGGATAGATTGGAATCCATGGAGCCAAGATTTGATTGGAATTCCTTTTTAAAAATATAAGCAAAACTAAAAGTTGTTCAGTAAAGCCATCTTTCCAAGGCTAGGAGAGGAGCAGAAGAATCATCAAAGGCCTCAAGTCATATTACAGGGGACCTGCAGCCTATAATGTGATAGTAGATATCAGAGAAATTGTGGCTGAGATTGCCATGGCATGGTGGTGGGCATGTCTGTAACACTAGTTTCTCTCTGATACTGCTCTGAAAGGATAAGCACCATTAATAGATATTTATTCATTGGAGAGAGGTGGAGGGTTTGAGGAACATTTAGTTAGAGAGGTCTTTGCTCTTTTAAGTCCATATACTCCCTGCTGCTGGTGTGTGATGACATAAGGACTGGAATCAAAATTGTATATTAGGTATTTCAGTATGAAAACTGCTTATTTCAGTGAACTCTTTTTGTTGGGGACAGAAACTTACTATGTAGCCCAGGCTGGCTTAATTTTCAATCTTCTTCTGCCTCAGTCTCCTGAGTTCTGGGACTACAGGTGTACAGTATCACGTATGATCAGCTCAGCTGATTTTTGTGAAAAAATAGATTTTCTTTTGTTTGCTGTTTTTTTACAATTAACACATATGCTTTATTCTTATTGGTCCTTCTCCCTGACAGCCCTCTCCTGTCCACCTGTACCACTTTTAGTTGTCTCCTTCATGTTACCAACTCTTCACCTTCCTTCCTTATCCCCTTCCTATTTTCATGATGTAAATCATTATACTGAGTGAAGTTAGATAGCTTTTCCTGTTTTAAAAATTTGTGTGGTGTGTATGAGTGTTGTATTCGATGTTTGCACATGTGTGTGGGGTGTGCATGCAAGTATGAAGGCCTGCAGGGGAAAGAGGAGTAAGCTAGGTATTTTCACCTGTTTTCCTCACACTATTGTTTGGAGACAGTGCCTGTCATTGCACATAAATTCAAGGCTGGTTATCCAGGGAGTGTCCAGGATCTGCCTGTCTCTGCCTCTCAACCTGGGATTACAGGTATGCAAGTCCATACCCTTCCATATCCTGCTTTTCCATGGGTGCTGATGATTTGAACTCAAATCCTCCTGCTTTCACAGCAAATGCCCTTACACAATTTATCATTTCCCTAGTCTGTGAGGCTAAGTAGACTTTATAAAGAAAGAATATGACACATTGATTTGCATCATTCTGAATAATCTTAGCTTATAGTTTGACTATTACTTAGAATCTCTGCACAGATAGCTCTGGGCTAGATTGAAAAACTTTGGAGTCACTGAGATATTTCCAGTGTTTGAAGCCTTGAAGTAGAAAAGATTTCCTAGAGAACATACAAAGAGTGAGAAGAGAGTGAATGACAGGACCCTGGAGAATATTCAGCATTTTTATATTAAAGTGTTTATTCTTACAAATTTACTAAATATTAAGTAGTTGTCATAAATGTACATGCACTAAGCCATGCAGTCCTCACAATAGCCCTAACAGGTAGAAATAATCATGTGGGAACCAAGATTCATTGTTACACAATGAGAGGCAGAACTAAGGATGTAACCCAAAGTCTCTGACTGCAGAATCTATGCATTTACATGCTAAGATGTATCAGGGATATCTGGAAGGAGAGGCCCCAAGCTCTCTTATCAGCAGTTCATTCTTAGACAGTGGATGCATAGGGTAGAAGCAGATGAGTGATTGAAAATAATTTACTGAATCAAGCAGTTGCAAGAGGGGAGTTGGAATGGGCTCATGGGAGGCACTGTCAGGGCCCACATCAGAGACAGTCATTAATTTATGGAATATTTTTGATGGATTAGGTTTGATGCATGCATCCTTTTGACTTACTTTTTATAGATATGCAACATAATATATAGCAGAATGCAGTGGCTTAAAGGGCCAGGCAGGCATGGAGTGGCTGGTTCTGAAATGTTGGAAATATTTTAATCATATCATATTAGATTGGTTGGAATGCTGTGAGATCATGCATTTGAGACAGGGTGTCAAAAAGAGTCTCTTTTATGTAGAATGACCTGGGAGAGATCTGCGATCTCTGTCCTGTACATCAACTAAATAAGGTTTAGCTCTTAGTCAAATAAGAACAACGTGGGAGACCTTTTAGGTGTTTGAGCTTGTGAAAGGGAACAAACTGTAGTTTTCCCAGCAGGCAAGAGTGCATGAGATGAAGAAGATGTCATGCCTCCCTGTCAGCTCAGAACAGACAGCAGACCTGACTTTTTCCTAAAGGAAATATAGCCAGGGACTGTTTTATTTTCCTCAAAACACGTATTACTACTTGATGACTTATTTGATATGACACTAGTGACTTTTGGTGAACTTCATTGTGGCAGGAACTTTATCTTTCATTGCTATGACGCTCTGCCTAGGTATACTGTAGGTTTTCAATAAATGTCTATCCAGTGGATGAAGACAAAGGCAAGTGGATCGCAGGACATGGAAAAGAGAGAGAGAGAGATTATAGAGATACTTACTGGACTAAAAAAAGAGTTCTTAAAACACAAACTCTGGCCTAACATTAATGAGTCCCTGTGTTCAAGTCTTACTGTCATAAAAGCAAAAATAAACAGAAAAAACTTACAAAAAATAACCAAAACAAATTCTGGCACTGGACTGCCCAGCTTCAAATCCTAGGAAAGTTGGTTAGTTTGGGCCTCAGTTTCCTTATCTGAGCATAGGGATGGGCATAATTTTGCTCTTACTTTTTAGGGCTAGGGATGGAATCCAGGGCTTTGCACATTCTTGGCAGGAACTGTGCCACTGAGTTATATCTCCAGCTCTCTTTCTATTTTGTACTAGGATACAGGATCTCTTTAAGTTGCCAAGGCTGCCCATAAATTCACTGTACAATGTAGGCAAGCCTTGAGCTTGCAGTCCTCCTGCCTAAGCTTCTCAAGTATCAGGGATTACAGATCTTGTCATTAGGCATGGCTTATTGTGTTGTAGATAGGGTTGAATCAGTTGATAGGTATAAGACAGAATAGTGCCTAACACACTAAAAACATGAGTTTGCTTATTAGTAACAGTTATTATTTCCTATAGAGGGATTTAGTGCAATAACCTACAAACTGCTGTTTTTATTTTTATTAATTTTCCTTCTCTCCTATAGTACATCCCTAGCCCCATCTTCCCCGCTCCGCTCCTCCCAGCTTCCCCTATTTCTTCTTTCCTCCAGATCCGGCGTCTCACACACCCTCTCACTCCACTTATCAGAAAAGAGCAGTTCTCCCAGGGTTACAGCTCAAATAGGGCATGATAGAGCAAGGCCTGACACTACTCCCTTCATCAAGGGTGGACTAGGCAATCCAGCAGGGGCAAAGGGTCCCAAGGTCAGGTAAAAGGACCAGAGACTCTCCCAGCCTGTGGGAGTTTTGCAAGAGCACCAAGCCACGTAACCTCAAGACATATTTGTAGAACCCCTCAGGTTCCATGTCTGCCATTTCAGACTGTGAGCCCCTAAAGGTGCTGGTCAGTTGATTCCGTGGGCTTTGTTCTCCTGATGTCTTCGACCACTCTGGTCCCCACCATCCCTCCTCCCCTTCTTCCGTTGGGTTCCCCAAGCTCTGCACAATGTTTGGCCCTGGGATTCTGCATCTGCTACCATCAACTGCTAGAGGAAGCCTCTCTGATGAAGTTTGGGCTAGGTGCTGATCTATGAGCAGAGAATGACATCATTAGAAATCATCTCCCGGGTATCCGGTCTCTTGTTCCTGGCCTGCCTTGCAGTATCAGGCATGGGTTCCCTACTTTGGCATAGGGTTCTTCCCTTCCATTGTCCCAGCAGATCCTACAGGTGGGATATGTTATAGATCGAAGTAAACCATTGCTTTAAATTTAGGGATTTTATTCCAAGAGTTGCTTATCCTGCTTCCTTGAACCCTTGGTACAACCTTGTAAGTTTCGCAGCATTATTATCTATAGAAGAGGAAACTGAGGTGTTTATCCCAACCCAGTTTTGAATTTAAGCTCTTTCCACTTGAGAATACTAATTTCAGCCTCTAGATCATAGGAAGAGCTATGTATGTTTTCATCTGTTAAATCTATTTTCATCCCCTAGCAAATAGTGAGCACCCAGATGTAATTGACATGTGTCACTCACACTGCTGGCCTGCAGTCTGTGCCCTCTTGCTACTTGGTTGCTCCATCCTTTGTGGATCACAATGGCAAAGAGACTGCAGTTCTTGTCATTGATGAACTCTGGCATGTACAAAGCTGACTGTATTCCTCTCCTTGGTTTTAACTTCTGACATTAGGGCATCATGGTGGGCATGGGCCAGAAGGACTCTTATATGGGCAATGAATCTCAGGGCAAGGGAGGCATCATGTCTCTGAAGCATCTCAATACAGCACAGTCCCCAACTTGAATGTCACAGAGAAGATCAGGTTGTATATCTTCCACAACAACAAGGTACACAACACAACAAGGTACACATACCCTCCAAGAAACACCTAGTACTGAAGTAACACCCTGTACCCACACCAGAACCCAGAAGATTACAGAAAGAAGGTGATACAGATTATTTTTGAGACCTTCAGCACCCTGGATACTCAGGCCACACTGTTGCCATATGCCTTTGGGTGCACCTCTAGCACTATTATAGACTTTGGCAATGGAGTCACACCTAGAGTGCTGATTTACCAGGGTTGTGCCCTTCTTACTTATTCCATCTCATGTCTGGGAGCTAACAGAATACCTCATGAAGATTCTGATAGAGCAAAGTACAAATTCACCAGCACTGCTGTGTGGAGAATTGTGCTGACACCAAGGAAAAGATGTTCCAAGCCTGAGAGTTGGAGTGAAGAATGATCATGGCTTCTTCCTAGTCCAACTTGGTGAAGAGCTACAAGCTCACTGATGGATAGGTGATGATCAGTGTCAAAGAGCAAGCAGTTCCTGTGTCCAGAATCTACTTCCAGCCCTCCATTCTGTCTATGGAATTTTGTGGTATCCATAGATCATATTCAGTTCCATGACAAAGTGTGACATATACATCAGCAAAGAACCGTAAGCCACTCAGTGCCGGCCAGTGGCACTATTATGTACCCAGGCCTTGCTGGCAGTGTGTAAAAGCAGATTACAGCTCTGGCATCCAGCATGGTGAATTCCATGATGATTGTTCCTGTGAGCAATGGTACTCAATGGGTTGTTCCCTCCTGGCCTTGATATTTACCTTCCAGCAGCTATGGATCAGCTGGAGTATGATGAATTGGATTCCTGCAGCATCCACTGCAAGTGCTTCTAGATGGGCTGAGCAGGTGCCCAGGCATCTACTGCATGACCTGATTCTGAAGTATCAATTTGCTCTAGCAAATTTACATACCTCATGCTAGCATCATGAAATTGAAATAAGCCTGTGAAAAGAAATTTGTCCTTGAAGCTTGCATCTGATATCAGGTAGAGATTGTAAAAGTTGTTGCTGATTTTTGACTTTGAATTCTTAGTTGTTTTGTTGGTATGTTTAATACCCTGTGCATAGCTATTTTGGTTTAAGCTCTTAGTCAGCGTGGCTTGGTGACTTGGTGGCTGAGAAAAACAAGCTCTGGAAGAGAACCTCACAGCTCGGAGTGTCTGTGTGAGCCCAATGTGGTGGTCTGTGCAGGGTGTTGATGTCAGAGCTGACTTTTCCAGGATTTCTTGAGGCTGGAAAGGGTTTTTGAACTAGTTGTCACTTTTGTTTTGCCAACCTGGGTGGATAAGTCTAAGCAACAGGACCCAGTGTTCCATTTTAGTGTTTTCCTTCCTGCGCAGTGTGAGTTGTTCCTTGCCTTGAGTTAAGCATGTTTTCATTTACAACTGTAAATGTAGTCATCCTTTTAATTTATACAAGATATTGTATACTCAAATCTTTTAGTTATGATAATAAATTTTGTTTGGCTACTCTTAGTACAAGCATTAGGCACCATCAATAGGTCATTTTACAGACAAAAATGAAGTGCTGCAGTACATTGGAAGGTGGTTAAAAGCAATCACTGATGAATTTGAATAAATGAAATGATTCTACTAGAGACAAAGAGACATTTCAACCAGACTACCTAGGAAGGCCACAGTCTAAAGAAGGATGAACTTTGTACCCAAGGGGATACCCTGCACCCAGAGCTGCACTGAAAGATGGCTTCAAGTTGTTAGATTGCCAGTCACTACCTACCTTGAGTTTCTGGTCTGTGACTGGAATTTACAAGTATATTGTTAAATTGAAAGGGAAATCATGAGTATGTGAAATGCATTCTCATTTAAAATCACACAATAAAGAAAAAGGAAAGATCTTCTTTAGTGTACCTTCCACCACCAGTTTGATGTGCATGTTCCTCAAATTTTATGAGTTTTACTATATATACACATATAAACAGAAATATATTGTAGTTTTTACATAAATAGCATCCTACTGTATGCGTCGTTTTACAACTTGTTTTATATATTGAACAATATGTGTCATAGCACTTTCTGTTGCTATTATAGCCAGATCTATCATGTTTTACACACTTGCACAGTATTCTATTGTTTGGATAAACCAGATGATGTAAATGTGCTACTTTCTATGCTTCCCCTCGTTTTGTGCCGCCAACTCCCCTTCTTCTGCGGTTACAAAAAATAGTGAGAACTCTTACAAATGCCTCGTTCTGCTCATGAGCAAGAATTGCTCTGGGTAGAAACTTGAAAGTGGAATTTCTTGGCTGGAAAGCATGCTCATGTAAATTTCAGTAGGTGACTGCCAAGTTATATAAATTAGACTTAATGAAAGTAGAGAAAGACCATTAATGCTGTCAGAACTCATTGGAGTTTCTGCTATCTACTCGTTTTTGCTTATTTTAAGGCTGTCTTTCCTTTGTTTCTCTTTGAGGTCGGTTTTGAAATATTTTAGCCTATCTCAGAAAGGCAAAGGAGAAAAGTAGTCCGGCTTCCACTTATTTCAATGAACTTGGGGGGCACTAAGAGGGCCCCTAGTGGCCACATGTTGTCAATGTAGCCCTGGTTGCCTGGGCTCAGCTGGGAATGCAGGGAAGGCAAGAGGAAGGTTTGTTCAGGGGTGGGGGTTGGGGGTGATATTCATGCTTTTAGGCCTAAACTATATACCTGCACACACTTTACTCTTCTTTAGGGTCCTGGAGATCATGTCATCTGTGTAGTTCTTTATTCTCCTCCCAACTCAAGTGAAGAAAACTGAAAGCCCTGCAATTTACAGAATAATGAAACATTCTGAAGAACTACTGCCACCTACAGACCTAAAACCTGCCCTCAAACTTTCTTTAAAATGTCCCCATAGGTCTCTATTGACTTCTTCACTTACTTCAAATTATCCCTGCTCTTCTTAAGACCTTGGAAGTCATAATAAGAACAAACAACAACAAATACGTGAATGAGTCACAATAATTCAGTATTACTGTTTTTAACCACTCCTGCTGCAATTTTGAGTCTTAGTGTTTTCCTTTGCATATGTTGGTCTATATTAGCATACTCACAGTTTGTATATCTCTTATAGTTTGCAAAGTACTTTCATGTACAATGTTTTATTTGTTCCTTGTAGCAACTATTACTGTCCCTGATTTCATAGAAAATTCTATTCATGGAAGTTCAGTTAATGCCTCAAAATAAACTGAACCTTGGCTTAAATGAATTAATTAGAATTTTTGCCTCTCAATATAAACACATTTTCCATATTTTGTTTTCTTCCTCTGAAAATAAGGAAACTAAGTCTTGCATTTTGAGTTCCCTAAGGCTTATTATAAACAAACTTCTGGTGAATAAGATAAACAAACTGAAGATGGGGACCACTTTGTTCTCTGGTTTTAGAGAGGAGGCTCCTTAGCTATGACAGTGAAGGCTGAGCTACTGTCTAATAGCAACCACCCCCATTCCCTCTTCAGTCCAGTTCCCATCAGTACATAGACTGCTCTGTTGGTCAGCATGGCACTGCAGCTGTCATTTGTTGAGTCTGTCTCTGTGGGTGATTGCTGCCTGGCTCCTTTTCTCAAGAGGAGGCTTTCCTTGTTTGCTGGTAGTGCACTTGCTGGGCTGGAGCTTCCGTATTTTCTTGGTACTCAGAATGTCAAACTGGAATTTAACCTTAGAGTGACCATCAATCCCTCCTCTCCAGCTTTCACTGTACGTGTTATTTGCTGAGTGCTTGTAGGTGCCAGACACTGTAATTAGCCCTTTACAAAATTCATGTAATCATTGGGCCTAAGACCAAAAGATCATTATTTCCAATAGATTTTACAGATGAAAAAACTGGAGCTCCAGGCTCTTTCAGTGACTTGCTGCAATTCTCAGAGCTTATCAATAGCAGAGTTAGTAAAGGATTCCAAGCTTGTCTGATTTCAAAACTCATTTTCCTAAACATTTTGAGTCTCTTGCGAAGTTCTTCACATACATTTCAATAACTCCTAAAAGAGCTTTATTAGCATTTTGTCACTGTGGCCCAAATACCTAGTATTGACAACTTAAGAGGAAGGATTTCTTTCCGCTTATGTTTTTAGGACATTTCCATCATGGCAGGGAAGATGTAGTAGAACAAAGCACTTTATGTCACAGCAAGCCAGGAAGCAAAGAAAGAGTGAGCTTGTCCCTTGTTTGCACATTATTTTTCTTTTTTCTTCCTATTCTGTAGGGTCTCCAGCCTGAATTATGATATTAACATTTCGAACAGGTCTTTCCCCTTAGATAATTCTTTCCATAAAAATCCTCATTGTCATACCCAGAGGTATGTATCAACATTTCCTAGGTGCTTCTGACTCTCGTTGAGTTGATAATGAAAATTAATCATTGCAAGAACACATCCAATGTAACAGAAAAGCAGAAATACAAGAGTAGCAATTGTCTTTGGCTTGAATATTAGCTCTTTACCAATGGACAGATGTCTTCCAAGTATGAGTTAGAACATGAAATTTTGGGTTTCTCTAGTTTGAATTCAAATCTTAGCTTTGCCTCTTCTCTATTCCTTGCTTATCTTATCTTATAATAGCTTATAATAGCTACCCTGATAGATGATTGTGAAATATATGCTAGCTTAGACATGTAATTTGCAGAGGGGTTCAAACTTTTGATGCTGTGGTCTAAGAATGTGTTGGGCCATATTCATAGTTACTCAGGGATGCATACAGTCCACAGGGCACAGACTGGAATACCTGAAAATGTTTAGAACTCCCCTGGTCAATAGAGTTATTTTTAAAAGAACTATTAGTGAAGATATGGGAGAAATCTTGGTACTTGGTCCTTGTCTTTGACTCAGTAAATAAAGATGAATCTTATCTAGGCCAAAAGAACACAAAAACATTAATAACATTGGCTACTAAGAAGGAACTATTACTTAGCAGGATTGTTGAACCAACCTGGTGAATGTATTGACAGCTATTCCTTTTCAGTGCCAACCTTGGGGAAGCTTATGAACTGATCAAGTTTGTTTTGTGTTGAGATCCACTTCATGTAGCCATGTCAAGCACTCTGTAAAATTGTTCTCTTTTTCTCCTATGCATTAGTCACTGCCATCCATATAATAGGAGCCAGATACACTTCACTAGCACTTGTGATTCACTGACAGATAAATCTTCCTCCATTTGGTTGCTTGTATATGAACTGAGCACTGGACATTCAGTATAAATTCATAATGAATGTACTTGTAGCATTAATTACTGGCTGTGTGTTAGTAAGCCCAAGTTACCACAATAAAATAACAAAGACAGTTTGACTTAGACAAGTGAAATTTATTTTGTCATAGTTCTGGAAGCTGGAAAGGGCAAGCTAAAAAGTGCTCTTCTGCATGATTCATGCTGAGGGATGTTTCCTTGGGTTGCATGTGACCTCTGTGTCTCAATGTGTTCAGAAAGTGCTAGTGTCTGTCTCTTTCATTTTCTGATAAGGGCAAGAATATGACCATAAGAGTCCAAACCTTGAGATTTTGTCTGAATCTAACTACTTTTGAAGCCCTACATCCAAATACATGACATTGGGGGGTTAGTATACAATTTGTTAGTATATGGGAGTTTCAGTGCATGAATGAGAAGGGGACAAGATTCATTCGATAGTAGGTTATAGAAAAATACATAAACTCTAGAACCTTTGAGTGTCTCTAAATCAATACCATGTTGTTAGTGAACTGAGTCACTCCCTATCCCACATTAGTGTATCGTTCAGCATGGTCATATTCAATGGAACTCTCAAGTACTTTGTGTAGCAAGAAGGAGAAAAATCTTTCTCTTACAGATGTGATTCAGGAGACGAGTTCCAGAAACATAGTCTAATTCCCATTACCAGGTTGTCAAGAGAATGGCATCTCAGTTAACTTAGTAATTTACTAACATTTTAGTGAAAATATCTTTCATGTAATTAGATGTGGTGTTTAGATGCTCAGGAGTTTGCTCTGTAAGTACCAACAAGTGCTACAGAGCCTAGAACAACAAGAAAAACTTCGTTTTGAGTTGTCTGTGGAAAGAGAGGGTTTGAGCAGTTCCTTAACTTCCAGGGCTATTGATTTAGAACAAGCATTAGGTGCCCAGAGAGACATGGGAGAAAAGGTGTTTATAGGAGCCATTAATGAATCCATAGGGGAGACTGAATTATTTCTCTAATAACGTGGTCCATTTATTTTTAAGATCATTTGTGGGATCCTTATATCTTCTAGTATGTGGTAGAAAAAAAGGAAAAGAAATATTTCCGTCCTTTCCCCTACTCTTTAGATTTTGGAGAATTTTTTGCCCCAAGAAAGACAAAGACTCCAGAGAAGCACAATGGTGCTATATGTGTGGCATGGCATTTAAAAGGTGAGCATATAGAATAGAAAGTGTGGATATTGTCATTTTTAGTATATGAGGAGTTTTCACAGATTAATAAAATAACAAAAGAGATAAGCAGACCATTTACATACAACAAAAGACCAATAACTGAATAAATCTGGCCAACAGACATAATTTAAAGTAATAGTGAAGTGATGTGCTTAGTTAATGCCCAACATATTAACAAGGCTTCAAAAATTAAAAGCAAGTCATCATAGCCACTTTTGACCAGGTTGAAATAGAAACAAAGGCTGTTGTGTGTGTGTGTGTAGTTATAAATTACCATAACCTTTGTGAAGGACAATTTGAGGATATATATTTTTGCCAAGGATTTTCATTGGTACCTATTTATCTTAAGGGAGTAATTGAGGATGTGCATAAAAGACTTAGTTACATAGACAATTGTAGAAGTAAAAATTTGGAAGAATGTAACTATCTACCCCCAAATTGGAACGTGGTCAAATAAATGATGGCATAGACCTATGTTAGAAAACTATGCATTCATTGAAATCAGGTTGTTGATAGGAGAAAGTACACATGATACAATAATATTAAAATAAGAAAGTCATATATGAAACTTTGTGTAAGCCTGGGTGGCAGGGTGACAGATAATCTTTACTTCCTTCTCTCTGGGTTTTTATTTCTTTTCCAAATTTTCCAAATTTCATACAGTGAATATGTGCTGCTTTTGTAATTAGAAAAAACCAACAGCAGCACAGAAACTATTAAAAAAGACATTCAAGCTTGTTTCTGAAAGCTAATCTTTGATTTAATTTTTTTCTCTTGAAATTTAAACACAGTCATTTCCTTTAGAAAATGAGCAGAAGCATTTTAACTGTCTGATGGGAGAAATTATATAAAGGCATTTTTTCCTGGGGTATATGGGTAGAATATCCTAATATGAAGTTGTTCCAGTTAAAAGCATATATTCTACACTGGTCCTTCTTTGAAAGACTCCACATTATCAGTTTTAAAAGCTGCTTTATTTAGGTATAATTCACATAGCATAAAATTCACTCATTTAATGTATTCAAGTAGGATTTTTGGTATATTGACAGTCTCGTATCATTTTGAAATCCTAAAGATATAACCTGATCCCACCTTTCCCTCCGCTTCTAATAATCTCAAATCAATTTTCTCTATTTATAGATTTCTCTGTTGTGGATATTTATTATATATAAGATTACAAAATGTGAGAGCTTCACTACGCAGGTGTTCTTCAAGCTTCATTAAGACTAACACATAGACTGGATCCCAGCCAGTTCTCTTCATGGCTGAGGAATCTTTCACAGTATACACAATGAAGCTGTGTCTATGTGTAATGCATACATTGCGTACCCACTATTAGGTGATAGACATTTCAGTTGCTCCCACTTTCTGGCTTTCAATAATACTGGCATGAATATTTACATGCAAGTTTTTTCATGAAAATATGTTTTCACTTTAACTACATATATTTGAAATTGCTAGATCACTTGGTAGCTCTATGATTAACCTTTTGAGGAAGTGCCAAGCTGTTTTAAAAAGTGATTGCATTGTTTTACATTCCTACATGCTATCTTTCATGAAGAATTCTAATATATATCTGAAGACATGCTAGAAAGATGATTATTTATAATAGCAAAAGCTAGAAAAATGAAATACTCATGAACAGAGTACCAGTTATTATGGTAATTTAGATTATGGACTGCTCTGTAGCTAAGGAAAACAACAAGTATATCTAGATCTACCTCCATCTCAGAAAGAAAGTTATCCAAGAAGAATTAGGTTATAAAACCAAACTGTAAACAGCTAATTTAATATTATTTACTTGAATCAAATAAAATTATTATACACATATATGTATATTTATAGAAAATTTCTGGAAGACTCTCAAAGAAATTATTCATAGTGGTAACTATTGGAGGGTGGACTTGGGGCATATTGCTTCCTAACATAAAGACTTCTGTGTATCATTTTTTCAAGTATTATATATTATTTTACAGTACAAAAAATTCATAAGAAAGTCTGAATTAGTAATCTTTGTTGTAGACTGTTTAATTTTCACTATTCCTATAAGTGAAGTATGAAGGAATTCATGGGTTCATGGTCACAGTCTCAACAACATACAATTACAGTGTATAGTTTTCTTTATGTCATTATTCCAATTACTCTTATTATAACAAAATACCAGAGACTAAGTTCTGAACAATAGAGGTTTATTGAGCTCATAGTCCTATACATTCAAGAACCTGTTCGTAGCCTCATGTTAGCTTTAGTGAAGGTCCCTAACAGCTGACACTGCAATTGTGGCAGGGTGCACTTGCACGCACGATTGAGATTGTTCACATGGTCAGACAGGGGTCAAAGAGTAGGGAAGTCCTCTTTTATAACAACTTGCTTTTTGAGGACTGAATCAAAACTCTGAAAGACCTACCTTGATACATCTTAAGTGCACTCCCATGGAGTTAGTTGAATCTCAGTAGGCTCAGCCTTTTAAAGTTCCACCTCTCACTTTACCACATTGGGTGCTAAGCTTCCAAAATAAAATGTTTAGAGGACATGCTCAAGCCACATACAAATGATACCCAGAATTCTGTATTCCTTCCTAAAACATTGGGCCAACTTTAAATAGCAAGTACCTTGTGCTTTTTCTATTTCATCCAGATATGTAAATTTGTTTTATCAACAAACCTGTTTCTGAGCTGGAGAGATGACTCAGTGATTAATGACAGTTGTTGCTGACCTTGTTGCTGAAGAAAACACCTATATAACTAATTGAACATAGAGAAGTCTAGCTGGTCCCTACCTAGAACTTTTACCTCTACAAAGTAATGTTCATGACACTAGAAAATACTGTGCATACCACTAAAAAAATGGTAAACACCAATCCAGCTACAAACCCTTAAATATGCCACAGATGCAACAGTGGCACAAAGATTGTGGGAGTAACCAGACAAGTTCTGATTTGATTTAAGGCACATTCAATGAGATTGAACCCATACCCAACACTGCTTGGATGACCAAGTACATGACAACTAGATAGACCAGGGACCTAGGGTAAAACCAAATACTGCTGATTTAAAAATAAGAAAAAATAGCAATGACTCCTAATGATAGTCATATCATATAGATCAGTGCCTTGCTCAGCCATCAACAGAGAAGCTTCCTCCTGCAGCAGATGAGAACAATTACAGAGACACACAACTAGACATTACAGGGAGAGTAGGGGACCTTGGAAAACTCAGCCCAAAACAGACTGCCTCCATCAAGTCCCTCTCCTTGGGGTTCAAGTAACCCTGTGGAAGAGGAGGCTGAAAGAGTATAAGAGCCAGATTGTATGGAGGACACCAAGAAATCAAAGTCCTCTAAATCAACATGATCAAAGTGCATATGAACTTACAGAGACTTAGGCAGCATGTATATGGCTTGCATGTGTTTGTACCAGGTCCTTTGTACATTTATCATGACTTCCAGTTTAATGTTTTTATAGAATTCCTAATATGTGAACAAATGGATCTCTGATTCTTGTGCCTTTTCTTGGGCTATTTTCCTTCTGTTTGTTTTGTTCAATTCCCATGTGCTGGTATTTGTTATATCATACCATATCATATCATACCATATCATATCATACCATACCATATCATATCATACCATATCATATCATATCATACCATATTCCCTTAGAAGCCAGATTATTTTCTAATGGGAGACAGTAAGGGAGTGGATTTGTTTGGTAGGGGACGTGGAGAGGAGCTGGGAGATGTAGAAAGTGGGAAAACAGTAATCAGGATATATTATATGAGAACAAACACTTTTCAATAAAAGGGAAAAAACTTTCAGAAAAATAAAAAAATAAAATTAGGTAGAAAATTTACTTGAACAATGTCAGAGATCGTATGATGACATATATGTTAGGGTTTTATCATTTAAAATGAGTCAATTATTGACCAAAAGATGAGCAGATTGCTTCTTTTTTAAAAGAATTTGTATTTAAAAGCCCCATTGTTACAACAGTCTTGATCAAAGACTTGTTAGGCCCATTAAAGGAAAGCTATTTCCTTCTGGTTAAGAGAATAGAATCTACCTTGTGCCTAGGTAGACCTAGAATTGCAAGCTACCCAAAACATAAAAGAGTTAATCCAGTTGAGCATGTCAGTTACCTAGCCTACTCTCCAGGAAGGCAGAGTCATCTAATGCCATACTAAATAGATGGAAGGAATAATCATCTACTTAATGAGATAATGTACTTCGACTTCACAGAGGCCATGCTTTCTGCAGTTGCTGTGGAGCTGCCTTGAGGGTCTATTATGTTTGATCAGAAAGACCTAACTTTTTCCTTTTCTTCTTTTCCATCTTTCTTTTGGATACTAGTCATACCATAAGTGTGATTTCTCTGGTACTTTGGGATTTTTCACTCTTTCTAATCTCCATGGTGAACTCAAAGGGCATGGCTTTGTCTTCTCCATCTTTCTCCTCCAAGCAACTGCTAAGGTTTAGTTTGTAGTTTTGATTTTTATGCTAATGAAATTCCTCAAAGTTCCTCCTAAGTCTGCTCTTAAAGTTTTACTTATTAACTAGACTAAGAACCCTATGAATCAGCAGTTTAATTATCCATTCTGTTGGTAGGAGAACTTGAGTGGCTTTAGTTTTCAAATGAGAGCTGCATGAGATCAACAACTTGTTGCCCTAGGTATAGTCAAGATGTAAGTTACTCAGTTAAATATTTTTTACAATTGATTGTTTCCATTAATTATTTTCAATTAAGTTATAAGAAACTTAACAAATAACTTTTGGGTGTCAGGCACCATGTCCATCCCCATGGTAAAAGTAAATATAAATGGGATAAGGTTCCCAACTAGGGGATCTAATTTTGTGGTTATGTACAGCAACTTTCTTTAAGTTTTCCCTTTTTAATTCAGTGCATATCTTGCACACTACCATTTATATTTTTGCTGATCTTTTAAAGGCTTAAGAGGCAACTGCAGCACTAATTAAGTGGCCTAATTCATTTTATAGAAACTGGAGAAGTCACCTGGGGAATGGTCCAATGCAGAGCTGAAGCATGTTCTATTACACTGTAAGCCTCATTCATCTGCCTCTGGGTTTTTTCATGAGCCCTGAAATCACCCATACCCTAGAATAGATGTTTCCCTAGTGTTTTCTAAAAATAAAGTGTTATGACAGGAATACTATGTTCCATTGACCTCTCGTAGAAAGCAGACAAATGAAGTCTATGTGTTCTGAATGAAAAGTATTGACCTTACCTGTGTTACAGCAGTTAAGTAATAACTGGTTGCCCTTTTGGCTAAGATTCAGTGTTCTTATCAGTTAAACAGTTAAGCAAATCTATGCTTGAATGACCCTTTTACCCCATGTCATGTTAATGTTTGAAGTGCAATGTGTTAATGTTTCTACTACCTGGACTGAAAATTGATCTTGTTGTATAAACAAATAAGAGGGCCTTCAGTGCACCTCCCCTTACTTGTTCATATACTGTCTCTATTGGAGGAGTGCTCATCTCTAAAACTTTAACACATATGCTCTTTTTCATCAGACACACATCTCTGCACTTCTAGCAAGAAGATTCTATTTGTATTTCTGGCTCCTTCCATATCCCTCAAATTTACAGATCTCGTTTCTGACTTTTCTGGTGACACTGGTATAGCTCACTGCAGTTTGGGGCTAAGCACATCTAGCAGCATCTATTGGGAATGACATCACTGCATTTGGCAATGTTGCTAACTTGCACTTTCTTCTGGACAAGGACTCAGTATTCTGCAGTAGTGCAATGCTAACTGGCTGTTTCATAGAAGGTGCAAAGGCAGCATGTCTTAGCCATGGTTTGCTAAATGTCCGAAATTGCCATTGTTTTGTGAACTTGTTTTCCCAGAGAATAAGACCAATTTAAATGAAAATTTAAGAAGGAAAAACTACTCTAGCAGAGCATATTTGTAAGTCTGAAAAATTAACAGTGGCAAAAAAATTCTCTGGGTCTAGTGTACCTGATAAAGGGGATGGTCAGTGGCAATACAACTTTCAGTTACTAAATCTTCATGAAGTTAAACTGGAGAAGGCAATGATGCGGGAAAGAAGGATTTTCCTGTCTAATATAATTGCTTTCCTAACCATTCCTAATGATGTACATTTAGGCAAGTTACCTCTGAACTTTAGTTTCCTCATCTGTATAGCAGAGATAGTCCTTATCATGTAGAGACTTTTCTTTTTGTTGTTGTTTAAAAATGTATTTACATTGAAGCATTCAGAACGTTAACAAAACAGATGCAATTTTTGCAATTATAGAGTGGTGTTCAGTTAACACAAAAATAATTATTTTCATATAAGCTGCATCTTAGACAACTGAAGATGAAAAAAAACCTATCATTCCCATATATAACTAATTTGTGCTGTGCACCAACAAGAACTGTACCAGTCAAGGTTCGGTGGCTATTGAAAATACCACCAGGACTAGGGCTATCTAAAGACACATTCAGTAATATGTTAGCTATGAAAGAAAGGAAGGAAGGAAGGAAGGAAGGAAGGAAGGAAGGAAGGAAGGAAGGAAGGAGGGAAAGAAAGAAAAAAAGAAGAAGTTGTAGCATGTAGAATTGTTTTTGAGGACTGCTTATATAGATGAGTTTGTGATGTAGCAAAGGAATTAGAGGCTGGATTTGAGATGCATGTATTTCACACATGAAAGAGAGGGAAAGAAGGACTTCATTGTAAGATTCCATACTGTTACCAAATAAAGGAGGTCTGGGTTCTAAATATTTTCTCTTCTCTGCTTAATATGCTTTCCCTAGATTTTCCTATGTCAATGATAATCTTAAAGAAAATAAAATGGTGTGTTTCTCTGACAACTCTGCCTTAAGTTAGGGGTTCTATTGTTGTGACAAAACATTGTACCAAAAAGCAAGTTGGGGAGGAAAGGGTTTATTCAGCTTATACTTCCATATTGTTGTTCATCACTGAAGGAAGTCAGGACAGGACAGGAACTCAAAAAGGTCAGGAACCTGGATGCAGGAGCTGAATCAGAGGTCATGGAGGAGTGCTGCTTACTGGCTTTGCTCATCATGGCTTTCTCAGCCTTCTTTCTTACAGAACCCAGGACCACCAGCCCAGGGATGGCACCACCCACAATGAGCTCAGCCTTCTCACATCAATCACTAATTAAGAAAATGCCCTACAGCCTGATCTTATGGAGGCATTTTCTCAATTGAGGTTCCCTCCTTTCAGACAACTCTAGTTTGTGTCAAGTTGACTTAAGACCAGCCAGCACAAATTCCTATTTCACTTACTTTAAAAAGCATTTATTTCTCTGAGAAATATCTCCTTAAATTCCAAACTTTTTAACTTATCACTCATGGATCTCTATGAGGTGCCCATAGCTTTATACTTTATATTTTTAATGTTTATGTCCTTTATATATGTTTATGTCCTATATATTCTGGAGTCCATCAGACTCCAGAAGACTGGGCTATCTACTGTTGCTGAGCCAAGGCATGTTCACTCCTATATTTACCCTCTCCTAACGCCAAGTATCCTCCCTTGCCTGCCCTTTACTCATTCAAATGCTCACGCTACTTAAAGAGGAACTTGAGCTTACGGCATCTGCTATTCCCCCAGTTTACCCTACCTCAGGTTAATTGCTTCCTCATTTTAATTTTGAGTTCTTGTGATCACACACATATTACAAAGCCACATATAATACCTTTTGTTTCATTGTATGTGCTGATTATTATAGTTGTTACAGAGGCACTTAATAAATATGTTCTATGTTCCAGGCCTTGTTCAAGAAACTGAGAATGCAGTAGTGAACAGACAGGTAAGTGGCTGACCAGGGGAAAAGCATATTATAATGGATACAAATAGACAAAACCAAAACAAAACAAAGGTATAAGTGAGATAATTTCAGGTAGTGATAAGGAGAATAATGAATAGGAAGAGAGACACATAGTAATTTTATTTTCTTAATGATTATTAACATGAGTATGGAAGGTTCTAGAGGAACAGCATTTTAGGCAGAGGGAACAAAGTGTTAAGGCCTCATGCTGCTGCTGCTGCTGCTACTGCTTCTTCTCCTCCTTCCTCCGCCTTTCTTTCCTCTTCCTCTTCCCCCTCCTTCTTAGTTGAGTATAAGAGTATTAGTACTAAAGAATCTATAGGAAAAATACACAGAGAGAACTGCTGAGGCACATGGTTAATGGAATAGCTGGATCTTAGTATTACAGTATGTGTTGCTCTTTTAGGTTCTTTATAGATTGCAATACAATTCAAGCATGCTTCCCAAATATGTCACTTGGTTAACACAACCACCATTTAAGATCCATAGGTTAGCTATTATCCCTATCTTACCTGCGGATACCAAGCTATTAAATGACTTGTCCACAATCACATATTTAACATTTGTTGAGTGTTCCTCATTTTTCCAGCTCGAATGGAAACGTCTACAATTAGCAACCTTTGACATAAAGGTACTGGAAAGAACTCTGGAAGTAGTCAGATGAATTTGAGTTCTGACTCTACCTTTCACTATCTATGGTGTTTGAGGCAAATTAATTCATCTTTTATGCCTCACATTACTTCTTTGGGAAATAGTAACACCTCACAGGGTGGTGTCATATAATGTAGATGATGCATGACATATCATTATCACATTATTGTGTATTTTTTAATATTTTAAAATTAATTTTAATTTCATCTGTTTTTTGCATGTGAGTGTTTGCCTGTATGAATGTATGTATATATGTGTCTGTATGTGCACCATGTGCATGAAATGCCCATGAAGGCCAGAGGAGGGCACTAGATTCCCTTGCACTAAAGTTACAGACTTGTGAGCTGCCACCTGGGTACTGGGAAGTGAAATCAAGTCCTCTGACAAAACAGCAATTACTCCTAACTCCCAAGCCATCTCTCTAGCCCTAAATATTGGATTTATTTTTATTTTTATGTGCATGAATGTTTTGCCTGCATGCATACATGTGCACTGTGTGCGTGTCCTGCAGACCAGAAGTGAATGCCAGATACCCTGGAACTGGAGTTCTGGAAGGTTATAAACTGCCATGTGGGTGCTGGGAATTGAGCCCTAAACTGTCAAAGCAGCAATGGCTCTTAACTGAGTCATCTCACCAGCCCCTGTGTGGCACTCTAATAGATACTGGCACTTGTTACAGTTACCTAGAATGGGAAAACAATTAGTAGAAATAACATAAAATAGTAGTGCTTCCTAACATTGTACTTTTCTGCAAGATATTCACTTAATTTAAGCTACATATAAGGCATCATTAGCTATTAGATGATAGCACTTTCTGTGTGTAAAATGGCCTCCATAAATTATCACATACCAGATCATTTGAGACACAAATGTTCTTGTGAGATTTCAATTGAAAAGCTATAAAAATACTTACTAAGCACAGAACCTGACATATATTAGGTTCTCAATTAATGGTTGTTACCATAGAAGCCATATTTCTACTTTCCAATGTTGCTCAGTACTGCATCGAGTGCACAGTCAATTTATTTTAAAAGGGAAATTAATAAATACACTTAATTTATAAAGTAGCTATATTTAATTGTAGTTTAAATACCTTGGTGAATGAATCCTGGGCTTCGTATCTGTTTTATTTCTCTGATAGCCCCAATGCCATCTTAACCACATGACTTATTAAAAACATAGCTTACCCTGCTTCTGTTTCCTGTCCTATCCCATTCTAACTGGCCGTTTTCATTTGTTCAATTCTTTGGACAGAGTAAGCAGTCAATAAGTACATGCTGAAGCACTTACCAGTTCATTTGTATAAAGGTTCTTTTCTTTTACATTTTTAATTATTTATTTTGTATTTATTTCTCTGCATAGGCACATTTGGCATATGCATGTATGTATGCACATGTATAGGCCAGAGGTCAACTCCAGGTGTCCTTCTCCACGGCTCTCTTCCTTACTTAGTGAGCCAGTGTCTGTTACTGAACCAAAAGTTTGCTGTTTCAGCTGCACTAGCAGGCTAGCAAGCCTCTGGGGTCTGCTTGTCTCTTCAGCACCCAGTGCTGGGGTTACTGGAACGTGCTGACACGCCTAGGTTGTCACATTGGTGCTGGGGAATCTGACCTCAGGTCCTCATGCTTGCCCACCAGGCGCTTTCCCCACTGAGCCTTCTCCCCATTCCCCAGAGACTCATTCCCAACAGATCAAATTCCAGGATGCCACAGCAGCTCATCCACGAACTACTATTAGTCTATAAAGGGGACACTGAGTCTGGCGGCTATGGAAATCTGTTAATGGGACTTTACGGATCTGTGATAGGTTCAGTACCTGACATATGGCAAGCACTTAATGTGTAATTGAAAATAAAGAACGGCCATTGAACTCATGTATCCTTCACCCTTTCTACTAGATTCTTCTCCTTGGCACCAATTTCTCAGCAGGGAAGTCCACATCCTTCCTTTGTTTTTTAAGTGCTTAGAGCCATAGGCATTGCTGAGAGGCTCCTTTAGGCAATGGTATCCTAGTTGAATGCCATTAAGCAAGTCTCTCAACAGAAGCAATTTGGCCTTTGGGTCATCTGATGCCTCATTTTCTGATGACTGTTCTGCCCAAGGCAGCAAGCAACAGAAGCTGCTCAGCCTTAGCTGAGTGGGCTTTTGTGCCTCTGGGTAGAGCCTACAGCAGGGAGGAGCCACACTTCCACCTCTGGAGAGAGTAGTCTCTGAAGATTGAGCTGTGACTGAAGTTAAGAACTTTCTTGCACTTACAGGGAGTCTGCTTAACACTGTTAGGTCTGCAGTTTGAGAACTATAAATAGAATTTAGGTCTCTTCATGTTAACTGTGTGTTAGTGGCCTGGGTAAGGAGGAGGCAATTCTGTTTTAAGGATGTTAAGCATGATTTAAAGGGTTTTCTATTGCTTATAATACATTTTCATTTTTGCTGATTGAATATATTTGTTTTTGTAGCTGGTGTGCAAGCTTCTGTTTGGGAGTGGTGGTGGTGTGTGTGTGACCTTTTTAACTTTGTAGCACTTTAATGCAAACGAAATTTGAGGGGGCGGGGGAAGCAAGCAAAACCAACCTAACAACAATGAAATCATTTTCTAAATATGTTTACAATCAAATATCTCCCTCGATAATTTGATTTGTAGGAAATGGCAGAGTGCAGCATTTTATACAGAAGCTTTTCAATAATTCATCCTCATCTCATTGATGTGCAGGCCTTTGGCTAGGTTGGTGAGTGCAATAGGTGCTCTGGCACGGGGGAGAAATTCATTTGAGCACCGAAATCAATGTATCCCCTGTCTGAGCCACCCTTCTAATGCTGCTCTGGCCTGTGACTAGATGCTTTTCAACTTTATTAGGCTCTTGGGTACCTCTTTCCAGGTTACTGGGGAGAATTTGAAAACTGTGCTTTCTTTTCATTTAGCTTTCTTGGGAAGTTACATTTGCACAGTCCTTCTGAGGCTGTCCAAATGACTAAATTCCTCTATAGAAGTGTCTGAAAAAAATGGCACTAAAGTGTGTAAACTTTGGGGGCAGGAAAAAATAGGAGGAAGCCCTGGATAGTGGCTACTTCATGAATATCTTCCACTAGTTAAAAAGATAAGCCTTTCAGTTGGTCACAGGGTCAAGAAAAGCTGAATACATAAGTATTTATGGACTGAGAAACACCTGAGAGTTACCAAACTTATACCAGTGTTAGCATATATTTAGGAATGAGAGGAAGCCTGGTCTACATAGAGGGTTCTAGAGAAGCTATAGTGCAACCCTGTCTCAAAAAACAAACAAAAAGTTGTGTTTTCTCTGGGATCTTGCTCTATGGTCATGATTCCTTGCAGAGCTTCTGGAAGATGGGCTATTCCTGGCTTTTAGGTAGAGATGGGTAAAATGCTTTCTGAGTTAGCTGCTGAAGGAGGAAGAAACAGTATAGAAAGAAAAGGTGGGGAGAATATGACCTAGCATATGCCCTGATCTCAATTAGAGTCCCAAGGTCCTGAGGCAGAAGCGTACTAAGGCTTTGGCACTCAGAGAAATCAGACAGTGATTATATCCTTTGTAATAATAGACAGGAGACATGAAGTTTGCTATTGTACTGTTGCTGCTCTGAAACTTCGTGAAGCCATTGATCCAACTTCAATGAACCATAATACTATTGATTTCATGTCAGATTGCTAGTAGTCACTTGAGTGACAGCCTGAGTAGATGTGATGTTACATTTAAATTGTCCTTTTGTTTGCTTTCTAGCTGTCAAAACCCTTGATAGAATGTATGCTGCCAAGTGCTTGTACCGTCCTTATTAGAGTTCAAGTGCCAAGAGCATGTCTTGCATCGTTAAACAAAATGGTGGCTTGTGGCCAAATTCTATTGGTTAAAAATGTATACTATTTGGTGAGACTAATTCTCTGACTAGCTCAGGAAGGTATAGTGTTGTTCCCTCTTAATCTGGAGTGATTTGAAATAAGCCGCCTTTATTCCTTAATCTTAGTGATAACTGCACCTCACGTGATCTCAGCCACATTCCTGGTTATCCTGAGATTGAGAGAAACTTAGTAGGCCAGAAAATCCAGCTACTTAAAACTGATCTTGGGCTATCGCAAGAGCAATGGAGAAAGACTCAGCAAAATAAGTCTGATACTTTCTCCCCACCTCATATTGACCAAGATATGTGAACTATTGCCCCAGTAAGAATGTGAACCCCTGGAGAATATGCTTTGATGGGTTTGTCAATCAAAATTTTTATTTAGTGCTTATGCATTACTTAGCAGATTACAGACACCATGCTTAGTCCTAGAGATGCAGGAGTGGATTGCAGCATATATGTTGCTTGTGTCCAGAAAATAGTGTAGATCTGGATGTGGTGACTACTCTTTTCAGCCTAGCACTCAGGAGACAGAGGCAGGCAGATTTCTATGAGTTCAAGACATTTCTGTTCTACGTATCGAGTTCTAGACCAGCCAGAGATATATAGTGACACCCTGTCTCAAAAACCAAAACCAAAAACAAAAACAAAAAATGAAAAAAAAATGTAGTTAAGAAGGGATATAATGACCAAGCAATTCCAACGAAGAATCCTAGATTCACCGACAGATAGAGGGAAGCAGTACAGTGCGATGAGAAGGATGTAGTCTACAAAGCTAGTGGACCTGCAATTGAAATTAGTTACTAAATTTATCTTATTTTATTTATTTTCCACCTATATAAATAATTATGTTAATAGCGTGTAACTCAATGGGTTATTGTTTCAATGGAATAAGATTATGCATATGCTGACCCTAGCTCAGTGCCTGACACTAGTTGGTACTTAGTTATAGTAATAAAGGCTGGCATAGTGCTGGTCCAGGAAAGCCCGTGACTAGTGTACACAGGGTGATTAACAACAATGAAGATTCATTAGCCATTAGGAGACTGTGGCAGTAATAGAAGTGGAAAAATGATTGCATTTAGGAACAAAGTGGGGATGGAGAGGAAGGGACAAAGGCTTATGTTATAGCAGTAGACTGGAGAGATATGAGAATAAAGAAAATCTTAATCTCCATGTTTCTTACTAAGATAATTCAATAGCTAATGGTGCTACTCATGAATTAAGGAGCAATAGAAAGTGATTTGGAATGAATTACGTGTAAGATATCTGTGGAACATTTAAGTGTGTATAAGATGCACAATAAACATGTAATTGAATAAGTGAGAACAGAGCTTAGTGAAGAATCAGGCCTAGAGATTTTAAAGGCATCAGTATGACTGAAATTTAGACTGTTAGATTCCTCACTCTGTTCATGCTACTATAAGAAAATCCTTTAGCCTGGCTAAATTATAAACAACAGAGATTTATTTCTCACAGTTCTATGGTGCTAGCACATTTGGTGTCTGCCAAGGGCCTGTTCCTTATTACTGTGTCCTCAAATGGTAGAATGTTCAAACAGCCTTCCTTAGATCCCTTTTATCAAAACACTAATCCTATTCATTAAAGGCTCTCCCCTCTCCCCCAATCCCCTCCTAAAATCCTCACTATTTAATGCTGTTACATTTGAGATTATGCTTTAATGTATTAATTTTGAAGGAAGTACAAATATCCAGAGAGAATGGTGTAAGAAGACAAAGTGGAATCATGGAAGCACAGTTTGTCAGCTTTCTATGATCAAGACTCTTCCTGTTTTTCTAAAGAGAGATTTATATGGTCCACTATACTTTCCTTAGAAGTTTTCTGTTGGCTAAACTGATTTCTAAGGATCCTGTGAAATGAGTAGGTAGCTGGCATTTCAATATGTCTGTGTATTTTTTTAACAGATAAGAACACAAATATTGAGAACTATCATGGAATTGTCAAAGTCGCACAGCCGGTACCAAGCTCAGAACTCCTTGCACACCTGCCCATGTCAATTCCTTCTTTGGGATCCTTTTTGAAACGGAGCTGTCTAGTCCTTTGAGTCTGATTATGGCATTGTGAAACACACATGCCTTGATCTCCATGCCTATAATGGCTTGGATTGTTATTTATGGCTGTTCATGTTGGGAGGGAAGGGCAAAAGGTAGAGGATAGAAGAGCTCTATTTTTTAGCATGAATTGTAACTGTAGACAGAGCATACAAAAAGAAATCTGTGGGAGATGATGACATTGTACTGCTGGAAGGCAAAGAAAGAGGAGTCGAAGAGAGGAGGGCTGAAAAGAAGTGGACATGTTGTCAGTATAAAAACGCATGGAGGAAAATACTGCTCAAAGAACCCAGCATGGAATACGGATCCCAGTAGGCAAGAGAAACAGAGGAGGAGTTTTGTGAGCACATGTGTGCTCAGCAAGTGGCATGTTTATTTCCCTTAAAAAATTCTTTCAGAGATTTGTTAATGAAGGCCCAGCAGCAGGAGATGGGCAGTCCATTTAAAAATGACAAGGACCACTAATCCAGGATTTACCTGTGCTTACTGGAGGTGAAAGCCCCTGCTACTAAATTATTTCAAGTGAATGCCTTGGCTCAAGTAGGGATGAGTTGTCTGGCTGGGCCAACTCTTGGAGTTAATACTTCAGCCCATGACAGTGGAAATAAAATCCTGAACTGGATTTCCATATTTGTCTAACATAGAGACAGGCAAGAACCTAGAGTAAAAATTGAAGCCTCTGTTTGTATAAGAAGGCATGCAGAATTTCAATAAACTTCATTTTCATGATTGAGTGGTTGAAATGTGACACCCTAATCACATTGTAAGGTTGAATAAGATTTGTGCTGGCTGCTTCAGGGATTGAACTTTAACCTGTTTGGCATTAGCCTGCATAGGAATCATGCCCTACTGATTCTGTACTTTTCCCATCATCCCTAGAGACTAAAGAAAGCTCAATTCTGAGCAATAGGAGGTTAAATACTGGTTGATGGGAATGTTTGTTTGCTTGGTTTCTCTGCTAATCTGAATGCTGGGAGCAGGTGCTTGTCTGGCAGTTCTGAAGTCCTGGACCGTCTCATAACAGCTAAGTCACGAGCCTTCAGCCCACGGCCTCTCCACAGGATCTTTTTGCTTGGCAGAGCTGCCATGGCCTGGTAAACAAGGCTCACCAGCTAGCATCTGCTCTCTGGAAACTAGTCTGAGAGTCTCATCTCAATCTCCCAACTAACCTGCTACAAATAGACACTCAGATTCTGATAGTATCAGTGGGAATGGGTCTTTGTGGAGAGGATTATTCAACTCTAAACCTCCAAATTTTATACCTTCTTCCTCCAACATCTTTTAACAATGTTCCCAGCCATATCTGTACCATGTGCTCCCATCATAGTCAGGTTGGCATTTAGAGGTTCTAAGCACTAAATTTAACCCCAAAATAGAAGGTATAATAAACTCTAAAGTAAGAGTAGTAAGCTCAAATATTTGAGTTTGATTTTAAGATAGCAAATATGAAATTAAGATTTTTTGGCATATTCAGATAATTCATACATGGTTCCAGACTGGCCCTAACTACAGCCGGGCGGAGATATTATATTTGCACAAAGGCTATCTAAATTACATATGTAGAGGCTCTGTATTCCAAAGCACATAGCTACCTTCTTCAACATAGTTTACAAACTGTGTCAAACAAATGTCCCCTATGTAAATGTTCTAGTCTGGCCTGATTAAGCCTTTGCCATCATTCAAGCTAGCTATATCTCTTCTGGAAAGAACTTAAAAGAACCCAACTGCAAAGACTAATCCAAATCAACTGAGCTACCTGGTTCCCTTTCAATTCTTACATAGTGAAGTAAGTCTAATTAATAAAAGAAATGGACTATTCTGATATTTCCCAAGTCATCTGATTAACATATTTCCTTGACAGCCATAATCCTGATGAGATTAAATAGATGATCCTTAGAACCTAAAGAGCTCTAAGGAGCTATTGGCAGTAGATAGTTTCTGAGAGAGGTAGAATAGTTAGTTTTTTATTGAGGATATGGCCACTAATAGGTTTTCCATGCTCCAGTGAATGGCCCCACATCCATGCACATATAAGCAGCACTAATTTGACTTAGTTGATTATCATAAATGGTCATGAAGGTGGGAAGGGACATATTGGAGGAAATATAGTGGTAGATGAAGGGCCAAAATGAAGGGTAAATATGATCATATTTCATTGTATACATGTATTAAATCCTCAAAAATAAAGAAAAATATTTTTAAAATGAAGTGAGTCTTGGTGTCCAGCTGTTGTTTGGAGAAAGTTCTATGAGAATGTGTTTGGCTGCCTAATTTTTAAGGAAACTAGCCTACTAATTTGAGTGAAGCCATTACTGAAGTGTAGGTGTTTGGGGCTGCAAGAGAGGATAGATTTTCTGTCTTGTGGTATTGGCAGCTCATCTATCATTAAAGACAAGGACGGAACTGGTGAAACCATTCAAGGGTTAGCCCAAAGATTGTGTGTGTGTGTGTGTGTGTGTGTGTGTGTGTGTGAATTTTTCATTTTAGTGGAGAGAAAAGTATCGCCGGTGTTATGTACACTTCTTCCCACATGAGCACATAGAACACGAACAACCAGCTTCACTGAACCAATTAGAAAGAATGCCTCTGAGAAGAAGGAAGATAAAGCTAAGACCATTCCATTTATTCAACTTAACCTTAAAGTTCATTGTTGATTATCTCTAAATAATGATAAACTTATTGGTGTAGTTCCCTCTATGTATGATTCAGGAAGTTGAACAGTACACTGTTCAGTTTTTGAGTCTGGGATGTACAGGCAGCCTCATGAATGGCCAGAGACTGATCTCACAGCAGCATTGAGTTGATATTTTTTCTCCGGAGGCTGCTAAGGGGAGGGTGTTTGGATGATTTGTGTTGAGAGGAATGCCTCAAAGTCTATGCTTCATTATTGAGGTTTGACAAGGTCATTTCTAGGATAGCATATTTTATTTTTCACAAGTGATTGTTTCCAAAACATGTTTATGTTAAACAATGTAGAATATATGTCAGATTGGTTTATGGGAAACTGCCTGTAGTTTTTGTAGGATGCAATGTTTTTGTTTCAACTGCCTCCATATGGCAAGAAATCAACCACAAATACTGTTCAAGAATTTGATTGTGTTTTTGAAGATTTATTATTTTTATTTTCAAAGATTTATTATTTTTATTTTGTGTGTGAGTACTTGCTTGCATATATTTGCTTGTTTATGTTTACTATCTACATATGTGTGTGCCTGGTTCCTCTAGAGGCCAGAAGAGGGCATCACACCCCCTAAAACCCGAGTCACAGACAATTGTGAACAGCCAGGTGGATGCTGGAAACTTAAACAGGTTCTTCTTTAAGAGTACTGAGTACTCTTAAAAACTGAACCATCTCTCCAGCTCCTTTGAGTTGTATTTCAGAGGGAAGAAATAAAATATTTCTCTACTTTTCAAACAGCTTTTACAATTGTAAATATAGATGCACAATTTCACAAGTATATTCTGTTTTTCCCCCAAAGTTACAACTTATACTCGTATAATAGACATGGCCAAAGATATGCCTTTCAATTTACTGATAATGAAATTGAATCAGATTAACTGGCATTCCTTGGTAGAGTAGGTTGAATAAGATTTTCTGCTCTAAAATCCATGTCTACTTAGAACCTGTGAATTAAGCATTATCTGGAAATAATATCTTTGCAGATGCAATTAAGTTTATTAAAATTAAACATTAGATTAGGATAGAGTCTAGAAGCAATGAATAGTGCTTTTATAAAGAAAATGATTGGAAATACAAAGAGACCCTGTGACGTTGGGATGCTGTGACCCAACAATTTGGTTTTAGACTTCTAGCTTACAAAATTATGGAGATTTTATTGTTTTAAAGTACCCAGTCTGTAATAATCTATATGTTCTCTGAAACTAGTTCATTAAGACTTAACATTTAGAATCTTAATTCATCATATGAATTTACATTGTCATTTCTGAATCCTTAATAGTCTTTATCCCCCATGATATTTTGATACAACACCATGAGTGCATTAATTCATATCTGCTCATTCTCATAAATGAAAAAAATTAATCATTATGCTTGCTACTTACAGCATTTTGTGTTTTTAGGGTATGGTAAATTGTGTGGTAGTAGGTAATAGGTTGGAATGTTAAGAGGTCAGCAGTGTAAAAGTCCCATAGATGCTATCTAGAGGCAAAATTTGCTGTATTGGGCAATCTACAGCAAGTGGAGAACACGTTCTTGTCTTTTGACTTCCCCTACTGTGACTGCTTCTAAAGAGAGCACTAATGAATACTTGCTATCTCTGCTGGCAACCTATGATACAATTATGATAATGATGATGACAAACACAAAGCACTCACAGTGCAGGGTATTACTTACTCAAAATATAGGAAGACTCTATCTCCACTGTCACAGTTTTTATCCTAGTACTGGCACAGGGCAGGAGTTGGCAGTTTATGGTTCCATCAGTGTTTTAAACTGATCTGTTTCAACAACAAATATAGATACTTCCAATTTTCTTCAATGAACTCTTCTGTACCAGTACATCATGATTATACTTTGCTTGGAAAGTGTTAAAATTATGGATTCAAGTATTTGAATTTCCCACAATATGTTGAGACCACAATAATTTAGTAATAAGGAAAACTGAAGCAGAGGAAGATTACAGATATTCTCTGTGTAGTGGGTTGAACATTGACTCTTTTCTGTTTGTGTCCACCTAGAACCTACAAATTTTATCTTAATTGGAAATAGGGACTTTATAAATATAATCTGATTTGGAAATATCATGCCAGATTTGTTGCTCTGAATTATTGTAGTTGTAATTTTTTCTCTACTGATTATTTGAAGCTAGTAGCAGTCTTAATGTTTAAAATGCTGCTGATAGTCTTAGAACCATATACCTGATAGGAATAGTGGAACATATCTGTAATCCCAGCTTCTTGGGAAGCTGAAGCAAGAAAATCATGCATTTGAAGCCAGCCTGCCACTGGACTACATGGGCAGATACAGCCTCAAAACAACACTCAGGAAGTAGAGGCAGGAGAATCAGGAATTCAAGATCATCCTCTACTACATAGTGAATTCCAAGTCAGTCTCACTGTCTTAAAAACCCAACAACAACAATGATGACACAACAACAACAACCTCTGAACAATAAGTATGTTCGGTTATGTGATGGCTAGAATGAGAATGACCACCAGAGGCTCATATATTTGACTGCTTGGTCCCCAGTTGGTGGAACTGTTTGGGAAGGGTTTAGGAGGTAGGGCCTTGTTGGAGGAGGTATGTCAGTGGGGATGGACTTTGAGGTCTCAAAGGTCCAAGCCATTCATAGTCCCCCACCCCCTGTCTTTCTTATGCTTGTGGATGAAATGTAAGTGCTCAGTTACTTCTCAAGTGACATGTTTGCCTGCCTGTTGCCATGTTTCCTGCCATGATGGTCATGAACTCACTCTTTGAAACTGTAAGCTCCAAAAAACTCTTCTGTAAGTTGACTTGGTCATGATGTCACTTCACAGCAATAGAAAAGTAACTAAGACAGATTAGTAGAATATAATATCCATAATATTTAGTTATTTATGTCAGTCATTATGTTGTTTTATGTGCTTAACCTAATTTAATTTCTACAATATCCTTATGAAGTAGATACTATTATTATCATATTTTAGACAAGAAGGAACAGAGACAGAAAGATTAAGTAACTTACTCTAAGGTAGTATTGCTTGATAATGACTCAAACCATATACCTCTACTTCAATGTACATTGCCAATACTCAAGATTTTATTTCCAATTCTAAGTGTTTAACCATCATATTATATTGCTATAATGCATCAAGTTCTCTGGCCTTGGAGGTTTGGTGTTCTTGAACCACAGTTAAGGGCTCTATATTTTTATATACATTAACAAATAATATCTAAAAATGTACTCAACTAACATTATTACATGAATAATAATGTTTGATTAAACAAAATGCAAATCATTACAAAACATTATTCAGTTATGAGTGGCTGAAAATAGTACATTTTATTGAATCAGTGGCTTCTAGAAGAACAAACATTTTTTTGTGTAAGTCTGAAGTGTTTTAATTGGGAAGAGGTCCAGATATTCATGAAGTGATCATTAGAGTCTTTGTTTGAAGTGGAATGTCTTAAACAACAGAGATTTATTTCTCTCACCTTTGGAATCTAGGAAATAGTATCAGGTATGTCTATTTTTTTAACATTGTGACATGTCATTATCATTTGACCATGAGATAATATTATTAAAAATAGCAAAAATTGTGTAGGATGTTTTAAGTTTATAATTTTGTATTGGGCTACATTCATAGTTATCCTGGGATGCATGTGTGTATGACCCATGGGCTGCAGGTTGGACATAACTGTAAGGTGCTAGTATGTTTTGTAGGTGTCCTGTTCTTAGTTAGCATGGGGATAGCTTCTTGCAATGTCTCATGAAAGAAAGATATCATTTCTCTCATAAAGGCACTAATTTCATCATGAAGACTCCATCCTCATAATCTAATTTCATCTAAAAGTCCCCACCTCCAATAGTTACTTTGAGATTAGTGTTTCAGTTTTCCAGTATGTATACTTTTCAGAAGCAGAAGATCACAAAAGAACAGGCCAGATCCATCTCTGATCTTAGCGCCATGAAAACATTCTGTGACTTTCTTAATGCAGATATTAACTATATAGTGGCTAGCAGAACACCCCCCACCTGGTGAACTGGATGGACAACAGTGGGGATAAGCTTGATGGAAGCTCAGTTACAGTCCCAAGTATCCTTGACCTAGATACCTGATGTGACTTCCCATTGCTCCAATGATCCCAGGCATTTGTTAAAGCTGAGTTGCTCCAAGACTTAGAAGTTAGTCTCTACTTCCAGAAATGGAGCTGTGCTGGGGCTAGTGGCATGGCAGTAGGGACTGTTCTCATTTTACTCCCCAGAGCCAGTCATCCACAGACAGAATGCTGGCTTTAGTTTCTTGTCTGAAAAATTCCTTGTACATAAAAAGTTTGTTGATTTTGGGAAGGATGCTTTATTATGGAATGGGAATTGGTTGCTCAGGTACTGAGGACAAGGTACAAAGTTGACAGTGAAGAATCTTTAAGCAGACTTCTGTACCCTCTACCAGTCATAAAGCTCCACTGTGATTAATAAAGCAGTGCATTAGTAACCTAGGTCTGACCAATGCTAGGGCATGTATAATAGTGGCTCAACCACAGTGCATCTCGTTTTGTTAACTTCCTGTGTGAAAACAAGTAAATACCAAAGGAGACTTAGAACCTCCATGGTAATTATTTCCAGAATCCATAGTTAGGGAACTTTGTAAGACTTAGGTAGTATGGGGAAGCTGATTGGCCTTGAGCTCGCTGTCATCTTCCTATGCTGATGGCCTTGCTACTTACTTTGTGTTCTGTTTACTCTCTAGCAACTGGCTAGGGGCAACTATAGTCTTTCTTCATGGCAGAATTTAGTTGTAAGTCATGGTAGAATACAAAAATGCATTTAGTTGCTTAGTCAGCTACATTCTTTGTGATTAGGAAAATCATAATGATTTTCTTTTGTAGATAAATGACTTCTAGTGAAAGATGGAAGGTAATTTGTTTTAGGCCATTTGTATTACTATGACAAAATACCAGGATCTGGGCAATTTATAAATAGCAGAAATAGAAATATATCTCCCAGTCTGCCCATGGCAACGTTCAAGGCCAAGAGGCTGTAGTTCACTATCTGTTGGAGGCTATTCTCTGCTTCTGAGGTAATGCTATGTTGCTTGTCCTTCAGTGAAGACAAAGGCTGTACAATCATATAACAGAAATGATGGAAAGGCAAAATCAATTTAAAGAATGCCTGGTTTTTATGAATTTGCTGATCCCATTTGTGTTGATTTTGCTCTTGTAGTCAGTCAATCACATCCCAAAGGCCCAGCTACCTCTTCTGACATATGGATTTTGAGAAACACACATATTCAAACAATAGCAGTATTATAGAAAACAGTGATCCTCTGAACTTTGGAGTTGTCCCACTTGTCAACCCTAAAACAAGTGTGTGAATAGCACCGAGATGTTATCATTTTCTAGATCCATTCTTCAAGTCGAGCACTTTTTGTGTTCACATGGGAGACTGGTGGTCAGTGTTGGTCATTTGGTTGCTCTTAGACATATGTTTAATTTTTCATTAGGCTAAGGCAAGGCCTAAAATGAGATGCTAGGCTTGGAACATAACATATATCTGGTGGAGTCAAAAAATCTGACACAGGTGAAAATTGTGGAAGTCCACAGGAAAATACTGTTCCAGGACCTTCAGTTTCCAATACTATGTAAATCCTTGTGACACATGGTTTTATAGATATACTGTTGGAGTTCCCAGAGTTAATCATTTTTCATTGCTACCACTAGGCCTTATACTAATCCCTGTCTTATGATTTTTCCCTTATTCTGTACAACCTTTTGGCAATATTCTTATTGTTTTTTTTTCTCTAAAACCTTCCTAGTCTAATGTCCAGCAAACATTTTGAAGAAAATCAGGTTTGTTTGAAGGGTTATCTCTTGGCATTTATGAATCCTTATCAATGTTGCCTGCCTTCGATGGTCTGTAGATCCATTATTAAATGCTACTTCCACAGAGAGACCTCTCCCAATGTACCTTTAATTTGCTTCTCTCATTTTTTGGTGTAACAGATAAAAAAGCATGCTCTAGAACACATATCAATTCTCTGGCTCTGGCTATCATTAGGCGATGCTACTCAAAGCAAGTTACTGGGCCCCTCTACATCTCAATTTCGTTATCTGTCCAATAGACATATTAGTATGCTTTTCAGAGTATTATCCTGAGGAATACAGTGTAAAAAGCACTCAGAACAGTAGCTTACTGGCACCTTTCTCCTCTTCCCTATTATCATCATCACCATCGTCATTATCATTTTTATCTAGTCTGACTTTCATGTTACTTGTTAGAACTTGAAATTGTTATAGGCATCGGTTTGTCTGTTGTTTCTTTCCTTTACTGTTTTGAATGCTGCATTAGAACAGAAGTCATAGTTGCATTGGTCATTCTTCTTTCCACGGTGGTGAGCACACAATAAGAACTCAAAGAACACTTGCCAAGTGTTGCCAATTAATTCCTAAATTAATAAATTAAGGAAATTTTCCTAAACAATTCACATATTATAAATCTGTTCCTCCCAGCTCCTAAGACCATAAAGTCTCCTTAAAACAAAAGACTCCCAGTTCTCAACCAATGCAAAAATTTTACTTTGAGAAAGATTTGTTAGAAACAAAATGTCAGGTCAACATTCTTGACTCTTCTCTGTCAGCCCTTCCGTTTGGACTACCATATGTGGTTGCTCCAGTTATTTTCACCTACATCTACTAATATGACTCACCTTTAGACCCTGGCTGAGAGTAGCAACTATTCATCTAAGTCATATCTAAGGCAGGATGATTGTAGACTTGGTCTAGAGCACAAAATTAGAAGTTTCAGATATAGTAACTAATTTAAATGTGATTATATGAACTGCAAAGTCCCTTTATCTTAGTGTGAATTTTATAGTAGGTGAACCCCTGTGTTGGTATAGCCTCCAATTCCTAGATATTTCTAATTGTACTCTTGTCAATAAGAATACTTACTGTATTATAAGTACTTATAAGTACTATAAGTCAATAAGAGTACACCTGCTCTTGGTAAGTGTCCAATTCTCTAAGAGTCATGTTATATGCACTCCTATGTTGACTTATCACATCCTCTGCTTCCACAAAACATTTTGAGACTTAATTCCATAGATGAAATGCCTTAGACTTCCAGCTGCTCTTATTGCTATCTGCCCCTTGCACCTTAGATTTGAGTTTCTTAATTTTTTTTCTGCTTATCATCCCCTTTTACCAAGAAATTTCTACATGACTTTGTGTATATAGGTATAATATAAGCATATGAATCAGTTACTGATAATAAATTACAAAGATATTTCTTTCAAAAAATTTGATACTTAAATTTACCATTTCTTAAGATGGAAGCAAGTTTGTGTATTGAGATGGATGTGCTTGTTTATTTTAATATAAATAATTAAATCTTGATTGAAGCCTGGAGGTCAATTTAAAGGCATCCTTGAATAAACTGTTAAAAGCCAGGCTGGGCTTCATGAGAGCCTGTCTCAAAACACACAAAGAACAAACAAGTAAACAAGAAGAATGAAACCTTGACTAGATATTTGATACTGAAGGACGTATCTTTATTCATTTATAGCATTTTCATTCATGCTTCTTTAACCTTTCTCAGAATTTACTGATATTTTTATTTTATAGCCGTCAATGCTGAGAATGCTTTTACATAGGAATGAATGCCAGAAAGATATTTAGGGACAGTTTAAAAATTGTTGAAAACTCTGTTCTGCTCACAAACCCAAAATCAGTTTAATAATTTTATGACATTCAAGTCAAGAACTTGGGGAACTGTTCTTAAAGTCACACATTCTAGTCAAGCATGGTAGCATATGTCAATAATCCCTGTACTTAGGAAGTTGAGGCCAGAGGATTACTGCAATTTGAGGTCAACCTAGGCTACAGAGTTGAAGACTACCTGAGGCTATACAGTGAGACCTTGTCTCAAAAATTATAACATCCAAAATTCTGTCCTCATAATACAGTCTAATTCAAAGACATACTCATTTTTATATATGCTGAGGAATTATGGTAGGAAAAATATTAAAAAGCCTTTGTTTTCTATAAATAAACCATTATAGTTCTAAAATGTAGAAAATGTATTTATAGCAAATACAATACAATTCATGAACACAGCAGTCCTGAATGTGAACTAATGTGTTTCAGGAAGCATTCTTTGGTGGTCCATTGCATGCCAGCATATGTATAAAGTGTGTATGACATATATTAAAAGCAGGAGCTACAGTAAAATCACATAATACAGAGGGTATGTGTTGCCTGAAACCTCAAATTTACTACACATTTTATTTTCAATTAATTTTACGTTGTTATGCGTTCAAAAATCATAGCTAAATATTGTACCATAGCTCAATATTTCACGCTGCTGATGTTCAGTCACAGAAACCCATGAAAGATCACAAACCAGATTAAGAAGTAGGGCCTTACACTCTCTGGATGTCAGTGTTGCTACTGAATCTCAGCAGACCTTGCTCTAGTTATGCTGCATTAGTGTACAGTGTACTGGAATTTGACTTGTGAAATCAGCTGACCTCATTTGTAGGCGATACAGACAAAGGTTGAAGAAGCCTACCTTAATACTTCCACATTAACCACAAATCAGAAATGATACTTAGTTATTCCACAGCACAAAAGTTTTTGATGGTACCACTGGCTTCCAGAATAAGTTTCTAGTTCTTTATCATAGCAATCAAGCTTGTATGATAGCCTGCACCTGCTCTTACAAGTGCAGGTTTCATTACCTGTTTTATAAACCTTCCATGAGATCCTTGAGGCAGAGGCTTCCTCTTCTTTACTAGGAACTTGAGATTTTGAATTTTGTATCTGTCACATTGCATCATGGTGTTCTATGAATAAAATAGCTAAAGTTCAGTAACTTTATGCTTTATGCTAAGCATGTATAATATGAAGAACATTATAGGAATCATTTTATAGGCATCACCTCATGTAATCCCAGAATTTTATGAAATAGATACTTTATTATTTTGTCTAATGTCACTTAGCCAGAGAAAGGGTAGAACTGATACATAAATCCTGACCTGTGTAGCCACAGAGCTTGTATCCTTAATGACTGTACTACAACACTTCAATAATGTTAGTAATGAGTGATTGAGCCAAATTATATTCTTCATTGTTTCTTCAACATATGACTTATTGTAGCTTATATGCCTTCATAAGCACCCTTCAACTCATTGTCAAGACATTCCCACAGCTTCTCTGTTAACAACCCCTTGAATCAATGCTTAACATTGCTGCTTGGATAAATACATCATTGTGTTTTTAGCTCTTCTTTTTAATACTGACAGGCAGACTTGAAACATGTGGAAGGCAAGACACATGTTTCCAACTAATCTGTCTTGTCAATACATGGTATCTAGTGTAGGCAGATCAATTAATATTTTTCTGATGGAGGTTGATAATTGAATTCAAATTTATAAATAGTTGCCATTTATCAGTGATGTACACACAGGTGTATCAAAATGTAATAACCTTCTATTGTACTAGTATTGAAACGAGCATTTGAAGGAACAGAAAAGAAATAGTTACTTACCAACATGACATCTTCCTTAAAAAGAAATCTGTTTCAGAGGCTGAATTATCTTCCCATATCTTCCATGCATCTGAGACCACTTCATGAGAACTTGCAGAAATCATGAACTGCTTGCCTAAGCTGAACAAAATTAGTTTGCATTTATAGAGTAATTTTTGTTTATAAAGTGGATTTACAACAGTTCCAATATCCACTGGAGATCAAACAATACTGAATAGGAAACCAGGAAGGGTCTTCAAGGGCTTCCTGACAACCAGGAACTGCCTCCGGTAGGAAATCTTGGGTTAAACTTTAAGTTGAGCTCCATTTCTCGCAAGAAGATCAGATTTCATTGATCTCCAAGTTCCAAAGCTGTTCATGAACCTTGCTGTCCTGGATGTTGATAGCTATTTATTTCTTTGGGAAAAGAAAACTAAGTTAAGCATCTTTATTTTACTCTCCTTGGCTAGGAAAATCTAACTCCATATTGGAAGAGGTTAATTGTCCATTAAGTAATATTCAGAGCCTTGAGTTGTAAAACGAAGTAGGGCTTGTGTGTGCGTTGCCTGTAGTAAACAAGGAAAGATTTGAAAGCCAGGCACAATGACACATGTAACCCCAGTGTTTGGGAACCTGAGGCAGGAAAATGGCACACTTAAGGCAAGCCAGGGCTATATATGGAGTTCCTGTAGTGAAAAAATAGTACTAAAAATAACAGAGAGAAAAGATGTTAAATTTGGTGTTATGAATTCTCTTGAGTCTTAATGGTAATTGTCACTACTGGGGTCATAATCTGTAGGGTTCAGACTAGAAGATTAAGTATGCTGTTTCACTAAAAAAACCCAAAAACTCTTGGTTATATATTATGTGTCTTCATATCTATATGATGTTTAATGGAATAAATTCTATTCTTTCTATATTAGGAATAAAAGTCTGGAGATGTTTTCATATATACTGCACTGAAGGAAAACTGTTTTTTTTTCCTGAACATTGCCCTGATCTCTGCTATGGAGCATGCAATTTGATTACCTTGCTAGTGTTTGCTTTTATTGCATGTCTAACAAAATTATTAATAGCTATAAAATTATTCAGGTCCTTAAAGATGCAGTCACTATCTTCTTATCTATGGCACAGCAGTGGATTCTAGGCTGATTAGAAGTTGCACACCAGTTTTAATTTTTAAATGCATTTCCCATTAATTTAATTAAGCCCACTCTTGTTCCCCTGCACTGGCACTAGAATAAGAAGGGCTTGCCTTTCTTTCCCACCACATCTTTCATGAGTGGAACAAATTGGATCCGGCCTCTTCTCCTCAACTTTGGGCTGAGTCTGTCTTTTCCACTTTACTGTTTCTTCACAAGTGACCCAGCTCTTGACCCTGTGTTTGCAATCTGAGAGCTAGATGGGGGTGGAGAGAGAAGAGGATGTTCTGGAGCTCAGCAGATGGATCCCAAGAGCACAATGGCTTACCAGCCCTCCTGTGATTGTTGCCAAAACGCCTTCCTGTTTTCAAAAATGTCTCGCCCCCTGCTCCTTTGTTTTGTTCTGCTAGGAGACTGCAGTTCTGATTTTGCTAGGAACCAAATCTGCTGTTTCAAGGAAATGCAACTGCTTGCTTTGGTGGGTGGCTTGAAAAGATTTTCTGCTTTCTCTCTCAATTCTCCTTCCTATCCTACCCCACGTGAACTCCATTGGTTGGCTCATCATCTCACGAAACATTGATTTTAGAAGCTGACTATTTGCTTTTGATTGTTTGGCTGGGGCTGCAACGAAGTCATTGATGGATCTCATTTTGAGCTATCATTCTGTCCACTCTATTCGGTCAGCCTTCCAGAACTGATTGCCTGTTCCCCCAAATGAAACTGCACAGCCAGACAGCAAGGATTTCTGACGTTCCACAGTTTCCCAGGGCAGAGAACACGGAGAGCTACACAGGCCTCAAGCTGGGTCCACTCCCCTCTAAGATCATTAGTTCTCTTGCCAACCCATCATTAGGCACAAGACTTAATTTGATCACGGCTGCCTAGGCTGCCATCTCTGTGTAGATTTTGTCTGGTACTGATGTTGCTACATTTTGTGATCTTTGCTGAAAGAGACCAGCCAAGCTCAGCGTAGCTGCTGTCTCCTGTGTTACAGGACTTTCTATCTTCCTCTGCTAACTCCCAGCTTTCAGAAGAAAGGTCATTGGCCATCTATGGCCATTCTGGCTTCAGCTGCATGAAACAGATACAAATTATTATGCCTTTCCCCTAAGCCCAATGCACCAGTGTGAATAATCTTGGACCCCAAATTGGAATGCTTACCCAGCTGGCAAGGCATTGTTTTCTTCTCACTTATAAAGGGTGCATAACTTCCCTACTGCTGAAATGATTTTTTCTGTCACTTCTGCTCTGTTTGTCCCCTTTATGGTGCTTCCTTTGCCTCCTTCTGGGATCTCCCTCTTTCAGTTTACTTGCCACTGCCCCAGGGCTTGTCAACCTGAACAGATACTGTGCATGGTGCTGTTAGTGGCATACGTGACATGCCTTTGGTACTTACATTGCTAGCCCAGGTAATGTAACTGCAGCTGTCAAACTGACAGTTCTTCATGTTTATTAGTTTTTTTTCCCCTTCTTATGTTGGCATTAGTCAACTACTAAGTTTCCTAGTTTAGTGAAAAAATCAGTTGGTGGAGCAGCCGGAACTCCTGGGGAGCTGCACAAGGCCACTTTTGAATTCTGGGAGAATTCAAAACTTTGGAACTCTTGAGTTTGGAACAGTCAAGAGAAAACCTAGAGGCAGCCTGGTTATCTAGAATTAAAATGGATACAATAGCCTTAATGACTTGCTGAAATCATCTTTTGCCTAAAACATGTAAAGAAGCTCAGGATATTGGCTCATCATTTTGACGTTTTTATTCCTCTTCTAAATTGTTTTTGCTATTATCACTCATTTGAATTTAATGTAACCAGGTGCTATTGTCTATAATTCACACACTCATTCAGTTTCTACACCATATCTTAGCATTTTCAAAATAAATCAGAACAATGGATATATATATACATATATATATATATATATATGGAAAATTGATCTTCAGGGGATATTTTGCAGAGCTGGTATTTTGATCAAGCTTCTTTCAGTACCCTAAAGCATTTCTTTATGTAATATTTTTGCTGCAGTTCCTGCTTTACTCGAACCACACTAGAAAAACCAGAAGAGGCTAAAAGAGAAAAAAGTCTAGGTTGAGAATCAAAAGCTCTGCTCCCATATGGAGTGCTAATCTAAGAGAGTAACATAGGTACAGAGTTTCCATGATCTTCTAACTAGGTTGTGGCATTTGTAACGGTGATGGCAAATGATAAGAAAAAATAAAAATGGATTTATATTAAAAGGAAACATCCCTAATTTTTAATCTCCTCTTCTTGTAAACATGGTGGCCCTTTTTTCAATTGTTTTTTGAGGTCTCTAAGTTGGGGACTTTCCCATTTTCAAGGTGCCAAATGCCTTTCCTCTGGGAAGTCCTGGAATGTCATTCTTACTGTCCTTCTTCTTAGGGATGAGAGAGACAACAGTGAGAAACCCAGGCAGGATCTGATCAGAGTGCCTTTGAAGGGAAAGCTATCTGTTTTCAAATGTGGCATGTTGGTGGGAACAATAACAGTTGGTATGAGGTTGCACCTAGGAAACTGGCATTTGGGATCCACTTGGAGAGAATTCACATGAAAAGACAGAAGCAATAATGCTGAGAGTCCAAATGGCGCTGTCAAAACTTCACAGGTGATCACTGCAGGGTAGTGCAGAAGGTGTTAGAGAGCAGTGTCACTTATTGAAATGTATCTGCTGATTTAGCCTTTGCTAATTAAATGGTCCCCGTGATGTGTGTTTATTTAGGGACAGTTATGAGTCTGGCAGCAGCAGGGGCTTTGGTCCTGTGGGAAACTGAATTCCAAAGAGAAGGGGCATAAGGCTTGGGGTCAGGTTTGGACTTAACTTCTTCAGGGATGCTGGCCTTGTCAAAATGGGAAGAGTGGAGTGATTAATATCCTTTTTAGTCTCCACTGTCCATGACCTTTTCTATGTTTCTTGGAAAAGGCAGGAACCAGGACCACAGTGAGCAATTCTATCACTCAAGAACATTTTCTGTATTTTGTTTATGTGCTGTAACTCCCACTGTTACTGCTTTCCTCTGTAACACGGAAAGGGTAGGGCAGGGATTGGCAAGAAGAGAAAGGAAAAAGTACAAGGGATCTCAACGTCTTTTCTTGGCTCCCTGTCTCTAGTTTTCCTGGTGTTCCAAAAGGGTCAGAAACAGCATGCATCATAGTAGAAACCACACCTCATTCTTGCTCCACAGGCCCACATCCCCACAGCTACTCTTGTTGCCTTTGCTTCAATTGCCTGGGCCAGTGAGGGCAGAGGAGGAGGGGAAGTCACTACAAATTGGGCAATTATTTGGGGTAGAAGGGATTCGAATTTCAGGAAGCTGTCAACATAATAAACCCCACTTTAACCCTTTCTCAGGGACTATTTATACTGCACAGAACTACAGGTTGTTATTCAATTAATGAACTGAATTCTAATCTTCACAGGGACAAGGTCCATCTTTAGAAAACTCTTAGTTCCTAACACAATGCTGGGCACACAGCCAGCACTTGTTGATTTCACAAGGAAAGTGGTTGAGTTTTCTGTAATTAGGTCATCTTGGCAAATCACTGAGCTGCTCTGCAACCCTGCTTCCACATCTGCAAAGAGTTTTTACCTCCCAGGGTTACTGTAAAGCTTAAATAAGATGATGGCTTTAATAAGGACACTTTCCAGCTTCCTTCTGCTTACTCTCCTTTCATTCTTTTCTTCTATGTATTGTAGGCATTGTATCTCAAGCCAGGAGAGAAGATAAGACGTTGGGGAAAGTGAGATTGACTTTCGCTAGCTTTTAAATCAAGCCTTACTTTCTTAGAGAATGTTGCCGGGCAGCTGGACAAATTATTTTAGGTATAGGATGCTCATGGGATGAAACAAAAATCAAGCTAGAAGACATCCATTTTCTGTAGCAAGGTCAGAGATGAGAAGAAGGAAGAGGTGGAGAACACAGGAAACTGGAGTCATTTGAATGCTATTTTTGGGGAGGGGGTGAAACATAATTTTGTAAACATGTCTCAGAAAGCTCACTTAACTTTTATATGTCTGCAGTCCCTCACATCCTGGTATCTTAGTTCCTACAATCGATTTAAACGTTTCTGAACCAAACCTACCCTGAGTCTGGGGGCATCAAAGCGTACACTCACACAACAGCTTGATATAATAAGGATTTCCCCGTTTCTGCCATTATGGACTATTTTAGCGGCGTGCATGAAATTCTAAGGACAAAAAACGCAATTCCTTTACCAATTTGATTCTGGCCTCAGTAGCCTAAGGAACTGACTTGGCCTAGAAAGCTGCAGCAGGCTGTACAGCTAGCTAGTATCCAGAGCCTGTTTCTCAACAGCAGTTAGATTGAAAAAAATACTAGCGTCGGTCACTAGATGGCGCTCTTGTGTCTCTAAAGAGGCTGAGGAGGCGGGGCTCCCTTCAGGATTGAAGTAAAAGGAAGCTAAAATGAACAGAACTTTCTTTTTGCTTTTATTATCTACATGCGGACACTTTTATTCGGCTAGCTAATAAATTTCTGAAATTGAAGATGATTTGGGGACCCTCATTTAGTTAATAGTACTGTTGGAATGCAATAATCTACGGTACGTGTTAGAGAAAAGAAAGAGTCAGAAAGCAAAGGGTTTAGGATTATCTATAGACATAGACTGGGGGATGGAAGAACTATTGTTTGTGCAGGGGGTTGTAACTGTCACTGTGAGCTTGAGGGTGGGGGAGGTGATGGGAAAGAAGGGAAGCAGATACATACGCCCCCTGCCTCTTTCAGCATTTGGCCTTCTGTAAGGGCAGTTTGGTAACTGAAAGTACTTTGGTGCTCTGCTTGGACTAAGAAGGGTGCCTGGAATGTGAGCAGTGAGCAGGAAGCTGGGGAAATGGTGCCTTTGCGTTAGTGAAGAGGTTTGTCTCTGCAAAGACAGAGCATGTCTTTACAATGCGATTGCAATTACAAAGGTAATGACATTCTACATGAATTGAATTCTCCTATTTATCTTTAAAAAGACAGCAGAATATAGACATTCTATTAGCACTCCCTAAGGTAAGAGGTCCGCAGTCTTCTAAGCTTGTTGTGTGCATCTTTTCGGATGCCACGGCAATGTTAATCATTTTACCTGAGTAATTCTTCCATTTCTCATTACCTGGGGGATTGTTAATGGCCGAGACTACTTCTCAGACTCTTTGCTCCCGCTCAATCAAGCCGTGGAGGCGCCAGTTTACTTTTATTGATCAGCGGGTTCCTGACAGCCTTCGCCACAAGGAAGCAGCATCATCCTTTTTTAACTTAAAGGGGAACAGATCGCCTTAAAGTTTACAGCTAAAAGCTTCTAAGCATAGCATGCAAACATTTTAGCATGCTGCTAATTGTTCTGTTTAAATAGTCCCCGCAATATTTTAGAAAGCTGCCAAACACGGAACTCACATCCCGTGATCAGATAGCAAACCCATTTCGAATGCCTTTTTAGACCTTTTTAATTAGACCAAGCTGCACTTCATTCCCACTGGCTGACATCAAAGGTAAATAACTATGATAAATCAAATGGAACCCTTCCTTTAGCAGCCCACGAGGTGCACCCGCGCTGCCTGCCATGTTGTCATTCTCTTCTACTACTTGCCCATTTCTCTAAGGGTGTCTGCAGAAAACCTGGCGGGCCGCAGGACTCCCTGAAGCCACCCTCTCTGCCTTCAACCCGCAGCTCCAAATGATCAAAATGAAATGGTTCTCACTGCAGATGCCTCGATCTTCTCCCTGATGTTCCGAGCTAAATTGCATTCTAATGTGAAACCTCCCCCCCCCCCCCAACACACACACAAGCCTAGCGGATCAGGTGCTTTCCCCTTGGCCCGGGCTACACTTTCAGAGAGTCCTGTCTCAACCTCACTAACAAAAATAATTTCTTTATGTGGGTGGAAGCTGTCTTTCCCCTCTCATTGCTGAGGTAAAGGCTGCTAAACTAGCTCCTTTTGGATGATATATTCTTTTAAGCAGCTGGGCTGCTCTCTGCAAGAAGATGGCAGTTTTGGAAAAAAGCATTGTGTGTCCAAATGTGTTTTTCCTTTTAGTGTTTAATATGCCTTAAAGGTCAAAACCGAGTCTCATTTTGAGCCCACAGGTTCGGGTCAAAGTCGCTGAGCTAATTATGAGTTTGTTCACCCGAGACTCCCAAATAACAGAGACTACTAACTCAGAAGGGAGGTTAGCTCTTCCAAGAATTGTGAATTCAGAAGCTGTTTCCCGTCCTCAATCTGTAATTTTAAAAAGAAAAAAAAAAGGAAAAAAATTGTTCATCCAGGGCCCTTTTGATTTCTTTCTACTCGCTATCTTAATTAAGAGTCTTAGATTTGGGCGGAAAGGAATCCCCCTCTGTCTCTAGGGTGCCTTTGGTCCAGAAGGCAGGCTAAGCTTGATGTCAGCCCTAGCCAAGCCAGTCTCGCTCTTCTCAGCATTGGCATACGCCGCAGCTGCCACCGCCGCCCATGGGGAACCAGCAGCCTCGGGAGGGACCAGGCCCCTGGGGGCGGGGGGGGGGGAAGCTGAGTGCCCACCACACGAGCTCCAGGCTCACAGCTGCCAGGGACCTAAGCTGATGGCGCGCCCCCTCCACAGCCTCTGTCCGATCCCGGCTCTCCTGGCGCGGTGCGGCGTGGAGGCGTCCGCTCCGCTTGCTTTTCTCAGACGTAGTTTATTTATAGGGAGCTAAATTATCCAACAGGGTTGGGTGAGGGGCGAGAATATGTCCCCAGAACCCTTGGGGGCTCAGTCCTAGAGCCACTGATCTTATTTGTTTAACTAGAGACCTAAATCAGCCGGAACAGAGAGAGAGAGAGAGAGAGAGAGAGAGAGAGAGAGAGAGAGAGAGAGAGAGGGAGAGAGAGAGAGAGAGAGAGAGAGAGAGAGAGAGAGAGAAGGGGTGTTTCGGAGAGTGCAGTATCTTCTCAGTGAGGAGGGGCAGGGATAATGGTTTGGGTGGATGGCGGCCTTGCTCTTGGCAAAAGTGAAGACACTCTGGCCAAGAGCTTGATGAATGACCACCACGGGGGCCCTTGCTCCTCTTTCTTCCACTACTCGAGAATGAGAGAAAACAGAAACAGAAATGCAGAACCCTGAGACAAAGGAGAGAGAAAGAGAGACAGAGCAGAGAGAATATTGCATTTAAGATATGAAGATATGCGAGCGAGATAAACAGCAAGAGAATCAAATCCTCATCTTTTTCTGTAACCTATGCCAATAAGAGATGTAAGAGGCGCTCAGTTCCTAGGTGGACTCAGCATCAGTGACAGCACACCTCGAGTCCTGTCCACCCTCCTTTTCTCACTCTGCTTGTCCCGCGCCAGTTAGCCCTCCCCCCACTCCCTCAGGGGCTCTGCAGGCCAGGGTACTCAGTCCGGCCGGTGTGTAAGTTTCCGCTTGGCCCCGCCTCCCCCCCCCCCACTGCCTCGCGCCTTGGTCCCGCCCCAAGACCGGAGCCCGCTGGGCGGCGCGCTGATTGGCTAGTGCCTGGCGTAGCCGGGCTCAGCAGCTCGGGCTCTCTCCAGCTCTCTCCAGACTCCGCGGCCAGTAGTTTGCGGCACCGGGAGGAGGAGGAGCAGCAGCAGTAGCGGCAGCGGCTGGCTCAGAGGGGAGGTGGACGAGCCGGCGCGGACGGCAGCACCAGCTACGGCTCGCCATGCGTGGCTTGCCCGGGGGGCACTGGCATCCACTTCCCTAGCCCCGCGCGGGCCCGTGGTGCGGTGTCCTCCGCGGCATTCCAGCTGAGTCGATTCATCTGAGATCCGAATCCTCCCACCCCAAACCCATTTCTTCCTGCTCTCTCATACTCCACACTCACACTTCCCATCCACACGCACTTTCTTCCTCCCTTTCGCACATCCACGCACAGCCCAACATAGACAGTCCGACAGACCTCCCTAGCGCGCGAGCGCCGGGGAGGGAAGAAGCCCCAGGCAAGGCGGACAGCGTTTCTCCTGGAAAATGGGATCCAGACGCTCCCGCAAGTAAACTTTGGAGACGACGAAAACCGTCGACCCTGGCAGCTGCCTAGGCGGACCCTAGAGATGTGCTACTGAACTAAGGAGGGCTTCCTTCAGCGGCGGCGGCGGCGGCGGCGGCTGCTGCGGCGGCGGCGGCGGCAGCAGCGGCGCGGCGGTTGCGGTCCTTGGAGCAACACCCCAGCCCAAACCTAGGAAGGCGAAGAAGCCCGGGTGCCCGCGTTTGCAGCCCCGCCTCTCCTGGCCGGTACTGTACTAGCTTCCCTTCTTCACCTTCCCCTTCCCTTCCCGGTCCCCCCGCCCCCGGAAATTGGAAAGAGCAGGACTTTGATTTTCTTGGACAAATTGCCATCTTCCCGTTTTCATAAACTTGAGGCGGAGGCCTGGGCTGCGTTGGTAACTTTGATTTCCGAGATAAAAACGCCCGCAGCCCTTTCAGCCGCTCTGTGGGAGGAACCCGCGCCCACCTCGGATCCTGGGCAGACGCGCCCCCCACGCCCTCGGACGCCAGCCTCAGCGCCAGGGAGAGCGCTCTCACATCTCTCCCCTCCCCCTTCCTTTGCCTGCCCCGGGACAGCCCTCCACCTCCGCCACATCCCAGGGTACCCACGGATCTTGCCAGCAACTCAGACTTCTGCCTGCGACCCCCCCTTCTCCCCAACAGGCCTCGAAGAGGCCAGAGTGGCCCCCCCGGAGCCCGGAGGGTGCGTACCGGGCGGGAGCTCCCTCCGCAGTGAGCTGGGCGCGCTGGGGGGGGAGGTCCTTGCGCATGCCAGGTGCACGGACGACGTGCTCGCCTGCCCCAGTGCCGGTGCGCTGCGGCGGGTCGGGCAGCTCCTGAAAGGCTGAGTCCCCCCAGTCTTCCCCGTCCGCGCCCCAAGTGCGGTCCCGACTCTACCGCGTGCGGTCGTCTGGGGCGTGCGAGCGCCGCTCCACCCGCAGCCCTGCGCCGCTGCGGCCAGTCGCGCCTGGCTAACTTTGAAGGGGGAAAACTGAGTAGCCGGGCTGGAGGGAGGGGGCTCGGGGCCGCGCGGCGCTCCCTCGGCCCCTCGGAGCCCCCGGGCCCCCAGAGAGCCCCCGCCGAGCCTACTGCAACCTCAGCATTGGAGCCGGCACGGGTTCACCCCGCGCGCCGCCGGGCCGCCCTGGGCGGGACTCCTCCCGCGGCCTCCGGGGCCACGGGACGCGCGCAACAGGCGGCCCGAGCCGGCGGGAAGCTGGAGCGCCGGCGGCGTCGGCCTCGGAGGGGTGTGGAGAGGCGAGGCCAGGCAGAGCCCCGCGCAGCTATGGAGTCTCTCCTGCTGCCGGTGCTACTGCTGTTGGCGGTACTGTGGACGCAGGCGGCCGCCCTCATTAACCTGAAGTACTCAGTAGAAGAGGAGCAGCGCGCCGGGACGGTGATCGCTAATGTGGCCAAGGACGCGCGGGAGGCGGGCTTCGCGCTGGACCCCAGACAGGCTTCTGCGTTCCGGGTGGTGTCCAACTCGGCTCCGCACCTGGTGGACATCAACCCCAGCTCAGGCCTGTTGGTCACCAAGCAGAAAATCGACCGAGACCTGCTGTGTCGCCAGAGCCCCAAGTGCATCATCTCCTTAGAGGTCATGTCCAGCTCAATGGAGATCTGTGTGATTAAGGTGGAGATCAAGGACTTGAACGACAATGCTCCCAGTTTCCCGGCCGCACAGATTGAGCTAGAGATCTCTGAGGCAGCTAGCCCTGGCACGCGTATCCCACTGGACAGCGCTTATGATCCGGACTCCGGCAGCTTTGGTGTGCAGACCTACGAGCTTACGCCCAACGAGCTGTTTGGCCTGGAGATAAAGACGCGGGGTGACGGTTCGCGCTTTGCTGAACTCGTGGTGGAGAAGAGCCTGGACCGTGAGACACAGTCACACTACAGCTTTCGAATTACGGCGCTCGATGGAGGTGACCCACCACACTTGGGCACAGTTGGCCTCAGCATCAAGGTGACCGATTCCAATGACAACAACCCGGTGTTTGGCGAGTCCACCTACTCAGTGAGCGTGCCTGAGAACTCACCTCCTAATACACCGGTCATCCGCCTCAATGCCAGCGATCCAGATGAGGGCACCAATGGCCAGGTAGTCTACTCCTTCTACGGCTATGTCAATGACCGCACACGAGAACTCTTTCAAATTGACCCACACAGCGGCCTGGTCACTGTCACCGGTGCGCTAGACTATGAAGAGGGCCACGTGTATGAACTGGATGTGCAAGCCAAGGACCTGGGGCCCAACTCTATCCCTGCACACTGCAAAGTTACGGTCAGCGTGCTGGACACTAATGACAACCCGCCAATTATCAACCTACTGTCGGTCAATAGCGAGCTTGTGGAGGTGAGCGAGAGCGCCCCCCCAGGCTACGTGATTGCTCTGGTTCGGGTGTCTGATCGCGACTCTGGTCTCAATGGACGTGTGCAGTGCCGCTTGCTGGGCAATGTCCCCTTTCGGCTGCAGGAGTATGAGAGCTTCTCCACTATCCTTGTTGATGGACGGCTGGATCGTGAGCAGCACGACCAGTACAATCTTACGATTCAGGCTCGAGACAGCGGTGTGCCTATGCTGCAGAGTGCCAAGTCCTTTACTGTGCGCATCACTGATGAGAATGACAACCACCCACACTTCTCCAAGCCTTACTACCAAGTCATTGTGCAGGAGAACAACACTCCTGGGGCCTACCTGCTCTCCGTGTCTGCCCGTGACCCTGACTTGGGTCTCAATGGCAGTGTCTCCTACCAAATTGTGCCATCACAGGTGCGAGACATGCCTGTCTTCACCTATGTCTCCATTAATCCCAACTCTGGTGATATCTATGCGCTACGATCCTTCAACCATGAACAGACCAAGGCATTCGAATTCAAGGTGCTGGCCAAGGATGGCGGCTTGCCCTCCCTGCAAAGCAACGCCACAGTGAGGGTCATCATCCTCGACGTCAACGACAATACCCCGGTCATCACCGCCCCACCCCTGATCAATGGCACTGCTGAGGTCTATATTCCTCGAAACTCCGGCATAGGCTACTTGGTGACTGTAGTTAAGGCAGATGATTATGATGAGGGCGAGAATGGCCGAGTCACCTATGATATGACAGAAGGTGACCGCGGTTTCTTCGAAATAGACCAGGTCAACGGAGAAGTCAGAACCACTCGCACCTTTAATGAGAACTCCAAGGCTTCCTATGAACTTATAGTGGTGGCCCATGATCATGGCAAGACATCTCTTTCTGCCTCTGCCCTTGTCTTAATCTACCTGTCCCCAGCTCTTGATGCCCAAGAGTCGATGGGCTCTGTGAACTTATCCCTGATTTTCATTATTGCTCTGGGTTCCATTGCTGGCATCCTCTTTGTCACTATGATCTTCGTGGCAATCAAGTGCAAGCGTGACAACAAAGAGATCCGGACCTACAACTGCAGGTAGAGCCAACTTTTCTTTCTTCTGTGTTTTGAATGGGTAAGGTGTGTGTATTTGTGTCTGTGTAAAGCCCTCAGTGTTTTTGTTTCCTACTTAAATGCATGCAGCATACTCACAGTGCTTCTTTGTGGAGGGTGAAAAGTTTGTGACAGTCCAAGTTGATCAATTCTTTTGATCTGACAATTTGCTGGAAGACAATCATTTACTGTTTGAATGGATTCTGTCACGTAATGATGATGAGCAGAAAAGCAATTATCATTTTAAAATTTGCACAGCTGTCTCCAATGAAGTTAAGGTAGAAAAAAATGAGAGAGGGGGAGGGAGGGAGAATCAGGGAGTGAGAGTGGAGGGAGGGAGGGAAGATAAGGGTGGGAGAACTGAAGACAGACAGATTTTCATATATTTAGCAAAACTTTTACATATCTTGATTTGAGGGCTTGATTTCTTGGAGCAGTGTTTTGCAGAGAAGAGCTGAAACGAGATGGAGTACTGACAGCTGTCTTGTCCTGCTGTAGGGTTACACTCAGAGCTGGGGAGTGAGCATTTGTCATTGGAAACAGAGTAGGAAGAAAAGAGAAGGCAGTGTGTGTGGAAGCAGGTCATTAGTGGTTTTTAGTGTATTCTTGGCTTGTTTTGTATCTAGTCCCTAGACATCTGGCTATACAAAGTGAAATTCTGTCAGGCATCTGTATGTTTTCAAATATCTGCTTGGTTGGTGTGTGAAGACCAAACATCCCAATGAGAGACAAGACTTTGCATCCAGATGTTTCAGTAAAAATAGCAAGCTTCTGGTGTTGGCTTTGCTTTCCTCTAATGTGGGACTGTGTTGTGGCATTAAGATCTGGTCCCTACCAGTGGATGTCACTATGGGCTATTGTGTTATAGTTTCTCTGAAGTGTGTGTAGGATGTGCGTGGGGGTGGGGGAGCAAGAGGAAAAAGAAGAGAGGAGAGAATGTAGAAACTTGAATGGCATGTAATGTAATCTTTTTAAAGTCTCGATTAACACATTAGAGGTACTTGCTGAAGACTTCCTTGCTATTTGATAGAGGAAATAAGTCTAAGAATTTCTAGAATCCTATTTAGGATAATGCATAAAATTTTTTTCCAGCAGTGTCTCATCGAAACAGTTGAAAAAAGTTTATTTTATTTTATTTTATTTTATTTTTACTTTGCTGAAAATGAATGATGCTATTTCCAGCCAAGGTGTGTGTGTGCTTGTGTGTGCTTTCAACACACCTACACATCCACTGTATCTTGTGCCATCTGTGCTTGCATGTTAATCAGTCAAAATATGTTCCTGTAGGTCCGATTTGTATCTGACACCATCTGAAATACACACTTCTGTGAATCAGAGCTCCCTGAATATGTAACAGCCATGCAATTATTGTTTCCCTTTTACTATTCTCTGCATTACACAAGTTAGTAGACAAATGCTAACCACACATGAATATCAATCAGGTGCCATAAAAGAGCAGCTGCGATGCCTCATAAATGCTTTAATCCTGTTACTAGTGAAATGGCCGTGACTTTTCTTCCCTTCAGTACCAAGTCACTTCAGATGGGAGAAATGGAAATTAATATTGCTCTTACCTTTGAAACATATGACTGCCAGTGGCAATTTTTATAGGAGAAAAATGCAGGGTCAATAAAATTTTATTTATATGGGGATAATGATAGAGGGGGCTCTTTTAAAGCCATTTTCTCAGTATAAAGTAAATGCATAAGACCCTTCCCATGATGAAAAAGAAATCAGCTTGGAATAAAGATATTGAAGGCTTTGCCACTTCTTGGTGATATGTGACTAGAAGTAAGAGCTCTTCCTGAGAGCTTGCCAGGGAGATCATTATACAAGGAAGAGAGCCTTTGAATTGGGGGGGGGGGGAAGGTGCAAATCTTAGTGCTCTCCAACTTCACCCAAATGTGTATTTTGTAAAGCACTCTTCCCTATGATGGCTTGCGATTAAGGAAGTACAGTTTAATTAAATAATTGGTCAATACAAAATGGGCTGTACAATGAATGCCTCAGCTGAATAACTGGATGGGGCATTGCCAAACTTACCCATCGTGGGTAAACAAAATGATTAGAACTTCCCATTGATTCAGTAAACAGATTAGAAAAGAAATGTAACCTTAGTCCTGAGGTTTGGGGGGGATTTTATCTGTTCCTCGGCCTCTGCATCATCAATTTGCTATCATTTCAAGTCAGATTGGGCAGAGAGCAAAAAGATGAGGTGAAATAAATTGCCTAGCTCTAGGTAGATCCCAGGGACAGAGCAATAATTTGCTTTGGTAGATATGGGTAGGTATGCAAACCCCTCATCTGCTCAGACTTCTTAGAATCCTAAAATTCAAGAGCCAGTCCTCCTATATGATTAGGCAGGGTTTTTTAGTTTTTGCTTCTGCAGGACCTCTTCCTGAAATGTATTCATTTATGAGACTTGTGAGATGATCTGCAGTTGCTGCTTGAATTGGGCTCCCCTTTTTGTATTCTGACAATTAGCTTTGTCGAGTGAGAATACAGACACACTCTTTCCTTTGTAAAGTTCAACCTGTATTATTTATTAACTTTATTGTTTTGCTGACTATTGCTCAGAGATTGAATTCTTAAACAATTAGCTGAAACCATTATGTGCAATGTAATACATGACATTGAGAATCTGGCTACATTTTAATGTATTTCTTTTGACAAGTCTCTTATGCTTGGTGTCTTTGGTGCACGTTCCTGGGTCTGTGTCAGTGTTAATTAAATTGAGCTTTTTATGTTCCAGTTGCAGCACAGCTGCTTGTAGGTACACCTGAATGGAGAAGGATGCTGAATGCACTAACCTTTAAATTCCTTTGCAGTAATTGTTTAACCATCACTTGTCTCCTCGGCTGTTTTATAAAAGGACAAAACAGCAAGTGTCTGCATTGCATCTCGGTTTCTCCCATTAGCGAGGAGCAAGACAAAAAGGCAGAGGAGAAAGTGAGCCTAAGGGGAAAGAGGTAAAAAGGCATTTCCCCTCATTCAAATGGGTTTGGCTATCAGATTTCTCTAGGAGAGGAGGGGGAAGGGTGGAAAGTAGAAGGGAACTGGGATAGAGCAGAGGGGGGAGGGTGTGGATGAGCAGAACTAGGAGCTGTTGTTGTCGGACAGGGTCTGAATCTCTACCCTAGTCTAAAAGAGATCAGTTTAATCACAGAGGAAGCTGAACCATGGTGTTTGGCACATTGCAAATTCCTGGAGGCAATGGCAAGGGCTTTTCTTATTTCCCTCTATCTCCTTTCTGTTAAATTGGCACTTACTTTTTACTTCACCCAGTACTTCCTTTGGGTTCCAGGGAAGCTTCGGATTTGAGCATTTTCATGCTCTCTCCCATAGGCTCAACTTTCCCCATCCCCCACCCCTGCTCACTGGCCACCCACAATGAAAAATTCCAAATCTAAAATATGAAAATTTCTTTGGGAGGGGTTGATGGGAGGTTAGTATGTGTAATATGAAAACTTCATGGCCCTCAGCTTGTTTTCGCATGCAAAAAAGCACAGGGAGAAACCCGATGATGTAATGCGCCAGAATAAGGAGCTGGAGCAGAGATGGGGTGCAAACCTCTGGGGTGCTAAATGTTTATTAATCAGTATATGGTCTGGGAAGGTGTTATCCATTCGTGCTGCCTTTTCTGTCACATAGAATCGCTGAGTACTCCTATGGGCATCAAAAGAAATCAAGTAAGAAGAAAAAAATTAGTAAGAATGACATCCGCCTTGTACCTCGGGATGTGGAGGAGACAGACAAGATGAATGTTGTCAGTTGCTCCTCCCTTACTTCGTCCCTCAACTATTTCGACTACCACCAGCAGACACTGCCCCTGGGCTGCCGACGCTCTGAGAGCACTTTCCTGAATGTGGAGAACCAGAATACCCGCAATACCACTGCCAATCATATCTACCACCACTCCTTCAACAGCCAGGGCCCCCAGCAGCCAGATCTGATCATCAATGGTGTGCCCCTGCCCGAGGTGAGTGCAGCTAATTGCTTCTAGGAGGTCTTCCCAGATTTCCTTCTGGGGCTGCTTGCTATACCATGGGCCATTCTGGAGGCACATCCTTTGTCTAAGCCCATTTCCATACTCAGTATTTGCTAATAGCACTTTTTGGGACAAAGAGTGATTCGACATATAGGACTTTTGTGTAAGGGGTGGTGTTGGGAGTCTGAACTCAAATGATCTGAGCCTTGACGTGTCTTCATAATGGCCCAACATAGTAAAAGATTGCCTCACCTGTTGCAGATATGCATGCTCAAAAGCCAGTGATATCAGCTTGGAGACTAAAGCAGTATAGGGTCTCCAGGCAGTGTTCAAAATGAGTGAAGCCCTGTAATTCTTCAAGTCCAGTTTCCTCCCGTGGTTCAGAGTCCTAAATCCATTCCCCTCTTTACTTTTTGTCTCCTCATACTACTGTTTCTACCATCTTGCTGACAGTATGGCTAACAGGACACAAGCAATAAAATTTAAAAGTCACACTGCTAGTTCTTAGCAGTTCTGGTAATAGTGTTTGACAGTTGAGGAAGTTGAAACTGTCATTGATAAGAATATTGTACAAAGTAGCCATGCATTTGAATTAACTGATGCCATTCAGCTTGAATGTTTTCATATACGCATTTTTAAAAACACAATATGGTCAAATGTTTGTTGGCTATTGAAATGTTTTGGGAGAGTAGGGTGATATGCCAGTGATGGTGATGGGGGTAGAAGGCTATAAACAAGTTAAGTTGGTTTCATTTCCTGTGAATTGCTTAAGTTCCTCTTCGGTTGGAAATTAGATACACTTGGAGACATGCTTCTCTTGCTGGTCACTGTGAAAGCTATTCTGTAGATTTCAAGTGCACTTCAACAATTTTTCAGGGTACCTTTACAAGCATAATCTCATTAGAAACTCACAATCAGATAGCTTGATAGATTTCTCTTTGGTGGAAGATGAAACAAAGGTTCAGAGATGCTGAGGAACTTGCTCAGACTCAGAGAGTGGATCACACAGAAAGAGGAGATTACCTTGCTCTGTACTTCTTAAGTGTTTGAGTGGTATTTTCTGCCTTTAGAAATGATTCAGACTGACATACCTAGGCAATCATGTGAACATAAAATGGACTTATAGTGTTTATATCAGTTTGGTAGGGCAAAGGGTGCTTAGTACCATTTACATTGTATCTTTGTGTCTCCTAGTTCCTGGAAAATAATTCTTACCAGAATTAATAGCATGGAAAAGCAGTATTTTAATGAGTAACTCATATTATTCTGCTGTCAACAAAAGCACCAGCATTTTAAGTACATGACTCTATAAGCAAAGTGTTATTGAAAGTCTAGTATTATGTCAGGTAAACTGAGTTCTAAGTATTAATAACCGTTAATAGTGCTAGGGCCTCAACCATAGACTGGAGAGATACTGTGGACCACCAATATGTTGTTCAGCAATGGACCTGGAGAGGTAAAGGTTTGTAGTGGAATCCAATAGACCATGATTTTGAATCCAGGAATCACTTTTTACTATGGAACCTCTCTGAGTATCTGTTTCCTCATCCAAAAAAGAGGGCACATCTATTATGGAAAGTTTTTCCAAGAAAAAATAAAACATTATGAATTGTAAAGAGTGTATGTGATTCATGGGTGCCCTAAAAAAGGTAGTTTTTTTTTTACTTGAAAATTGGAGAATCATTGTTGGAAATGGACTATTCACTTGAGTATGTCTCTCCAGATTCTTATAACCAAATAGGAATTCAGGCTGGTTCTGTGTAGACAATACCGACAAGAATGTGTAAGCAGACTATTAATTCATAGTAATCATTGAACAATGAAGATGAAACACACTAATGTTGTGTATTCCATTGTTGGTTTGTTATTGCTCAGAGCCAGGGGTAGTAAGATTGGCAAAAGTATTGAATCTTGAAGTTTTATAATCAATTCAAGTGCCCGAGAAAAGGGAGCCAGCCATGTTGCCTATTGAATATGTGGAAGAAGCAGGAGATAGAAACTGTGATTTCTTGTTTCACCTAATAACTTGGCATCCTCTCTGACTGTCTCCTAAGGTCTGGATAAAACAAAGCATTTCAGAAAGCTAAATTCTCAGTTCTGATGCTTTCCCTGACTCTTAAAGCCAGATACTCTCTTTTACCAACAAAATTGTACAGATCTGGCATGTAGGGTTAAGCTGTGAGGTTTCATGTGTATTTCCAGTACGTGGTTCTGAAGAGTTCTTAGCCAAGTATCCACAAAGATATTTAACCTGTATCCATCATGAAGTTTTGAATAAGGAAAACGACATTTCTCCTTTTCTTTCATATTAGAAGCCCCTGACTGGATAGAATGCTGAGGTCTGGTATGACCTATGGAAGAACATTAATTTAACTGATATTTGTTAAGTGTGTGTTCCTGGTAAGGTGCTGCTCTAGGGTCTATAGTTCCAGAGACAAAGAAAATAAAAAAACATACAATGAATGCACATTATAATGAGGCCAGCATGTAAACATGTAGTTTGTAATATGGGTTGTTAAATGTTACTGTATTGTGCAGTGGGATTCCTAGAATAATAGTGTTCAGATGTGTTTCCCACATCTATACCTCCCTCACTAATTAACTAATCTATCCAAGAAAAAATTCACTTATGAAGCAATTGTAGTACTGAATAATAAGTGCTATCATGTAGTAAGTAGATGAGTCTATGGAAATTTCTCTTGTCATATTATGACATTAAAATTATCCTTTATATTATTTCATGAAACCATTTTTTATTTGTTCATTAACTCAACCCAGTGGTATTTATTGCATGGTTAGGATATGCCAAATACTGTAGTGATGCGAAGAACTTTACATCAGAGAGCTTAAGAGAAACAGACAAAACACAGTTTCAATTCTGGATGACATCCCTTTCCTAAGTGCATGTGACATTCTTACTCTTCAGATTGGGACCGAAGGTCACTACATACTAGAGTCTTCTGCTGTGTTAGCTTTTATGACATACCCTCCCTTTATTATCTGTAAGGTGGGTGATAAGACTTATTTAAATAGTAATTAGACAAGTAAGTAAACTCAGAGCTACTGTGCAGCCCCTTGCTGCTTCCACTCTATTGCACAATGGATCACCATTGCATTAAACCAAAACCACTAAGTGGTTTCCCTTCCTTTCTTCCTTCTTTCCTCCCTTCCTCCCTCCCTCCCTCCCTCCCTCCCTCCCTTCCTTCCTTCCTTCCTTCCTTCCTTTCTTCTTTCTTTTCCAATGCCCAATGCACCCAGCTATGTAGCAGGTAGCTTGGAGATTCCAAGTAAGTGAAACTTCTGCCCTCAGAATGTTCAGTCTAGCTAGGGGCCAAGATCACTCAAAGGATTCAGTTGCCAAGCAGGCAACCCAAAGATAGCTTTTGATCACCTGTTACTTTGTCTACTACTTAGTACTTCCTCCAAGGCAACCCTGATATCGTTTTATGTAAATTTGCTGCTGAGCTATCTAGGCTTGGCGCTGAATGGAAGGTGGTTTTTGTTTGGGTGGTGGGGCTCAAACCCAGAGCCCTGTTCATGCTAGACAAGTGTTCTACCACTAATTATCCTTCGCCCTGAGGATGATTTCTTAATTTATAAACCTAGTTATCTTTGAACATTGTCAGGTCTAAGAATATGGGGACATGACTTGGAATGTGGTTAGGTAGGTTAGGTAGAGGGAGTGGAAGCACTGGTTTAGAGAATTGGAACTTAAGCTTCTTGAACTGCAGAGATAGCCTCCTGTAGGACTGGATATGAATATTTCCCTTTCTTCTACTTGGGATACAAGTTACAGTAATTTTATGGTTGTATACAAATATGAGGAGGCAAAGTGGAAGGTGTCTTTGCTGTTTGCAGACGGCTTTTTCAGAATTAGTGATGCCATGTGCCTTTTAAATATTTTAACTTGCAAGGTCAGATTCACATTACTTGGCACCCTGGCTTATTTAGTTTATAGGCTCTATGTGTGAATGAGGCGTGTGTGTGTGTGTTTGTGTGTGTGTGTGTGTGTGTGTGTGTGTGTGTGTGTGTGTAGTGAAGACAGAAGAAAACAGGAGGTAGAACAAGGAGAAGAAAGAGATTAGGTTTGTTAGTTTGCTGATATTTTTCTGAAAATATCTGAATTTGTTCTGAGAATCATTTAGCGTGGCATGTTTTTCTTTTCTTCTGATATTATGTGAATTGAAGCATGAATGCTTCAATGGTGCTTCTGGGTTCTAGAAAAAGTTTTTCATTTGTACATAAGCATATTTATATTGTCCTTTTGGTGAGCAGGGGTTCTGGTCATTAGAGGTAACAAATAGAATTCATGCTTTTCCTATAAAGAATGGATATTTGGATAGAGTCTGTCTCTTTTTACTTTTAAGATGGGTGAGTTGGTCCAAATACATTAACTTTTTTTCAAATTTTAGTTTCCAATGTGGAATGCTTTGGAGCTGATAATTCTGCATCAGTGGTATTAAACAGGAACGTCCAGAACTTCCACATAGGTTCAGAACAGGAATCATAGGATTTCTGTTTGGGCTCACCCTCAGTCTTGAATTTTCTCTTTGTGTTTTCTGTTGAAACCATTTGCTGGCAAACTGCAGCATCTTTTGTGTGAAACATCCTAAAGTGTATATGTGTGTGTGTGTGTGTGTGTTCACGCTTTACTCCAGTTGTTTGTGCAATAGCTTTATAAGTAGTAATGTAGCAGAGGAAGAATCTGCAGAAGGAGGATATGTGTGATAGGCTGGAAAGAATCCTTCCAGTTATCCTACAAAATGTCTGAATGCACGGACATGTTACAGCAAGTACTGAAAATGAACCATTAGTTAGGCCTTGAAGAAAAATTTGAAAATGAAAGAAATAGCTCAGCATGCTTTGTTCCTTAAAACAAAGAAGTTAGGGATTTGCAATGACTTGAGAAAAATTTGGGGCTATGGATAGCCACAAGCCAAGCCACATAGACAGCAGATCCGGAAAGTGACAGAAAGCTAGTAACTATGATGAAGCTTTTGGATAGTATAGATAGCATACAGCATCACTTACAGTTAAAACAAGCCAACAAACCCATCCTTCAGCGAGCTTAGTGTTTAAAAAATCGTTCCCTTGTTATGGGATCTTGGACTTACTGAAGTTCCATCTATAAATGTCAAAAGAAATCTTGAGGCTGCAGGATAAAGTGGAAAACAATGCATACCCGCACTACCTTTGGCTTTCTTTAAACCTCAAGGCCTCTCCTTCTACCAGCGGATATTTCTTGGGCCACCCATCACCTGCTGTGTGTTTACTGGCCCTTTTCACATCTAGCCGAGGCAGTGCATTTCCCAGCGGGCATCAGCTAGCAAGATGTGTTCCAGAATAAACTGTCTCCACGCAACTGCTACAGAACTGACTTAGTTTACATTAGTATTTGCTAATTTATTATTATCATTCCTTATTAGCAATTAGCTGGTTACCTGAGAGATCATCTCTCTCCCTGTACACCTTCCCTGAAGTTGAGCTTAGCCAGAGTGCTTGCTAATGATCCTGAGATTTTTCTCCCCGGGGCTTTGGAGGCAGGACATTTTCCAGAGTAAGCTCTGGGGCTTTGGAATTCCTCTTATCACAGGTCCATTGTGGTCCAACCAGATTTTCTTCTGTTAGTCAGACTCAGTAGGTGAAAGGGCAGTCTCATTTCCTCTCTAAACTCGCCCTGATGTACTGTTAAGTCCGTATACTGTGTCCAGATGTTGGAATTTGGTGTGTAGGAGACAGCTTACCAGGAGTTAGAGGAATAAAAAAGGATGGAGTTACCTCCTGGCAAATCTAGATAGAGTCTTTCATTTATGGCACTGCAGTAGATCTGGGGTATCTGCTTGGACTTTCAGATGTTGACCCCTCTGCTTATATATCTTAGCTTCTGTGGCTTTACAGGAGGCCAAGCCTGGTTGGATAGTGTCTCAGATGTGGATAAATAAAGGTGTCTGTACAAGAGTTCTGTGTCTGAGAGGTGGGAGGCTAGTGTGAGGCAGCTATTTCCCCCCACTGAGAGGAGGCTGGATATCTTGATGTGTGACTGGCTGGCCTTTAATGTGTGCTTCATTTACTTCAAACAATTGAGAGGTTTGAAGTGAAAGTCCAAGTGGGTCAGTTGTTTGCAGAGGGAAAAGCTCTTAAGTTTAATTTCCTGTTGAGTATGAGGAGTGATTTTTGTGTGGGCTGCTTAGTGGGGTCACTAACTTCTAATCTGCTAATGCCTCGATGTGTCCTCCAGAGGAATGATGAACAACAGTCTTGTCATTGGTGAGATGGGCTTGTTAGCTCCATGAGCTTGGGTTCCCATGAAGAAGCCATTTTTGGCTCTTGTTTAGTGTTTTGCTTAAAATATTGGGTGCGACCACAAAGCTCCATAGAATTCCCGGAATAGTTGTCAGAAGGCACTCTATGGTCATGAAAATGCAGTTACAGAAATGGCGAATGTCCTGGGTTTGGTGGGGCAGCTGGGTCATCACAGATCCTGGCATCCTGAGGCCCAAGAGTATCAAGTTCAAGCCCTGCTTGGCCTAGACAGTGAATTCAAGACCACCCCAAGCAACTCATCTCTAAACAAATGTAAAACAAGGGAGCCGCGAATATATTCCCTGCCTTCAGTGCCTACCGCCTCCCCCTAAAAAGCATATGACTTGCCCAGGCACGTACATTCGTGTCCAAACTAGACCCCAGGTACTTTTGACAGTAGTTTTTCAGCTTTCAAGTGCATTCTTTCTCAGAACCGAAAGCCAACAGTCCTCTCAGGGAGGATCCAGAGATAAACCTTTGTTGGTGGGTGTGTTCCTGAAAAGCTGACAGTCAATGAGTATTTGTTTTGCAAATTAGACCCTTTGTTATCTAACCATGGAGGCCTTCTGTATTTAAAGAGGCCTACGGTGGAGTCCTTAAGGAAAGGGTCCTAATATATTATGAACAATCAACTCTTAACCAATTTCCTTTGTAAGTCTGGAGTTTTGCATATTTTGTTTGCTTAAAGCTGGGCTTCTTACCTTGGCAAGATTTACATAACTGTTGAAAGATGGGCCAAATTCCTCATTCCCTTGGAACCTAACTGGCCCTTGAATCCTCACGGGTTAATTCCTGGTTGGATTTCACTTAATTAAAAATGCAATTTGTAATAGTTAAAACATACAGACTCCAGACCAGACAGATACATGTCATGTAGATTTAACAAATGTTAATACTTATTTGCTCCAGATTTTAAAAACTGAAATAAAAGATTATAACTTCCCCAATTCAGTCCTGCCATTCCCCTCCTGTCAATGACACAAACCTGCTAGGAATGTTTTTAGTTCTTCCTATCTTCTCTCTTCCTGAGTTCATTCCTTTTTTTTTTTTTTTTTTTTTTGCTCTAGGCTATAAAAGCTCCTCAGGGTCAATGAGAATTTCCTGACTGGGAAGAGCCTAGAAATTACTTTGAAACATGAAAGGATTCCTTTATAATTTTTCATTTAAATTGAGTGTTTGGGAAGGGAGAGAAGGAATTTTCCGAATAAATGCGACTGACAGGTTGACAAACAGGAGCAGCTACCTTGAGAGCTGTGCACATTTGGGATCTAAACAGACAGAAGTTTGGTGTCAAGCCTATGTGCTCCTTAAGCTCAGCATTAGTAGACTAGCACCAGGGTTTCTTAATGTTGGATGCTTGCTTAAGCATGGTCTTCATGTGTGTAGTCTTCTGATGCTCCATTAAGCCTCTGAGTGCCAGGGTGGCCAGTTTTCAGCTTCTCCCACTGGGCCCCATCTGGTTGTTGTTCTGTGGAAAGCTGCTCTCCTTCAGCATCACCAGTAACTGGCCTTGGCGGCCTTCGCTTCCTAGATTGTTTGCTCCTAAGTCTGATTCCCAGAGCATGAAGGGCATATCTTCTCAGACTGGTTTGTTCTTCTGAACAAAATGGATCCCCTGCATAAGCTGGTAGGGAGAAAAGCTTAATAGAAAAGTTAGATCCTTCTTTAGCGTGTGTGTGTGTGTGTGTGTGTGTGTGTGTGTGTCTGTCTGTCTGTCTGTCTGCGCACACGTGTGGAACAAATATTGCTTCTCTCTGCCTTTTTGATTTTTTTAGTGGACTAGGCTGATCACAGGCACATCATGAATTTTATATCATCAGAACCCTCTTCTTCACTCTCTTAGTTGTCCTCTGCTGTCTGCTTGTGTGAGGAAGTCCATGTTATTGCCCAAATGTGAGGCCAAGGATAGACCTTTCCAGGATGACTTGTAATTTAGAATTCTGAGTCAGAAGCTGTCATATAATCACTGCTGCATGTGAAGCTCAGCTTACGTATATCATATATCATAGAGTGAATATGCTTACTTCTTTGGAAATTATTTCCCGAGGACTGTTTTTCACTGTCTCTTTTGAGCTTGTCTTTGTTTCAAACTTCCTCCTTTTCATTAATTCCCATGGTTTGATTTGAAGAAGTCTGACTGATTGCGACTGCCAACATGTATAGGTAATTTGTTACAAAACGATTTCTGATCGGGGTGCATGAGTATGGAGCCTGCCTGTAGTTAGAGGGATTGGTTAAACCCTTGAGCAATTTCTTAATAACTAAAAGTCTCTGTACTATAACATCAGTATTTGAAATTTGATACCTGCATGCATTTGGCTACATGTAATATTTAATGACTTATTGGAAGACTTAACTCAGCCTCCGTGTTGCCAGTCACAGACAGTGGTGAAGGCACAGGCACACCGTACTCATGTGAGTGGCACTGACTGTGATTTTTGCTGTACTGATCATTTCTTCAATTAGCATTTTTCCATCTTCTCAAGCATAGATTTTCAAGTGATAGAGTATGTTGATGGTCACAGTTGTTCCTAAGAGATTATGAAAGAGAACATGTTGACATCACTATTAAATAATGATATTTTTCCTTGCATAGTGAGATTTTACCTGATTTTTTAAAGTTGCAAAACAGTTTAAAGTAGTTACAGCTTTTTAGAAACAAATATCATTCTATGGAAGAAACACCAATTTTCTTCCTGGTTTGTGAGCTTGCTATTGAGATTTGTGTTCTTAAAACTCTAGGTCACTCTTTTTAATTTCGTCTCTACTGGCAATTCTTTAGAAATGGGAAAAGGGGGTGCACTTCATTGCAGTACTGTGTAGTATGGGGATACTTAAAATGGAAAGAAAATGAAATTGCTTTTACATAAACTATGCCTCGTGTGGTGACTTTCTAGAGAAAAGTTGTTAATATCTGGCATGTTATCAAGGCTGTGACACTGGCATTATTGCATGATGTCTACATCTGACCATCAGGTACTCTCAAGATGAGACCATGGCAAGTGGGGAAAAATCCGGAACTGAAAAGGTTTGTGACTATGCATAGTCTCATTGTTGGGGCACCAGATCAAAATGTATTGGAAACTTGCAACACTTTGCCTTCCTAATTCTCTGAGCCTGGAAAACTTTTTCAGCACATGTTCTTTCTAGTGTGTGACTATTCCCAAAGATGACAATGTAGCATTTTGCAGTCCTGTGATAAAGGAAGAGCCCACTCATAAAACAGGTGAAACAAAATTCAAAATCTCACAAAGAGGAGTTTTACTTTCTTGAAACTTGTCATTAGTAAGGAATTCAGAATCTGAGACATCCACAATTTTGAAGAAACCTAGCAAATAACAAATTATACCAAACCTGAAATAATATATAAAGGGACTGAATCAGTGCATCTCCAGACTTTCGTCCATCTCATCTCTGAAAGAAATAGTATGGACTTTGGACTTTTGCAGCATTGCTTTGAAGGGCTTCATAAAGCTGACTGCATCAAGGTTCAAGTCTCTTGATGCTAATGTCTGCTTTGTTAGTTTTATTGAGGGCAAGGAACACAGCTATGGCTAGTGACACTGTCCTTATGACTCTGTAGCTTTTAAATGAGGGTAGCATATTCCACGTGCAATCAGCAGGGTGTATCAAAACTCAGTAAATTCAAGTATGTCTTTCAGTCCAATGCCAGTTCTTCCATAAAAGCAGTGAGTATCCTCACCTTCTTTCACATCATATGTACTTGTTCTAGGGATAAATTGAAGGTGGGCTTCTCTTGCCTGGTCAACTAGGCCTTTGCAGAGAAGGAGACAAATTCACCTATATAAATTCTATTGATGATTATCACCCTACCTAAAAATTCATAAACTGAAAGTCAGCAAGCTCTCCTTTTAAAGTTAGGTATTGAGAAATCTTGAGAAAGATTTTGTGTATCCTGATAAATTATCTAAACTTTTATACCAACAAAGGCCAGCAGTATGGAAATAAGTAGATTTTTTTTTAAAAAAATTCTATTCTAAGGTCAATCTAACCAAATTATGCAACTTCTAATACCATTGTTTGAAGCTTCCACTTGGAAAGTTTTCTCATTTTAATACCTTGCAGCTGAGATAAACATTTTAGCTACAATTCATGTTTAACAATATGTTTCACCCATTGTCATTCTTTGTGGGATTTGTTGGCGCGATGGGCAGTTCAGCTTGGCTTTGCTCATTTTGTTGTTTGCTATAGATTATCAGCAAAGAGCCAGAATTCAATAAAAATGTATTTTTGTTGTTGTTATTTTTGATTTCAGTCCATAGGAGGAGGCTAACTTAGCCTTGCAGAATCAATATGGGGCACTTGGGGTTTTACTTGAGAGCCAAAAAATGAGGTAGATTTTCTTGCAAACTATATTTGATTCCAGAATTATTAAACATAATACATGTTGGAGGTTGGTAGATTGCATTCAGCAGGATTTGGGGCACTGTTTGCAGTAAGACAATCTCTTTCAGAGACTCAGTGGCTACTTCAGGGATAAGTGAAGTCAGTGGATATCAATTTGGGAAGTGGTGTTCTACTGAAAACCTCTAAAGAATCATTTTCAGGAGTTTTTTAAGAGGCAGGCCAATGTATATCATTCCTTTTGAATAGTGTCAGCTGTTTATTGACCATCTTTTGCTACTGATGAGTTTAGCTCTTTAGTGGTTTAGTGTTCTTACAGGGTATTCACTTGTTCTAGATAAAACCTGGCCCACAATGATTTGCTTCTAGAATTTAGTGAATCGAAGTACTGTTTATTAGTTAGCTCTTTCAAAAAGTATTTTGGCTTGAACACATCCATCCATTCACCAGCCACTAAATATTTGCAATCATCGTTTCCTTGCCATTCTTGTACTTAGCTCTGAGAAATAGAGAAAAAGAATAGGAAATACTTAACCTCATAGCTTAGATGATCAGTGGGGACACAAAAGAGATGTTGCTATATGGTGCTATGTAGTTAGTTGACATTAAGAAAAATATTTTCCATTGTATGACAAAATAAATGTTGCACAGTTTAAAGTTGAAAATGAAAACTTGACAAAATTATTAGAAGTCAAATTCTAATTTTGAAAATGAAAATGAATTTGAAATGGACACAAGGCAAAAACACCTATAGCTCTCACTATATAGAATTTAGTGAAGTCTATTTCTTAGAAATTCATAAGCTAAATTAAAAACACGTTAACTGGGAAAATATTTTAAGTTTATGCAGCAATTAAAGAAAGTATATTTACTCATTTTGTTTTACCACTTTATTGGAGTTATTTGATAAAAGGAAATTGTGTACATTTAAGTCACAAAACTTGGTATTTTTGTATCAATATATACTATGAAATGATTTCCATAATCAATCTAATTAACATACCCACCATCTCATAGAGTTGTTGCTTTTAAGATAGTGAGAACACTTACGTCTTACTTTCATGGCAAATGTGAAGAGTACAATACAGTGTTGTCAACTACAGTGACTCTTGTGCATATCAGACATATAGAATATATTTTTTTATAGTCAAAACTTCATACTGTTTGGGCAGTATCTTTCTATTTTCTCCACTCACAACCTCAAGGACTACCATTCTATTCTGCTTTTATTATTGAAAACTATAATGTATTAATTCATTAATTCTTCAAATATTTGTAGAGTGCACATTACATACGAGTTACTAATCAAAGCACTGGAGCTTATAAAAGTTAGCAAAAGTAATTTATGGTTCCCACTCAGTTTATATTTTTATGAGTAGAGGCAAAATCAGTCAATCAATCAATCAATCAATCAGTATTTAAATGGTGTCATGGAAAAATAAGAAAGCGTACGCCAAACATGTTGTATCAAAAAAAAAAAAAAGAGAGAGAGACTATTTTAAGAAGGTCAGGGAAGGCATCTCAGATAAAGGGAAATTTAAACAATACCCCTATATAAAAAGAAGTTACAAATCAATAAAAAGGTGAACAATAAGATATAAGATATAAGGTGAACACAAGTAGGGGACTCATAGAGAGGCTATAAGACAGCAGTAGATGTGAATATATTTCAATTTTAGCAATTACATAATTGCCATGACATGTGAAAATATTTCAATTATGTTAATCAGATAATAGAAATGGAATGACATTATTAATTTTTAATTGCAAAAATGACACATGCTTATTACATAAAATACCAAGCAATATAAAATATAAGGTAAAGTCTCCATAACCTTATCCTAACCAACTCATCACATCAAGCAGTCACAGACAACAATTTAATAAGCAACATTTCAATTTTTACTTATCAAATTAACAAAGATGTAAAAAAATACTCAGTGGTGTCAAGGGCATGATTACAATGTACTATGACATGCAGTATAATCAATAAAATTTCTGTAGTCTTTCTTTAGGGCAGTTTGGCAATGCACATTAACAGCCCTGTAGTATCCATTTCTACTTTCTATTTTTATTTTAAGGAAATAATTTTAGATTTGCATAGAAATTTATGGCGTTACAAGGTGTTAATCTCACTATAACTTTACAGAACTAAGACATTGGAACTATTTAAGTATATGTGAATGGTTAAATATGTACACATATGTTAGAATAATGTGAAGCCATAAAATAATTTTCTGAGCAATATTTAGTGATAGGGAAAATGCTTGTATTATACATTAACTGGAAAGAAACAGAAAAGAGAACAGCACATATACATTGGCTCCAATTGTTTTAAAGCAGAGAGAGACAGAGAGAAAAGGAATGTTATCAACTATTAAATTTGAATTTACAGATATACATTGTAGAATACCAGATATAAAGTTAGTTTTAATACACACACACTCTCTCTTTCTTCTGATTTTCCAAAATTTCTATATTTAATTAAAAATACATTTGTGGGGAAAAAAGCCAATTACTTAAAAAAAAAACCTGCTAGACTGTACAATGAGTCTTAAGGACCAAAGACATTGTATGCACAGATTATATACGTTATTTTGAGGAGGAACAGAATAAATGTGTTCCTTAATTTTCATTTTCAATCAAATTTTGGCAGTTTTCCTCTTAGATTTCTTCTTTTGGGGTTTCGACCAATTAATAACAGGCATAAAGGGTTACATTTAAAGCTAATGATTTTCTGTAACTTTCACCTTTAAAATGTGAGAAATAGAGTTAGGAAAAATATTTTCCTCCTTCTTTATATCCATCTGTATCTTCTTATAAAAGTAGATTGCTCTGAGCTGCTTTGGACATCTGGTTTAAAAATTTTAGGTTTTATTTTTAGGATGAGAGGCTTTAATACAGTGACTGCTAACTGCAACCTGTATAGACTTTTAATACTGTAGAAACACCATAGGCTTTATATAAGAACCATTTTAGGCAAATAGTTTGTCAGCATTCTTTTTAGCACCAAATGGAAACTTTGTGGGTGTATTCTTTTTAGTATTCTGTATTGTTTGATTTCATGTTCCTGCTACTTAAGTTCTAAGACACACACATTACTTTAACTTGATAGCCCAACGATTTCATAGAAAAAAAGGAGTTAATGAATTGATGGTCATTAAGATGATGAAAATTAAAAATTCAACCATTTTTCAGTAAGGCAGAATGGGTTCAACCCTTTTTAGAAAGGTTAAAATCATTTGATTGCTTCCCTAACTAGCAGTGCAGTTTTGAACACTAGAAATTCAAAACACAGCTTCTTTTTGAACATTGTTCTGTCTTCTCTAATGGGAAGCACTACATCTAAATGTAAAATGTTTACTTCCGTGTAGCTGTATATATTGACATCAAAACTACAGAGATGTTTTGAATAAAAATTATCATGGAACAAAGAAACCACATACAGATGCCACACCCACTACCTCATAGCTAATGTAAGAGAAGCCTTTAAGGCTTCTGATTGTGAATAAAGTGTTTGCCTTTTTTAAAAAAACTGGACAAAACCTGCAGGCTTAAGCTGTAGACTACCCATTGCATAAATGGAGACTAAAGCCTTCATTAGGATTGTATTTCTTTTATGTGCAACCATTTAACTTAATGACTTTAGATTTGAATTGTAAGTTTGTCCTTGTTATGATAAGATGCATTTAATAGAAATGGTTATCTATTGCATTTTTCATGTATGATGGCACAGAAGGGACCATAAATTGAGAAGAACCCCTCCTATTTCTAAGTCTCTTAATGTGAAATTATTCTTCATTGGAAGAAATACTGAGAATGTTTAAAATATGAAGTGTCTTAAAGAAAAGATTAACATTTTTTCCTTTGTGATGAGATGATGAAAGATTTTGGATTAGAAGAGAATTTCCAGGAAATTAAAATATTTAATTTCTTTTAAACCTGAATTCAGAAGAAGTTAATATATTGAAGCAGCAAATAAAATCTGTAATGTTACATACATTCATATCACCACTGAAGTAAATATAAAACTCTAGAAGATGATGACAAAAAATAAGAGATTCTCTTTGTTGCCTTCTGATTCTATTTATACTTGTCATTTACATGTTGCTATCTTTATGATGTATAGGAAGACCCAATTCTAAATTTATTTATGGATCCTGGATAGGTCTAAAGGCCTTGCCATATCATCTAGCCTCCACTCTCCAGGGCTGCTGTTGCCCAAGAGCAGACACGATTACATGTTATATCTGAGAGATATTTGTTCACTAGTGCCTACATAAGGGAGGTGGAGGCATGTAGGAAATTATGGATACACAAAAGCCCCTTGCAACAATGTTCATTTTAATGTGTTGACATCTTTGAAGACACATCTGTTAATATCATGAGGGAATGAATACATTATAGTATCTGGTTTTTACTTGACATTTATTAAGGAATATGTTGCTCTCTGGGGAGAAGTGGGTTGGATCCTCGTGTCTTTTATGATTGTTTTTCTTGGCAACTCAGTAAGAAAACAATTCATGTCAATTGTGCAATAAGATGAAAATTTCAGTAGTAGTGGTAGATATTGTTAAGTTAGTCATAATTCTACTAGTCCAGGGTCTCCACATTGAAATTCCGTTCAATTCCTGAAATAAAACCAATGTTCAGCAAGTGTTTGTTTAATTAATGAGAAAAACTTCAATGGTTTTAATGTTGAGATTGTTTCTTTTTATCTTTATCTTATGGTATGAACTTTTTTGGAGGCTAGATCATATTTATTCACTGAATTTCTATATGAAACATCTGTTTTATTTATTAAGGGATCATTTTATACAAAGTTGTAAAATCTTTTAAATACACACTAGTGATTTTATAAAAATGCAGATTAGAAGAATGAGGAAAGTTACTTTGCTAAGATATCAGAACTGAGTTATTATTCATTATTTCCAAAGTACAAGGCAAAAGTGTGAGTTTTGTAGTGTACACTGCAGGAACTTCTGTGTTTAACTAGAAAATATCTGTAAGTAAATTTTATAGTTGCTAAATTATATTTTTATGTTTCATAGGTAGGGTTGACTTTCACTTAGTCTCTAACATTTAGCCTTGAGGCTATTTAACTTTTTAAACTTTTATATTATATAAATAACACCATGATAAAACTCCTCATACCTAAATTATGATGTGTACTGTAATTGTTTCTGTAGAATAATTTCCATAGAAGTGAAGTTGTTTTGATATAAATGTTTGAAGATTTATGGTGTTTCACCCAGAAATGTATACAGTCTGATTTTATTGTAGTCATAAAGCATTATTATCATCTCTGGTTTTCAGTGTTGGGGCTCAAACCCAGGGCATAGAGCAGGCTAAGCAAGCATTCTACCACAGCCGTACACCCCCTAGTCACATCATTATATTTTAAGTATCACTGCCAGTGTGAGAAGCTGGGGGGAACAGGCAGTCTCATACGTTCTTGGTGGGAGTTAAATTGGTATGGGTCCCAGTGGATGGAAATTCATCATTCTCACTCAAAATTGCTAATACACATACCCTTTAACTTAACAATTTCATGTTTAGGGAATTCATTATACTGATATGCTTGACCATGTGCAGCATGATATGTGTGTGTGTGTGTATGTATATATATATATATATATATATATATATATATATATATATCTGATATATATCATATATGTAATTTGAAATAGCAAAAATGTAAACAGTAGAAAAAATTTTAAAAACTTTTATATTTTGATATACAAAGCTCTAAATTGAATGAAATGAAGATTTAGGAAACATACAGTGTAGTATTACTTCATTTTAAAAAGTAGAAGATATATTTTACTGGTTCACATTTCCATTTCCATGAAAATTTATGTATGGATAAATAGGCAGTTAATTTAAGTAGGTACCTACCTATTGGAAGAAGAACAATGGAGAGAATAGAGACAGTGGGAGGTAGAATGATTAAATTCATACATGAAAATGTGTATCTAACATCAGAGAGACTTCCTTTGGCAGCAAATGGGAGCAGATGCAGAGACCCACCCATCATCAGACATTATGTGGATTGAGAGTCTAAATTTGAGGTTTTCATCAAATTCCTCCCCTCATAGCTCTGGGAATCTCAAGGAAGATGAGGCAGAAAGAGTGTAAGAGCCAGAGGGGATGTAGGACACCAAGAGAACAAGGCTCTCTGAATCAACTAAACAAGGCACATATGAACTGAGACTGAAGCAGCAAGTACAGGGCCTACATGGGTCTACACCAGGTCTGCTGAGTATGTATTATAGCTATTAGCTTAGTATTTTTATGGGAATCCCGAGTATATGAATGAGTAGGTCTCTGACTCTTGTGCCTTGTCTTGGGCTCTTTTCCTTCTGTTGAGTTGCCTAGTCCAGCCTCCATGTGATGGATTTTGCTTTACAGTATTATATTTTATTCTGTCCTATTTGTTTGTTACCTCTTAGAACCTGTTCTTTTCTAATGAGAGACAGAAAGGAAGTGGCTCTGGAGAGGATGGGAGGTGGGATGGAACTGGGAGTAGAGTGAAGGGAATGTATACTCAGGATATAAAGTATAAGAAAAATACATTTTTTAATAAAAGAAGAACAATTTAAATGTGTATCCAATTTTAGTTTTAACTTGTATTTCCTTTTTGCTTAAGAAATTGCTTCATTGTTTGCTATTTCTAATAATAAACCAATGAAGAATAATTCATTCTCTCTCTCTCTCATACACACACACACACACATATACATATATATACATATACATACACATGTATTTAAGGTAAATACTTTGTCATGTTTATTACGAAAACTTTCATTCAGTTTGTTTTGTGACTTTTTATTATGAGTTGAACCCAGAGTACAGACCTTACTAAGCAAGTGCTCTACAACCTAGCTATACACTTTCAGATTTAATACACAGACAACATTTTTTCAATTAATCTGTGATTTCTTCTGTTGCTTTTAGGCCACGAAACTCATTCTAAATTCATATATATTGTTTCTTCAAGTATTTTTATGAAAATAATTTCATTATAATTTTAATTCATTTGAAATTAATTGTGCATTTGTACAGAGTTAACAATTACGGCTATTTGTGACTGGTCAATTGGTTGATTGACTACTATTTATTACTGTTTACTCTCTGCTTTCTGGTGCTTCTTATAATCATTATATCTTAGTTTTTACATATGCTAGGGGATTTTTTAAGCTGTCCACATGTTTTTTCATGGATTTGTTTGTCTAGTCTTATACTGCCACCATACTTTTTAAATTATCAGTACCTAATAACAGTTTTTTAATAGTTCATATGGAAAATTTTCCCTCATTATTTGTCTTTTAAAATATATTTTAATTTTTTTTAATTCTCTCATGTGAAATTTGAAATCATGTTAAATTTTTACAAATTATTGTATTAAAGTTTTGACTAAAAAATGTCTGACAAATGAATAACTGAGAATGTCAGATCTTTTTATTTAGCCATGTTTGGCTTTAATGGCCTTCAGTACATTTACGTAATTCTATTTACATTTTTTTAAGATTGTTTTTGGCTTTCTGAGTAGGTTGTCTATTGAGCACCCCTTTTCCCCTTACATATTCTCATCACAGAGACATGGCAAAGTCTCTAGGAGAAGTCTTGATTTATGCATCTACATTTCGTTCTAAGTACTTCCTGTTTTTTACATATGGCTTGCCACTTTAGATGTTCAGGTAATAGTTATTTTGATTTATTGCAGTAAAAATAGTTACTTTGGTTGATTGCAGAAGTTAAAGTCAATAGCTGAGTGACTGTACAGTTATTATATTCTCTCTACCTCCAGTTCCCCATTTATAAAGTAAGAACAATAGTGACTACTTTGCAGATTTACAGACTGTTTTTTAATGAGCATTCAATGTGAGTGTTGAAGCAGCATATACCTAGTAAGTCTTCAATTAAGTGTTTAGTACTTATTCTTGTTACTATCTCTTTTTCCCCCAGGAAGATATTGAGTTTCTAACTCTCAGTTTGAAATGAGGGAAATCAGTTCATATAAACACTAGCAATATACTTCAATGTGACAACACCACCCACTTTGAAAATAAGGAAACTTCCATTTACTTCTGTTTCAGTACTGCAAATAAATTCCATTCCACTACATATTTCTGTATTAGTTAGACAAATTTCTTTTAAAGTAACCGTATTTATTGTGCTCATACTGGTTCCTTCATGGTTCTCATTGTTCTTTACTGTGATGTTTTTTGATACTTCAGTTTGAAGTTAAAGAAGGTCCTGCATGAATTAGAGTTAGCTAGATGAGCTAGTGAGAGAGCCAAAGGCCTTCTCTGATGTTATCCCCTTTGCATTTTCTTTCCAGAGTCAGTGGATATCAATTTAGGCCTTAATATGGCATTTTTCAACCTTTCTCCTATGTGACTCTGTGCTGGGCATCTCCATTAGCTAGGAAGCTCTGGAGATGGCAATTTCATGGACCACTGGCTTGGGGTTGTGACCTGCACTTTAATAAATACTGCCTCCAAACCCTTCTTCTCCTGTGACCTGCTGCTTCTGCAGACCTGGGTTCTATTTCAGGGCCACTGCTTTTTCTTCCTGCTTTCATTCAAGTGACTTACACATGAATTTTAAATAACTAGTTCATGGTGAAGAATTTTTGAGTTTTGAGCAAGTGTGCTGTCTCAGACACATCTTTTTTCACTCCAGGACATGAGCTCATTCTAGAAATATTTTATACCATGTTGTTAGTTTCAGTATAAAATACATTAGTGGCCAAGAGCACGGGCTCGAATTCCACTTTGGCCACTTGGGGACCAATTTATACTTTAGGGAAAGGCCAGGAGGCTTGGTGAAGGAAGGAGAGCAAAAGCTTGATTTTCTACTACAATGTTTAAACTGGATGAGGTGTGTGAATCCTGAAAGAAAAACATTCTTACTGCAGGTGAATCATTGCCAATGAAATAATAGGTAGCTGAATAATAATTTGTCAATAATGTTCATTGGTTGTAACACATGCACCATACTAATGGAAGATGTTAATACCACTAGGTACTATGTACATGGAGACTGTCTGTATTATCTTCTTGTTTTTCCTATAAATCTAAATGTGTTCTAGGAAAAAAAAGAAAAAGAAAGACTTTATGTATCAGGGATACTCACTAAAGTATTTTCAAGTAAGTATATGTTTAGTTTTGTTTTAAAATATTCTAGTCCAAAAAAGAATTAAGGGGGAGACAGATTTGAAAATGATTCATAAAACATTGGTAATTATCTAAAATGGGTAGTGAGCAAATGGAGTTTTCAGTTAATTAGTCTACTTCAGTATGTTTTTTTAAGCAATATAAATAATCAAGATTGTTTTAAAAAAACTTAAAAGAATAGGCAGCTTGTTGCAATCATTTTCTAATCAGGTTCTCCATAGTCCTAATAGACCAGTTTTCTCTTTTAAATAGCTAGATATTTTCCCCACCAGATCCAGCTGCTGAGTAACCAGCCACTTTCTATTCATTTAAGAATAGGCTGCCTTTTCTCTCTTCTCAAGCTTCTAGAGTTGTAATCCATGCACATATGATTAAAATGCTATCCAAAAACAACTCCAGTTTTCCTTTGAATTTGTACTGTCTTTGTGCACTGGGTAGGTTGTTGCTTTGCTCTAAACTACCGGCCCAGAGTAAACCTCAGCTGTGCTGTAGCTATTTTTGACGACAACTTTCTAGTTGCTTGTGTGTAATTGCCCATATTACATCATCCTAACTATTGTGAAATGTACAAAATGCAAAGCTTATCTAATGATTCACACCAGGTGGATAGCTCCTTTTGCAAGTACTTTTAGACTCAGTTCCTTACAATAAACAGCTCAGTCCACTTGATTCTTGTTTTCTTGTTCAGGCCAAAGGTAATTTAGTGATTGATAACGATGTACCAAGAGAGAAGTGGATCGTATACATCCTGCCCTGTAATACTGACAGTCTTCCTAAAATGTTCCATAGGCTGTGTTTTCTCTTAGTGAAAGCAAAGAGCCCAGGGGAGAGAAACCCCTTTTATAGTAAATCAAGTCAACATAAACCCAAATGAAGTTTAATATTGCTGTCTTGAGTACTGGCAGAAAAAAAAAATTTGTCTTCAGGGATTGGAAGCATTTTGGCCTTCCTGGGGTTTCAGTTTGTCAGATTTTGTTTTCCTTTATGATGACAGGTCCATACCATACAGAAGATTTTAGATGTTTTTATTTGTGTAGCGTGATAACCCATTTTTAAGTCAAGTATATGAAGTTCCGATAAGCTTAGATCTTCTGGCTTTGTTGTAAGGTCATTTAACATTTGCAGGCTGGGTAATATCACATATTTACTCACCTTCTAGAAAGAAGATGAATTTTAAAATAGTAATATTTATCTTTGGCCTCGAACTTTAGAAATTGCACACAGAGTCCAGTGTGGTGGTTAGGTTGTCTTAGAGATAAGAATTCAAAACTGGCAAAATAGAGAAGATTGCTCAAAAACCTAACGATCAGATGTAGATCATACAATTCTGAACCTTTTTATTACTGTAAAATAGACTTTGTAAATAGTGTATGTGACTATTAGACCAGATGAGAGTACCTAGAACTCAATATTAATTGGTTTGGTATCAGCTGATAGCCTGTTTACAGGATACAATGAAATTATGTTATCACTATAATTCCTTGGTTTGCAAAATTAAGTAAACACAGCATAAACACTTGCAGTGAAAAGCTGTGGCAGAGAAAAGTGTTTTGATTTGGGATTCCAAAACAAAATTAGAGGTGATTGAAGCAGAAAGTAGGCTGTGGCATAAGATTTCTGCAGGCATTTCTTAAAATGACTAAGTATATCTGGGAGTTTGAAAGAAAGGACACCCAAAAAACCAGAGACTTTAGGGGAGATGTTTTACAAAGCTTTCTTACGGGTTGAATCAACTCCAGTAAATCTTTTATGTTGATTGGGTTATTTTGTATTCGCATGGGTATATTCATCTTCTAATTCTGTGCTTCTCCTTTTCATTGTTAATTCTGTTCTTTTAGAATCTAGATACTGGTTAAGCAGTCGTAAGCAAAATTGATATGGCCTCTGCCTTCCTGGAGTGGGAAGATAAAACACAACCAATAAAAAATTTCAAGATTGTAAGAGAAAAGTATAAATTCTTCTGAGAGAGAAAAGTAGTCCGATCCCACTCGATCTGGGGAATTAGGGAAGTCATATCTGAGCTCATCCTTTTAAGATGAGGCCAGAACTACGATGGAGTGGCATTGTGGTTGCCGAGGTGTGGATCTGGAATGAAATCTTTGGCTTAACCTCAGGAAGCTATCCTCTCCTCCCGTAAGACAGTCTGCGTCTGAGTGCTGATATCTTTGATCTAACACATTGGTTAGGAAAGTGGAAAGGAGCTGAGGCATGAAGGTTGTGGTGCTAACACCAGAGTCTACCACAAATTCTGCAAAAAGCAAATTTCTTCCTGAAAAGCAACAGTGCAAAGAAATCTATTTCAAGGCAAAGAGAGAAGCAGCCTGCAGCCAGCTTCAGAAGGCTGATTTGTAGTTAAGAACCTTCCAGTCTCTGCTCAGCAGTCTTTGGTTTTGACACTCCACCTCACCCTGACATGTTTGTGGGTGGTGTGCAGATGCAGCTTGATGAAAAGGTATTTTGTGATGCATGCAAGGCTTAGCTCATCACATTAGTGATGTGGAATCAGAGAGGGTCAAGGCAGCATTTATGATTATTTTCTTGGCTGCTCTTGATATTCATTCAAGAAACTAGTTTTCAACGCCCTCTACCCAGATACGGACAGTGGACCTCGAAGATGAAAGGTTACTTTCCTTTTCTATTTTCTGCTTCCAGTCTCAAGTTTCTTTCCTCCCTTAACTTTATTTTTTTTTCTGTGAAGTTCTGCCTGAAAGTCAGCAGAGGGCGCACAGATGCACGAAAACCCAGCCTTTATTTCCCAGGCCACAGTAATTTTATTGTCTTTATCTCGTCTCATCTCATCTTTACATTCCTTAGAGACAGGGATGCATTTGGTTTTTTTTTATTTTCTTCCTTTTTATTTGTAATGTTTCCATCAAAGACAAGCAGTTTCCCCTTGTTTTGTAAGTGTGGGTCAAAGCTACTGTCTGGGTAGTCAGAGAGGAAAAAAAAAATGTTCCTGAGATCTGGGATGAACTCTGTGTGTGTGTGTGTGTGTGTGTGTGTGTGTGTGTGTGTGTGTGTGTGTGAAAGAGGAGGGGGTGGTGTTGGTGTTGGTGGTGGGTGGGTGAAGGTGGTGGTTAGGGGGGGGGAGATCTTGGGAGTTGCTAGTATCCTACGTGACTGGTTTGGAAAGGATTAGTTTTGCCAGTAGCAAAGCAGACAGTCTGGGCTCCTTTTTGACTCCACCCCCACCCCAGGCTGTTGTCCTGCTAACAGCTGCCCTGCTTCCTGACATATCCTAATAATGAGGATGACGTGGCCAGGGGGAGATTCAGCTTCTTCCCGGTATGACTTCCTCATTGCATCTGCCCCTTGCTGCAGTCCACAGAGGATTGTATCCTCTTAACAGTGTGCCCGCTTCACTCTGCCCAAGGTCAGAGTGTCCAGCTGTGGTCTGTCTGTGTCCAACATCACTGGCCACAGAGAACGATCTGTATATCTCTTTGTCAAGTCTTTGGATGATATGTGAGAGAAAGAGGAGAGCTAGGTTAAGCTCCTCCATGGATGTCTTAACATGGCAGTGCTGATGAAAGTGGAGTCTTGTTTGTGTCAACGACATAATCAGAGAAGACACACAGAGCTCAGCTTCAGGGAGTGAGGAGGTATGCAGCTTAGTGCTGTCTTCTGACAAAAGCCCCTGAACTTCACATCCATCTGCCTCAAGTGCCAATCCCCTTCTGATGTCTTAACCTGACTTTTGTTCTAGTTTGTTCAAACCATTCTCGTGTCACTTAGAATTGCCTAGCTGGTGATTGTTATACCGTCCAGCACATTAATAAAAGTGTAGGGTGCTTTATAACTAACTAGTCTTATAATGATAATTATGTATGAGGAACAGGTAAGATTTAGTTTAGCATACATATTCTGCCTGCGTATAGTATCAAGCATAGTTATGGCTTCTCATAAATAATAGTCACGCCCTCTAAAGCAATTTTTTTTCGTGTAAATTTTCTTACCATCACCAAGCTTGGAAAACAGCTGTATTGAAGAACAGATTAAATTTAAAAATCAGAATTATTTTCTACTACAATGTTTTTTCAACTTCTGTCTTTGGGGGTCAAAGGTATCTACTTTTTCTCAGAGATCTATTACTGGGCAGACCACATGCTACATTCTGTACCCAGCAGAAGCATTATTGCTAGGTGTGCCAGGAAGACAGTAATACTATAAACACAAAAGGCATTTACCAAGTAACTGGAGTAAGTGGTGCTGCCAGCTTGCTCACTTTTCTGTGCGGTGGGAGCTGGGCCTAGGCTGCTCCTTGGTCTAAATGAGCAACTTCAGAAAAGTGTTTGTATAGTCAGGATCCTTTTGGCCTTTCTCAAAAGACTTGCAGCCCTGGACTGAATTCTCATCCTGCTTGGTTTTGTGTTTTTGGAACAAAGGAAATTTCCAGTGACCAGTCTGGTTAATCACCAAAGCTTATTCTCTCTTCACTACTAGTCTGTATTGGGTTTCCTTCTACACCAGTACATTGCATTTCCAATCACATCAAACCCTATTAGGCTGTCTTCCCTTACACCTCACTGCCTAGCAGGATTTTTCTCTCCATAATGTGTAGAGTATTAGGTTCCGTTACATGGGTTGCTGCTTGTTAAGTTGTGTTTGGCGCTGCGTAGTATTGAATTCTTTATCTCATCAGTAGCCACTGGGTTGTTAATTGCACACTTGCAGATTCACTTCTCTTGCACATTCTCTGGTGTGCAGCTCTCCACAAGCTCTGACCTCACACTTCAGTGCCTCAGGAAGTTGTATCTGCTCACAGATTCAGTTTACTTCAGCTGTGTGGAATCATACATCTGTGCATCAGGGTCCGTGCTGGGTGCTGCAGCTTTACAAACGAATGCAGAATAACCTACATCCTCAAGGAGTGTAATCTCCTGCAGTGAGGCCAGGGCAGAGCAGTACATAAGATGAAGGACTTCTACATGAAGGGTAAGTGTTGGCTGTATTTTTTTTTGTAGAAACCATTTGGTGTTTGACTTAAAGTTCTTTACAAGAAAGCCTGTTCACAACAATGACAACTCTCTGCTCCAAAATAGAAAAAGAAAGTAATATAATTGAGTAGAAAACATCTAACAGATTCCACTGAAGACAGAGTTGGGATAAAACTCTTGGGTCCTTCAAAATACTCTCTTATCAGTCTGAATTAGGAGAACTGTAAAAGATAGTTATCAGGCAGGGAGAAATAATCCACGTGTTCACTGTTTTCTAACATGCCTCGACATGCTTTGAATAAAATACCGTGCAATTTTATTCATCCCTGGAAGTTAAGGATCCCAAACTAATACCAAGGGGAATGAGTCATGGTTTCTCACAGGCACCCAGAAAGAGTGGAAGAAGCATTGACAGTTTGTAAATGTAGCATTCAAAAGTCTCAATTTGGCGGTAAATTCACAATCTCACCTTTCATAGTAGTGTGACTCCTTGTTTAATTCCTTCCTCATGTTGCTTCCCATTCCTTCACCTGTGTCAGGGCCTTGTTCCAGGGACTTAACTTACTGTAGCATTCCAATAATTACCATAAATGGACCTTCGTTTTCTTCATTTGCTGTAGTTTAAAAAAAAATCCAAGTTCGCTGGCAACAAAGGGATGTGTTTTGTGTCTCTTTCTGCCAATTCAACTGGAGCGCTTCATTAATGCCAAATTTCTAGTTTGATGTGAACTGAACTCACAGCCTAGTATGAAGCTTGAAATAACAAATAGTGATTTAGAAAGACACATAGCAATAATTAAAATTATTTGACATGGACATTAAATAAAAACACAGATGTTGGTTGATTATTTACTGTGTTTATTTATTTTTGATGATTATTTTTATTTTATGTACGTTGGTGTTTTGCCTGTATGCATAACTATGTGATAATGTCAGATTTTCTGGATCTGGAGCTACAGACAGTTGTGAGCTGTAATGTGGGTGATGGGGATTGAACCCAGTTCCTTTGGAAGAGCAGCCAGTGCTCTGAACTTCCAAGTCATCTCTCCAGCCCCTACTTTATTTATAAATGGGTTACTATGTATCCCTGATTGGTCTGGAATTCACTAAGTAGATCAGGTTAGTCCCAAACTCAGAGATTTGCCTGCCTCTGCTTCTTGAGTGCTGAGGTTTAAGGTATGCATGACGACCCAGTTTACTATTTTTTAAAGTTTTTTTCCTATTTTTTCTTTATTCTTGAGAATTTATATATATATATATACACACACACACACACACACACACACACACACACACACACACATATAATATATACAATGGAATGTAACCATATCCATTCTGTTTCTCTCCTCCAACTCTTCTGTATCATCCTCAGCAAGATCCCTCTCATGTTCATGTCTTTTTCCTTTCCTTTTTTTTTTTTTTGATAATTTACTGAATCCATTGAGTACTGCCCATATGTGGATGTGTGTGGGGCCACCCACTGGAGAATGGGCAACCTACCAGTGGCCACACTCTCAAAAGACAGCTCTAAACTGCCAATAGCTCCTCATTAACAGGTGTGGCCTGGGAAGCATCTCCCCATCTACGCCAGAATTTTGGCTGGTCTGTTTTTGTGCAGGTTTTTGTGCAATTGCCATGTGTTTATGAGTGTAATAGTCACATCAGTACAGAAGATAATACCTGACAACACTCCTCCCCAGTCTCTTGTGCCATCTTTTAAAATCCCTGGGAAAAGGAACCAGAAAATAAGGCAAAATAGAAAGCAACTGCTTTTTCAATATATGCAGCTTTTACATCTGTTCACATATACAACATGTCCAAAACACAGAGTATATATCCATATTTCCTAATCTAATTTGTTTAGTGTAAAGAGATTTTGCTAAGATGAAACATGACAGCAACATTCAGAATTCATCATCCATACATAGGTCTGCTACTATTTGGAGCATTTGGACCATATCATTGTTTCATTAGAATAACATGTTCATCTTCTAATTTATTTGTTTTATTTGACCATAGGCATCACCATTAAGATAGGGAGATTTTCTTTTCTGAAACTTGCTTTATTTGTGTATCACATGCACATCTCAACACAAGCCACATCCTTTCCTAATACTGTTCACAAACCTTCACTGAGCTCCTTTTGTGTAATGCTGTGTCTTCTAACCTTACAAATACTCCCACCAACACATGAACTTTCCTAATTCTCCTTTAAATTCAAGACTTATGATCCTAACATATGGGGTATAGATTCAGAGAAATATTTAATTATAAAATACCCCCATTGATTCTTGGATATGCCTTTTTTAACAGCGGAATTTCCCACTTTTCTCCTCCTGCTTGTTTTTAGCTATAAAGACCATAGAGTCAGTCACTGCCTCAAATACAACCACCCCCTTTCACATTAATAGCATAATGGTGAACATTCTGTACATTGCCTGTGACTCACATAATCACCATGCAAAATGCATCATTCATAAATTGTTTAGTGCGACCTTTTGCACAGTAGCACTAATTATTATTATCACAGAAGCCCAGTAAACTAGACTGGTAATTATCAGGGATTTATTTGAATGGACAGCTAAGCTATTCTTGGCAAGTTAGTCAAAGCAGTTGTCATGACAGCCATACAAATATGTCTTTTGAATTGGGTTAATTAGAGTAATTAATATCTGTTATTTGGTCCCCTTTTCCCAAGGTATTGCTTAAATGTTATCAAAAGGGGGGAGGTAAATTTTGAACAAAAGTTTGAATCCTTCTGTGGAAGCTACTTTTGAAATTAATGAAAGCTGCCCACCCTTCAGAGGTGGCGCTCCTAGAGAAAGCCTTATTTTTGTTAGGTCTTTTCCTACTTTTGGATGTTTCAGAGTCAGCAAGCACAAGCCACAATTGAAAAGGGATGGAGTTAAGAAGATGAGCTAAACAGTCAGTTCCCTGAGACTGATGCTTTCCTTTCAGTCACCTGTGAAAACTCTCAAGGGACCATGCCACTGGCTTCTGCTTTTATCATAGCCTTACTTTGTTTTTGGCTCATCTAGAACTGTCTTGCCTTGCTCTGCAGCCAGGCCACGGTATCAGGTTTGTTTTTTTTTTTTTTTTTTTCATCTCATCACAAGGAAGTTGAGTTTTTCTCTCCCATGTTTCTACCCCTTTGAGGTTTTCCAAGTTTTAATTTTGTTGGAGGCCTTTTGTATTTAATGCCCTGGGAATCATATAATGTTGCTTGATGTTGAGTTTGCTCAGCACCCCTAAGAAACAAACAGGATGTAGCTGTGAAGACCTTTCTCCTGTGGTGTTTTCCCCATCCCCCCAAGTAGAATATAAAATCCAAGTTTCTTCTCTGTACATCTCCACATATTAAGTTGTTTTCCTTCTGTTAGTGCAAAGATAAGAAGGAGAGATTAAAAAGGAAATCAGTTTCCCTTAATGAGGTCATCCATTCAGAGGATACTATTGTTCATAAAAGGAATTGGAGACTTTTGGTAATGGTTTAAAATAGCAAATATATTTTCTATTTCTTGCCTAAAATAAGAAGGGATATGACAAGCAAAGAGAGGTGAGGACATTATTCTAATACCTAACCTGTGTCACTTAATAGATGTTTGTTTCTTTTTCCATGTATTCACTAAATTAATCTTTACAACAACATTAAGAGCTTGGAAACTACTAGTATCCTAGTTTTATATTAGTTGGAACTAAAATGTGTAAGTTGTTTAATTTTTCTGAGGTCTCACAAATTAAATATGGATGATTATATCCTGGATTTAACCCTTTAAATATATAAACCAACCAGTTGCCTAGTCACTAGGCCCTAGTGCATAAAGAACATTCCTTCATTTGATGGCAGTTGTTTATGGAATGCTTACTCTGTGTGAAGAGCTCTAACATCAGGACTTGAGACCAAGTCTTTGATCCAGAGTCCTTTGTGTACACCAGCTTGAACACATCTCACGCAAAGCTTCTAGAATTTTGCAAATTCCAGATGACTTGTTCATGAACTGAACTCCCATTAAACAGAAATCTCATTCTTTGTTCTCTCTCTCTTTCTCTCTCTCTCTGTTGAGACTTCTAGGTCATAAGCTGATGTTCTGGCTGTCCCATAAAACTCAAGTTTGGGCACAATTCTACTAAACAGCTTTTAACAGAGGGCACTAGGTTAATGCCTTAGAAATGAGCCAATGTACTTTCTTCCAGTACTGTGCTAAAGTCGCATGAACAGGAAAATACAATCCCCTTTCTGTTTTATATATAGGTGCCCTCTTGGAGAAGACCAGGTAAAGTGTTGCCACCAGAGTGTCTTGGTAGTACTCACAGAATTCACAGAATATAGAGAAGGTGGAGGTGCTTAGATTCTCTCTGAGTATCCCTGTTCTAGTAAGTCAGGTATCAAGACCATGTGCTTACATCTTAGAAAGTTGAAAACAGCAAAAAGGGAGGCTTTCTAGGCCCATTTCTATGATGTATTTTCACCCAATTAAAAATGGATGATTATATCCTGGATTTAACCCTTTAAAAATATAAACCAACCAGTTGCCTAGTCACTAGGCCCTGTGCATAAAGAACATTCCTTCATTTGATGGACAGATGTTTATGGAATGCTTACTCTGTGTGAAGAGCTCTAACATCATGGTGTAAACTTTGTTCTAGGAAGACAGTGGTATTACAATCAGTAAAGGGAATGTAATGCTACTTTGGAATATAAGTGTTATGGAGAAAAATATAGCAAAAAAAGTTGAGAGTGAGGAGTGGAGAAAATTTGTAAATCTAAATGGACAGGTTATATAAGTCTTCAGTAAGTCTTAATTTTGTTTATCACTTTACACAGACTTTCTCCTCCAGTTGCGTTGATGGTTCCCTCACTTATTAATGTCACTCCTATATACTCTTGAATCCTAGTAAGCCAGTTCAAGGACAAAAGAGATGTTATGTTTCCTTTAGGAATCCAAAGCACAATTCAGGAAACATTAAAAATGATCACACAGATAATTGCTTGCAATCATGCTAAGTGTGGTAAAAAGCCACACACAGTGTTAACATGTAGTAGTTATTCATGGAGGCTAACAAAAGGCCACAGGTAGACCACCAGACATTTGTGCTCACTGGGCTCCAGTGGGAGGACTATTGCATTATATGATTACAAAGCAGCAAGCTCCAGCCAGATCAGGCTGTGATAGGGAGATCTAGGAATTTGTGATTGCAATTGTCTGATTGCCGTAATCGCACATAGATACTTTAGACCTCTAACCTCACTAATCACTGACATTTGTTTTTGAACACATGCATCTCTATTACAAACACATAAACACATAGCCTGTTTTTTGAAGCGAATAAAAGACCTTTGGCTGTGGTGAATTTGGGAGCTGCTAGAAAACCGACTTAGGAGGAGGGCAAGCATTAATGAAGGAAATAGCTGATTTTCACAGCACAGTGACTATTTGTTTCCTTGTGTTCTTTCATTGTGCCTTCAAAGCTTCGAAACCCCCTAGAAATGAAAAATTACAGGACACAACACAACTTTCTTATTTTTAAACTATGGAGAGCAAAGTATTTTAATGAGGAAATATATTATTCTCCTACAAACCAAGGGCTAATAGTCTGGAACTGGTACTTTGGCTCCCTAAAAAGTCCAACAAGACAAGCCAATTATGGACTCTGAAACATTTTTATTTTTAGTTCTTTGTAATAGCAATTCATTCTCTGCTATGGTACATTAACCGGGAAACCAGTTGAAATGAGAGTTTTGGCACCTTTAGAATAATTGACTATATTTACTGAATTCTTAATAGTGCAGGGAGGTGTGTGGGCGAGATAGAAGAACAAAAGACTTGGCCAAAGGATGTGAATACAGGGAGTTTTGACTTTCAGTAAAGACCAACAAAATGGGTATCTATGGAACATAGTTCATCTGCCATTTTTTCTTTCAGTTTACTTTTAAGTAGGCAATAGGTTAGTTTTGCTGATTTCTGTTATTTCTCTGATGTGGAGTTACTTTTGTGAGCAGGAGTAATTGATTGTTTATTAGTGAAGATCTGGAAGTCTCCAAGTGTCTACTATATCTGGGCATATTTATGACGTGTTTACTGGCCTATTCACTTACCTTTTTAGTAGATTTTCTTTTCTTTGAGAGATTGGCTATTTTATCTTTCAGTTTCCTTTCCCTTCAGTGTTGTACTTGCCTGTCTGGTTATTTTATTTTATTTTACTTTACTTTTGGAAATTTCCCCTGATGTCAATTTAGAGTGGAGCTGAGAAGGAGTTTTTTAAAATATAGGTATGCAGTAAGGAAGGAGCAGCTGAAACAAATGCAATCCTAGATCTTGTTAATGAAATATGTATTTGTGTTAATGGGGGACATCAGCCCCTCTGAAGTCTTTCCTGATAAGAATGCATCTGGCTGATGAAGTTCATTTCTGGACGCTTACTTTTGAGTGGAACACTGATGGACTAGAAAGAACTTTAAACAAGGTCATGAAATGGATGAAGGCTCTGGAGACCTTGTCATTTGTCCCTTGGATGATTGGGGGGCTTTACTCATCCTTTGTGAAGTGCTTATATCAAACTTCTTTATTAAAAAACATATGTTCACCACTGAGGATGGAAGAGTTCTAAGATGGTTGTTATGATGCCTTCCGTCTTTTTGACACTGCCTATAGGTTGAATGTATTCCTCAAAATTAATGTGCTAGAAACGTGATCCTCATCGCAGTTCTATGAAGTGGGATATTTGAGAAGTTTTGAAATCACTAGGGTGAAGCTCTTGTAAGTAGATCCATGCCTTTATTGTGGGAATAGGTTCATTATCACAAGAATTATTTTCTTATAGAAGAACAGGCTCATCCCTCTGTTGCTCTGTCATCATGTGGTACCTTCCATTATGTTATTGCACAGCAAGGAAACCTCCACCAGATGCTGTCATTTTGCTCTTAGATGTTTCTTGCTCCAGAATTGTAAAGAAATAAATTTCTGTTATTTAAATAATTTTCCAGTCTCAGGTATCCTATTATACAAAGCAGAGAAAAATAATACCTTTTGCATACTTACATTGGCATCTTTTGGGGCTAGAAGGAAGTAGTGACTTAGGAGAATCTTGGGTGTTGGCTTGTCTTCCTTTTAGAGATATTGAGGACATGAACACATGGTGCCAATTTTTTTGTTAGTGTATATTAACTGTAGAACATAAAAGTTGTTATTTCCTACATGCATATAATAGGATTTGATCATGTTCTCCTACTTTATTAATACTCTTTCTAATTTTCCCTACCCTTTTCCCATTCCCTACCTATCTCCCTGGTAGCTCCATGGTAGAAAAAATTTGAGATTTCTTGGCATTATAGGTTTCTTTCCAAAAGGTACTTGTAGTAATAATGATACTAAACCTGAACGACAGAAGAAATGTTAATCTATGAAAATAAAAATTCAAAAGGCAAATTTTATGAAATAGTTACTTGCCACAGAGTCCTTATGCTTTTTAGAAAACGTAGAACAGTGAGCAGTCACTCATAACTTTATTTATTCATTCTCTATCTTATCTTGTTTTTTTAAGCACAGCATAAAAACTGGAGGGAAAGAAGAAACAAAAGTAATCCATGTTTGCACAGCAACATAATATGTACATTTTTGGCCTAAGACCTGTAATGGACATAAAGAATCTATCTTCAGAACTTTACAGAAAAGACACAGAGATACCCTTCTTCCTAGAGATTGTGTTTTTTCAGTGCTCCACAATTTTTCTTGCTTCTTGTGACTTTCCCTTGCTTGTTGGAGAATGACAAGGTGATTAGGGCTCCATCAATATATGGAACACATAAGCATGACCCAATAGCATGAAGACACAGAGCTAGCCAATCAAGAGAAGAATTGAAAAAGGCAACCATGACATCCACACCCCAAAACATATATAAAGAGAGAAGAAACTGATATGTCTCTTTCCCATCAAATGAGTTAATGTCACAGCTGTCTACTGGTAGGGCTAAGAGCTGGCCTGACCTGCTGAGGAAAGTCAAGGTCTCCACCTACAGGCTACTGGCAGAAAGGGCTACATTCTCCTCTATCTATGCCTTGGGGGCTGGAGTCAGTTTTAAAAGAGATTATTCAAGCTAGGGTCTACATGTCTCAGGACTCATTCTTATGCAAAGGCTGCAGAAAGAATTTGAAAGTCATGAACATCTGACCACCAGAGAAAACCTTTACTGCCTCAAAAACAAGTCTCTGTGGTTTAATTAGCTACCCCTTTGGACATTGATTTTTTTTCTTTTGGCACTAGTATAGAATTAAACTTGTCCTCCAAACTTTAGAGAAGAGCCAACCCAAATCCAGCTGGATTTGTGGCTATAGAGAAGTTGCTTGATTTTGTTAAGCATGACTTGTGCTCTTTCTTTCTTTCCACACTGACATGTAACTGGCAAAATCAAGAATTAGAGCTAGAGCAAAGCACACTCTTCTTTCAAACTAAAGGTCATTCCCAGTTCAGTCCTCCCATAAGTTACACATATCTGAAGGCAGTTCTCCTGGCATGTGCTTCCTAGGGGCAAGGGGTTCCTCTCTGCATGTACTGTAACTGTGGATTAAATGTTTGTGTACCCCCTGCTTCCAACTCACATGTTCAAACTTAAGACTTAATACAATACTATTAACAGGTGGGATTTTTTAGGAGGTAAAGTTGTGAGAGGTGCCTTTATGAATGGGATTAGTGCCCTTATAAAAGGGCTCAAATGATTAGCGAGTCCTTTCTGCCCTTCTGCTTTCCACCATTCAAGGACACAGTGTTTATCTTCTTTGGAGGATACAACAAGATACCATTTGGGAAGTAAAGAATAGCTCTCACCAGACCTTCAGTTTTCTGGCACCTTGATCTTGAATTTTCTGGCCCCCAAAACTGTGGAAAACAAATTTCTGCTCTTTGTTGATTATTTGATCTTAGGCCTTTTGTTATGGCAGTATATAGCAGACACCACCACCTAAAGAAGCACCTACACCATTGCATTGTAATTGCTTCTTCATTTACTCTCAGCCACAGGACATTCACTGTGCTCCTTGAGGGCAGGATGGGAAAAGGGTGCTTGTCCATATCCTTAGCACTGAACATGGAGTCTGCACCTAATCATAACAGGTTCAGCTTCAAGCTGTCCTAGCTACCATTTGTTCTGCAATAGTCAAGGACAGCCAGAGAGCATGAAGTAATGCTTTTCATTTGTGAGATCTTGGAATGATTGATCTCTTCTTGCTTTTCCTTCCACCCCTCTAATTGCTTCCATCTACCCTTTTGTACCAGTGGATGCCCATAGATTGTGCAAACAAAGATCTTAAACATGGTATAGGAAGTTCTGTGAATTTTATGTCTTTTGACTTGGGCTGGTGGCTTAGTCATTGTATTTAGTTTTATATAGTACAGTTAAATCTGATTAATCAGGACTAACTTGGGGGAAGGCCAGTCAGAAGTATAGATAGAAAGGAAATGCAATTTTCTTTCAAGTTCATAGAGTAACAAGAAGTAGACTAAAAAAGTTCTTGCCAGGATGCTTTGCCAAGTAGAAGTCCTTGGACCTGTTTTAATGAATAAATAAGAGCAATGTGCAATTAACATATTTATTATTTGTAAATTGCTTCTAAAGTACTTTAATTTATTCTCTTAAGTAGTTTAAACACTTCCCATGTAATCTTGTTTATACCACAGTTTGCTCAGCAAACCTTCTAAAAATTGTGTAAGGAAGCCTGTTTCTATCTGAATGATCATCAAATATGCATGAGTGAAGACTCAACCACAAAGGTGTGACTCTAATATGGTGAATCAAGTAAACCTGTGATGGATGTCATCAGGAAATGGGCAGAACAGACACTTCCTTTCCTACCTAGTTGTTAGCCACCCATAGAGTTACCAGCCCAGTCCTATTCTGAGAGGAAAGAGCTTTCAGGATGCAATACTTAACCACCAGTCCAGCGCCTTCAGCCATAATACCAGAGAGTTTCCACTGAGGCAGTAAAAATGAGAAAATTTACCTTTTGGATAATTTTCCTGTGATCAAACAACCCCCAGTGGGCAAAACTAATAGAAGATACTATATTTTGATTGCAGTTTATCTCTAGCAATTATAGATGAGCAATTTAAGTGGCAACCAAGCAAGTCATTTGCTAGAACGAGGCTGTATTTCAGAGGGCTTTATCATTCTACATCTCCCAATCACTAAGCTAAAGACAGTTTGTTTCCTTGGATGGATCATATATTCTCTTTCTACAGTTTCCCCAGGCACAATTAGTTTTCTTAAACGACAGAAAATTGACAAAAAGTGATTTATAAATATCATTTGCACTAAATTTCACTTTTTTCCCATGAGAAATTTAGCTGAGAGGACTCTGCACATTGAGTTTTATTCTTCTGGGGCTTCTTAGGAGAAATAACAGGAAAGAGCTGGGCAAGTGGAAAGACATGAGCTATGACCTCAGTGTTAGAAGAGATGAGTTCTACACTCTAATAACTAGCTGTGCTGCAATGGGGTGGTTGGAAGATCCTTGTAGGTCTATTTTTTCTGTTCAGAATGCTGAGGGTGGGGGATAAAAGAAGGGATATGGATAGGGAGGAAAGAGAGGGAAGGAAGGAGATTAGGTATTAGATAATGGCTGAAGTTATACCGAATTTTAGTGCCCTTTGAATATATGATTTTGTGGTGGTCCTGAGCCCCAAAAGGAGTTCTTCAAAGTTCACAGTAGACAGCATGTAATTTTCAGGATGCAGTGATGATTTTAAAACCTTTCCAAATGACCACAATTTGTCAGTCAAGCAACTGAAGTCTCTACCATGAGCTGAAGAAATAATTAATGTTGCATAAAAGAATATATCTCTTTAATTTATGAAGGATAGATTTCTAAAGGGACTATAGATTGAAAACAAAAGCAGTAAATCTACCAACTAGGCTTTCAGTTCTTATTTATAAATTTAGCATATATACCCTCCTTGCTTGGGAAGCAGGTTGTCTTAGGCTCTTGCTCTGACTCTTCCAATACTTTTCTACTTGATCATGGATTCAGAAACGCTGAGTCTCACTTTTCCATAAATTTAAAAGAGAGAATAATACTTTACCACTTCACTTCTTAAGATGTATGTTTGATACAAGGCTCTGTAAAAACAAGTCCCATACCAATACAGGATGTTTATAGAATACAGGATGTTTATTGAGAGAATATTTTTTTAATTGAGGCAAAGCCCAAAAGATGAAAACATTCTGTTAAATCGTAAAACACTCTTTTTGAAGGATTATATTGCATTCAGAATCATTTGTGTTGCATACTGGCATCTTAATAGGAATAAATGGAGGGCGCTAGTTTTTTTTTTTTTTTAATAAATGGCACTTTGAACAAATGAAAAGGATGGAAATACAGGGATAAAGAAACATAAAATTCAAGTTTTGACTTAAGCCATTCCTCCCTACTGTTTAAATTCTTGAGAAATATTTAAACACATGCCAGTCTCAGAAACAAAACAATCTTGAAAGAACATATAAAACTTGGCATTTCTGATTCAATCTCAGGAAGAGACAGGTGAGAGATAGTCCTATCCCAGATGGTGGTTAATCAGCTGGCACCAGTCTGTGAGTACCTACTCTGTGCAAATAATACTGACAGTCCCTGAAGATATATTCCTTGTCTTGAAAAGTGTCTGGCCTAGTGGGAGTAGTGTGTAAGTAAGCAATACAAGGTATTGTGTGATATGAGAGAGGTGAGTGTATTCTCTGTGTTTCTATATGTCACTGTGTCACATTTTAATACTGGAGAATGCTGAGTCACAGGCCAACAGCTCTCCTCTATATTACTGCTGCCACTAGAACTTTGTGTGGTGATATAAATGTTCTACAAACAGAACTGTAGCCCCTAGCTGCATGTGACTATCGAGCTCTTGCAACCTGGCTACTCGGGCCAAAGAAAGAAAACGTAAACTTAATTGCATTTTTGTTAATTTAAATTCAAATTGCTGCATGCGTCTGTGCTGTTGGATAGTGCAGCTCTGAAGGAGTGGGCCCATAGTTGGTCCTGAGTGGGCTCTGGTGCAGCTGTCCAGTCCTCTAATCCCATTTTCCTGTCCATAGACTAAACTAGCCTTGCAATGGCTTATTTCCAGCTGACAGCTCTGAATTATGCATGCTAATGTGCGTTACTTAACCCTGGGATGAGGTTTTTTTTTCCCCTAAAGAAAAGATATTCTGTGACAGTTCAATCATAACAAAGGAAGGAAATGGGGCGAAAGAAAACTAGTTTATTAAGGCTTTTAAAACGTCTCAAATCTTGCCTTCCACATGATTTTAGATAGTGTGAGGCCATTTCTACTCTCTTTAAGCTAGTTCTCTCTCTCTCACTCTCTTTAAATGTATATACATATGAATACATACACACATAATCCTCTATGACAAAAGAAAGATTGTTCACCATATTTTTTGTTGATAGAAGAAATAGCACAAGAATAAGATATCTCAACAGGAAAATCTAGAAAGAAAAGTATTTCCAGTGCTCAGCCAGGATTTAGTTAGATGTAGAAATAAATATTCAAGAGAAAGCAAGTTTTCAGGTCACATGTCTATAGAGTCAGAGTTTTAGACTCCACATCTGCCCATATATTATTCCATTTGACCCTAATCAGGGTGTTTAGGACAGCCATTTTCTTTTCCCTGTTGATAAATTTGTAATTCAGGAAACTGAGAATTAGAGAGATTCTGTGCTGTTCACAAGCCTAACATCTAGCAAGACCATTCTCTGCCTTCACTTCAAAGCTTCCTAGGAGTTAAAGAATGTTCTATGATCTTTTCTAAGCTCAGAACCATCTGTGTAAACTGTCTCCAGGGTGACTTTTGCCTAAAGTGTTGCTGGTTATTCCAGGGAAAAGTAATTTAAACATCTAAACACATCATACACTATTATTTCCCTCATGAAAAAAAAGTATGTGTGTGTGTGTTTAGAAATAACTACCACATCTAATTGTACTGACTTTTTTTCAAGACAAAATTTCTTTGTGTAGCCCTGGCTGTCCTGGAACTCACTCTGTATGCCAGGCTGGCTTTGTATTCACAGAGATCTGCCTGCCTCTGCCTCCAGAGTGCTGGGATTAAAGGTGTGTGCCACCACTGCCCAGCTTAACTGTATTGATTTAAGCTCAGACCAAAAGTCTGTTTTTAAGTGGACATAAGAGCTGGGCATAGTATGTGTCATCCCAGCACTTGGGAAGCAGGAGGAAAATGAATTCAAGGGCAGCCTTGATTATATGAAGTCAAGTATCAAAACCCCAACAAAACAAAATAGGAAGAATCAAGTAAACACAAATATTGAGCTGTCCAGAATGAGGAGTGAGTGCACTAGTTAAAAAAGAATGGAAAGAAAGGAGCTCTCAATCTTCTTGGAAAACAGATCACGGAAGATCTGGGGAGGGAGGAGGCTGGTAGAATGTAGGCAAAAGAAGGAGACATAAATGATCCAGGTTGAAGGGTGTGTGCTGTCTGACATACCTTATTGTTAAATTTCTGACAGTGTGTCCCCCCCTTTTTTTACTTTTGACAGTTGAGTTTGGAATTCTTCCTGGTTTTTGCTGCTGGGAATCTGATGTTAGGGGTAGAGCTAGGAGTTCCCCCTCATTATTTCTTAATCTTCCTTCAGGAAGAAATTGCCATATTTGTGTTCACTGTCCTTGGACTTGTCATGTTTAAGCAGGCTGGGGATTTTGTTTTCTCCCAAGTAGTATACTCAGCCAGCCAGTCCTAATTACTTCCATTTCACTGAGTTTTCCAGAATCCTAATGAGGTGTGGCCTGGTAGTGTGAGCATGGGACTTGGTGTGAGTAGTCTCAAATTCTAGTTGCAGATTCTCAATGCCTCTTTCTAGTAGAGGGTAAATCTCTTCACCTCCTCTGTCATGCCATTAGTAGAGTTAATAATATTTATTTAGCTCATAATAGTAGCAGGAGGATTAGCTAGTTTGTGTTAGCTAAAAGACTTTCAGGAAAAGGATGGGAACTTTTGTGCCTTGTGTTCATTTTCCAATGCTAATTCTTATTAATAGGAGGCACCTGCTATATTACAGTCATTAAGCAGCTCACAGAAGTCTTGCTGGCTGAATGATAAGCAAAATTCTTCTGTTCTGTGCCACGGGCTCTGTAGAAAATGTAGCTACTGTCAGCCCTTGTTTCCAACTTGGGTATGTGTTTTCTGCCTGTCTAAAAATAATCCCTCTCCTTCATGGTTTCTGTACGGTTTAGTAATTCCCCTCTCTCCAGCAACCCTTTATATTTACTGTTTCTGGTGCAGAATGACTATTGTGTCTCAGCTGTGGGGGGAAATGATACCTTTCTATAAAAGCCTATTAAACCTTCTGGAAATCTTGTGATAAAACATTCCATATAAATACGAGGTGCTTCAGTAATTGTTGAGCTGTTGGTTCTTTCCATAACTGCATTACAGATTGCTAATACTTTGACAATTTCAAGCTGCTGATAACATTAGCTATTTTGTGAAGTGCAATAATGGCCGTCTCCTGCATGGCTGCCAGCATTCCACATCAGACAGCAGCCTTTTGGTGAATCTCCATTTTCAACATGTGTCAAATTCTATATATCCTCCTCCTCCTCCTCCTCCTCCTCCTCCTCCTCCTCCTCCTCCTCCTCCTCCTCCTCCTCCTCCTCCTCCTCCTCCTCCTCCCTCTACCATATAGAAAATGAGAAGGTCTGTTGAAATTTGGGAGAGTAGGTAGGGGGTTTTCGAGACTGAGATCACATTTTCATCACAACTTTTGAATACACATATTACTTCTCATTTAGGGCTCATAAAATTTCTCCCCCTAATACCATTTCCTGCAATGCTTTCTTTTGTCCCTAAAAACTGGAGGCTACCGTGGTTTCATTCAGTACCTAATAATTTGTGTAGAATGAAGTGCCCTTTATTTAAACTGCAGTCATAATTAGGAGGTTGCCAATGTTAAGCAACTGTGCAGCCCCCAAGTTTGAGAAATATTTGTTGTGCCTCATTAAATTTGAAATTAGTACTTAAAAGGTCAGAAATAATCTATGTATATGTTTGTGGAAGGAAATACATGTGAATACTGTGCGTGCACATGCTTCTCTCCATTCATCCTGATACACTGAGATCCTACTCTGTTTGCCACAGCAGCAATCAGAATATCTGCAACAAAAGAGAACCATGGAGGGTCTCTTTGACCACAAACAAGAAAATGATCTATTGTATTGTATCTAATTAGAAAACATCAATATTAGAAGCTAATGCACTCACCATTTCTAAGATGGGAGACTGCTCCTTTGTTTCTTGCCAGCATGATCACATATTACAGGCTTGAGCAACAAGCTGGTACAAGGGAAATGAATTTAGAGTGATATGCCAATGGCTCTTACTCTTTCACTCTTAAATAAGCTTGTGGAGGCAACTGGGTTTTAAGTGATGTATAATCTAAATAATGGGATTGGGGTTGGAACTGATTTTGGGGGTGTTGTTTTGGCCCACAGGCACAGGGCCACCTGCCACTAACCCTCTAAATATTTTGAAAGTCTTTTCAGCTGATGAAGCTTGCTCAAAAGAAATTGTACTCTGCAGGCAGCCAAGGTTCTATAGCTGCTAAGTCGCAGGGAATTGAGGAACTGGTACAGTAGAACTTACAGAAAAGAATGGACCACCTCAGGTTCTGAGAGTACTGGACCTTCTCTGAGCCAGAGGAGCTCAAAGATCAGCTGGATCCAAAGTAGCTCATACTGTGGATCTCCATTTGTCATTGCTGGTCAGAGGGCTTATATATATTTTTGTTTCTCTGTATTTTTTGCAGTATTGGGGATCAAATAGATTTCTTATTAGAAGTTATACCCGTTTTTTTTTTTAAAAAAATCAAATTACAACTTCTGAATTTGGAACTACTGCGTAAATTATCACAAGTTATCTTAGTTCACATTCTAAAGATGGCTGCCATGGCCCCCAAATGACAACTGAAATGCTCATCAAGTTTCCGGGGAAGGAAGTCACTCTTTCTTGGATCCCTTGGGTCCCTTGGCTTACATAGCTGGGTCCTCCAGCTAGGTCTTGGGAACTATCTTTAGTTAGTGTGCCAAGTTTTTTTTTTTGCCTTTATCTAACTGCTAGACTCTACTCTAATCACCCCTTCATTAGAAGTAGCCAAGAAATGCCCTTCTGCTGAGTAAAAACAAGTATGAAACAGGCTGGTTAATTCACTGATGATGTTATGAGTCTTATATTTGTTTTCCATTTCGGTAGTAGGTAATGCAAGAAAATGTTTCTGGTGGCTTTCTTGTCATCCCTCTTGTTAAGACATGTTCCAGCTGAGTCAGTATTTAAAGTGGCTGTAGTACTTAACCATGTATTTGTTTTCTTGGCTCTTGGAGGGATGAGGGGTAACAGTTGGCACCTGCTTATAAAGGGCTTTGATATTTGGAGATGAAAGCACTCTGTGCTGGTGCCTGCCTGCAAAATAGCTTTAATGTATTGTAGCTCCGTATATGGGATGGTGCCTCAACTCCAGGACTTGCTCACATGTGGTTGAGAGCTACATAATCCTTGAACTGAGTTTTGTTTATGTGGGATGATGTAGTTTGCCTTCCCTGACTTCATCTTGTTTACTCTTAACCTGCCTTTACTCATACTGTGGCCTTATTGATTTTGTATTTTTACATGCAGTAGGCATTAAGTGGCTCCAGAGCATTCTATAAGCAGTTCTTGTATCAGAGTATATTATGTCCCATCAAAGACTTTGTGACAAGTCCAAGGACCTTATTCAGAAGTCTGTTTTTACTTGCTTGATGGTGCCATATTTAACCTAATCTTTCAGCAGGACTTTTGCATTAGAATCACACAGATTCCTATGGATAACTATGAGGTTTGTTAAGGAGACCTTTGTTGGGAAAGGGCATGGGTTGCACTTCAACATGATGATACAACATCAACCAAAACAGAACAATGTTTTTTTACTAGGCTGTCTCTGTTATGTCTAGGTAATCTGAAAACATCAGTAGTGCCAGTAAAACTTTGAATGAACTTTGTAGGATGCTCTTATAGGTCAATTTGTTGCATGTTAACTATGTATCCAGTGTTATCCATTGCCAGCCCCATACTAAATCTTAGTTGTATCCTATAGTTCTCGATCACATGTAGAAAAGTCAGTGCCACACTGTCAGCCTGTGTCTTAGAGGTCTACATGGATAAATACTTATCTTCTTATAGAATTTTTTTTATAATTGATTTAGAAATCAACCTTGATTTAGAAAAATGTCATGAATTATCACTGCCATTCCTAGACATATTCAAAGTACTGATAGGTTTAGATGGACAGAGAACACTTAACCTATGTCAACTTATCCCTGACAGTAGTATCTTCTGTATGTACTTATAAGGCTGTATGTACTTAAAAGGTGGCATAAAAGAATGAATTATAGCTACAGAAGACAGTATGCAGAATGAAAGCATTCTCAAGAAAACAGGACCACTTTGGGATAAAAAAATTGGTCATCTATCTTTACATGTGAATAGTCTTATTCTTAACCACTTCTATCTTTTCTCTGGTGATTCTTAAAGCATCATCTGAGTTCTTGCTAACTACTATCCAAGATTGTAGCAGACAGCATAGGTTTCTCAAAAGAGAGCCTCTAGCTCAGTTGGGAGAGAAACTGATATTCTTCATGCAAAATAGTCACAGACATTGAAAAAATGCATCATTGCATGTACAATGTGTAATTAAAGTGTGAGAACATGATAAGCAATATGAGATGATCAGCAATGGACATATATTAGACTTGAGAGAAGTTAGAAATGAGGGAGTAAAAGGCTTATCCTGGATGACTGCTTAACTAATGGTAGTTTTCTTTAGATTCAATGCTAATCATAACAAGGAATTCCTGCGGGTCTTGAAAACAGAAGTGTTGTGATGACAGTAGTGGGCGAGAATGATTACCCAAACAGCATTTTGCAGAATGGGCTGAAGCATAAAACAAATGGAAATGAAGCAACAGTGGCAGAAGGTGGTACAGACTGTGGAGATGGTACTAAAAGGACAGAATTAGGAGCTGGTCCTAAAATCTGTAAGAATTTTATAACCTATTTAATAGGAGAGAGACGTTTCTTACATTTATGATGTGTGTTAGTTATGCACATGTAACAACTATAAAGGCCAAATTTTTTCTATATGAGTCACCAACCATAATCAAATTGTTAAGATGCTATTTAGTTCTATACGGTACTGACATAAGTCCTTAGACAGTATTACAGGGGCATGCATAGAGTATATGCATGTATGTGCAAGTAGCTATGTGCCAATCTCCCTGTGTGAATTTATCTAATGGCTGATGATCTCTAAGAAGAAGTCTATTAGCTTGTGAGCTCCTCAAAGACATGGACTGTTTCCCACCCTTAGTGTTTATGTTTGTTGAATGGATGAATTAATAAGTTCATTCTTAAGAATCACTTTGTTTAGAAGCCTAGACATTTTCAGCTTGAAAGGAAACACTAAGATTATTTTGGTTAATCTCACTTTGAAGATGAATAGGTTAAAGTCTTATTTATTCAATGTGAGTGACAATCATGGATAGAAAATTTAGGTTTCCCCTTGACAATACACTGTTCTTTATAGTCAAATGTTATCCCACCCCTCTGTGTGTGTGTGTGTGTGTGTGTGTACATGCTCATCTGATTGCCAATATGTGCATTTGTGTGTCAGAACTGGAGCTTGGGTGTATAGAAAACATCAGACCTACAATATGTGGTTAGTAGTTGTCTTTCCTAGTGATAGGAACTCTGGGGTGGTACCTTTTATTCTGCTGCCAGTAATTCCTATTTTAACTGTTGCTGTGTGAATGGATGAGTCTTTGAATATACATTTTAGCTAGAGGCATGTTGGCTTTATCACTATACAGAACTTACATTTTCATTTTTATGTGTTATGCATAGGAAGCAGGAAAAAGTCATTTGTCAATTCATTAAAAAACTTGTGAAAGGATTTTCATTTTAATATCTAAAACAGTATTCAATTGTGGAAGAGGTTATGGGTCTTTTCATCATTGATCAGTGGACACAGTTATCATTATTGGAAGTTAGCTATTAAGAAAATAAGCAGCAGTTTAAAATCACTTTGCTGTGCATCTGATTTAGGGTTTCAGTTTCTCAGTTTGTATCACTAAGATGACTTAAGAGTTAACCATTTAAGAAGAGTGAATTGCAGTTGTAATGCTTTCCAGTTTGGTGGGGATTTTAAAGTGCAATTTAAAAGATTGTTCATTTTTCAAATACAAACCTTTGGGTCTGAAAATCTCTGTTTTAATCCCAGGGTCTGAAACCTTTTTATAGCTTGTTGTAGTGGCCTGGGGATTTGTGCCATTGGGCAAAGAGTCTAGTCCTGGATATTTGCATTTATTGGGCTTCTTTCTCCTTAGGGTTTAAGTCTCTTCTAGTGATAAATGTGGTGCTAAGAGAGCTGCAGTCACTCATCCAGATACTAGGGCACAACTCAGTGAACTGTAAAAGTAATACAAAATGACAATTAAAGTAGGGCATTCTCTGCTACCTTGAGGGCCTGACAAAGTGGAAGTATTAGACTTCTGATGTGCTAGACTTATTAACATAGAAACATAACGTATTACCCACCCCAAAGTCTCACTCCAAATTTTATATATCCAGAAGGATGCTGAGGATAGAACGTAGCAAACAAAGAGGGTGCCTAAGAAGACAAAACAGAAACAAACCACCAAACCTAAAAATGTTTCACGAAAGTCCATGTATTGAAGGCCATGTAATTTCTATTTTAGAACCATATATCCGTGCTCTCTGCTCAGAACTTATTAGCTCATTTTCTAGACTATGCTCAGACATACAATTTTAGAGTTTCTAAGGACACAGTAGAGTAAAAGCATCCGAGTGAAAACGGTGGAAGGGTCCTGAGAAGTAGCAACACTTAGGGTTCCCCTTCAAGCTAAAGCTGTGACCACCCACAAAAATAATGCTTTGGTGTCATTGAGGGTACAGGTTAAATCTAGCTGTCATGGTATTTTATGTTTAGATGGGTACTCCCAAATAACCAAGAAAAGATTAAATTGCATTTTTTATACTCTAAAGAGGGCAATTTGGTGATACATTTCAGAAACAAGTAAAAAAGGTTAAGGTATTAAGGTAGTTTCAATTCTTAAAGGGAGAAAGCCCTAACGTCTGGACATCTCAGCTTTCCAAAAATATTTATTTCTTTAAGAGCTGTAGAAAAACCAAGGTCTTACTAAATCAAGACCAACTAAGATATCTGCTCTTGGGGAGTTCCTAAGGGAAAAAGGCTTCTAGTTAGAGAAAGAAATTGTGAGTGTATTAGGTGATTTTAAAAGTGACACATTTCCCATCAAGACTAGAAATAAAAGTTTGCTTTTGACCCATTTTTAATGTCAAAATTACATTTTCAGAAACGAATGTTGTTCTTGTCTCTTTGCGGTGTTTCTGTGTTAACCTGGCTGTCTCATTAGAGATGGGGACATTTCCTAGTGAAATTAATGTGACATTTAGAGAAAATTTCCTCTCTCAAATGTTTCATATTATTTGCCATTTAGAATACTTAGAGATGGGACTTGAATAATGTCAAGCAAATTTTGATTAAGTAAGGCCAACCAGGAGCCAATATATTCCCACACAAAAGGAAAGCACTGTTATTATTGTTTGAAAACTCTGTTCCTTCTGTGGTTCTCTATTCTACTTAGAGATCACCTTGGCTGATAAACGTATAGAAGTGCTATCATGAGTGAGCATAGGATTGAGAATCTGAGCAACTGAGTATATATTAACAAACATGGGACCTTTAGCCAAAGCATATCTTTTTTCATGACTCTTTGACTTCACCATGGAGGTACATTCAATTTACTGGGGAAACTTTGAAAGTAGTATGAACTCCAGGTCAATGTTTCAGCATCTTTGGTAGTTGGTACTTTTAAAAAAGTTCCTGAGATGATTCCAGTGTGCACTTAGGGCTGAGAAATATTCATTTAAGATGTGCAAGCTGTTTCAGTTCATTAAGACAAGATGGCTTCTTTCTCAGCATACTCTAAGTATCACTCTTCATTCTACCAGATGAGGAAAAATCGACTCTTCCTGTGCACAGGAATTGGATTTAAGTATACACTCGGACCCAATATGAGACGGAACTTCTTTTTTTTTGTACATATATGTGTATTCATGGTACGTTTTCATGCATGTGTAGGCCTCAGGTTGATGTCAGGTGCCTTCCTCAGTCACTCACCACCTTATATATTGAGGCATGGCCCTCACTGAACCGGGAGTTCACAGCTTCAGCTAGTCTGGCTGGTTAGAATGATCTGGCTGTTCCCTGTCTCTGCTTCCCAGAGGATTACAGGTAGGCTGCCATGCCCACTTGGCTTTTATGTGGGCTCGGAGCATGCAGACTGCAGTCTTCAGGCTTGTACAGTAAATGCCTGACCAGCTAAGACGTTTTCTCAGCCTGAACTAGGATTCTTGATGCTAATAAATATAGACCCATAATGTAATAGGCCTTCATGGCCAGTTAACTCAGTTGTTCTGAATGCAATACTGAAGCCAAAATAGTGGATTCTGTTCTCATGTGAATAATTTTGCTGCATAGATTGTTCTGTAATTGCAACCAAGCTACTTCTTTAAGGATTGAGACTGACTGTAAAGGCATACAACAATGGATGAGTTGGAATAACCCCATTCATTCTGAGAAAGTTGGTTCTAGAACCTGTTTTGTTAGGATACAGCATGGTCCATCTGCTGCTTTGGAGAATGGAATGTTCATATTTGGAGTTCAAAATCCACAAGACTTCAAAGTTGACTTATTAAGTTTAAAGAAGGAGATAGAGGAAGTTGATAGAGTTCAATGATATTCTTCTACCTTGAGTGGCATATCATACCATATCTGTCAATAGTTAGCTAATTTGTGAACCTTGGTAAGTGGGGAGAATTGTTAAGATCATTATAACCAGGACTTCTAGACTTTTCTCTTTTACTTACTCACTGACTGTAAGTGGATACACATGGCCCTTAGGAGCCCAAACTAGTATAGGCATCAGAGATAGCACTTGCATGATTATTCTTCTCTGTTCAACATGTGGTTCTTGTATGGTGCCTGAAGGTCAGGTCATCACAATGCACACAGACTTGATGCTTTCACTTGTGCATACATGTAAAATTTTCTGCTAGAAAACAATTTTTTGTTTTTTAAAACATGACAGTAGCTTGTGGTGTTGCTCCTGAATTTCCTGCAAGGCCAATCAATACCTCATACTTTTTTCTAGTTCTTTTGTGTAGCCATGTATTTTTTTCCCACTTGTGAAGATTCAGTAAGTTTGGATACTACCCCTTCCCTGTTTTTACTGGAATGAAGTAAATTTCTGGTTCTACTTGCAATGTCAAGCTCCATAGAAAGCAGTGCCAGTGTGGAATCTCATCAGGAATCTTGATAAATGCTATTGAATTTCTCTTTTGAGTTCATATTCCTATGCCCTGCATTTCACACAGGAGGAAACTGAGGCACAGAGAAATTAAGCAATTTACCAAAGATTGTACAGTGAAACAAAGAAGTAAATCATTGAGTATTCAATCAATTCCCTATTTTGACAAGGTAGCATGATTTTTAGGAGGTGATAACTTCTTGTTAAATTGTACATTGCACTGAATAAACAAACAAACAAAAAGACCAAACACACTATCAACACCATTTTGTCCATAGGGTTGGTAAAACGAATCAGATCAAATGTTTCTTGGTTAACTGACTACTGAATAACTTATTACAACAAATACTAAGGTCATATTCCCAACACAGTTTCTAGTTTACCATCTCCTCCACTAATTGCTCTTGTCACAATCTCAACATCCACTTACTAATCAATAAATTAGAAATGGACTGGCCATTTTCATTTTTATTCTTTCAAACTATTTCTTCCAATATCATCAGATGTTACATGGGATTACACTAATGGGTATCTAAACATTTAGACAGAACCAGTGTAAGTAGATATTATGCAGTTTGTCTTCAAGTGAGGGCCATGCAGGGAATATGGACATGTGTGAGTAACTACAGGACACTGGTGGGTTTTGTTTCCTTCCCAATCCTCTCTCCTTTTTTCCCTCCTAACTATTCAATGCCAACTTCCTACCTACTGTAGATATCTAGAGCCCTTTATCCTGCTGTTGGCTGTTTAGTGTCCATGTGGTAACTGGATCTGCTATTTCCTGCCTCATTTCCTCCTCTATCAAACTGTGAACTCTTTGAATGCAACGATAACATCTAACAGCCTAGTGCAGTCAGTGTCTGACAGGTAGTCATCTAAAAAAGAATCTGCTATTTTGTTCTCTAGACAGCTATTGTATTTCCATTTCCAGGCACTTTCAGTTAAAGTGATTGCAGAAGGCCACTGAAGAATGGCAGGGATACTTGAATGGCAGGAGGAGGAGGGAAGAGATGTGTTTGGGCATTTGGAGTTCATACAAAAGTTCGACAAGAGTTGTGTTTTTAACATTGGGTGTAAGATCAAGTTTTCTAGGACACTGACTTCAGTACAGACGCTTCCTCGGTTTCTACTCATTCTAAGGCTGCTCCCTCTCAATCTGCCCAGAGTCCCAGTACTCAAAAGCTGTTTCCCCATGTCTTTCATCTGGCAGGTACCCTGCATTTGCTTTTGTAAAGCTCTTGCTCCAGCCAGTTACTGTAACCAGATTAGACAGTAGCATTTTTAATGATAGGAGCTGAGACTGGGGTTTGCTTGCAAACTTCATGTTTCACATGAAACGCTTCAGCACCCCCTGTGGACTGCCCTTCACCCTGTTTTGGGCATAATACTTGTTTGTCTTTATATCTGTGATAAAACAAAATCTATCCTGTGTAACTGATGCTGAGCAAATGTCTTAAAACAAAGGGAAGTGCAGAGTTTAAATCCACAGTAGGGGATTACCTTGCTGCATTTCCATATCTTTGGAATAAATATTTTAACATGTTAATTATCTACTTCTAATAAAAATATCTTTGAACTTATAGTCAATTTGATGGGCATAAAATGGTCTCCACTGGGGAATGGGAAGCAATTAGTTTCTGTAACGATCGTGAGTCATACTGTATCTTCTCTCTAAGTGGTTACATGGTCAGTAGCCAGCCGTATTCTAGAGAACATTTGTATCAAGTCCACCCTGGTCTACAGGCGTAAGCTGCTGCTTTAGCAGGGCCCTCGGGGACCCCAGACAGGGCATTTATCAAAACTTCTGTTCCACTATGGCTTTGCTTTTGGATTCATTCATTATTTTTTGCACATTAAAAAAATTCTTTTAAGTAGAATGCTTGGAATCTTATTACGAATCATCTTTTAATCTTTTTCTTTCTTATTGCAGACTGAAAACTATTCCTTTGACTCTAACTACGTGAATAGCCGTGCCCATTTAATCAAAAGGTACGTTGGTTTGCTTTCACATTCCTACTGCTTAGCTCGATTTAATATTAAAAAAACCCAAAACATTAATTTTTAAGAACTATACCCTTTTGGATACTTTGATGAATGCCTATGCGCTTGTGCTAAGAAGTGTGGGAAATTCAGAGAAAATATAAAACTTAAGGAACACTGTTAATCCCCTCACAGGAAGAGAATCACTGTTGGCTTTCATCATATTTATTTCCATCAGAACACATGCAAAATTAAAATGAAATTGGGACGACATAAAGTTTTTGTTTGTTTTATTTAATGTATGAGTGTTCCTGTCTGCATACACATCTGCATGCCAGAAGAGGGCATTGGATCCCATTATAGATGGTTGTGAACCACCATGTGGTTGCTGGGAATTGAACTTAGGACCTTTGGAAGAGCAGTCAGTGCTCTTAAGAACTGAGCCATCTCTCCAGCCCCCAACATAAAGTATTTTACTAGTGATTTTGAAATCAATATTAGAAAGATTAGAAAAATTAGAAAACTTTCAAAATCACAGTGATATCCAAATTCTTGTTCCTACCTAGTTTAAATAATAGGAGGCCTCAACTTTTGTTTTCTTGTGGAGCTTATATGGTCTGTGTCTATTATTATTTTGAGAGTCTTGAAAATCTAAAGATATTTAAATGACAGATGAAATGTCTTTTATGATGCTTTCTAGATGAGAGTGGAAATGAAAATTTTCCAATTTAATACTTGTCAAGATATTTTGAAGTGTTTCAGATAAAATCTGAAATTTGTATGATTGGTCAGTTACAACTTCGCTATATTGTGAGTACAGAGCAGAGGTGAATATTGATAAGATTCCACCTGGTACAGTGGGCTCTAGGTTCTAGCAAAAGTGAGGAAGATGACATTAGGAAACCCTCTAAGGAGACAGAACTAAGCAGAGATGAGAACTTTGTATGCAAAAATAACCTAGCATTTGACTATTTAGATGATGCCTTTATTGCTGTTTCATGTAAATAGCCTCTTGAATGGTCCACTGGTTATCCTGCAGCTAAAATTGAACACTGAGTGTGTTTGTAAAAATACAAACAAACAAAAAATAATAGCAATAAAGCAGAGGAGCAAACAGGGTATATTAGAGCTGCAATGGAAAATATCTGAAAATTCTATTATTTTGCTGACTGTAATCCCATAAATTTATATCACTGTTAAGAGTGAGATTCAAAGGGAAAATAAAAACGTTGACTGTTGGACAAGTAACTTGAGTTCATATCTAATTTAATTTATGATGCTGCAGTAACCCCTAAAACCATGATAGGTTTATCTATATTGACTTGGGATAGCTTGTCACCTAAGCAATGACCACTAGTCATCTTAAAATGGCTATCTTTGCATTCCCAGTCATAGTATAATTTGGAAATTTTTAGAGTTGTTGGGAAGAATTTTCTGAGCAAAAGGTAAGGTATTGAAAATTATCTCAGTAATTTATTTTAGGAAGGAAGAAAAAGCCTTCTTATATGTACTGATTAGAAAGGCTTTGCAGGAAAATGCTGCTTTGTTTTCTGCTTCAGGACTGGTATTTTCAAAGCGTCTTTTTGAACTGGTAAAAACAGTGGCTTGCTTGATCCTTACAGGTCTCTGGAGCTAGCTCCTTCTGGGTACCTAGAAATTCTCTGACTAGGTTAGACTGATAACATGAGCCTTATTTTCACAGGGTAGTAGAAGGCTAAGACTCATGGGGACTCTTATATCTTAGATCAGCCTCAAATACCCAACTTACAAAGCAGACTTATGAGATAAAGACTTAAGTTAAAGCATTTAGCTTTGGGGATACATGTATTTCCACGGCAGCTTTGAGACTCACTGGAAACCTCTGATTTTGATTAATTGCTTTACACGTATTTCTATACACACATGTTCACAAAAGCTACATCCTGGACTGAATAGGCTCTTGGAGGAAATATCTCCAGATGCGGCCTGAAATCAAAGATATTAGTTTATTTACCAGTGTCCACATGATTAAGAGGAAACATCTGAAAGTTCAGGGACACATATAATTTTGTCAGTTTATTTTTATAGAACTGTGATGGTCTTGGGAAACTATGAATGTCTTAGAATTTATAGGGCCAGTAGCATTTAGACAAATGCCAATACCTAGAAAGATACAGATAGTTTGTGTGCTATCCTTTTATGGAGAATAACCATTACAAGTGTAAGATCACTAGGAAACGACAGTGGTGACTAATACTAACAGATCCCAAGGGATCAAGTCATGGGAAGAGTAATCAACTGGTTTAACCAAGATGTTTAACAGTTTCCTGAAGACATATGTTTGAAAAAAGCTCCTGGACAGGAAATTCAGACATTTTGTTATCAGTCTTAATTTTATTAGCGAATCTCTGAGTTTTTTAAATGCCAGGCAAAGTTTAGCCTAACTTGGAATTTGTTTTTTTTAAATGCATTTTTCTCATCTAATATTCAGTTTCTAGTTATCCAAGTACATTTCTTGGAATGTTGCTTTGGGCTTTCTTGGCCAGACTTTGTACACACAGACACTTTTATCCTTTAACACCTGTCTACATTTGGTAGTTGACCACTGACCATCTTTGGTCCTTTCTTGTAGCAGTCAAGGATCCTATATGAAATAGTAAAAAGGTGGGTCAAGATTCATTTTATTTTCCTGGTATAAGAACAGAGGAGTTGAAAATACTACTGGAAAAGACTCAAGAGAAACATGGAGGGAGTAATAATGACTTCTGGTCAGCTGAGGGTTGTAGTCACGAAGAAGTGAATCCATTAGGGCAGTCAGTACCCTAGCATCTATCCTCTCCTTCTGTCTGACTTTCTGTCCTTGGCATCCATGGATGTGTGTGGGGTAATCTCAATGGAAATCCATGAATCAAATTAGGAAAACATGAGGAATGGATATGGAAGAGACAAGGAAGGCCTATGGTATATTCCCCATAAATTTTTTGTATGGAGGAATTCCAACATCTGAAGTTTAATATTTTTTCTGTAACTTTACCTGCAATCTGAAGATACACTCAAAGTGCTTTCTGAGAGAAACGTATCTTAGCAAACCAAGTGAGCTGTTTTGTTTTTTTTTTCTGAGTGGATTTTCATTCCACCATGCTTGTATCCTTGCTATCTTCTCTCTCTCTCTCTCTCTCTCTCTCTTTCTCTCTCTCTCTCTCTGTGTGTGTGTGTGTGTCTCCCTTTCTCTCTCTCTCTCTCTCTGTGTCTGTGTCCCTTTCTCTCTTGCTTTCTCTCCCTGCCCCCCAGACATTGTTTCTTTGTTATAACTCTGGGTGTCCCGGAACTCACTCTGTAGACCAGGCTGGCCTTGAACTCACAGAAATCCAGCCTGCCTCTGCTCCTGAGTGCTGGAATTAAAGGCATGCAGCACAATTACCTGGCTTCTTGTTATTTTCTCAAAGTAAGGGAGGCCAGCGGTGCTACTTTACCTCTGCTGCAACATTGTTTGCTCAAGCCTACTCTCTGCACTGCTGCTAACATCTACTCATACAGTGCTTTTGGAGAAAGCAGAACATGAGGCTGTAGCTGAAAGAAAACAACAGTAATTGAGCAGCACATCAGAAGCCATTTGGAAAGGAAAGTGAACACTGCTTCTAAGCTATGCATGGTGATTTTTCTTTACTACCAAAACTGTCCCAGAGTTCTGTAGCATCTGGTATAGTGCCACGTATATACAATAAGTACTTGGTACATGTTTATCAGATAAATAGGAGAAATGAGTGGAAGGAGACATCATCATTTTTTTCCATTAAAAAAGGCAGTAAACTGTCTTTTAAAGCAGCAGTTTCTGAACAATAGTATAGTGTGGATTGGCAAGGCAGTCTTTAGTTCCATCCTCAGAGAGGCTCCCATTTTAACAGGTTTCAAAGTGACTAATGGCAGAAGTGGTCCAGAAAATACTTTGTATTACACTTCATTAAAGCCAGTTACAATACTCTTTTGACTCTCAGTTACATATGACCTTACCTAGGTATGTTGGATCACCTATTAGAGATATGACCTGTATCCTTTCAGATTCTTCTGTCTTTTGCAAAAGTAATATGTTAAAAGGCACATGCATTTTAGTGTTAGTGTAATGTTCTTTCAGCAAATATATGTAGAATAACTCTTGTGTACAGAACCCTGTTCTAGGTATTTTAAAATGAACTTGTCTCTCTGCTGGTCACCAAAGCAGTAATAGAAACTTTTGCATTTACAATACCATTGGAAACAGGTGTCCCTAATTTATTGTCCCACAAAAGTTGTTTTACAAGTCTCTCATCTCCCTAGAGATACACAGGTAATAAAGCAAGTGAAATCAGCATTTTTTATGCCTGGCATAAATTGTTATTTGTTTTGGGTGAGTAGCCATTTACCAGCCTGTTTTACTGTTTGCAGCATCTTGCTCACTGGTTCTTAAACTGCCTTACACAAATCCATTCATTAAGCCACTAAATGTCCTTACAAGATCACAGTAAGAGGTACTTAGTTTGTCAGATGGGCAAACTGATCTTTAAATGAGTTAACCATCCTGAGGTTTGAGTGGGTAGTGGCTTATGCTTTTGATTTTTCTTCTCTTGCTCACACCAGCAGTTCCTCAGATCCTAGTAGCTAATCCTTCACAGGTTTAACATTTTCTGTCTTCTTTACCTGAAAAAATAAGAAGTCCCAAGGTGGGTTGCAACATTCTGATGCACATAAAATGGACGATCAAATTTTAAAAAGACAGATCTAAAACCAATTAGGAGAGCTGAGATAGAGATCACCAGCTTCCAGGGAGATAACTCAGTGTAATTAAACGCTATGCTTACCTTGAAGCTTTTGAGAAGCCAATGCAAAATGAAAAGTGCATCAGGTCATATAGTTTTTATCATTCAATAAAAGAGGGACACATATTGAACAGGAGAGATATTTTTCTGTTTCTGAATTTTAGGAAAAATAGCATAATGGAAAATGGCTGACAATGTTTATAGAACATAGGAACATTCATTAAGTAAATATAAAATTCTTATACCAGTCCCATAAAATACCATGGCCATACTGTTTAATTGTAATGTGGATGAGGCATTATAATACAGAATAGTAGTCATATTAAATGTTAATTTAGTATGATAATTTTGTTGAAGGTGTATTTCTGTTTTTTCATGCAAAGTATCTCACTGAGTCCTCAGAATGGTCTTCTGAAGGAGAGTTTATCAAGTACATTTATCAAAGCAAGGAAATTGAGTTAGATGTGGAGACCAGAGCCACATAAACAAAGTGGCAGATTGCAGGTTATCACTTTTCCTAATGATTCCAAGTTCAGTGTTGTTGTTTTGTTCTTGTACTCTATGTTACAGGAATACTGGTGAAAGAATGTAGAACAGTTGTTCTCAACTGAGGGTGATTTGGCAATGTCTCCCTGGAGAGATTTTTCATTTTAAAACTTGGTGAGGGTCATTACTGGCGTCTAATGGGCAAAGGCCAATAGACCCATTAAACATTTCATAATGCATAGAACGTACACAATGAAGAATTATGTGACCTAAAAACTCAATAGTGCCAAGATTAGGAAGCCCTATTCTAAGGGATGGCCAATTACATTTGTCTTTAGACTATTTCATTCACCATCATATATCTCAAGCAAATTTTGGCAACAGCTGAAATGCATTCAATTTAGACTTGAATTCTTTGGCTTAACATGGCAATTTTTGTGCTGAGGATTTAAAGAACTTTTCATCATGTTTCAGAACCAGATAATATAGGTTGAAAAGCTAATATTTGTTATAAAAATGGAGCAGCCTATAGCATCATTTAGGCAGGTCATTTGTTCGTTTTTGAGATATGCATGCTTATAGGGAGGGCCAATTTTTGTTTCTAAAATATAAACTTTGAATCTATTTAAACTTTGGATTAGTATTACAGGAAGCCATGGAATCTATTAAATCATGAGTTTCCAATTGGTCTTTTTGACCTTGAAAGAATTATAGGATTTTTAAAAGTAGACTTGCATCCATGTAGGTTGATATGACCAAGTTATCTCCATGACATAATTTGGAGGAGCTGAGCGAATTGGTCTGTTGAGTGATTTGGATTTTAGTGTCTTTGATGCTCCAGATATATTTGTCTGAAATAATTAACTAACAAGACTGTGTTTTATATTATCAGACTCTTCATTTTCTTATGATCAAGGCTTTCCAGTTACTGTCCTCTTGATATTTTGCTTTTTATGTTTAGGTCACCAAACATTCAGCATCCAAGTTGGTCATGGGTTAATTTTCTGTGCTTCCTCTAGGTCAAGCATGAAGAGTAACTGTTTATCCTTTTGTCCATGGCATAACTCCTCACCATGCATAGTGATTTTATTATCAACATTTCTGAGAGGCAGGCCTGTGAATGCTCACAGTTTAAGACATTGATTCATGCAGTTGTGGAGTCTTCAGAAATTTTGTGCTCTGTCACAAATAAGCTAGAAGGCAGGAGAAACTGGTGGTATAATATGAAAGCCTGAGAATTTGAGTTCCAGATATACAGATTTCAGTCTGAGCCCGAAAGCCTTAAAATGAGGAGCATTGTGTATGGGCAAATATTGATGTCCCGATTCAAGCCAAAAGGATATTCAACCTTTTGCCTATTGTTCTTTTCAGGTCTTCATCAATAGACTGGATGCATCCCACCAACACTGGGGATAAATACATGCTTTACTCCATCAATCTAAATGCTAATCTCTTCAGATAACCCACTCAAAGATACATTCCAAAACTAGGCTTAACTAGCTACCTGGATCTCTTGTGGTCCAGTAAAATAGACACATAAAATTACCCCATGGTACTTTCCATGTACCAGCAGTTGCCTCAACTACTATCAGTCCTCCTTTTCTTTGAATTGGTCTCTCTACCATTTATAGTTTAGGTTTGGAATCCTAGGATGGAGGAGTTGCCTGTGAAGGGGTTTGCCACAAGTTCAAGGGCCAGGGTGGGCTACATATCAATTTATAGGTCAGCCTGGGGTACAGAATGAGACCCTGTCTCAAAAACAAAACAAGCAATCAAACAACCAGGAAACTGACCTGGTTTCTCCAACCCTGATCATCCTTTTAATTTTAATTACACTACCTCAATTTCTGCCATTCTTGCTTTTTCTAGTTGATGGTTAGTAGATATCTCTAGAGAAGCAATTTACATAATAGTTAAGATTTTAAGCACTGAAACTTGACAAGGTGGGTTGGTCTTAGATCTACCACACTTTTCTTATTGCTAGCAGTGCAGTGTTACCTTGGTAAGTTATTTAACCTGTACATATCTCTGTTAATTCACCAATAAATAGGATTATTAACACCTTTTCCTTATACAGTCAATATGACTTAAAAGTTAATATTGCTATCTTAAAACAATAACTCATGACCATAATTTCTCAGAAAACATTAGCTGTTTTGATTTGACTCTCATTGTATAGGGATAGAAAAAACCGAAATGATGACATTCTTTAGAAGTGGTTTTAGATGTCTATCTCCTTCTACCTTGCCTGTAGTGCAACACTAAAAAGAAGCAAATGAAAATGTTAGCTGTAACAGCATCCAAAATTTAGAACCTTTCTGTATTGTTAAGTTCCGTTATCTTTAAACAGAACTGTCTCTTCTCCATATTTCTACCCCTTTGGACAATCTAGCCACTGCTGGCCTCCTTACAGAGCTGACATCATCCTTGCTTGGAAAGATTTTAAAAATCAGATCTATCACAGTTGTAAATTAACATACTTTCTTCAACCCAGCAGCTCCACCTTCAAGGACCTAGAGGGCAACAGCCTGAAGGATAGTGGGCATGAGGAGAGCGACCAGACTGACAGTGAGCATGATGTCCAGAGGAGCCTGTACTGTGATACTGCTGTGAATGATGTGCTGAACACCAGCGTGACCTCCATGGGATCTCAGATGCCTGATCATGGTAAGGGCTGGGCAATTTGAAGTTGAAACTATGTGTTTCAAAGAACCCAGTGTCTTTCTATACACATTGTACTACTTTACTGCAGTGCATATATTATGAAGATACTCCCTTAGCTCATATGTTAACAGCATCTAGAGCATTTTGAGGTGTTATAACATCTTTTGGGACAAATCTATCTTCCTGTATAATGTTGGGACACCTTATAAGCTGACTGCATTCACATTCTCTTTAACAATAACTGCACTGAGCACATAGGAAGTAAACAGATACCTTCTCATCAGGAATAAACGGCTGTTTATGCTATAGTGTATGGATTCAGCTGATCAATTAAATTGCATAGAACACAGATCCAATGAGATTAGAGGGGTGGGGTTTATTTCTCTACTAATCTGATTAACTTTCCCCAGAGACTCTGTTCTTTACCCACAGATTGTGTAGTCTTTCCTGGGGATACAAAGTGCCAGACTTTCCATTTTTCCCATAGGGATGCTATTCCAAATCCGTGGAGCTACTGCACAAATCCATGCCATTGGTTATAGGGGAGATAGGTTAAGAGAGTGCGACTGAGTCAATACAAAACCTTCTGGTATTGTAAAATGAGACTCAAAGCACATGTCAGGAGCTACATCTTCATGTATGAAGATGATCTGTTTTTTATGAACACAAACACAAATACTTTTAGCATGAGGTGTTCTTTACAACTGTGCTAGGTAGAAACCAGGGTATTAAAACAGTAGCAGAGTTCAGCCAAGGCAGAATGTTCATATGGACTTGGGCACAAATGTCATTTTCAATATTTTACTGATGTAAACATGGTATGCAAACAGCCTGTCTTTTCTAATTAAGAAGTATGAATTCAATTTGGTGTTTAGGCTCAGTGAAGCTTCAGAATGCTTGGCTTTGTCTTGAGAAAAGCTAGTCTCATGCTCAGCTGGAAGCCCTGCTAAAAGTCTTAAAGATGAGAAAACAAAATATGGTGATTACGTGCTGGTCTTCAGCTGTCTCATTTCACTGTAAACATCATTAAACTCCTTTGTTTTGGTTTTTAAATGAGTCCAAAAATGCATGATTCACAAAACAAAATGTTTTGCATGGAAAAAAATTAGCCACTGTAGATTCTATTAAATTGTCTAATCCATTCCCTCCTCAGGAGATTCAAGTGTCAAAGTCTATAATATCCAGAGGTCACTACCAATTGTACTCTGCTTCTTTCCTTAATTGGCGAGTGGTGACATCTGCAGAGATAATATACTTTCTGGGAAACCTTACTATATGACTGAGGATGAAAAATTAAACATTTATATAACTGAAACAGGGGCAATTTGACTCTCAGAGGATTAACCGTGTGTCACAAGATGCAGACAGATATGTATCATTTTCTACTCATGTGTATCTCAAAGAATTGCTTTCTTCATTTATATCAGAAAGGTTTTTTGTTAGACGCTCTCTAAAATGAAATGACTCCAAGAAAGAAAATAGTCGTAATTGATTCTCACTTTATGCCTGGCTAGACCAACATCTGTTTTAATTTTTTGTCACATTTCTCTAGGAAAACAATATCAGTAGGTTGCAGCTAGATGTTCTGAGTATTTCTTACAAATGAGTTGCATTATGTACTGTGTAGATTGAATAACAGGGAGAATATTATAAAACAAATGAGTGACACTATCCATAGACTCTCTTACATAATAAAAAAAGATTTCACACACACTGTTGCACATAGACACTTTTTTTTTTTTTGCTATTCCATCTGGCTAACATCTTTACATTTTTTAATATTTGATTTACATGCTTATATTTCCATTTTTTTTATTGTTCCAGCAATGGCTAAACTTTGAGCCAACCTTTGAGTTGGTCTTTCCAGTTTGAGTGATAAAGGGAAACAAACTCTCCTTCTATATATCTCAGTTTTTACCTTGTGATACTCCAAAACTTGTGATGATTTTGTAATGTAATCAACTCCAGACTTGATACAGGAACTGTTTCAATAGATAACTTGGGTTTATTATTACTACCCCCTAAAATAACAACAATTCCACCAATTAACATTTATAACATTTATTGCCTCAAATCTTCATTCATGTACATGTATCTTATTTTATCCTAAGGCTCAGTAGTTAAAAGATATTCACTGGGTGACCATACAAGCCTGATCTTGAACTCCTCAGACAAAACTCTGAATCTGATATTTCTTTTGATTTGTGGGAATGATTGCAACATTATACCAAATGCAACAAATAAAAGTTACCTTACACCACTCTATTGAGGAATCTGGATCACCTTGGTTGTCATGACTGTGGGTTTTTCTTATGACATTTCTACTTTTAACGTTTGTGTTACCTCCTTCTCAGTTCTCTGTACATGTAGGGACATGTATTGGTGGAAAATCCCAGGAATATCAAAACAAAAATGATTTTATGCACCCATCATTTTTTCCTTTAGCAGGCAGGAGTGGTTTGTTATATGATCTCATATTGTATTGTCAATATTTAAGAAGGTACAAAGTATATTTGATCCACTTTTTTTCTAGAAACATCAGAACCCTGGGCTTCATTGTATTGCCCCAAGTTTCTTCTGTATTTGTTTTTATAACTTTCCTACAGCGTAAGAATGCTCAATGTGAATGACCAGGGGGTTTTCTATCTTGAGTAAAGGCCCACATGTTTTAGTTTTCTGTAGCTTTTCTATGAGACTCTTCCTAGGCACAGAAACCCCAGAATCACTTTGTTCAACAAAGGAAGGAGACTATTTAAAAGACTTTAAAATTCAAAGGGCAAAAACAGGATGTTTAGTCACTGGAGAGTTTAAATTGTGTTTTGATTACTTAACACAAACATTTGTGAGCTGGGTCAGAATGACAGCAGAGGACTGACAAGAGTCTGCTTTCTACATTGCTATTAATGCTGGCAACTCACAAGTTTGAAACCACGTCAGGAGGTGGGTGAACTTGCTGAGCTTAATTCCGTGGTTGCCACAGAATTCCAAATTTATTTGCCATCCATCATACCCATGAATGAATATGGCTTATCCAGGTTTGTTCTTAGTTCTGTGGATCTTGTTGTGGCTTCCAAGAAAGGAAGATGATGGAGAATTCTTTAACCTATGTTTTCTCTTGGCACACTGTACTGCTTAGAATATTATCTCTCAGTTGGTTTCAAAGTATGTTGGGAACAAGTAAGTGTTGTCACGTTTGGCAGGCTTGTCTTCTGACTTGGCTTCTGAGGTGATTTGATGCTGAGCTTAGGAGTCACTATCGCCTCTCTTAACCAATACTTTCCTTATCTGATTTTATTCAGTAAATTAGACATCTTCCTGAGAGGATAAGACTATTGACTCTTTTAATGCCTGAAACTGACAGGTAGGGGGGTAGAGAAAGATGGCAGAGGTTCATGGTTTTGTTGCAAAACTGAGGGTTTTACTAGATTGAATCTCCCCTTAGTCATTTATTTCTTTGAGATGAGTAGTGCTGGAGTTAACACCTCTTCCTTCCCTCTCACAGTTTTTGCAAGGCCATTTGTGGTGACGTGGGTGTTGCATTATTCTTAAATATGTAATATGGATATGCAACTGAGGTTTATGGAGATCATATGTTAAAACTGTACACTAGTCCCGAGCTCAAGTAATTTGTTTCAAATCACACTCAGTTTCCTTCCTTATGATTTAAATTATTGATTATAAATTCACCTACCGAAAAGATGACTGTAATTGCTCTAATAGTCACCTAATTGAAGTTCGCTACAACCCTGAATTGGTTTTCTTCCTATGCTAATTGGTACCAAATATAAGCAATGCACAGAAATTTACAGTGACATTGATCTGCTTTTCATATTCAAATACATCCAATGTGAGATAATTATTGTTTTATTTTGAGAAGTGTTAAGTTCTCCTACATTTTACTTAACTTATTTGTTTACAAAGCTGCTCACCTAAATATCACTCAACTTATTTTTGGTGTAAAACGCATATCAGAAGAACTTGGTATGCACCTAATGTGACTGCTGCCACAAAATTGCCATGAAAATGTCCCATAGTCTTCATTCCATGTACAAACTAGCATCAACCACAAGTATATTAAGATGTTTGCACCCTCAACACTCTACCAACGATGTGGAATTTCATCTTCTCTAGGCTTTTAATGAAATTAAGATTCAGTGAGCAAACATCTTTCTTTATCTTCTTATCTATCCCCTGATTCACCTCTCACCTCAGTGAATTTCCAAAACACTCATTTCAATTAATCTCTTGGCAAAACAGGGAGTTCTCAGTGGAGAATATTTTGTGACATTGCAAAGCAGTGTGCTGCTGGGCTCCAGAAATTGTAGCATGGACCAGATGTTCATAGAGTAATTGAAAATTCCATTTTATCAGAATAACATTTGCTGTCAAAAAGTTTTATCTTTACTTCAACAAAGAGGTTGATTAGGTCCCCCTGGACCTGAATTAGCATCTTTGAGGCTAGATATACTGCTTTGCAATTCATGTGGTTATTTCTTCCCTAGTTTTGATCATATAGAAACTTTAAGGAATATCTTCATTTTCTTGCAAATGTACCCACTGAAATATTTAATTACGTGAACATGGGATCATGTTTACAATGTTGCCACATGTGTACCTTTCAGCCTCCTTCATTCTGCCCAGGCAGTATAGAATTTTGATCTTAAGCAGGCATAATATATACACAAACCACATTAATACTTTATTCAAAATTTAAAAAATATTTAATTTATTTTATTATGTATGTGTGTGTGTCTGTGTGTGTGTGTGTGTGTGTGTGTGAGAGAGAGAGAGAGAGAGAGAGAGAGAGAGAGACAGAGAGAGAGAGTGTTCAAGTATGCAGTGACAAGAATGTTCAGATCAGAGGACAACTTGGGGGAGTTGGTTATCTTCTTCTACCATGTAGGTCCTGGGAATTGAACTCGGTCCATCAGGCTTGGCTGTAAAAGCCTATACCTACTGATCCATCTTGCCATCCTCTAGTTAACAGTATTTTGAAGGCTCTTTGTGTATGGCTTTGGAGATTGAATGTGTCAATTCTATTGTTATTGACTGCCAAAGTACCATATTTGTACTTTGCCTTATTTAGAGTCTACTGAGATGACCTCAATGATAAAATTGTTAATATTATGCCAATATAAAAGACTAAGGAAAATTGTTTTTATCAAAATATTATGAAAATGTGTCTTGTTCTAATTTGCAGAATAATATCAGAAAACATTTAAAAATCTATTTGCTATGAGGTTGAATTTCCTGTTCATCTTTGTTTAATTTCACCATAGGATGGTAGGTTTCTTGCCTTGCTGGCTTATGGGTAGTTTGTCTTTTTTTTCTGATACCGAGAAATATTATCTTTTCCCAGCATCAAAGATAACTTTGAAGTTAGGAAGAGAGGTGAGAGGTGGAGCTTTTATTTATTTCAACTACATTGTTGTACTAGGTAATAGGATTCCAACAAAAGCACTATATTTTATTGACAAGACAGTCACTGCAATAAAAAGTTGTTCTCAACTAGTGGAAACATCCATGATGCTTGCACTTACTCATTCATGTTATTTTGGTTTAAGCCTTTTGATCAGAGAGTTCATTTTTACACTTTAATATCAGTTTTTCCATGCAAGAAATTTGGAATAAAGCCAACTATTTATCGTCTTTCAAATAGGAAAACTAATTGCATTCAGGTGTGTGTGTGTGTGTGTGTGTGTGTGTGTGTGTGTGTGTGTGTGTGTGTGTGTATGTTTGTGTGCATGTATATGTGTGTTTACATACAGAGACACACAAGTGTATTTATAATCCATTTGAAACTTTTGGTTGTTTCATATTCAAGGCCATTTGAAAATGTACTATTAATACCAGTAATAAAAGATACATTATTCATCTAGAGAATGCCATGTGCTATCTTTATTAGATTACACTATGAATTTCAATGTTAATAAGCACTAGAGGATTGAGGATATACAAAAGGAGCACAGTGAACAATTCAGAGTTTCATTCTGTAGGAGTTTATGGACCAATAGCATAAATGGTTCAGTATGGAATAGATTGCAATATGATCAGTGAAGAAATCAATTAAGACTATTTGAACTGGAAAGCAAAATTCATTTTAAAAGATCCTTTGGTGTAATGAGATCCCACTGGAGAAATAGCAGGAAGCCAGACCCCAAGCTTGCATGCTAGATAAAATTATGCTCTATTTGGGTGATTTGCTAGGTGAATCTTTTCCAGATGTTTTATGCAAAAGTAAGGTCTCTAGGCCAGGATGAATAGATATACTGCCAATAGTGTATCAAACAAAAGCAAAGTCAAAAAAGACCCATTGAGCTAGGTTTCTTAGACTAATACTTCTTAAATTTTTCTACTCGTGATCCTTTTTCACCTCCAAAAATGTTTAATGGACATGCAGTATATATAGAGACACCAAACAAGTATACAAATAAAGCATTTCCTGGTGATAAATCATAGAGAATTTATTTTTAAATGTATCCTTTGTATACACATAATTTTACTATTTATTAAAGATGAAAGAAATTTTGCATGTAAATATGATGAATGTGCTTATTTATTTTTACATACAGAGTAAATGCTGGCTGAATGTTGTTGTGTGTCCAGAAACATTTTACTGTTGTCTATTGCTTTTACATTCCCCACATTCAGTTACATGAACCTATATGGGATTGTGACCCACAGTCTAAGAGTCTATATATATAGTATTGACTACTTTACATATTCAGAAGAAGCACTATAATAGGAAGATCAGTATGCTTTTTGAAATTTCCTTTTTATGTAAACTTATTTCTGACTACGAAAATATGGCTAAGAAGCATAATAACCTATCCAGGATAGAGAAGGATGAGTCTAAACACGATATTTAAGTATTTGTATTTTTCTAATTCCTTCTACTTTACTACATTTACTATGAAATAAATATGAGGAATTAAGATAACAGTTTAATAAGCAATTTGAAGGATATCACAATTATACATCTTCTTTTTCATTATGTGGTCACTTGCAAGATGGCTTTTCTTTTGTCATACATGTCTTTCCATTATCAAGAGTTAGGTTTTTTCCCTGGGATTTTTAATCTCTGTCTTCACTAGGAGTATCATTGCTAGTACAATTTGATCCAGGGAAATTGTATCTGATACTTTCACATTGAAAAGGTAAATTTTCTACAAGGAAATGCTTTCATTTTTTTCTTCATGTAAGATTTTCCCCACAGTAGAACTCAAGCTAGGAAATAAAGCACCAAGCACCAAGTTAGACAAGGTATAAGTTGGCCTCTAGGGCCCTGCAAAAATTAGCTTATTAGGGTACCATACACAGGCTCTTGAAGAGATGTTTTCAAAGGTCTTAAATAATCCAGAAGTTGGCCATACATGATATTCTAAAACTCAAGGTAGGTGGAAATGGCAGACTTTTGTAACTGCAAAGAATAGTATCTCAAAAACCAATTATTTTGCTATGTGAAGAGAGTATAAAATGTTCTTCACAGTTACTCTAGAAAGAGTGTCAGTGAGGGGTTGAGGAGATGACTCAGCAGGTAAGAAAACTGTGTGCAAGCATGATGGTCTAAGTCTCCAGAACCCATGTAACAATTTGGGTATGGTTTCCCAAACCTGTAGCCTTGTCAATGGGAGCGGGGGGGGGGGGACGGGGCAGACACAAAAAGATTGCTGGACTTTCTTCACTGGCCACCAGTCAAGCTCCACATTGATCAGGAGACCCTGTCTCAAGGGAATAAGACACAGAACTCCTGACACCTTTCTCTTGCTTCTGTCTTTGTGCAGTTGTGTGCACTATTCCTTCATATACATGTGTGCATACACCTCCCCAGAAATAGATATTAATCAATTAAGTAAATGCAAAAGGAAAAGAATGACAATGAAATGATCTCTAGATTTATCAGTCACATCTTTTGAAGATACACACGTGTGTGTAGGTGACAAATTTAAAATGGCGCTGTGGGAGATTTAAGGCTTTATGATGAACTCTGGACATTACTTAAAAATAAGCAGGTCAGAAATCTACTGTGTGCCTAGAGGTACGTGCAAGCTGGCATGCAGCAGAGGTGACTTGAAGGGCACTGAATCCAAGAGGTGCTAAAGGAGTTTATCAGAAAATGAACTTTGAATTCACATTCCTACATTGAAAGAGTCATTTTGAGAGACACTTTGTCTTTTAAGGGTCTCTGTCTTCAGAAATAATAGTTCTACTCTGCTGTTCTTCACGAGTTTCGGCAACAAACAGGCAGGCTGCTAAATAAAAAAAAAACAAAAAACAAAAAACAGACATTACTTAATTTTAAGTTTTATTGTTCTTAACCTTAGCAATACTCAATTCAATGGCAAATGAGACTACGTGGATTACTGCCTCATTTTAACAGGGAAATTACAGCATGGTTGAAGTTAGGGCCCTATACACATGTTTATGGCCTCCTAGTCCAACTGACTAAGCCCCTAGTGGCTTTCAGAACTGTGGCCTAGAATCTGGTATATAAGTCTTATGGGAGTATAATTGAAATCTGGTTTGAATAAAAGCATAATTTATAATGCTGTTTCTTTTAAGTGAAAATCTGTAAGCATACGTTGCTCTAATTACCTAGGAAAACTTCGTAGCTCTAATTGATTATAGCAAGGCGTTAGTTTGCAAATTCAAATTCCATGCCAAAGATCTATTTTCCAACTTCTCTGCTGCCATTCTCTCTGCCTTTATATTTTCTCCCCTTCTAATAGATGTTGGATGACTTGCTTTCCTCTCTGCTCTTCAGTCTGTAAAATTACCAATCTGTGTGAACAACAGAATCTTTCCATTTTAATACACGGAAAAGAGGGAGAAGGGGAATGATGTAGGTTCCAAGATATTTAGACTGGTCAAACTGTTCCAAGCCATCACCACCTGCTGTTTTTAATCATTAATGAGGCTGTCAGTTAGCTTTAATCTGGGAGATGAACCAAAAGAATGGTTTTGATTTTAATTTAATTTAAAAATGAGCTTATTGAAACAAAAAAAATGCCTCCAGCTTCTAAGAGTCAGGTTGTACCCTGCTGATAAACCAAGGCAAGCTAGAGACAGAAACTGACCCATCACTGATATACAAAAGAAAATTATTTTAAAATTGGGTAGCTTCTGTTGTTGCCATGACTAGCCAGAAAATTTAGTCCTTTTAATTCAAGTACTTACTGCAATCCACAGACATGCTGCATATAAATATCTGTTCCATTTTTTTCCTTCTGGGAGAAAAACTTATGTACAAAACAGTTGGACAGCTGTATTAATGTCAGAATACAAATTGATGACAAAGTCCAGAGTGCAACTCAAAGTACAAATTATTTTTCTGGACTCAATGCTCATCAAACTATTCATACATTTCAGAAAACTTGAGTGATTATCTGTGAGTTCTCTATTAAGCCCAAGTTTTTGTGTATTCGGTGATTTTGCTTAGTGGCAAATTGAGAACTCAGAAATACAATGCCTAAGCACCAAGTGAATTTCAAAGACCTATAGCCAGACCTTTGTGAGAACTGTCAGTATAGAAACTTTCATTATGCCTCTCTGAGCTTCATCAAACACTTTCAGATTTATAATTGATTTCAACTGAAATTAGACAGAAGAGAAACCTTCCTTCTTTTTGTTGTAGAAAACGTTACCATTGGGCCCTAGTTAGCTTGAGGGTGGATATATCAAATCACTTTAGTCTTCTGCTAATACAACAAGTGAACACTTCCTGAATTCTGCCATTAATCAATCTGTTCAGCTAATGAGTCTGTAAACAGACTAAACTACCAGAGCAGGCACCAAGAAACCAACATTTCAAACTTGCCATCTCCAACTTACTTTTTGATGTTTCCTTTGTGATGCTAATTAGTGACCCTTAAAACTATCTTGTTCAGATTTTTTCAAAGAAACACGATTCACTCCAAAGATTGCATTAGTATAGTGTTTCCCATTATGAAGGAAAATGACTGGCCATTTAAATAAAGTGATTAATCTGTATTTTTCTGGTAAGTAAAATGTCAGAAAAGTTCAGTAGTTATATAATTTACAATGTTCTCCAGATTCTGATAATACAGATATGGACAGTGGATTTTTTCCACCATGTATGCATGGTACATCAACACATATATGTGTTGATGGTCAGAAGGTCCAGGCTGTATCACAGACAGGCTGCTAGACTGCCTGTCTTCATTGTGTTTTGTGCTAAATTCCTCTTTGATTGCTTGAGTGAAGTTAAAGTTGTGTTTTGCTTCCTGTGGGACAACAAGACAAGGAATGAATGAGTGTTGCAGTTTTAGAATGAGGAAACATCTTCAAGGTTGAAGTGCTTCTTAACTCAAAGTGATAGGTTGTCAGATGATCCTGCCGACCATTCAAAATACTGTATTTGCACGAGGAAGATGGAAGAGCAGCATTCTCTATCCCTGCTAGTTCCTCATTCCACTCCCCATTTGGTATTTCGAATACTTGGAAGTATATCATTAAAGAAATATCACTGTGAGCATTTGAAGCATGTTGGACCCTGTGCTTTTGCTTATCCATGTCCAGCACCTCTTAGTGCTTTCTTTCTTTTGTATTCTAAATAAAAATTATTGAAAATAAGTGATTTATAGATCCCGTGGGACTGAATCTCTGCATGAAGAATTAGCTGTGTCTCAAATGAGATTCGCAAAGCCAGATAGTGTCTTCGTTGATTTAGAAAAAGAGAACAACTTTGAGGAGAACAATGTTAATTGCCATCTAGGATCTTTTAGAGCCTCACATTCTCATACCAGGAATTCAGGTATGAAACCATGTATTTGACTTGCAGCATTACTGTGAGGCTTTCTAGTATCCTAAATTTCCACTGCCATTAATAAAGAACTTTTGAATTTTACAGTCTATGGAATCATTGTGATAAGCAACACATGTTATAATATATTATTTATCCTTTATAGCAACTCTAAATGGTAGATAAGCATAGAATAAAAACAAACAAAGAATGAGAACCGTTTAAACTGAGGAGTAAAGTATGACTTTTAGCAGACTAAGAAATGTACAGAAATTAGAATAAGGCAATGAGGGAGACTTGAAGTAAGGTATACATATCTGTGGTTGAAACTAAGATTGGCAGGGATGTAATGAGATATAACCAAGTCTTCCTTTAATATGTGTGATGTAACTAACCCTCATAGGCATGTCTGAGAATCACTGGAGTCTTCTAGATAGACAGTATCCTATAAACACAGGGGTAGCTATTATGAGCTGGCCCTAATGAGAGAATATAAATACTTAAATACTACTCCATAATATTCAAGACCAGCATTGCCAGTCTTGTCACACAGCATAGTGAAAATGAATACAAACTGGAATATAATGAATCTAAGTTCCAGTTTAACCTTTGACAATTGATGACTATGGACCTCAGATTACTTATTCATTTTTTCTCATTTGCAAAATAGGAGAATAACATAAATTACCTATCGGGGTGGTTGTGAGACGATTCAGGTAAAGCACTTTGTATATTTTCTGCCAGATAGTAAGTATCTAATGCATAAACGGTAGAGTCAGTAAACTAGCTTCTCCATTTTGTTTGATCTCAGCACGTCCCTATTATCCAAAACTCCTTATTTGCTTGCTGTTGTCTGTGATCCTTTGAATAGAGGCTGAGGCATTGCATTTTATGACTATAGATCAAATTTCAGGCACCCCATGAGGAAAGTTAATGCATGTTTTCAAATTCATATTAAGTTGTAAATGACTTTTATTAGATATTGTTCCAAACTGGGGATTAGATAGGGATGCAGGGAGGCTGATTTCTAGAAATTGAGCAGTCTTAGAGGAGGGAAATGCATAGAAAAGGGAGGCCAGGCACAAGTTTGCCCAGAGCTATCAGTATCCAAAAGAACATATGATAGTTGTTATTTAATTTACTCACTGTGAAATGTGTAGATGTTAGAAAGCTCTGATTCCTATCTAGTCATGTTTGTGAATCAGCCATCTTGAGATATAAGAGATTTATAGGCTATCCATGAAAGATTTGAAGAGAAATCTGGGCTAATTTAAATAAAACTGCATGTTTTCTGGAATCCTTGTGAGGTAAGCAAATCTCTGATTCTTCGCTGGTGGTGGTGACTCTGCTTTGCCTTCCCTAGCTCAAAAAATGCACAGCTCAATCCCTAGGATCATATTGCTCTTGCTCGCTCTCTTCTTGCCTCATTGCTCTTAAACGGCTAATAAGTGACAGATATCATTGTGATTCTTTTGTAGTCATTGCTGTTCCTACATCATGGTCAAACTTGCACACATACAAAGAGAAAATACATCTTCCATTTCTACTTTTTCTCTTATAAAGTCACTCTACAAATAAAGTATACCTTCTGTTTTTTCTCTTCTAACAATGCACTGAAAAATGCCCAGCTCTTACCTGAAAGGTCATATCTCCTTGCCATATGAATGAGCTCACAGCAGGTCCACAGGGACACTGTCATCTGAGAAGTGTTGGGAATTTATGGACCTCTGGATTTCTGCCCTTTTTTTGTAGTGGAAAAAATGAATTGTTAATGATTGAAAAAACAAAACAAAACAAAACAAAACACCTTGAACTACAGACTCTTCCAAAATTTAAAATCTTAGGAGAGAGCCACTTATATAAATGAAATGATTAATGAAAAAATAATTCTATCCTTGTCTTGCTTAGAATTGTTTGTCCTGTTTAACTTAGGCAGGTCACCTTACTGGTTCTATGCTATTGAATCTAGCTAGCAGGCTGCAGTTTTGTAGCATAAAGTGTTTTGACTTGTAAAAGACCTTATGAGGTATGTGCATTTGTCAATATGTAAATGGAAAGAAGGAACAAAAAAGTACTGTGTGCACTGAGGATATGCATAAAGAACTTAGAACACAAGAAGGATCATCACGGTGTTTTTTTTTTTTTAAGGCAGATTCATTGCAAAAATTTTCCTTTCATAATATGACATCCCATGACAAATGGAGCTGGAAGCACATAACTTCTCTCGACCTAAAATTCTAAACCCATGTGCAATATGCAAAATATTACAAATAATTATAGTCCCTAAAATAATCTTATAGCACGTGGCTCAGTAGGAGCAAGGACTTGCAATCTGTATTATTTGTTTATTATGCTGCCTTGGCCAAATCACTAACCTCTCAAAATCTCAGTTTATATGTTTGTAAGGTGAGATGATGAGCAGTATGTCTAGGATCAATAACCATGATGATGTTTAAATGAATAGCACCTCTTCTTGGTACACTGTAATTGTGAATCAGATTGCTAGGTTGCCTTCCCTCCTGTGCTCTTCCCTTTCATGTCCTGTTGGCCTGAGCACTTTCATCTCAGTGTGATCTCAATTACCACCAAGGGCACTGACCTAAGACTCAGGGGCTTCAGGCTCTCATTGCATTCCACAGATTAATAGATGTGTGACCATAAACATGTTATTTGCCTTCCCAGATTTCACTTTGATATAATGAAGGCTATTGGTAGAATTTGTCAGCTAGGTAGGTAGTGAGAATCAATCAAATGACATGGTAATGTATGGCAAACATTTAGCACAATGTCCATTCTTTATAAGATATTCTACTAAATGTGATTGACAAAATAATCCTGATGAATCATTCTTCTTGGTTTCCTTTCCCCCTTCTTATCCACTTTGTAATATAGGCAAAATAGAAGTCCTATGAATAGCTTTGCTTGACTAGCAGTCTGTGCTGATTTCTTCTTTACTTGGTGCTCTGCTTCAATACCTATGTGCATGATTTTTTGCCATGCTAATTCATGGCTTCACTTTTTTTTTAAATGCAGGAGTAGGGAGGAGGTTGATAATTGCTAAAGCTCTTCCACCGCTGAGCTTTCTTTTATCTGATTTTGGGTTCAGGGCACAACCTTTTCAGATTCCTGAGCACACAGCCATTTGCCAGTGGGTCTGTAATGAGTGCCATATTCAAGTTAACAGATGGTATGGTGTGCTTGCTTTGAGGGGTAATTGTTCTTTCATCTTAATTTCCTCCCTTTGGCATTCATTTGTTGGAAGCAGCTCAATGGCAATGTCATAAAGCTTGGGGTAAAAATCAAACTGAAGGAGCAGGTCACTTGTCTAACAAAAACTACAGTTAAACTAAAATCTAGTGAAGGTCTACCAAAGAAGAGGCTTTTAACCCTTGGTGTTAGGGAGCAAATAAGTCTTCAGGGTACAAGGGACTTAATTGTCAGTTCATTCCCTTTCTCCTAGCTGTTAACTGTCTCAGTTTTCCTTAAAGATTAAAACAACTACTGCTTGGCTAACAGGTCACACCTCTCACAGTTCATCTGTTCTTCTGAAACTAATACTCTAAGCCATTTCTTCTATGGGACCACTGCTGTTTGATCTACAGTCTCTCCCTCTTTTCCGTCTATATACCTTTACCTTGATACTTCTTGATTAGGTCTTCTTCTGAGCCCCCTGTCTTTACGCTAGCCTTACTCTATGCTCCTTCCTTTGAAGGACACCTTCATATAGTTTACTTTAATGGGAAATGGAGATACAATCAATGACACTGAAATGTTTTGCTTAGTTTTCCTGATTCAATTATCTATTATTGAACATATTTGTGGCTTCTTTCACATGGTAAAGTTAGCTTCCTTATTACTTCTTCCAGTTTCCCACAAGGTCATAGGTGATCCCAAATGAGCAGGTGTTCATCAATTCATTCTCTAAACACTACTAGACAATACAGTCATCTACCAATGTTTGTTCCCCAGGGAAGTTCTCATCCATTCCATTCTGCACATGCTGGTTGTGAAATGATTTGCTGTAAGACAGAACACAGATCAGATGAAAGTTTCTGCTTCCTACATATGTGACTCCAGGGTATTGTTGTTTTCCACTTGAAGTCTCAAAGACTACTGGATTGGCCAGAAGTTTTCATCATTGGTTTAAAAGGACTGCCCCCTCCAGTTTAGAAGAGAGGTTGCTTTAGGAAAATGCAGCACAACCTACCATGATGCAAGAAAGATCAGAACGTAAGAAGCACTGCTATGAAATGAAGGAAATAATGGGCGTGCTTTAACTACCCCAAGGGTCATGTTTGCTAGTACCAGGTGTGTCTACAGCATAAGCATCTGTATAGTTTCCCATCTTTTCACTTTCTTACACTTTATGGTGAGTTGGCCTGCTGTTTTATCTGTGTCACTGGCAACCCTGCTCTCCACAATATGCCAGTTGAATCACAGTTTGAGACTTCTTGGTTTCCTACTTTATAACCTTGCTTGTTTCTTGCTTCTATTGGTGTACACCCACCCTACCCTCGCCAAATACTTGATAAAAATCAGTCTTTAGTCTCTGTTTCTTGTTGTTTCCTCTCATTTGGACTCTTTTGGATCACATTGCTCTATTCTTTTTGGCTTATTAGAGTACAGTTTTCCTGAGATGCAGTCATTCTAGATTCACTTTTGTTTTGTTGAGACAAGATTTTTTTCTATAAGGTCAGGATGGTTTTGTATTTGTGGTTCTTCTGCCACAGCCTTTCTAGAGTTAAGAATGCAAGTATGGGCTACCATGCCAGACCTCTGTGTGGGGGGAGCGTGGGGGGCTTGTATGCGTGAGCGCTCACGCATGCTGGACAGTGTATATATTGGTAACTTGGAAATGGCCATTTCTCAGTGATGATGTAAAAATATTTTTCACATTGTTAAAACATGCCACGGTCATCTTGGATTTGTAAATATTGTATTCCCCCCCCACTTTCTGTTGGGGTTTTTGTTGTGTAGATGGAGAGGAGGAGTCCTGATCAAACACAAACAAACAAATCCAGGATAAAGTCCTGGATTCACACAAACTCGGTGTATGATTTCCAGAACTCTTCTTTCTCTTTGAGCCCCTCATCTTTATTGCAGGGTCCAGACTGCTGTGATTTAGAGGGGCTCACTGTTGCTAATGTCCTATTTAGAATATTATAGCTTATTTAGCTAAGAAAGGTTATTGGAGGACTCAAAGGCTGAGCTTTTTTTGTTTCTAAAAAACAAGGCAGGTCAGGAAATCTGATTCAAAGTCACAAAGCTTTGGAGTATAAAAATCCTTCCATTATTGTGATGGGCATGGAGTGAGAAGTTGGTAAATTCAAGCTGTTTTAAAAATTGTGAGATTCTTCTTCCTTTTTGGCTTTTGTTTGCATGTGTTTAGCTTTCAAATGTGTGTATTTTTGTGGAAGTGGTCCTCTTTTCCTAATACATCCAATTCATTTTCTCATCTTCCTTCACCATTTCTGAATAGTTCGCAATTTTCAACTTAATTAGGTCTCTCCCCTAAGTGAAGAACGCAGCTGTTTCCCCTCTGATGCTTTGGCAGCTGCCTCTGCCTTTCTCAAAATGGAATGATTAGCTCTTTCCTTTGATTTCTTAACTGGCCATTAGTTTGGGACTACTAACCCACTTCCTGTATGTTAGACCTACCAAAATCCTGTGGCCAGAGTTGTTCCAGTTTACCTTGAGGGTCTTTCTGTTTTGGGGGACTTAATACATATGTATGTGAGCTTTATCAATCATTTGCCTTATGATTCCCAGTGCTTCCATTGCTTAGTCGATTGAGATACTGATCTATGAGAAGAACTTAGACTAGCAACCATGATTTGTTTTAATGGAGAAATAGAAGATAAGACACCTTAAGTATATCTTTGTTCTTGAATTAAATGGGCCTCATTTATTACAGATTCTCTAGTTTGACTTTTAAAGGATTCTCTCACTTATCCATCTTTCTGTCTTAGTTTTATATACCACTATTTAAGAAAGTGATTGCTGTTTTTCTCTACGTGTTTTGACTTTACTTATCTCTCTGGCCTTTAATTTTATGATTTTACTTTCATTATTGTGATTCCTTTTATTGTTCCTTTCTCTTGCATTCACAATATATAGTCAACTTCTGTACCCCCCTACTAATTATGCTCCCTACTAATCAATGGAGAAACATTTTGTATTGTCCGCTTAGTACTGCCTTTCCAAATGTGTGTGGTGTAGCCTCTTTTGTTTGCCTGTCCCAAGAGCTTCATTCAATTTAATTCTGCATACTTAGCATATTAGGCATCTTGTCAATATTTCCTGTCTGAAGTCTATATTTTTTGAATTTGAATGCATTCTGCATGTATGTATTTCCCTCCGTTAAAGGATGAGACCTGTAACCAAGATACAGCTCTGTCTAGTAAGAAAAGAAAGCACAAGTGAAAGAGAAAGAGCATTTCCCCATTCTCTGCTGTATGCAAGGACCAGTCTTTGAAACAGCTGTGTGCATGGTGTATCTGTCTGCCTGCACCTTGCCTTCACAGTTTGCACTGTTTGGGTTTTTTCCCCCTACCACTAGCCCTTGTACTTAGAGCCCCGTGTTCACATTCTTTAATTGTTTCTTTCCCATTATCCATATAAAATTTGCTTGTTCAATCCTCTGCTTCTTCAAGGTTCTAATTATTTCCAGGGACTTGTTATACAGATTGCTCTCCCCTTTCTAAGTAGCAGTTGCACCTTAATGTGAATATGATCCAAAAGAATAACCTTGGTTAGCTTAAGAGGTCTTTCTTAGCACCCTTTCCTTTGTATTCTACCAGTAGTTGGATACCTAGTGAAGGATGAGACCAACTTGGACTCCTTTGCTCCCTAAGAGTTAGAGCTTTCTCTACCTGTCTGTAATTACACCTAAGTTGTATTGAATTCTTCTTCTACACTGGTAGACATTTTTTAAATCAGTTTACTTTTCTTTTTTTTCTTTTAATTATTCTATCAGTATCAAGAGGTCAGTTTTATTAGTGTTTTCTTCCATATTGGAAAAAAATCTAAGAAGTAATAATTATTTTAAATAATGTCCATGAGAGACTGAGAGGCAATTTTGCTCCAGAGCCCACAGTTTAAAATTCTTTTGCTAGACTGTTCTTAGGAGGGTGGGGTTCCCTTTGCACAAGTCAACTTCACCGAGAAAGTCTGGCTTCTGGTGCTCTGTGGAGGTGTAAACTTCCCTTTGATGTGAAGCAGGTTAGGTTTTAAGTGGCTGCAGTAAATATGGTCCATGCCTCACTCTTTCTCGAGAGAAGCCTCCCTTTGGACGAAGGGTTGGAGCAGAAATGTTTGCCTATTTTCTTTCCACCCCAGCAGTTTACATTCTTCAGCACTTCCTGTGGCTTTAGGGTCTCAGTAGACAGTATCAAGCTAGGGTTGAAACTCATGCCTTTTCTTTACTTTACTTTAGGGAGAGATGGGCCTGTGGGGAGGGCTCCTTGGCATTGGTGAGCAGGAATATGACAGATTTCAGGTGGGGATTCTATGAAGGGGAGAGCATACTCATCTATATTCTCAAGTGCCAGACAGGCAAGAATCCTCGCTTTACCACAGTCACTCTGTCATTTTTAAGATAATGGTTAAATGAATTCTAAAATGGGTGGTCGTGTTTTCTGGTAGTACTGCTGTTCCATCTGGAGTAAGTTATTTACTGCTGCTTATTTACTAGCAGATAGAAAGCATTTCGCCTTTGGCCTGCTGCAATCATGATAATGAACATTCTATTCAGAAGGGGAGCATTCAGGCTCTTTCCCAGTAGCCCTTATCATGACACTGGGAATGCAATGCATTCATTTATTCTTCTTTGAAGAAACAGGATTAAGTTCAGAATGGAGCAGGGAGTAGCAGTCCGAGTCTTTTTTGCATGATTTTCAGGGGCTGCACAGTTCCAGCTGTGTAAACATGATTGCAGAACTTAGGTATTGTCTGGTGGGGGAGGATTGCAGTTTGGGTGAGGCTCACCACTGCTGGGATGGAGCCAGACATTCTTCCACCCACTTCAGTCCACACCCTGAGGGGTCGGCTTGCCCAGCTCCTAGAGTCAGAAGTGAAGACGGGGCAGCTGGAGTTAATTATGCTGTTTTATAGCTTCATATCACTAGGGGATGAGAACTAGGCGAGAGTTAGGAAAATCTATAATCATATCCTCATGATGCTGCACTTACAACAGTAGGAAACAAAGAAATGGCAGGCACTGGACAAAATAAGGAAGTGTAACATATTAAGTACCACACACACAAAAAAATCTAAAAGTGCCTGTTAGAACTGCACTGAATGTATGTTCCATTTGCTCTTCTCTGTGGTGACTAGCATGAAGGGTGGGTAATATTTAGTTAATTTGAGAAATTTGCTGTTGTTACCAGTATCTGTAATCAGCTTTGTTCTTGAAATTTGTTTAAATTATGAGTAAATGTATAATCTTACAGGCCTCTAATATCTTAACATTATTATTACCGAATAAATGTGATTCATTTATTTCAAGATTGATACAAATATTATGGGCTCTCCAGTCCTTGTTCCATATCTCTCTCCACAATTATACAGGAAGTTGGCTCTGCCCAGTTCAGTAGTCTACGTTCTAGTAATTGAAGAGCCACATAGGTATATACATACATATACATGTGTATGTAATATATTTATATATTATGTATATATGTAATATATGTATATATACATATATATGTATATGTAATCACCATATTCATATGGTGATCACTAGTTAAAACAATGATAGTTGGCTTCCCAATGGGTGTGGATTTTAGGACGTATTTGCAATCAGAGAAAAAAAAATAACATTACTCTTTTCAGTGTACTGAAGTGGCATTGTATTTAAGTATAAGCCAGTTGGTGATATTCATTCTTGGTACAACTCGTTATTGAAAGACTTCCTTCTGATTGGATGTGAGCCTGATCTGTGAGAGGAAACTTATGGCTGGTGTTACAAACTTAGTCAAGAATCTATGTCTGAGGAAGTCACTGGCCCAGAGTTGACGCTTGGGAATACATACTACTGACATTTTGCTAAATGGATAAATTCCCTTCCAAGTATTTCTATTTATACCCATAGATAAGTGATCTTCTCAGCCATAGTCAAAGAAGCCTCTTTTTGCAGTGTGTGATAGTTAATACAGAGACTCATTACCAATCAAAATGCTGAGAATAAGTCATGTTGAATACGAAACCCTAAACATGACATCTGTATCGTCCCCTCTAAGGCCAAGAGAATATCAAAGAAAAAGGGGAGACGAGTTTATAAAAGGCAGAGGGTAGGGAACAGTGCTATGACTGGGACATGACAAGACTGCAATCATGAACACACAGTGCATAGGACCTTCAAATGCAAAAATAATGCATGAAAGTAGAAAAGATGCTGGTTATGAAGAAGGGAGTCAGCAGGAGTTGAAGAGATATAAGAAAGTAATGGTGATGGATATGACCACAATCCATTGTATATACATATGGTATTGTCATAAGATTAAAAAAGCAGATATTGAGCCATTTGCTTCAAATCAGTGTGTCTGATTTGTAGGATGAGGAGCTATGAACTGAGAAAAAAATCCTGAGTTGATAGAGCACCAAGTTTGAGTCATTCTACAAGTATTAAAAAGTAGAAAGGTGAAGAAAATTCAGTAAATTACAGTTAACGATCAATGTTGGAATGTCAGGGAAAACAGAGACTCAGTAGAGACATCCACACACACATGCATTCTTTTGTTCAATTGTTGTGGGATTCCCAAAGAGATGGAAATATGCCTGCAGAGTTCTCAGCAGGGAATATAGGAACACCTACATCTTCCATCATATTCAACTGACATGGGGCCAGTCTTGTCAATATTGTCCATGTGTTGCCTCTGGAACATCAAACTGGGACACTTACTAACCGTGTGCTGCATGCTGTAATTGTAGCATGTGCAGAACATCCCATAACACTTAGCTGGTGGGTGCCTGTCTGAATCATTAAGTGTGAGCATTATGGGTGCCATAACAGCATTGGAATTCCTGCAACTAAAAGGGAAACACATTTGGCTTGTACTTCATCCACAATCACTTACACTTAAGCTATTGATAGTTGATTGGGATCTGGAGCATGCTGGGTTTTTGCCATGGACTTCTAAACATATTTGATGGGTGGAGCAGACAGGGAGGCTGTGGGTTTTGGCAAGCTGTGACTCCCATTAGTCAGGCTGACTGTGTCTGACACTAAAGATTCCAATTCACTGAGATGAAACTTACTTCTCTAGGCTTTGGCTGATTGCCCAATGATCTTGACATGAAGGGCAAGAGAGGGCCAGTGTTACATTAAGCTGCGAGTTTCCAATGAGCAAATAGTTGAGTAGATTACTGACTAGTCAGTTTTTTTTTTATTTTGGAAAAATATAAAATTTATGGCACCTTTTTATAAATTAAAGACATTTCTATGATTTGAAATTTTTGTTTTATGGCAAATATTAACCATTCATTTTGCTTATAGAGAAATGTGAGCTCTTTCATAAGGTGTGCAGACTATGTAATTGTATAGTTAATATTCCTGTCTTTAAAGTTTTGTCTTGTAAGCTGTGTTGGTAACATATCCTACTCAGGACATTCCAGACACAGCTGTTTCTAATAATAGAAGGGGCCTTGAAGAAGTGTCGGCATATTCTGAAGGGTCTTTGGTGGAAAGAAGGAAATGTCTCCAGAAAATGGACTGTTTCCATTATCAGTGGTTTTCCTGGCAGACACATGCCCATTGATATTGTCTCTGATTGCCTCCCTGTAGCTCATGGAGGTATGAGTTTTTTAGCAAAAGGGTTTGCTATGACAAGGAAAGGCCACAAATTTGAAGGAAGAGAAATGGGGTCTGAGAGAGACTGTAAGATGAGTGGCTATTTTGATCACAGCAGAAAGGAGCTGAACACTGTGGAATGGAAGATGAGATGGAGACAGGAATTGGAATTAATCCATGAAGGTACTTAATATTTTGAGATTGGAATAAAAGTTTCATTGAACAGTGGTACCTTCTTTCATGCCAGATCTGTAAATCTGATGAAGTTTTGTCAAGGCAATTCAGTCTTAAATACACTGGGGGTGCTGACAACCCATGCAGTTCATGGGATTGTTCTATCTAGTGCATATCGGTCTACTATTCCCCTGCCCTGAATAATCTATGGGGTGTGTTCAAAAGAAAGTAAATAGTACAGATGGATGATTTCCTCTGTGACACGTTCAAGAGCTTTCTTAAAAAAAGGGGGGGGGGATTGTTAGCATCCTCTATCCTCTACTGTTAGTTTTTTTTTAAATAGAGTATCATTATGTAGCCTAGCTAGCTTTGAACTTGTGAGCCTCCAGCATCCTCTCACTCCAGTGTTGTCATTATAGGTGTGCAGCACGACATCCAGCCACATTTACTTTATGTGTAATGGAGGCTGACCTTGAACTCCTGACCCTCCCATCCACCCTGTTGGATGATAGGTGTGCACCACCACAACCAGTCACATGTTACTTTCTGAGTAATCTGTTTGATAGCTCTTGTCAAATTTGTCTGACATCTTCAGAGTTCTGGGTAACCTCTGACACATTTAGACACTGATTAACTGAGAGGTACAGAAGGCAGGCCAGCTCAATCTTCATTCCCTTAGTAGACCTGGTCAGAAAGAAAGTTTGTTTTTAATGATCATGTACACTAGTAAACAAACTTTCATTTCAGTCTGTTGAACTGCACAAAAATGTTTCTCAAGCACTGTGTTCACATATGTCTTTTTAGCAGCTGTTACACAAGGGATTAGATTCATTCCACACTGTTTGCCTCTTTTTGTCTTAGTAAAATGATTACTCATGAATAGTTTGTTGAACTAACATGAATCTCCTATGTTGGAATAGACAAGAGTGCATTAAAGTTATAAACTATTCAGTTTGCATAAACTCTGTACAAAACTTTGTACTTTAAAGAATACAAAGATTTCTCAAGAGAAGAAAATCATTTGTTGGTGCCCTCGTTTGTTAGTGTTCTATATGCATCTTATTCAGGAAGTTGTGTCAGTATTACAACTCTGTGTGCAACGTCCATTTGTGTATGTATGTTTGTGTGTTTGTATTCAAAGTGTGCTTTGAATGTCTTCTGAGGTCTTCTAAATTTCATTTTTTTATCCACCCCATTCTTTTCTTCCCAAAGCTCTCCACTTGCAGCCCAACCCATCAGTCCATGGATATTGGGTTAGATAAAGGATTTGTGCCATATATGAGCAAATGATGACCATTAGCTCTTTAATTTACTACCATTTGCATTTTTCCAAAGCTGATTATTTCATCTGCATTTTTAGTAATAAGACATTATTTTCTGTTCACAACTGATAGAAACAAATAAAAAATTTCAAAGTTAAATTAATGGGATAACAAAGCTCTAGGGCCAAAGAAGCTTTTTCTGTAATTATAATTTCAATTTACTCTTAAAGTATTTTCATGCGTAAGTCCAACATTTCGTGTTAAAAGCTTTTGCACCTCCTGTCTTCTAACTGCCAAATTGGAATATCGGAGAATGGAAATCATGCAGGTTTGAATGAAGCTTCCAATTTCTCTACTCCCAGTGTTATCTTGTTTTCTGCACAGATTCCTCAGGGCTTCTCTCACCACTGCATAGTATTTGCTCATTAGCCCCATGTTTCACAGATCCAGTCATGAAAGATACACATTGAACCAGCAAGGTGAAAAACGCAGTAAGATTGGAGTTTAGTAGATGCAATGTTTTGGAAAAAAGAAATTCTTTCAAGAGTATCTGGAAATGGGGACGAGACTGAAATTTATGAGTCTGTTTTTCAGTCATCTTTTGATTTGTGATATTGTTTTAATTTGTGAATAGAAATAATTGTTAAGGACTAGTAGTGGTGTGGGAGGTGTGTTGAGAGAGGGGGAGTGAAGAGAAATGGACTGGTGGATTTTGTGGTTATGATCTAGGCTTACTATACATCAGTCCCAACATAGATTTTTCTAGTCAGTGTTTTTAAAACAGGTTATTTTAGCATGAGAGTTTTCTGCTACTCCTGTTGGCATAGGTGTGAGTCAAGTCAGAAAAAAACAAAAACAAAAACAAAACCAAAAACAAGCAAACAAACAAAAACCAACCCACAGCTGTAGCTCAAATAGATAGCAAGGCTTCTTTAACGCTCTATGGAACTGCCATTCTCTGTGCCAGTGAGTAGTTGGGACAGCCGAGGGAAAGAGAGGTCACAGTGAAACTTGCATTGTTAAAGGTTTATGGACCATTTCCTTCTGGATAAGCTCATAGGACACATGTTGGATACCCTCATATTTTCGGCCTTCTTCAAAGAATAGATTAAATGGTCCTCTTCTGAATTTGTGTAATCGCTTTTGAGGCAGCACCTAATAACATACAGCCTGCTTTCCTCTAACTTGAGTGATTAAGTGGACAACCCAAAATGAATAATTTTATGTAGTTTTAAGGAAAAGAGCAAAGGAACAAAAAGTGAACATTGTCCATGAGAGATGGCTAATGACAAGTAAACAGAAGGTGACGTTTGATCCCTTCAGTTTTCATATTCATTATTCATAGTTATTATTCATAAATTCTAGCACAAATGGTAGGTCTGCACCCCAGTGACACATTTGCATTTTATTTTAAGTTGATTTCCACTAGTTGTGCAAACAAGAACTTCATGGATTTAGTACTCTTCCTACTTTGCTTTTCATTTTCATATACTCACTTTTCTTTTTGCATTATCTCCACCATCCATTTCACAATTTTACCCAAGATTCCTCCCAAAAAAGATTGCTAACACAGAAAAGTGATATTTGAATAGAATTCCCTAAGGCAATCAATTTACTTTTAATTTGTCTGGAACTAAGCATTTCTTTGTTGCAAGAAAGAAGGATTCAAACTGCTATAAAATTTATTAGCTTGCAGGAAGATATCTGAAATGATTTTTTTTAATGATTGTGCTGTTTTCTGTACCCAGAAGCAGTATCATCACACTACAGCATTCCAGATGGTTGCTGAAGTTACACTGAACTGTCAAGATAATGCTAACGTTATCTATAAGGCTTCTGTTCATAACAGATAGTCCATCCTAGGTAGCAAACGAACATCAATGCTTCAACATTCCTGCTTGCTTCCAGTGGCCATTTCTAGTGATTGCTATTCAGCAGAAGGCATGGCATGCTGGTCCTTTGAATCACTGCAAAAGACAATGCTTGGTTTATTGAACATTTTATTTTCAATGAGTGATTGGAAAATTACTAATATAGGTTTTAATGTTTCCAGTCAGTCCCATGAACCATTTAGCATTTGAAAAACTCTAAGGAATCTGAAAGTTAAAATTGCAATATGTTTATTGACTCATGGGAAGTATTGTACTTTTCACAAAACCAAGTGTTCTGGGACTTAACTGAAGGAAGTGTCTGTTCCTGTTAAGGTGAATAGTGCTGCTAGATGTTCCCCCCATCTCCAACATTCAATTTTCGTTTTAAAATGGAAGATTTTTTTCAGTGCTGGGAGTCAAACCCAGAATCTCCCGTATTTTAGGCAAACATTCTTATCAATATCCCCAACCCTACAATAAGTGACATTTTTTCTCCTGGTTAACATAACCTGTCTCTTCTTGCTTTATCTGTCAACATTACTATGCTATCCTTATTATGTGTTTTTGTTCCAAGCACTCAAAAACTCAAAGCCATCACAAAGTGACTTTTGCATAACTTCATAATATGCTAGTAGTTTGTCTATTTTTCTGGCAAAGGATGAAACCAAATTACAGCTAAGTTTAGGTTCAGAGCTCCTGGTAACCACAATGTAGAGACTCTGCTTTGTCAGCAACACAACTACTTTCTGAATGTGAGAAATGATCTGACTGTGTTTCATCTACACAAAATCAAACAAATGGGTTGAATTCTTCAGAGACCCGACTAGGTGTTGTTAAGAATCCACTGGCCTTAAGGCGCTTAATTCTGTGAGGATTTTACAAGGAAACTCTTGAGAACAGTCTCATGCCAATTGGAGTTGCATTATCTAGTGCTCCTCATTGTAAGGAATAGTTCAGTGACCTTCTGTGTCATCTCATATTTTATCTATAAACATGCCTTTTGGAATGGTTTCTGAGCACTTAGATGAAGCCCCGCACTTTGTCACTGAATTTTTTCCATTACAGAAGACAAATGCAAAGATCTTAGTCTACTCAATCTCTGTATCTGTTCTTTATGCACTGCATTGAATTGAGCACCAGTTCAAAAATAAAAATGCCAGGAACTATTGTGATTGTCCAAATAGCAACCTAGATTATATGAGCTGCACAAGCCACACTGCCATCTATCATAAATATTAAATTCGCAAGCACTTATACTTCAATATATTTTAACTTTGTCTCTTCAACTAGCTCAGCACTAGGGATTCCATTGAAGATAATTCAATTTCTTTGAATCCTGAAAGGGCCATCTTTTAAATCCATTTCCATGTTCCATTGGTGGTAAGTGAATTGCAGGTGAACAGACCATGAATGAGGAGAGAGGGCTATGTACCATTTGGCACCATAGGCTGACTATTAGGTGGCACTTGATAGCTAATGCTGATCTGTCAAATTGTCTGGGGGAAGGTTGGAATTCATCAGTCTTTTCAGCTGTGTTCCGTATGTCAAACCCAAACTAACCTTTGTAGAATCCTAATGATTATCAACCATCCTGAAAATGCCAAGATAGGGTAGTTAGGACTGGTTTTTTTTTTTTATCTGCTTGTCTCTGGTTTTGGCAGCATCATTTTGCCTTTCTCAGTAAGATTCTCCTCCTTTCCCACACTGAACCTTCTCCACCAGAAGCTGTGTCTATTCTTCAGTTCATAATACTCGGGTCCTCTTTACTGAGTGCTCTGCTAAATTACCCAAGGAAAAAAAAAGATCATCTCAATTTGATAAAAGACCCTCTTATTTCCACTGGAATTTCTTAATGTGTACAACTAGATGAATGAAAAATGTAGGGAATTTTCTCCGCGTGATAAGGACTCGTTTGAGGAACGCCCTTTTCGATATCTGTCAAATAATAGCACATCAGTGTTTCAAATGTCAGTCACAATTCTACCACCTTACTGATTGTGTCTGCTGTGTATCAGAGCGTAGTGCTATGGGAAGGGCTGCTAAGAAGTAGAAGGCTAGGGAAGTGGAGAACAAAATCAATGGCATAGGGAAGGAATAAAGGCAGAAGGGAGTGAGATACTAGTAGCTGTTTGTAGTAAAAGCTATAATGTAAGTTTCATCATAATTAGTGTGGCTACAGGATGACTCAGTACTATTGGCTCCCCAGTCTGTAAAACTGTGTCAGCCTTCATGGATGTTTCTTTACATGTTTACAGATAGAGTGTTGTCTTTTATGGCTAAATTTTTACTGTGTGAAGTAGGAGCAATTCCACTCCCCCGTGGCTTTGAGAAGTTGTCCTCAAGTCTTCATTGAGTTTTTGTTAGATGAGTAGCAGGCACTTTTCTCCTTGTGTCTTCACATCAAAGCAAAGCTAGTTCTCAAAATACCTATCAGATCCATGCACATCTAGAATGTCTGAGCCCCACACAGTGTTTCCTGCTCTCATCCCCTTTTCAGTATTCCTGTCCTTCTGTCCCTTTTCCTTTGAGCTCATTAGTACTCTGAATACTCTGTCAAGTTATAGAAACAGAATAAATGTACTTTCTCCAGACTCTGAAGGCTTTGAAAGTTCCTTTATGAATTCTTTCTGGAATAATTCTTCCTTTTGGGAATTCTCCTACATAATAGATTGGTACATGAACTTTATTATTAAGTCTTATATTTTACAGTATTTTTTAAAATTAATTTTGTCAGAATACATCGGTTTCTCCTGTAGATCTGAAAGGCTCATTGTAAGTCACATTAATCTATATTTTATGGGAATCAATGACATTTTTTAGATGTTAAGATACAATGTCTGATGATATTTGAACAGCACATTCTGTTCATAGACCACACTTATAAACTTAGTTAAAAGTTCTTAATTCATCACGGTACAGTCTTTGCTAACTATTGGTAGGATAGGAAACTTCCAGGTTGGACGTGGACATCCAATTGGACATCAAATGCATACTTTATCTCTTTAAAACCACCCTGAAACACTTGTCATTTGACTAATGTTTCTCATGTTCCACTTTTATTGCCTTTGACAAATCTACACAGATTACTTTGTAGGTCACTAAACTGTTTCTATTAGCTAGAACATTTATTTCCAATTTCAGGAGTTGATCAGTGGCATAGTATCTTGAGGATCAATTTAGATTTCTTTTGTTCTTTTTGTACTTTTTATCATTCCATTAAGTTAAACTGTTATTCACTATTACTCTTTAATGGCTTCTTTGCTAGTTTTAGTGGGTAAGGAAAAAAAAAACAGATTGATACAGTTTTTCTTCATCCAGAGCTTTTAAAAAGCAAGCAAAGAATACATGACTTAAACAAGTAATTACAAGCGGGATGAGTGCAATGAAAGGAAAGTTCTATGAACCCTATATTAGTCTAGGGCAGCAATTCTTAACCTGTGAGTTTTGACTTCTTTGAGGGTTAAACGACCCTTTCACAGAGGTTGTCTAGTAGCAACAACATGATTTCGTGGTTGGGATCACCACAACATGAGGAACTGTATGAAAGGGTCACAGCATTAGGAAGGTTGAGAACCACTGGTGAAATTCTAGTTGGGACTTCAGGAATATTGTTATCTGCCATGAGTTGTGTTCATCTATTGTAAATAAAGACTCTATCAAAGAAAACAAATGACCTAAATAAAGGGGAGTTTATTTTTCCTCTTACATAAGTGGAGTTCAGATCCGATGAGGTGGCTATATATTTTCAGCATCCCAAGTTGTTAACATCTTTCTGTTTTGCCACCCATGGGCTCATGATTTTCCTCTTTAGAGTCACTGCATTACTATTAAGATAGATAGTGCAGTTATAGTCACCATGATTCTGTTCCAGATAGGACAAAGCAGAAAAAATTGAGGACAAAATAATCTTACAGATAAACTACTTCTCTTTCAAGCTTTCATAACATCCTCCCTTCACAGGGTTGGCTTGATCTGACTTGAAGGAAGTCCAATGAATTTTTTTTAAACAAAGCACATTGTCATCCTAATGGAAGTGGGGCTTTGTTTCTAATGGTAAAAATAGGTAAATTTATTTATAGGAATTAAAAAAAATTTCTGCTTCAGATGAGTAGAAGTTACTCAAGTGGAGAAACTTCACAAAAATTGTGTTTCATTTAAAGATTTTTTAAAATTTGTATCTATGTCTTGGAGTATATGCCATATATGTGAAGGTACCTGTGGGGACCAAAAGAGGGCATCAGATTCCTGGTGCTCTAGTTACAGTTACTTGTTAGCCAACTGACTTGGGTGTGGGAGCCAAACTCTGGTCCTCTGGAAGATCAGCTGATGCTCTTCACCACTGAGCCATCTCTCCTGTCTGCCTCAAATTATGCTTTCTTAATTAAGCAAGTGTGACAAATTTCAATGGCACTTACCTTCCTCATAATATTTGCAACAATGCCTTCCATTATACTTTACAAAAACTGATCCTGTTTAGGTTATAGATTGTCTTGCTCATGGGCTGACGCGGAATTAGTTATGTAGGTGTGTAAAAGTACAGTACAGGAAGCTTTTCTGATTAATATATCACTTGCTTATATATTGGATTACTGTTGCTACATCAACTTCAGTATTTGGGACTTAATTTAAGTTTTCCTATTTGCAAATCACTTCTAAAGAGGTAACACACCATTCTTAACAATGGTAGCCTCAAAACTATTTTAGTGTTGGAGTCTTGTTTTTTATCATTAAGATCTTTGAGATAATGCACTCAAACTTCAAATCACAGTAAAGAACTAGTGGTGTTGTTGACCACATTCATTGTGACAGGACACCTATGGAAATCCAACAGAGCCCCTCAGTTCCTCTGTTCTTCCAGGACTCTGAAACTTAAAGCAAAGCCTGAATTGTCTTTCATTATTTTGGAAGCGACCATGGATTGACTCTGTTGTTGAAGCACATTGTGTGTCTTTATCTGAAAAGACAGCTTTTTCATGTCTGAAAGCCAGTAGTAACTGCTATACAAACTTTTGCTATTTGCATAAAACAACATATTCTGGTCTTTTTCTGTTTGAAATACTTCTTTACCCATCACAGCATAATTGTTATTGCCTGTTATACCTCCTACATCCTTGTAAGACTGATGTATTGAAGATTTATTTTTTGTTTGTTTGATGCCAGATGCTTAGAAATTCTCTCATCAAAGTCCTGATAACAAATAATAACAAAATTATCGATTACTGTGTAGATTTCAGGAGCTTTATCTCTTCTTCTCCTTCTGCTTTGTCTAAAACAACTTTGTTTTGAAGTAAAGATTTCTCTGACGTCATGATTTGTGTCTCTCTTTCAAATTTATGTACCCATTGTGTGCTCTTTTCTGATTTGTAGGACTCAGGAACGACTCCAGAAGTAGGGGGAACTAGTTGACAAATTCATCAGCCAACCTTAGTTATGTATGTGTTTGAGTTAAAATCACTTGCCTTGGGTTGGAGAGATGGCTCAATGGTTAAGAGCAGTTGTTCCACTTGCATAGGACCCTGTTTGATTCCCAGCACCAACATGACACCTTAAAATCATCTGTAACCCCTGTTCTAGGGTATCCCCCGACACTCTTTTGGCCTCCACAGGTACTAGGCATGCACAGAATTAGCTTGCATACACAGAAGCAAAACAGTCAAACTCATAAAATAAAAAGAAATGTATTTTAAACAAAACAAAACAAACAAAACACCTGCCTTCATTCATCTGTATATGGCAATGTGTTTGAATCTTCACAACTATGTGTGGATTATTAGAATCTTACACTTGGCCTGGGTTTAGGCCAGTACTTTCAGATAAGGATGTAACAAAATATCAAGTCACACATACTCTTTTTAGGGGAATCCTAGCAGGAAATTGGTAAATCATTAGCCTGTTTAAGCAAGAGCCAGCATCCTGACTGTTTGTGATGGGTGATACAAAATGACTCCTCTTTAGCTTCATGCCTCTGTCCAGCACCCAGATGTTGTAATTGCAGGCACATAATCTTAATCAATACTAGTCTTTTAAATTTAAATTTTATTTATTTTCTTTTTTTTTCTTATGTAGTTTATCTTTATTGATATCCATAGGAGGATCTTTGTATTGTGTTGTTTTCACATTTAATATTACAGTTAATTTTTTTACTAAACTTAAATTATGATTTTTGAGTATATTTATTCTGTCAGTTTTAACCATGATTTTATATATATATATATAATGTATATAAATACTTTAAGCTAGGTTAGACTTTATTTTAATCATATAGACACAAATATGCCATTTGAAGCCAAAACCGATAAACAGGAATTCACTATCAGTGGTAAGCTTTTAAGGAAATATAAGTATTTGATTTAAGTTCCAAGTGAGAAATTTTTAGTAAATGGATCTTTTAGATTCATGTTGCGGCTCACATGTGAGAACAGTAAATTTAAATTCACATAATTAATCTAAGAAATTAGTGTATTATTTTGTCTCATGTACATCTAGGACAGTCTTAGCAAACTTGGTTAGTACACTTAGAACAATTGCATTTTGAGGATGCAAATCCTCAAATTTATACTTCTTTTCTCCCATATTCTTAATATCTAGGAGGCATCTGTATTTGGCATTTTTGTTTTTTGTCAATGCATGCTAGGGATCCAGGCATCCTCATGCTGTTCATTTGAAGCAATTTAGGGAAGGAGCTACTTACTAGGACTAGAGAGTAACACATGATGGGATTCTCCTATTGCATAGTATTTAAAACAACTTCATCTCAAAATTTAAAGAGAACTACTTCATAATAATAATAATAATAAAAATCCTACAAGAAATCCAAGATTAATGTTGAATGCATTGGGCAGAGTCTACAGTGGCTCACCACTATTATTCTCTAGAATCGTAAGCCTGTAGTATTAGTTTAATGGTAGGCTAGAATCTCCCCTTTTGATCTGCTCACATGCCTATGGCTCTACAGCTTAGAAGTCAAGGCCTTTCTATCTTTGTGCCCTGATTTAAGAACAAAAAGAACAGAATATCCATTGCATTCTGGATTTTTTTTTCTTCTAGATATACTCGCTTTGATTTATAGAAATGGCAATCAATTATATTGAACTGTGTTTATTTTCAGTTCTTTATCACCTATACCATTCCCCCAAAAAACTGACACTAATTTTTTATAGATGTGACTTGAAAAGTTATGAGATAGACCTTAAAAGATACGGTTTTCTTATTTGGAAAACTCTGAAGCTGTAAATTTTGCCGTACCATAATAATCCTAGGCACTCCGGAAGAAAAGACGGGATTTAGATGAAACTGACAGGAGGTATATCAAATTCCATTCATGTGTTTGTAACTTATAAAAAGTGTCTTCTTTGTATGTACAAGCATATTTTCATTATTTTTATATTTTCTGCCACCCCAGGAACATACGTATGTTGAATTGAGATAGAGTATTGAGATAGAGATGATATTCCTTGGAAGGCAGAGAAAGAGGTTTGCTAAACCCTTCATTTTTTCACATGCATGGCTATTCGTGCGGTCATGATGTAAAACTGTGCAGGCATTTGAAGAATTGTCCTATCTCTGTGGCAGGCACTTTTTTTGTTGTTGATGATTCTCATTTATTATTTGCTTTCAAATAAGCAAAAATCTGAGTGCTTCATTCTTAAGCACTGAAATGGTTCAGAAAATATCCATATCAAAGATATTGGTAAAGTTTTCATCCAGATAAACAGAAAGGGTTTCTTCTTCAGTCAGATTTTAAATAGCTAAAATGAGGTCAAGTGCTGTGTTCACAGTTGTCTTCAAATCTGGACTCAACACGGATTAAGTATTTGACATATAACTTCTTCCAGTGGCCTTTCTTTCCCAAATCATTTATTATTGTTTTTTTTTAATTAAGGAAATACATACACACATTACAAGTACACAAGACAGAAGTATTATGTATAGACTCATTTCAGGCAATCCTCTTATATGTTAGTTTCTTACTCTTACAAAAATGGAGTCAAGCATATAATTCCAATTTTTCTGTTCTGTCTGTCTCTCTTTGTGGTTGTATGATAGACATATGTATATTTGATTTATATATATTCACATATGAATAACTTTTGCCTTTGTATTTCTTTTAGGCGTCATACCTCCTCCAGATCTACCTCAAGGTTTTAGTTTTTGAAATGTTAAGGTATTCATACTGTGAAGCACTGTGCAATGTGATGAAAATTTTCATTAGATCATCCTTATACATGAATGTCAAATATCAATTAAGCTGGAAAACTAGGGCTATAAACAAGACATTTTAACATGTTTGTTAAATGGTCAGGCAGATGTTAACTTTGCATCTATACTTTGGTAAAGTAGTCTTTGTAGAAAGCTCCTTTGAGAGCCAAATAACAGAATTGGCACTGAAGGAACCTGGGGTGGAAAGAGAAAAATGTTACTCTAATAATTGTGAATTCTAACTATTGAGGTTTTCTATGTCTGGGTTAAAACAATCAACAAAACATTTATTTCTTAGTAGCACAGGATGGACTGTACATATTTTGGAGGTGCATTGTGATATTTTAATACATGTAAATAGCATGTACTATTTAAATCAATGTAATAGACTATTCAATCATATCATTCCTTAGAGCCTTCAACTCCTCTGTCTTTTCTAGATCCTTTCAAGTATATAACAGGTTATTGTAAACTATAGTGCCCCTGCTGTGCTTTAGAGTGCTATAACTTTTTGTGCTTTCATGCCTGCTTCTGTCATCCCTCTCCCTGCCTTTGCTAGCTTTGAATGGCTACTATTCTACTTGTATAGCTTCCATATATGAAGGACAACATGTGGTATTTGATTTTCTGGCCATGGCTTATTTTTCTCAATGTAATGTCCTTCCGTTCCATCTACTTTGTCTCAAAGGATAGGATTTCATTTTTGTTTATGGTTGTATAATTCCAGTAAGCATACATACCATGCTTTCATTACCCATTTATCTGTTAATGGACAACTAAGGTGATTCTGTATCTTGGGATATGTTAATAGTACAATAATATACTTGATTTTGCAGGGATATTTATGATTTCATTTTCTTTGAATATATGCCCAGAAATGAGAGAGGTATATTAGGTAGTTTTTTTATTTTTATTTTTTGAGGAACCTTCTATTTTGTCCCCCCCCCCATATGGTTGTTGTACTTTATATTCCTACTAGTTGCATATATTTCATTAGGAAGTAGATCCTTAATAAAAGTGAGAATTAAAGCAAATAAGGAGGAATAGCTAGTTTGTGGCTAATTAAATGATATAAGAGGTGTGTGTGTGTAAGGCTAATTGATGCTTGTGAGTTCTCTGGAAGGAAGGGGTCACAGTGTATTCTTTCTGATGGGAAATCTAGTCACAGAAATGTCATAATGAAGTGATTCCTTTGGGGGACTGGTGGTTAAAAGGAAATTATATATTAGGATTACAAAGAGAATGCACAGTAATCTAAAGTGAAGCACCCTGTATCACTGAAAGGAAAGGTGGAAGCTGCTTGATACCGTTCATAAAAATTATGGGCATGTTTCTTTGATAAAGTGAACATTGGATTCCCTACCTGGCTTCCACTCCGTCTTCTGTTGAATGCAGTTTCAAACATAGGTGCTTTTTAGCAGGAGATGTTGATAAAATTGCTGACTCTCTGCACCTTAGCACTCAGGATAAACTTTTAAAACATATTTTTTTTCATCATAACTTGTTTCTCTCTAGGATTTTTGTTTTGTCAGCAATGGGAGCAGCAAGGACCATAAAAAAAAGAGTAGAGTTTAGGAGGAAATGTATAGCTTTTTAAAAATCTAATTTTTTCACACTTGTCCCAAAAGGCAATAAAGGAGTTTCCAAACTGCCATTTCCCCAAAGGGCCTGAATACTGGAGAGATCAGAACACTGGGGAGTTGCAGTGATTCCTGGGAAAAGCTGATGAAATTGACACCTTCCTTTTCTTCTTACAGACCAGAATGAAGGATTTCATTGCAGGGAAGAATGCCGGATTCTTGGCCACTCTGATAGATGCTGGATGCCCCGGAATCCTATGCCCACCCGCTCCAAGTCCCCCGAGCATGTGAGGAACATCATCGCGCTGTCCATTGAAGCTACTGCTGCTGATGTTGAGGCCTACGACGACTGTGGCCCTACCAAGCGGACTTTTGCAACCTTTGGAAAAGATGTCAGCAACCACCCTGCTGAGGAGCGGCCCATCCTGAAAGGCAAGAGGACTGTTGATGTGACCATCTGCAGCCCCAAAGTCAACAGCGCTATCCGGGAGGCAGGCAATGGCTGTGAGGCTATTAGCCCTGTCACCTCCCCACTCCATCTCAAGAGCCCTCTGCCCACCAAGCCTTCCATGTCTTACACTGTCGCCCTGGCTCCTCCAGCTCATGATCTGGAGCACCATGCCAACAGTGGCGCCTCTCGTCCTTCTGAAGCTGAGCCCCGTGGAGCCGATAGCGAGAAAGTCATACATGAGGTCAACCCTATTCTGAAGGAAGGTCGTGACAAGGAATCTCCTGGCGTGAAGCGTCTGAAGGATATCGTTCTGTAAACCCATCTGGGGAAGAAGAGAGAAAGAAACCACACTAGCTAGTGAAGATGCAGCAGCTGCTCATTTTAATTTCTCACCAATGGTTGGTTCTTGAGTAGCTGCATTGCAGAGCTTTCCCTAAATGTATTGTGTATAAGTGACTATCATTCTGTGACAATCCCTCTCGTTTCAACAGGCAGCAGGGGTGTTCAGTTGGAGCAAGTTAGCTTTGGCTTGAGTTGTTCATGGGGCCTTGATGTTGGGGAAACAGAGGCAAATTCAGTTGTGAAAAGTATTATGTATTACGTGTTTGAATTTATATATTTTTATATGTCAAAATGATAATATAAATTACCATTGTTTGTGAAGAAATACATTTAAAAAAAGCAAAAAGAAAAAAAGAAAAAAAAAAGCTCTGGATACCTTTAATAAGCTCGCCACTGTTTTTTGTAGTGTAGACAAGTTAATGGTCATTTATTGTGTACTATTCATTGATTCAGTGATGTGAAATCGAGCCCCCAAAAGGTTGTTTCTGAAGCTCGAGTACTTTCCAATGCCGCTACTTTGCTGTGGACACCCCTGCTTTAAGAACCCTTTTGCTAGCTGTGCTGTTGTTGTATTTGATATTGCAAATTGCTATGTGTGTGGTGATGGCAAAAGGCTTTTAAAGGTTGATGTTTTCTTTTCTAAAAAAATAATAAAAATACAGACAAAAACAAAATATAAACAACTGAGACAGCAAATGAATGAGCAACACCACACCTAGAGGTTGAGTACTTGGTGGATACTCACATTTTTTAATCCATGTAGTGATTGCTCACCACCTTGCAGAGGATTTCTCCTGCCATTCAGTCTTCTGCCCAGGTCTGTGCTGGATCATTGTAGAAAGTCATTTTTGGATATGCTGCTATCTAATTTGCAGTTGTCAGAAATACTGTGCTGAAAATTTTATGAGATATATTTTTTTTCTAATTTTCAGGCCCTGAACAGGAAAGTTACTCCTGAAGCTATCAGTTTTCAGGTTGAGAAATTCCCTGTCTCTAGTCATCTGAAACTCATGCAACATGACTGAGTCTATTTTGGGATCTAAATTACCATCTCTTTAGACACACACGTCCTGGTTCAGTGTTTTCCCAATCATGATTGGAATTAGGTGGTAAAGCACATCATGGGCTTGAATCAAGGGCTCCATGTTGCTCTTTATCTTAGGCTTATAAATAATGATAGAGTAAGCAGTATGAAGTGTACATTTAGGAAAAGACAGGTAATGGCATCACTAATCTAATTACTGTGCCTTCTAAACGGAGACACTCAGACACTTGAACTAGTCTTTTTATGACTAATACTTTTTGATTAAAAATGTGAACAAGAAATTATTAAAACAAAATACTTTAGATTAGCTAACTCTTTTTGCTGTAGGCTAGGAATATGCCCTTTTAAATTAACAAGCCACACATTCTTTTTGTTATTAATGTTTTAACACTGCACAAAATGCCCCTATTTTATTGTCTGTCTATTAATATTCACTAGCCAACATAGTATTCTTGCAGCCTAAGAGTTCATTCTTTAAAATAAACTAAAGAAACATGTCACCTTTGCTCTACCTTTGTCTTAAAGAAGCAAGTTTTTTGGTTCTTTTATCATTTGCTCTTTTTTTTGTAGTTCAAGAACACTTAGAAAGAAAGCTAGAAGTTAGAGCACTAGAATTCAAAAGAGAATTTATTTTCTTAAGTTTAGGTAGATACAATCAGCTCTTTGAAATGTTTTCATTATTTTTACCTAAGTTCCTAGCTTTATGCATTACTAGGAATACTTTCTTTGGGGGGAGGTGGGAGGGTTTTGAGGGAGGGGGTAGATAAGGCACTGGGCATGGGGTTAGGTAGGGGAGAAGATTTCTGGGAAAAAAGGACACCTATAATGAAGCTACAAATCCATCCTTATTTCCTATTCAGTGCTGAATACTACCTCATGCAAAATATTGGTGTGATTGCAAATCGCCCCCCTTACTGACACAGTTAGAGATCAGTTTACCTTTACATCTTCTTCTTGCCTTGCTTAATTTTATTTCATATATTTTTTCCTCTTCTGGTTTACATCATTTTTGTGTTGTAGATTATGAATTAGGTATTTATTTTTCCTGACCAAATGACTATTTGACTAACACATTCAGCTTTTTAAAAGTGCCCTTCAGTTTAGGATGACTGCCTATAGGATTTAGACTGACCTTCACCATGATCCATCTGATATTATCTTGTTAGCTAGCATCTCAAGGTTACTTTGTAGTCTGATTGGACAGTTTTCTACAAGTGTTTTGTTTTGTTTTTTTTTTTTTTTTTTTACTTTGATCAGTGAGAACTAGAGAGTTTGAAAGATTCTTGAAAGTGGAAATAGAATATCAGAATGTAGAGAGGCCACTGCCTGTCATACATTTTACCAGCCAATTAAAAAGACAGTAGCAGTGGCACTGATTTTTACCTTAAAATTTTTTTTTAAAGCAACTAAAATTCTTCTTAAATTTTGTCCCCAGAATTTAGTTTTAAGCTTTAGATTCACCCTTTTACCCTGTCTAAAAACATTGTTCTCAGCAGGCAGTCAGAGATTTGGTTTTTCTCTTTCTTTCTTTCTTTCTTTCTTTCTTTCTTTCTTTCTTTCTTTCTTTCTTTCTTTCTTTCTTCTTTCTAGTTTTTAAATTCTTTACTGAGGATATTAAGAGAATTCTTCTCATTAAGGAAATATATTTCCCCCTCCAACTGTCTGATAGACAGGCAAGGGCATCCTAGGAGGGCTTTGTAGGCAGGTTCTATATACAGGCTGTGCTTGCACATAGGACTGTTGTCTGAGGATCTCAAATTTCCCATAGATTCGGGGTTCTCCCCCTCCCTTTTTAACACGAGTGATGAAAAGCTACCAAGGCCAGTGGGGCAAATATTTTTTCCCTTTCTTTCTGAAAAACATGTTACACACTTAAACATGTGGGAGAAATTTTAGTTCCCAAGTCCTAGGGAGTTCTATTCCACTAATTTTGGTGTCCCTTGGTCATGAAGTGTGACATACTTAAAATTCTCCTGGCCAGGTAAATTTATTTATTCAATATAGGGAATCAAGTTTGCATTAATTGATTGCTTTCTCCTAAACACAGGAACACGCTATTCAATAAGAAATGGGGTTAAGTGATCCACAGTGCACTGTGGAAACTTCTTTTCCCTATGCAGACTAGTAAATGAACCTGTTCAGAGTGAAACTTAATATTCCATTGATCCTCTGAAGCCAGTAGAAAAAGTGAGGGTCTACCTTGGTTCTGAATAGATAGTGGGCTATGGAATCCAGTAGTTCCTGCAGAACAGTGGTTCTCAAAATATCGTCTCAAAGCAACATCACTAAGGAACTTCTTAGAAATGATAATTCTCTATCCCTGCCTAGAATGACTGTATAAGAAATCTGGAGGATGTGGCCCTGAAATCCATAAGTCAGATGCCCACTCATGTTTGAGGGCTTGTTAAAGCACAGGTTGGCAGAGCCTAATCCTTAGAGTTTCTTATTTAGTTGTTTTAGGGTAGGATCTCTTTTTCTATCTACAGATGCCTAGGAGATACTTATGAGTGCTCCAGAGGAAACTTGCCTCATAGGACTAACTGCATCTATGGTGGCCATTTACACAAATCTGTTGACATGGTGACCAACTGATCATTAATGAATGATGTAACTCTGAACATCTAAACATCGACAATACTCAGAGTACCTTCCAGAACCTGTCATCTCAGCATATGGCTGGCTACTAGAGGAGAATTCAGATGACTTTTTCCTCTACACATACTGTTTCGCTAAAAAGCAAACAAAAGTGGTCCACTTGAAGTAGAAAAGATGAGGGGCAGTTTAGGGAGAGGCAGGGATGGAAAGGATAGCTTTTTTGGGCATCTAAGGTGGAGAAAGGGTTATTAATGTACATAATCCATTTTATGGGGATCATTTTGATGCCAGATGTTCCCCCAAGGCACTCTCGACAAGTCTGGTCCACTTGGCTCTTTTCACAGGGTAATACGACCCTTCTGACTTTGAAAAAACTGGCATAAATGAGCTGAAGAAGTCCATTGTATACAGTCCTAGTGTTTGCCTTCTTGGTAAAATTACATTTTAAGGATGTCATTTCATGAGTCAAATTGTATCTGCTGACACTAAAGTGTATTGAGATGTTGTTCTTTAGTTTAAGTATGTATCAAAGTAATATTCAAAGGGGATGTATGGGGGTGGGACTGGGACTGGGTGGCTTTATATTGATAATGAAATATTCCAGAGCAAAACACATTGTCCTAATGAAGTTGTTGCAGCTCTCTTTGTTTTCTTGTGAAGCTGGAATTGGCTTGTGGGTCACTTGTTGTGCAAAAGTGAAAATTAATTTCAAATAGGAATCACATTGCTTTTGTAAAACAATGAAAATCAACCACCTTGTCTGAAGTATATGTTGTAAGGCGCTCTTGGTAAAGAACAACCCAGAAACACCTGACCTTGATTGGAAAGCATTGTAGGTCATTAGGGAAATCTGATGATGCTGACTGTTGCTCCAGCTGTGTTGGCAATTAAAGATGACCTTGTTACTAACTGAATGTTGCTGTCAACCTTAGCAAACAAACCAGCTAACACCTTACAGCACCGGTTAAGTAGACAGTTACTGGTACTGGCTGGCATTCAGCTGAGGAAGGCTAAGATACAAACTAATGACCAAGAGCCAGACTAGGTCTAGCTAGAAATTCAGCAACAAATACCTCCTTGTGCTATTTGAATGCTAAGGTATTAGTTGCAAAAGGCTTACGCCTTCGCTCCTCTAGTGAGGGGAATGAGCCTGATGACACTATTACTGTTTACCTGTCAAACCAGGGTGGCAATTTAGAAGGATGCAAATACAGAATGTCTCATTAAGCAGTCTCTGTTGCTGATTATATGAAGATGAAATGGTTGTATATGCTGATCTGTATGTTATGTACATTTTCACAGTGATTGAATCATTGTAAAAACAAAAAAGACAAAAAAGAATCACCACTCTGTCTATTTTATGAAGATGATAAAGCAGCTTTATTAAATTATTACAGTTCTGTTTTAAATGGTGTTACCTGCCACATTGTTTCTTTTATCTGGTGGTTCTCTGTTTCCCTCTTAAATGTGTTTTCTCTGCTTCAAACATTTAATGCATTTTAGTATTAAAGGCTATTATGGAAAAAGTATTGAGTTTTGTGAAATGTGTCTTTGAGAGTTTTTTTTTCCTTCGACTTGGGGTGCAAGTGTCTCAGAACTTGAAATTAACCAGCACTTGGTGGGGTCACTGATGTTCAGGCAAAGACTTCTCTCTGCCTTGCCCATTCAAACAACTTTCAGCTTCCTAACAGAGGGCTACTTTCTGGATCCAGGCCTCAGTAATTTACATTGCAACTCCTCCTCTTGCCAGCCCTATCCTATACTGTTGAAGAAGGAGGAAGACCCAATTTTACATCGGGGATGCTGAAGATTTTGCCATGCACCACTTTAAACCAGCACACTAAAATTATTCTTTAAAATAAATCATTTCAGGGTAACTGCACAATGGGACTTCCCTGTAGAATTAATTTTTTAAAAGGGCAAGCTATAGTTGAGGCTGTCAGTAGGGAAAAAGGGAGTATAAAACAAAGATGACCTGGCTGCCCCTAGATGCCTTCAGGGTTGAAAATGAAGCATCAAGAGAGGCTCTGACTTTGTACATAACAAGGCTGCAGAGAAAGCCTGGACAAGCTCTTTATCCAAACAATTTATTCTGTGGGACTTTACACTTGGACCGCAAGTATTCATTTTGGCTGCAGCTGGAGGGAGTGGATAGAGGAAAGGGGGCAACATCAGACCATTACAAATAGTGTCTTTCCTGGTTAAAGGCTAAATTGCTTCAGCATGACCTATTCTTTCCAGACAATTAAAAGTGATCTCAAGGAAATCCACTGTCTTCCTGGATCTCCATCTTCCTGTGTTGTCTCTGCTCACCTGTTTTAAATTGAGATTGTATCTTATTCCCCAGAATTAGCCCTGGAGTCAAAGCAATAGCCAGAGATTTGGTACTGCATTTTAATAGGTGTTTTTGTCAGAATGCAAACAGACATGCTGGGTTACTGGAGTTACATACAGTGGTATATGTACAGATGTACACATAGTCTCAAGATGGAAAGGCATGTTGGAAAGAGACTGGTCTGTCACTGTCCTGGAAGCTATTAAGATACAGGAGGTCATGGGAATGCTTCTGGGTTAGCCTGCACTAAAAGCAAAAAGAAAGTAAGTTTTTTGGAGTGTTTTCCATCTACTATTTGGTTTTGAGTGGGGGAGAAGAGACAGAGCAAAAAAGTCAATTCCTTCTTAGGAACAAAGAAGAGAAATTCTCATATGATGAAGAGCCTAAATATGGGAAACTGGCAAAATTATATAAACATAAACTCAAATATATTCAAATTTACAAACCAAAACAAAGCAAACTAAATTATCTGCTTCACAGTGGTAACAAAGTGCTTGTGAGGCATTTTATGTATGATATTGGCATGCTGTGTGTGGTGTACATGAGAATTGATGGTTTTAGGGTATTTTCTCCTAGTAAATTGAATCTGGACTCGAGACCAAAATGTGCCTAACCACTTTCATTTTTTTAGTTTGAGTGCAGAGACATGGCAGGGCTTCAAAACAAAATTCTTTAGCATAAGAGTAGATATGTGTTGCCATTATAGTCTTAATCGTCCTGTTTATTGGCAAATGGCTCTTACACTTGCCTGACACTTTAATTCCTTCCTTTTTTCTTTATATTTTTATCATTGTATATTAATTATACAAAACAACACACTTCATTATAGCATTTCTGTATGTTCCTATAAAGTACTTTGATCATATTCACCTCATACATCATTCTTCCAACTTCTTCCCTTTCCCTTTCATGTCCCTCTTGGGTCCCTTTTTAGTTTCACATCTTTTGTTTCCCACATATGAGAGAAAACAAGTGATACCTGTTTATGAGAGTAGTTTATTTCACTTAATGTAATATACCTAGGTCTATCCATTTTCCCTAGGGAATACATATCGTTTTCTTCCTAACAGATGAGTAAAACTCTATTGTGTGTGTATGTGTATATATATACACACATTTTTGTTTATCCACTCATTTCTTGGTGAGCCATAATTTTACAGTGTACATAGTGTCATGCTATATGCGGGAATGCAGATATATTAGTTACTTTTTTTTTGCTGTTTTGATTAAATAACAAGAAGCAAATCAAGGACAGAGGGTATGGTTTGGCTTAAAGTTTAAGGAGATGTACTTCATTGTGGCAGGGAAAACATGGCAGAGGGAGCAGATGGTGTATGGTTACATTGCAACTGAAGTCAGAGAGTAGAGTGGTGTGCACGTGTTCTCAGCTTACTTTCTCATTTTTATTCAGTCTAGGACTCCAGCCCTTGGGATGTTAATGCACATTTAGACAGAGTCTTCCTATGCTAATTAACCTAATTTAGATAAACATAGACACACACACGCACACACACAAGTGTTATGATTGTCCTTCTTAAAAAAATTTTCTGATAAACTCAATGCTGATTTCCACAGTGATTGGACTATATTTAATATGGATAAGGAAGCTGGATGGGAAGTGTGGAGATAAGAATCTCTTAGTCACCCACAGTTCTTTGTGTATTGGCTGGATCTTGTATTTCAGAATCTTAACTTCCTCCAGATGCCCAAAGCCTTGACTTCCCCTTAGGTTTTCATATTAGTATGGATCTTTGTCCCAAACCAGGACTTTCCCTGTCTTATAAGTATTTCCACATTTCAACTGTTTCCCCTTCTAATTTAAATTTTAGCTGTGTCTGGATGTGCTAGAGCCCCAGGGTCTAGCAGAGAGCCAGTTTGTGCCAGAAACTTTACAAGCATTATCCCCATAGCAGCTTTTCTTGTTTAAACACTTTATCTATCTATCTATCTATCTATCTATCTATCTATCTATCTATCTATCTATGATCTATCTTAATTTAGTGTGAGAGGGTATGTGTATGTGTGTGAATGCGGAAACACATCCTGGGGCTGGCATGTAAAGATCAGAGGAAAAAACAGTGAGAATCAGTTCTTTCCTTCCACCATGCATATCTTGGGGATTGAACTCAGATCCTCGGGCTTGATGGCAAACACCTTTATCTACTGAGCCATTTTCCTACTCTCAGTTACAGCATCTTGTCGTCAAGGCAACCTTGTCTGGGTGATATCTCTGTTCTATATACAAACAAATTGAGGCTCAGAGCCCTTATGGGAGATTGTCCAAGTTGATATGATTACTAAATAGCCGTGCTAAGATTCAAAGCCATGTCTGTCTACTAAGAAAGTATTACTTTCTTCAAGCACTCTTCAGGGACCAACAAACTTTCTGATAAGTTCTTGGCTAGAGTTTTAATAATGGGTGCTAAATGTCTTAAGGCAGTTACTTACTTATTCTAGCAAAAAAATATAGAAATGTTAACAAATCTTTGGGAATCCAATGTCATGGCCCTAAGAAGTGATTGTCACAGTGGGAATTTCAGGACAGGGTGCTTTTGATCAGTCTCCCAGGCATCTCACTACTCCTTCTCTACTTAGTGCCTCCCTTTCAAGTTGCATTAGTCATGCATGGCAGGGCTGTGGCTCCTTTTAGAGTCTGTGCACTCTAGCTTAGTCAACAACCCTTGAAATGAAGGTCTGGTAACCCTATATTCTTCTGTCCCTCTGGATTTCAAGCAATCTGTCAAGGATGTATTCATGTGTGTTACAGGTCAGCACAGCTGGAGTCAATCCCAATATATGTTCACAACAGGCCTGGGTTAGTTTTTTGGACGCAGAAAGTTGGCAGAAGATGAGTGGGGTTAAAGGCTAAGGCTGGATGCTAGTGATGATGGGGATGAAAGTATGTTTGAAAAAGAATCTGAAATCCACAGACCATTACAAGGAAAGGTACCAGAGAGTAGAAAGATTAGTTGGAAAGATTGGGTGATTCAATTGTGAGCACTGGGTCACGAGAAACATGCAAGTTGGTTTCCATGCATGCTTCACAGTTCATGTGGAATCGAAGTGGGATTGATGAGTCCCCAGAGTTCCTTTTGTCTAGTTCTTGTAAATCAGTCAGAGTCCTGATACAGATCTGAAGTAGGAAGCAAGTTCAGACAAAGGTAAGTGGGAAGAAAAGAGAAATTTACAAGCTTTTGGTAATGAATAGAGCAGCTTCCTTAAAGGGGGCCTCATATAAAGAGTCAAAAACAAAAGCCCTCATTTAATAGTTCCTGTTTTTGAAGTGTCCATACCCAGCATGCCTCAGTGGACCACCACTTCCTCATTATTGAGTATAGCCCTAAGAATTTGGCCTGTCAGAGCTGAGTTACACAAAACTCTGAGCACTGAGATGCACTGTCTGTCTGTCTTCCTTCCTTCCTTCCTTCCTTCCTTCCTTCCTTCCTTCCTTCCTTCCTTCCTTCCTTTCTTCCTTCTTCCCTTTTTATGCTTAGCAGAAAAATAAGGATAGTGTCAGAGATTAGGACACAAGTATTTTATTCCTCCCAATCAATACCCAGGAACTTTCCTCAACATATCTGATCACCTTTCTTCATTCCCACTGTAACCATTGTGGTCCAGGTATCAGCATCCCTCATCTGACTAACTGAAATATTTCTAATTTGTCTCTTCTCATTTTCCTTGCCTGTCTCTGTCACATGTTCACACTGCAGCAAGGAGGACTTTGCTGAAATATAGCACCCATTAAATCACACTTCTGCCTAAGATCTGTCAATGGTTCTGGTAAGATGAAATCTAATTTCCTTAACACGGATTACAAGAGTGATTTTCAATTTTTGTCTGCTCCCTATAGTAAGAAATTCATCTTGCACCACATATTTGTAACTGAAATGAACATTTCACAAACAATACTGATCTTTGTTACCTGTAGTGCACTCTCAGATTTTCTATTCACCTCTGAACACCAAGGGTCAGCTTTTCCTGTAAAGGCCAGATAGTAAATCTATTAGGTTTTCTGGGCATATGGTCTCTGTTGCTGTTACTATGCTCCATCATATTGTTGTTTATAACGCCAGAGACTTTGTGAATCCTCCAGAGAAACATCCCCTCTCACAGTGTAGAGCATCCCACCCTCCACCCTGGTTAGTAAATGCTCCAGAGACATGTCAGTATCACTCGATGCCTTATTCTCAGGTCCAGACAGTGGATAATACCACATCAATATCCCTTTTATATAGATACATTTTTGTCTTAACATTTCCCCTTGAAATAAAAATGAAGTATTTAACATTTATTAGCGAGCCATGAGCTATGAAAGAATGTTTCCAATCATTAAAAAGGGAAGAAAATCAATGAGTCACAAAACAAATTGTTTCCTTCTCTTTTTCTTTCTTAATATAGATAACATTTATATGAATGTATATAAATAAGTATATCAAGTAGAGCACGATTTAACACAAAACATAATCTCCATCCTCACTTCACAAGACTAACCTTTTCTAATAACACAACCTAGAAGAAGGAAAAAATACTTATATTTCATAGCATATTAGCTTGACATTTTTAGATCATGTTATCCACATCTTATGTATCTTGAAAGAGAAGGTTGCAGTTTGAATCTTTCTGTTTAACTTTGTTTCAAAAAATTTTTTTTCTTTACTGAATTTTTTTCACAGTGATGTTTAGAACTACAACTGGGATATCAAGACAGTTATATGTCTTTTCACTTAACACTGCCTTTCTTTTATCTGTAAGCACTATTCTCTCCCTAACCTTCACAAGCAATATAGCTATGCCTAGCTTCATTCTACTCTGATCTCATATGCACTAATTCAACCTCTTCAAGTCATGGAATCATTGCAAGTATTGCATATTTTGAGGGTGAGGACACAGAGGAAAGTATCATTTCTGCAATCTGATTTTGTGAAGAATGGGTTTGTACAGAGGGTGGATGCGGAGAAGTGGATAAGTTTTGCTTTAATATAAGTATAGAAAGTGAGGTCTTGAAGTAGGACAGTAATAGTACTTGATGGCTCAATGGTTAAGAACATTTGCTGTTCTTGCAGAGGAGCTGGGTTCTGTTCCCAACACCCACATGGTGGCTCACACAGGGAATCTGACACCTTTTTTGGTTGCACATACATGCATGTGGGCAAACCACTTGTACACATTTTAAAAAATCTCAAAAAAACCTTTGCAGATTTTGTTATCTGATTTAAAGAAGAATGTGAGAAATGTGTTTGTGAGTAGGGGAATTTATGGATAAACTTGATGATATAATTTTATTTCCTTTCCTAATTTATCTGCCCATAGTTTAACAACACTAACACACACACACACACACACACACACACACACACACACACACACACAGAAACAGAGACATAGTATGAGAGAGAGGTTTGCTCAAGCATACACGCCCAACATGGACACTTATTGTGGTTTCTAATTCATTGGTACATTCAACAAATATTGAACAGTTACTAAAAGATAGGAACTGTGAGAGGTGCTAGGAATATAATAAGAGACAAAATTCTTTGTCCTCACAGAATTTACATTTTAGTTGGAGAAGACAGACAATAAATAAGAAAAATGAATGGAATACATTATGTCATATTGTGATAAATGCTAAGAAAAGGAGAATAAGCAAGCAGAAAATAGAAGTATTAAATGTCTGTAGGGTTACTGAAACTTTAGCTAAGGTTTCCAGGGAAGGCCTGGCTGGCAAGTTAATTTCTTTCCTTAATTTAAAATTTTAAAAATTCTTTGACAACTTCATACATTAATATAATGAATTTTAATTCTTTTCAACTCCCATTGCCCTCTTTCATATCCTTCCATCTCTAGATGAAATCTTTCTTCTTATAAGTTCCTCATCTTCTTTTTGTTCATTAGACACTGAAATTAGAGGGTTTTTTGTCTAAGCATGAGTGGGAAGTTAGATATTGAAGTAATTACACCTTACCAATGGCTACACCACTGCTTAGAATGACACCTTCTCTCCTTCAGCCACCATCAACTGCCAAGATCTCTCAGAAAGGGGTGGGGTATCAGGAGCCTCTCCGCCATCTAAGAGGAAAATGTTGGTGAACCCAGCTGATACAAATCCTGTACAGATAGCCACAGCTATAGCAAATTCATGAGTGCAAGGGCTATGTCATATCAAGAAGAGATATTTTTGCTGATTTCTTTGGCTCTTACATTCTTTCTGCTCTTTCTTCTATGATATTTCCTAAGCCTTGGAGGACATGACCCAAATGTCTCACTTGGGGCCAAACAATCCACTGTTGTTTATGTATGGCCCTTAAACCAGGTGTGAGTGTCTGTACTGACTGCTGTTGGCTGTAATATGAAGCTTCTCTGATGAAGGCAATGGGTATAAATATAGAAGTTTAGAAGGCAGTCTGACAGTATCAGGACCATCTAGCAAAACAGTACTATGTTCCCCACATACCCATGACCTTTCCAACCATGAACTCTTAACCAAGTTTACACTATCAGGCATTTATTGTATCTTGAGGAATACACCTCAAACCCAATCAGAAAGCTATTGCTTATTTCCATAAGAGTCATAGCAGCACTGTACTAGATCTGGACAAGATACAATTTCCATATAAGAACCTAAAGAATCAAATAGCCATGTGATTATGAGGTCAAGAAAAAGGAGTCATCTTCTTTAAGGTTTTCAGCAGTGAATTGACTCAGATTTTTACTAGTGTTGATCTTATTTAAAGTTAAAGTGGGGAGACAAATCAGGAAGCATTGTAATAATCCAGGCCAGATACAAGGGGAAACTGAACAAAGGTGGAGGCTGTGGAGGGGGATGGGAAGCGGCCCAAGGTGGCTACAAGTTTCACTTCCTCTTTGAAATCGTAAATTCTGATATTGGTATCTGATATCTGTAGAAATACAGGTAACAGACATTGCATATGATAGCTTTTACTTACAGTCCAACTTATCAGGATTCTGGGGGCAGAAAGAGCTCTTGAAGCTAAGAGTTTGAGGCTGGCCTGAGCAGCATATGACACCTCTGCTATAGAGAGAGGGAGGGAGAGACAAAGGTGGGGAGCAGTAGTAATATGCCAGGGAAGCTCAATGTCCTGGTATATAAAATAGAATAGGTAATGGAGAGGTGTAGGGAGATATTGTGAGAAATTGAAAGAAGCTTAAGAGTTAAGGTTGTGAATTACAATGTGTTTTACTTTTATTTTTCAGTGTTACATGCTTCTGATTACATAGACAAGACCATCACTGTGCCTTTCTCTTTATCTGAAGCCATGTAAGATAACTTGATTTGCAGCATTTTGAAATAACAATCTTGCTCTCTTTTACAGTTATAGAGTAGGGAGATACTAAAAGGAAATTCTAATTGGTTCTGGGAAAAGTAATTAATTGGTTAGCACATTTCTGTCCTTATTTGGAGTAGTGCTACCTACATGTGTAGAATATAGGTATGTCTCCTCTATAGTCTGCTCTCTAACTACAAAGTGTGTGATAACCACCTATAAAGCTAAATACCATCTGTTGATAGGTAGAAGGCTAGAATTTCTTCCCATTATTAGAAAGCTGCCAAGAGTCAAGGAGTTTCTGGAAAATGGGCCTTAAGTTTTTGAACTTTATAATGAAAAATTATCTGTAAAGAACAAAACATTTTAAAGAATAGTATAATGATTGTGATGTATCTTTACATAGATTTACTGATTTTCTGTGTTGAATTTCATAGAGAACAAGGAGGAAGAGGACCTTTGGGTGAGACTACCATTCGCATTTCTGACATGTTGGTCATCCTATGTGCTGGTTAGTTTTTTTGCCAACTTGATTCAATTTAGAACCATCTTGGTGAAGGGAACCTCAATTGAAAAGACACCCTCATCAGACTGGCCTGTAAGAAAAACCTGTGGGGGCATTTTCTGGATGAATGATTGATGTGGGAAAGCCCAGTTCACTGTGGGTGGTGCCACTCCTGGACAGACATTCTGTTCACTGTAGGTGGTTTTACCCCTGGACAGGCATTCTGGCATTACATTTTTGTAAGTAAGCAGAGTGAGCCATGAGAGGCCATCCATTAAGCAGCATTCCTCCATGGTTTCTGCATCAGTTCCTGCCTCAAGGTCCCTATCTGGAGTTCTTGCTCTGGCTTCTGTTCATGATACACAGTAAGATATAAGCTGAAATAAACCCTTTTCTCTCCAAGTTGCTTTGGGTTATCATGTTTATCACAACAATAAAAAAGCAAACAAACAAACAGACAGACAAATGGAAAATCTAGGGTATCCTGTAGTCAGAAGATCTAGGGTAGAAATAGAAAAGAACTCCAAGTTTTGCTGACTTAGGAACATATGGGTGTAGACAAAGTGAGAATGATAAATTTGAGAACTTAGAAAATTCCATCAAGGAAAACTGCAAAGTACTGGGCTCCTGCTACACTCCCATCCTGAGGTTGTAAGATTGGCACAGAATGGTTAACTACTTTCCCCTCAAATATTTCAGCTCAGTTTATTCATTCTATTAAGGACTTTCCTTCTTTCCACCTGATAAAACAATAATTTTGTCTTACAGTGCATCATAGAATCCATAGGGAAAGTCATCTACTTTGCCAACGGTTTACCTTCACACTCTCTCTGTTTTTCAATCCATTGACTTTTAAAAGTTCAAGTTCTATTATTCTTAAACGATGTAAGATTTTTCAAGTTTTCTGTGGTTTCCTCATAAAATAAATGTCACACTTAACTTTGTGCCATTTTCGCTACTCTTATCCCTGGATCTTAATTGTGTTGTATATTAAAGAGGTATATATACATGTTTGTTTAAATGTGTGTGTGTGTGTGTGTGTGTGTGTGTGTGTGTGTGTGTGTGTGTGTGTGGACCCTGTTTAGGACATTTTGAAAGAGGGTATGTAAGAAGTAATGTGAAAAAATATTCCTACTTTTAATTTGGCTAGTAATTGTTAATAAGTGGCCATACTGATAAATGCTGGCATAGTTTTGCATAGAAAATAGTTTGACTCAAAAAAAAAAAAAAAAAACTCTAGTAAGGCTACCTCAAGAAGGGTCATGCATATAGGACCTTGAGATGGTAATATAGAAGAATCCAGAACCTGTATCTGGGTTGAACTCAAGTTTAGCATATGGGAATTTTTCATATCCTTGTTTTCTGATTATTATCTGAATGTTTGACCTGGACCAATCCTTCCAGAGGTCTCTAACAACAGCCGAAGACACTTTCCATCCTTCCCACACATTGTGAGGTACATGCACCTGGCTTTGACAAGCTAATGAGTAATGTTATCAAAATTTGTGTCTTGGTTAAAAGTCAGTGAACATGGGAAATTCTATCTTTACAGGTTTGTAGAAGAAATTTAGAAACCACGTGAAAATCATATGCACACTTTTGGGGTGCTATTTAGTGGTGGTTGGGGGTACCAAGGATTCCTAAAAATATGCCAGAGGTAGGAAATAAATTCTTTTTGAGGACCAAAGTCTTTCATACTTCATCTGAAAACTCTGACATAATTAAGTCAAAAAGGAAGTGAAATCCATATACATTTAAGAAAAGTAGGGTTGATATGAAGAACGCCGTTACTTGATATCCATAATCAAGGCTTGTACTTACAGGGAATAAATTTTCACATTGGGATCTATAGATTGTGCAGGACAGAGTGAAGATTATTATTTGTTGAGCATTTACTTCATGCTTAGCACCTTTGAAAGTAAAATCATATGCATACATGTTTATACACACATACATCCGCACACAGTCATTGTTCTTTTGTGAAAGAGGAAACTGATGTAAAGAGACTTTGGCTTGATCAGGCTTCAACAACTGGCAAGTACTATAAATGGGGTTCTGATGTGAGTTAGCAAATTTCAAAACTCGATGTCTTTTAATCAGCCTGTTACATTTTATTTCCCAAATACAAGAGACATTAAGGATATTCAGTGTTTTAATTTTACAAACGAGAAAAATAAACTGAACAGAAGGGAAATGTCCCATGTCTCTATGAGGGCAAGGATCACAACTATTTTGTTTATCATTGAACTCCGTTGTGATCACAAGGTCAAGCTTATGGTAGATAGTTAGTACAAATTGTTGAATAAACATACAATATAAGAGTGAAATAAGGGACTCTAATTATGGATCTATGATATTTCTGCTATTTCCTCAGAATTTTTATATTTATATAATCTGTGACATAAGTGAGGAGATCATGTGCAATCAGACTTTACTAAGAGTATATTATGAGGGAGGCCTGATTTAGATGGAAAGGACAATTTTTATTCAGCCTATGTAAAAATATTTCATGAGTGCATAAGCTGTGCTAAGCACTGTATTATCCTCTGATGGGACAAATAATAATAATAGCTCATCTTTTCAGATTAGCTATTTGAATTTCCAGGGTCTGGTGTACGTCCTTTATGCATAGCCACTCAGAACATCTGTATTGAGCATGTATTGTGTTCTGAGCACTGGGATTGCATTGTTGAGCAAAACAGAGAAAATAATTTCTTCATAGAATGGATCATCCAAATTCTTACAAACACATTTATGAATTTGATTACATTATTAGCACCACTGTATAGATCAGGAAATGAAGACAGAGAGATAAATATCTCACTGAGCCTAAATGGCAGAGCCAAGCTTCAAGTTATGTCATATAATTCCAGAGATTGCTTCTAACTATTATACTCTATTGCCTTTCAAAGACAACAAGAGTGCTGGGGATGTAACTCTGTGGCAGAATTTTTGCATAGCATTGTGGAAGACCTTGAGTTTCATCTTCAGCACCACAGTAGTAATGCAAGTCCTTGGGACTAAGGCTTAAGGAACACATGGGCTCTTTGAGGAGATAGACAAGAAAATTAACCATTATAATGTAATAAAAATAGCAGTAGTTGACAATTTCTGAGTGTCTAGTGTGTTCCAGTCCCTGTGCTAGTAGTTTGATCTTCAGCAGACTAGATGCCACAGTGGGTGAAGGTGCCCGATGCCAGGTCTGACAGTCTAATTTTGATCCTCATGTCACACATGAGGGTGGAAGCAGAGGGAACCAACTCCATCCTGAAGTTATCTCCTGACCTTCATATGCACATCAAACCATGAACACAAAATAAATGAACAAAAAGTAATACAAAATTTTAAAAAAGAGTTTGATGTGTTTTGTTTGTACATTTCATCTTCCTACCAACCCTAAATTATTGGTCACATTATGGTCTCCATTCTACAAATAAGCTGAGTCCCATGTCCTTTGCCACTATAATATCATGCTTTATAAGTAAGTATTTGAAATATATACCAACTACACAAATGCATAGTTGATTTAAGAGAAAAAACTAACTTGTAATGTCCCCATTGACAGCCATTGTTTCCACTTACTTTCAAGCCAGGTACATAATTTCTTGATCTATGTATGGTACTATGTCCACACGATAGGAGTTATATGCTTTGCCATGAAAGCTTTGAGAGGCTAACCTGGTTGCTTAGTTTCTGAAATAATATGAACCTCATATTTTCAGAAGCATTGCGCTGGTGGTACAGGCTGCTTTGTAATGTTTTGAGGAAGCTGGTTTAGTGGCTAAATGCCTTATCTTTACTTATAACTTATATAATTCAGTTTACTCCTTCCTTCTAACTGGGTACCCCTGGGCTAGTTTCTTAGTCTTTATCTAACTTAATTTCACACACACACACACACACACACACACACACACACACACACACATGCGCACATACAAAAACACACACATGTATTGTATATACATACATACATATATGTATGTGTGTGTGTGTGTGTGTGTGTGTGTGTGTGTGTGTGTGTTTATCTAGAAGGTCTAACAGGAATGAAAAGTTTGAATTGGAAAAAGTCTATTTGTATGTCTACATACTTCTGTGGCTGTGAAAAAGACTAAATTTTACTGTTGCCAATATTGTCATATAAATTGACTACAACATGAGAAAGGATCCTTGCCATTCATTCTTCAAAATTTTCCCTTCAGAAAGTGCCATGAAATAGAGTTTCATATCTATCCTAGTAATAAAAGTTTACTCTTGACCACATTTGTTAAGATGAAATCAACTGTTAACTGCAGAAATAATTTGCTATTTATTGTCAAGTGTTGCCCACTTTACATTCACCTCTAGTTAACATATGACAATTGAACATTAATATTTATTGCTAGATGTTGCCATTTTATAGAGCCCCACTTAAAATGTTTGGTGCCTCACAATCTGTTGGGACAGAAAGTGTAACAAAGCAAATGACAAGAAAGCAGATTAAAATGGAGTCTGATGGTTCATCTTTAAAAGAGAAACTTATTTCCAGAGAGAACATCTGCTCCCAATGGAGAGTGCTGGGCTATAGTTGGGGCTGCTATAGTTCTAGCAGATGGAAGTGGTGTGGCCTAGAAATTCACAGAACGTTAGAGACTCAAGTTTGTCACCTCGCCAGATTGCTTCCTGGATAGTTCCTTGTCTGGCAGCTTTAAACCTACTAATGTAGAGTGAATACACATTCTCATCTGAGTAAAAAGACCCACCCATGTGTCAATTTCAACATAAATCTGTTCATAAGAGACACGGGACTCAGATAGTTACATGTTTTCCTGTGTTGTATACATGTACATATCAGAGTCCATTTCTCTGGATACATTAGTATAAATTGAATGATAAAGTTTGCGCTATAGAATTAAGAAAGAACCTATCAGGTCAATGAACCCACTTCCTCCTAACCATGGCAGCGTTTTTCCTTCAACAGTCAATTTTTTTTGTCAATTTCTTTTTAGAGGAAAAACATTTTTAAAGTTCCTTTCACATATCATTATCCTCCTAACTATACCTTTCACCCTTCTTTCTGCAAAACACTCCCACACCTGAAGCTCAGGGTATATCATGGAAGAGGGGGCAGAAAGGTATTACGAGCTAGAGGATCAGGGAGTTTGCTGAGATTGTGTCTCCTAGTAACATCAGAAGCTAGAGTCATAAAGTCTCACTAGTATTAATACCCAAATATGAGCTCAACAAGGATATGCTAGCTTGGAGAAGGAGGGGGTAATGTGTGAAGGGGGTGCAGAGCTCACTTGAGACTAAGAACTATAGGCAACTGAAGAATTCTGGGAGATAGGGAGAAGGTTGTCTTCCAGACTTTTCTCAGTTAATCATTCTCTTAAGATCAATGAAATCCCTATTGTGTTAAAGGATCTAAAAGTAAAATTTTATTATAATATGATGGTGCCTAGCTCAAAGAATTTTGTTTTAGTAAGCTTCCATTTTATTAACTTATTATCATGGTCAAAATAAAAAAAAATAATGTGGGCTGGAGAGATGGCTCAGCAGTTAAGAGCACTGGCTGCTCTTCCAGAGGACCCGGGTTCAATTCCCAGCACTCACATGGCGGTTCATAACTGTCTATAACTCCAGTTCCAGGATATCTGACACCTTCACACAAATGTACATAAAATAAAATGAAATAAATTATTTAAAAATTAAATAATTTAATAAATCCAGCTAGTTTCTTGAAGAGCTTCACTGGAAGTGTATTTTGATGGTTAGATGTAACACAGTATAGTCATGTTTCGAAAGTGGTAATTAACATGTGACTTGGGGTTTCTTAAACTTTGTGCTGAAGTGATATTCTTATCTCTATCAGTAAAGGATAGTATATTGGATATATTTGCTTTAATATGTATGGTTGATGGGCTAATGGACACTAGAAATATGTAGAGGGATAGTTTTAGGTAAGAGAGGCTAGTGATTCATGCCTGCTTATCAAATAATGTTTCATTCAGAGTTAGAAAGATGACATAATAAACACAGCTATGATATGTATTTGAGCATCAATAAAAAAAGATGAATGAGTGGTGAAAAGAAGAAGTAACTGGAAGAGATTCAAATATTATTATAAGTAAAAGACTTCATTAGTGTCTCCTTTGTGTTCCTGTGAACAAGAGGTTTTTAGATTTACTTTCTTTTTAAGCAATAAGGTTTACAGCAAAGACTATGGCAGTAAATTCCATGCACCACAGACAAATGCAAATTGTTACAGAGATATAGAGATATATAATTTGACAGTCACAAAATCTTGATTATGTACATACTATGTGGAGAGAATGATGCTAGGTGTCCTTAGAAGAACAGAGATAAGTATCACTTTTACATGTATTGTCATTAAAGGGGAGTAGGCAGAGCTAAGAGCTTTCCTCAGCGTGCTTCTCGTGAGCCCTTTTATACTTTATATCTTTGAAAGTTCATCGACTTGTGCCACTCTGCAATTCTAAGGCAGACTAAAGGGGCTACTTTATAGCAACAGGATTTCAGCCTAAAGAGCCAAATAGCAGTACATATGTGTGTAAAGGTGAAGCAACTTTCAAGGTAATAACACTCCTATGAATTAACTCATCCAGTCATATTCAGAAACACAGAAATCCAAAGTGCAATGTCTGTGTTTTCAGATGCATAATAACTAGGGGCATCAAAGGTAGATTTCAGTATAAGGAAGCATACAATCAGTTTGGTGTTATTTGTTTTATGGCTATATGCACACATATTAATGCTCTAATCTTTTGGATGATGGATTGTTTCCCTTTGCACATGATATTTTAGTATGTTGATGATCAAAATAAGTTATACATAATGGTTAGAATATTGTAATGTTTTGGCATGGTGCATATGCATGCATGTGAATCTAAATGCAAAGAAAGAAACAAACAGGTTTCTCCAATAGGTTGCTTCATGCTTGATATTTCTGTTTGTAAGTAAAATAAAACAAAACACAAAAAACTCCAGCTGTCTTTGTCTTTGGTCTACTTTGAAACTGGCTTTCAGCTTTCCATCAGAAAATGTTTCGTGAAGTCAACACTAGCTAGGAGAACCTCAATGTAGTAAAAATAGTTTGTAAGAGGGAAACACCTGGATTTTTTTAAATTTACATTTTATTTTCATTTTTTAAATTCGAATATAATTACATTATTTACAGTTTCCCTTTTCTCTCTACAAATCACCACATAACACCTTGTTTTCTCTCAAATCCATTCCCTCTTCTTTAATTATTGTTATATATTTAAATATACATATCTATATCCCTAAATATAAAAATATAACCTGCTCTGTGCATATTGGTATGTCTACAGCACAACTCTCTCACCTTAGGTTCAGGGAACATCATGGAAGAGAAGATAGAAAGATTGTAAGAGCCAGAGGACCCGGAAATTTGCTGTGAGATTGTACCTCCTCCTAGAAATGTCAGAGAAAATACAACCCTGAAATCTCATCACCATGGTTGCTTAAACAAGATCTTTCATATATTTTAAAAATCTGTTCTTCAAAGAAGGATGTTGTGCAGTCCCATTCCCATGAATAGAAGCACACTACTGACACAATTTTTCTTACTAGAAGTCAAGGATGGAAGAGTTCATCAGGAAAACAACAGCTGAGAATATCATATATTTAGCACTCCAGGCTTTGCTTTAATTGAATTACAAGATTTTGCTCATTTGCTCCTCCCAGAACCCATGAGGATTTAGGTAATATTATTACCTGTATTTTGTCTTTAAGGCAGCTGAGGTCTATATATATTAAATAACGTGCTACCAACTCATGGTCTTAAGTGGCAAAGCTGTGTGTATGACCCAGGCATTCTGGTTTTGGGATCAAAGACAGTAGCACTTTGACTCAATTGGCCCACCTTTGGAGAATTGTGGCCTGGTCATAGGCATAGAAAAAAAATCTCCCAGGAGACTGGGGACTTTGATGAGATTCTGGAGGTCACATGCTCCATCTGAAAGCAGGCTGACCTGGATTCTTTGAAAAAGAGTCAGTGTCTAGGTCTAAAGAGAAAAGGGAAGCAGACAGCAGAGATACTCATGAGGCATTTGATGATAAACACTCACCATATGGTCAAAATGATTCCCACTGCCTCCCAGTGAGGGAAGCAGACACTGTGAGTATGAAATGCACTGTTTATTTTCTTGTGCAGTAGTTTCGGTTCAAATTAAATGTTTCACATCAGACAAGGAACTAATAACAAATGATCTCCTCCCTCAGTGGTGCAGTAACAAATATGTAGTAATTTGAAAGCTGGGAAGAAAATTATCACTCCCAAAGATGCAATAAATATACGATATGTTTAGAGAGTCCTTTGATGAAATGAACACTGAAGGTGCTCCTAGCAGTATGTCTGCTTAAGAAAAAAACCAGTCAAAAAAAAAAAAAAAACCAAAAAATGAAGCAGCATTTAAAAATGCTGTCTGATCTGTCAACATTTTGTTAACACATAATACCTTAAGGACACAACTTAGAAGTAGAATCTTCAGTGAAGCAAAAACTCATTCCTTCACATCACAGAAGAGGAAACCAGCAAGTTGAACAGTCAGACATAACATCTTATAGTTTGAAACTTACTTAGTAAGACTGGTTGCTTTTGTCCCTTTTCTTATTTTGGTTGGTCTCAATAAAACAGCAATGGTCATTTGAAGGTTTTCTTCAGTGAGTTGACTGTCCTCATGCCTGTCTTCAGGACCTATTTCCGTTCTACTCAATTAAACCTCACCATATCCTGGGACATCTGTCATATATGACCCTTTGCTAGGCTTCCTGCTTCAAGGACTACAGACCCTGTATTCGATTACATCTGGCTCTGTTCTAAAACATTAGAAGAAACAAGAATGGAGTCTAAGGCCTGGTGTAGTGACTCCTGCTAGTGTCCATTCCTAGGAAGAGTCCAAGGTTAGGTCTCTATGAAGGGACTTGCATGATTAAGCTTACCATGGTCATCTTTCTCCCCGGATGACATCCTAAGCTGAATGCCATAGCAAAAGACACCAGCACACCATGCCAGGAATGGGCTTCTGTATCAACTGTATTTTTGCATTTTGAAATGTCAGAGATTCACAAGAAGCTGTGTAAGATGTAAATTCACTGTTCACCTCCAATTCTACAATATTATTATCTTACAATAATATTTTATTTATATAGCTCTTTGAAACTATCTCGTATGTAGCTTCATGAACTTTTATTACAGTCAACAGAGAGCTGTTACCATAGAGTAACCTCATGCTGCTATTTGTTTCCACCCATCACCTAAAACTCTAATCTCTGTTAATCATTGCTTTCTATTCTACTTACAAATAAGTGTTTCAATAGCATCGTGTAAATGGAATAAAAGAGTACATGAACTACTTTTATTTGACATAAATCATATGAGAGTCATCTAAGATGTTTCATGTACCAATAGTTGGTTCCTTTTTATTGCTGAGTAATATAGTACAACATAGATATACCACAGTCTATTTAACCAGTTGTATACTGAAGGACATCTTAGCTGTTTTCCAGTTTTGGGCTATTATAAATAAAGTTCATATAAAAATTACTCCACAAGTGGTGGTAGTTCATGTGGTAGTTGAACTTGAATTTTCACAAGAAATTTATAAATTCTTTTTTCCCAAAGTAAATATATCAATTTACATTATCATCAGCAATGTGTAGGTAAAGTTATTTATCAATGCTTTTGCTTGTATTTGGAGTTGTCAGCAATTTTATACATTTTGATAGATATGTACATATGTATGGTGGTGTGTGTGCATTCATGCTTGTGTATATGTTTGCCTGTGGGTGCATGTGCATGTGTTTTATAGGTACATGTGGAAGTCAGAGTTCAACGCAAGGTGTTGGCCTCAGCCACTCCCTGTCCGTACTGTTTGACATAGGGACTGTCATCTAACCTGGAGCTCACCAATCAGATACAGTGTACTTTGATCATACCAAACCTTACTTCATCCTTCTACTAAGCTCCATCTCTTCAACATGCCCCCTTCCCATCGTTTTATTTTTATTTACTGTTTTATTTTACATGAATGTATGTCTATGTACCACATGCACAGTGTCTACAGAGGCCAGAAGATGGTGTTGGATTCCTCCCAGGACCAGAGCCACACACAGTTGTGAACTGCTATGTGGCTGCCTGGAACTGAACCCTAGTCCTCTGAAAGAGAAACCAGCACTCACAACCACTGATCCTAGCTACCAGAAAATGAACTTTTGAAGAATCCTGGAGTTATGATGTAGAAGTTCCTAATCTTGGATATTTATAATAATTATTCAATTAATTTAAGATATATATGGGGACTAGAGAAATAGCTCAGATGTCAAGAGCACTTGTTGCTTTTGCAGAAGATCTGGGTTGGATACCCAGCACCCACATGGTGGGTCACAACCATCTGTAGTTCCAGGTGATTTAATGTCCTCCTCTGACTTCCTGTAGTACCAAGCACACACGTAGTACACGTACATACATGCAGACAAAACATCCATACACATAAAATAAGTCTTTAAAAAAATACATGGTATTGGCATAAAAACAGAAATGTTGATCTTTGGAACCGAATCAAAGATCCAGACATAAATCCACACACCTATGGACATCTGATTTCTGATAGAGAAATCAGAAATATACAATGGAAAAAAAGACAGCATCTTTAACAAATGGTGCTGGTCTAATTGGATGCCTGTATGTAGAAGACTTCAAATAGATCCATATTTATCACACTGCACAAAACGTAAATTCAAGTGGATAAGGACCTCAACATAAAACCAGATATACTGAATCTGATAGAAGAGAAAGTGGGGAATAGCCTTGAACACATTGGCACAGGAGACAACTTCCTGAACAGAACACCAATAGCTCACACACTAAGATCAATGACTAATAAATGGGACCCCACGAAGAGGGGACCTTACTGGAGAGCTTCTGTAAGGCAAAGGACACTGTCAATAAGACAAAACAGCAGCTTATAGAATTGGAAATGATTCTCATCAACTCCACTTCTGATAGAGGGCTAATATCCAAAGTATATAAAGAATTCAAGAAACTAGACATCAACAAAACAAATAATCAAATTAGAAAATGGAGTACAGATTTAAACAAAGAATTTTCAGTAGAGGAATCTCAAATGACTGAGAAACTCTTAAGGAAATGTTTGACATCCTTAATCATCAGGGAAATGCAAATCAAAACTACACTGAGGTTTCATTTTGCACCTGTCACAAAGGACAGCTCATGCTAGCCAGGATATGGAGCAAGGGGAAACACTTCTTCATTGCTGGTGGAAGTGCAAACTTGTACAGTCACTATGGAAATCCATTTGGCAGTTCCTCAGGAAATTGGGAATCAACCTACCTTGAGACCCAGATATACCACTCCTGGGCATACACATAAAAAGGACACTCCATCCTACCAGAAGGACACTTGCTCAACTGTATTCATAGCAGATTTATTCATAATAGCCAGAAACTAGAAACAACCTAGATACCCCTCAACTGAAGAATGGACAAAGAAATTGTGGTATATTTACATAGTGGAGTATTACTCAGCTATTAAAAAAATGACTTCGTGGATTTTGCAGGCAAATGGAAGGAACTAGAAAAAACTATTGTGAGTGGAGTAATCCAGTTCCAGAAAGACAAACATGGATCTGCTGGGACAATGGAAGTGCAGAACCTCATGCTAAAGGAGGGAGCCCATGCTTGATACTTCTGGGCAAGCCAGGAACTAGAGACTGGATAATCCAGGGATGATTTCTCATGATATCCTGCTCTGCTCATAGATTGGTGCCTAGCCCAGTCTTATCAGAGAGGCTTTCTCCAGCAGTTGAAGGTCCAGATGCAGAGGCCCAGGGCTCTGCATATCATACAGAGCTCAGGGAACTCTGTGGAAGAGGGAGAGGAAGGATTGCAGGAACCAGAGGGGTTGAGGACATTGGGAGAATAATCTCCATGGAGTCAGCTGACCAGTACTCTTAGGGGCTCACAGAGACTGGAGCAGCAGACACAGAACTTGCAGGGTCCCCTAAATATATCTTATGGTTGTCTGGCTTGGTGTTCTTGCAAAACTCCTACAAGTTGGAGTGGGGGATTTCTAACCCTTTTATGTGCCCTTGGAACCCTTTTGCTCCTGCTGGTTTGCCTAGCCCATCCTTGATGTAGGGATTAGGGCCAGGCCTTGTTCCATCTTGTTATGCTCTGTTTGAGCAGTAACCCTGGGAGAGCTGCTCTCTTTTAGGGAGGGGCGAGGGTGGGCTGGGTGGAGGGGGTGGGAGGGTATGGTTGGGGGTGGGGGGTAAATATGAGGAATAGGGGAGATGAGTGATCTGGAAAAAGTCGAAGGAGGGGAGAGGGTGCAGGATGTATTATAGGAGAGAAGAAAAATAAAAATATATTTAAAAACACATGAAAAATGCAAAAGCATGATTTAATCACATTATAATTCTTTTCTGTATAGTCAAGGAACTGTTAAAAACTCAGCCAAACAATGTTTCTAATTGAAACTTAATAAATGCTCTTTTGTAACTCCCCAAAATTATATGGAAGCTGGATATGGTGGCAACTTTCTAAAAATGGAGCTGAACTACTGTCATGGAACTCTGTCTGTATCTATCTATCTATCTATCTATCTATCTATCTATCTATCCATTGTGTACGAATGTTTGGCCTGCCTGCCTGCATATATCAAGTACATCGATTATTTACAGAGGTCAGAAGAGGGTGTAGGATTGCTCTGTACTGCCCTTAAGACAATTGTGACCAACCATGTAGGTGCTGGAAATCAAACCCAAGTCCTCTCTAAGAGCAGAAAATGCTCTTAACTTCTGAGCCATCCCTCCAGCGTACCTTCTCAACTTATTATTCTTTAAAGAAAACTAATCTACAGAGTCCAATTAGTGCTGCCCATATGCACATGTGTTTGGTACATCTACTTGGGCATGGACAATTTACTAGTGGCCATGTCCTCAAAGAAAAATGTCTTTACCTCCTCCAGCAGCCATCAGGTACCAATAACTCCTCTCTCCTAGCTGTAGGACCTCAGTAGGCCCTATCTGCTCCAAGCTGGAATTTTAAATGACAATGTCTTGTACAGGCAACCACTGCTGCAGTCGATTCTTATGTGCCACAGCTGTGTCATGTCCAGAAGGCAGCATTTCATTTTGTTTGTTATTACTTTACACATGGTTGTCTAATTGTCCTATTACTATAACACCATTTGTTAAGAAGACAGCCTTTCCTCTATTGACTTACTTTTGCATTTTTGTGATAAATCAGTTCAACATGTTTGTGGGGTTTATTTCTAGCTTCTCCATATCCTTCTGTGAATTTCTCCTTGTCTTGATTACTTTATTGATGTGGTAAACCTTAACAGCAGGAAGAATGTTTTTTTCCTCTCAATATTTTTAAGAAAAAATTCGATTTTTCACTTTTTTTTCTTATTCCAATCAAGAGTACACTCATCAGCAATTTTCTTACCAGTAGTCTGGTTCTGGCTGAGAGTTCATTCCATTTCCCATGAATGAAAAGAGTGCTTTTCGAGAGTGGACAGAGGGGATGATTTAATGTTGGAAATTGCCAGGTGCACAGCTTAAATTTTCCTCGGGAAAGAGAATGAGACAAACAGAAGCTATATTTGGACTGTTTTATTCCTAAGTCTTAAGAATATACTCCCAAACACCTCAGCCTAGAGCCACAGACAATTTAACAAACCAAAAAATACCCAGTTTGCATGTTCCTGATTGTTACCAAGAGGAGTCTCCAAGAAAGCTGTCTGATTTTTTCCTATTTTAAAATCCATCCAGTGGAAACTGAAGACCAAGGGGTTAAGCCACCAGCCTAATTAAAAAACAAAATTGTTACTCCCCATAATGATACTTTTAACTTTCTAACAGGGTCTAGTGAAAATCAAAGGAACAATTACTTCCTGTTGCTATAGCATAATTTAAGTTGTACAAAAAGGCCAGTATGGTCTCTAGTGTTTCTCCCCAATCAATAACCTTAAGTGTAAATTGCTTAAATCCTTAAAACATGTAGGTATCTTTGGGAGGGCTGATATTTCCAAGATGTTTTGATGGTTTATATTTGTGAATGCATACATTTCATCAATGTAGAGATATTTATTGTTATTATGTTTGATAAAGAGAGGAATGAAAGAGACCACATGAAGATACAGGACACTGAAAGCTTGAGAGGGCCAGAGGATGGCTTAGAATGGCGAGGTCAGTGGCGCTGGGAACAAACTTTGTCTTCCTTACAATACTTTCTAATGGAAACTTTACCTTAGTCTCTGTTTGTTTGTTTGTTGTTGCTGTTTTGTACCAATGACATAATTATTCTTTTCTTTTATTTACGTGATTATCATTATAAAGACAAACTACCAGCTCATTGCTTTTACTGTATGCTGAATTGTATTGATCATGTATTTATTCTCAGTTTGTCTGAGGAAGTTTGAGAGAGGACACTTGGAAAGCTGCCATGTGTACAACAGGAAAGACCCCACTTAATAAATCCAAAAGAATTGAATTCTATTCAATTTTATCCTATTACAAGTGGCTTAGTTCAATTCAGTTCAATTTAATCCACCATTTATTGCAAGTTAAACAAATGCTAGGCTTTGAGCTCTGGCGCTAAGTGTGTGTGTTAAGACAAAACAGAATCACTTCTGTGCTATGGCACTAGCTTCTGAGTTAGTCACTCTATTCATACCAGTCCAGGAGACAATGATATTACAAAAGACAAAAAGAAGTAAAATGATCAAATGAGGATGAAAAGAAGATTTCTGAGTGAAACACATCTTTTTGAATCAAACTTCTACATGCTCCCTTGAGGGTGAGTCCATAATATCCAGGCTGTTTGTTGTCTGACATGTCAGCTGTGGATCACAAGGCTGCAGAGACATAGAGTGAGCTGAGATATGATAGTCTGACTAAGATAGTATGGTAATTGTACATTCAGCTTCAGAGTAAGCATCTATTAGAGGGATTTATTCCTGAAGATGGCTGTGGGTTGATGCCTCCATTATAAGCCTCATACTCTTGGTTTCAGTGAGCTTTTTAACAGGATGCCTATTATGTTTTAAAAGAGATGCAAGCCTATGTAACTTTATGTCAAGCTGGGTAAGTGCAAATGGACTGGAATCTCAAACACCTTTGGTTGCTTTTCCTGTCATGTTGATCTATTGTGTTGCCTGGCTAACACAACAGTAGCCTTGCTTCAGAAAATGATGCTAGCTGACTCTTGGATCCAATTAAACTTTGAAAAGTAAGCAGGAAGAAGTGACTTTCCACATCATATACCCAATATCTTTAAGTCACCGGCATCCCCTCTCAGAAGTTACACACCTTCAAAACCAGTAACAATTGAGGCTAAATTACCTCCTTCCTTCATCAACATATGTGGATAGCCCTGTGACAAACTTGGCTATTTGGCATCTAAAACTGCCTTGGGAATCGCTGGGTGTGTCTCAGGCTTGCACAGGTGGAAACTGGTGGAGTGATTGCCTAGGTCTCTTTCCTGGCTTTTAAAGCACAGACATTCACTCAGAAGAAGCTACACATCTCCCTTCCCCAAGTTGTGACAGAGAGAGGTAAGGCAGTGAGGTCAGCCTAAATCTCACTTCTAGACATGCCACCCACCTGTGTGGGTGTGAGGGAGGTGATGTGAGAGGCAGTTGTGAGAAATGTCAACTTGATGCATAAAGGCTTATGGTACATCTTGAGCTCCTTGTAATTCAAGAGGCTTCTTAGTGGTAAGGAAAAGTTAAAAGCAAGCATGATGACTGATTTAAGTGCCTGTTAAACAAGATCTTCTAAGTTGAGGTTTCCAAAGCAGGCATTTCTTGGTTGTTCTTTAATCAGCCTCTTACAGGTTGTGTTTATGAAAGCCAGAGGCAGTGAGAAAGTACTTTCTACTCCCTTCTTTCTCAGATGTAGTTCAGTCAGCAACTGAAATGTTTATGGAGTACAGACTTGGAAGCAAGGGACACTGTGGGAAGAAGAACCTCTGGCCAAATACTTGCATAGTTAAATTATTTAGGTGCCAACTTAGGCCTCTGAAGCTTTTCTTGGGTATTGTTTTGGCTTCCTTCTTCTTCTGAATAGAAGTAAGGAGAGCGTGAATTCTTAAGATCCAGAATAAGTCAGTGTCTAATCAAAATATTCAGTGGAAACACATGGAAAAAATTAGCTTCTTTGATAATCAAAGGGATGAAAATTAGAGTATTAGAGTCTCAAGATTCACCCCAACCAAGACAGCAGAGAAGAGGAAATGAAAATATGGAAAGCTGATGAAGGCATGGTGAAACATGCTGTAGGTGGGACTATAAATTGGAAAAAAACTGACAGTGTTCATAACTTTTGATGTAATAATTTAACTTCTGCATATCCCCAGGGAATCATATTAGCTACATAGTTTTCAGAATATATATACTCATTATGACTTATTTACTTTAGCTAAAGATCAGACAAAACCAAAACGCATTAGTGTGGGAATACATTTAAGTACATTATGGTTTATACACAGTATTTGCTACAAGGCAGTCATTAAAATGTGTTTATAAGGATCTTTCAGTAACATGTGAAAATACTTAAGTTGCAACTTTAAATGGAGAAAATAAAAAGCACATGTTTCTACATATAAGGTGAACACAATTAAATTTAAATATACATATATAGTAAGAAGATTGAAGGAAAGCAGAGCTATTCTCTGGGTTCATTGTTTGGGTTTGAATGATATCAGTATGTTTCCTGAGTTTACAGTTTGAGGGTTTCCACACCCTAATTTTTTATACTGCATATGGATCACTATTTTCTTTGAGGCAGTGTCTCAGTCATCTTGTTCTAGTCTTTAACTGACTCTGTACTTTGAACTTCTGATTCCCCTGCCTCTACCTACCTTGTCCTGGAATAATAAGCATGTGCTACCACGCTCAGTCTATGAGGTACTCAGGCTTTGTTTATTTTAGGCAACTAAGCTACATCCCCAGACCCACACATGGCTGTTAGATTTGAATTTTTTTTCATTACATATAGAAAAGGGAGGGTGTTGCAATACACCTACTGTGGCAGCTCACCAAGGAAGACAGGGAGGTACTTTCATAGGTCGGAAACCCTGCCAGACCTCAGCAGAGGAAATCATTATCATGGCCAGTGCCATCTTCAACAGTAGAACCCCGAGCATCTGAACTCAGGTGTTTTCATTGATTTAGAACTATTCAGGTGTTCTACTGATAGCACATGCAGATCATTAGCAATCAAACATCCCCCACATAAATTCAACACCCGCAGACAATACAAAATGCCAAGACCTAGGTAGCCCCTCACCCAACAGTGCACGAAACAATTATTTTATACATAACTGAAAATAAACTTCCACAACAGGAGGAAGTAGTTAGAAATTGAAAATACTAAATAAAAATAAATTTGGTAGATTACAAGGGTTTTATTTAACTATGTTCTTCCAATTTCTCTTTAACCATGAAGTTGAAAAGTAATTATATTTGAGTCTTTGGAAATGCGACCCTGTCAACATCATTCTTATAGGCTTTTTCCAACTCTGTGTAGAAATAGCTCTAGGATATATAGGGAGAAATGAAAAATAGTTGTCTTCTATTTCACGTTTACTGAAGTGCTCAGAATTAGGCTATGTGCTTGAGATTACTTATTTAATTTAATCCTCGCAAAAGACTCTAAAATAGCTTGTGCTACTATGATCATTCTATAGACCTGAAAACCGAGCCATAGAGAACTTAGACAACAATTTAAAACTTATTAGTGGTAGGCTGAAAATTCAAGGCAAAGTCTACCTTAATTATTATAAGCTTAATACAATTATTGCTTTCAATAAGAAGGTGAATAATAAGACATATGGAAAATGTTTCAGATTGTATACTTTTGCTTGATTGTATTAAACATGGAGGACTATGATTGTTACTTTATTATATCTGGGCACTGAATAGCCATACCCGAGACTCTTAGTTTTTCCACAGTTTAATGGTGGCTAAAAATAAATTAAGCATTCTCATTTCACTTGCAAATATTCTAGTCAGGAGGAGAGTTAGGAGCTTAAATTGTGCAGCATTTTCTTTTTATTGTGTTTTTTTTTCTCACAAAAACCTCTACTGTACATTTCTTTTTATGTCTCTGTTAGGAAGCAAATTTTGAGTGGCCATTCACATTTCAACATGTCTCATGAATAAAGATAATGACACATTTATTCTGGAATACTTTTCACTAATATTGGCCTAATTAATAGCTAGGAAACTAGAAGTAATTTCTTCCAGTGCAAAGGTCAGGCATGGTTGCTGTTCCTTATGAAGGGTTTGGGTTTCTTGTACTTGGGGTTCCTTTCCTGTGTTACAGTGCACTGCATGTCAGGTGCCATGTCTCTTTGTATCATCTTTTAAGTATTCGGGTCTGGGGAATAGGCTCAAGAAAATGTTGATACTTTGGCTATTGCTATTATTATGAGCAACAATGTCTGAAGAGTTACATCTCTGCTGGCTATTGCTATTATTATGAGCAATAATGTCTGAAGAGTTACATCTCTGCTAGCATTTATAACATGGTGGGAAGCTAATTTATTAGTTTGGTAGTAAGATAAAATCCAACACCCTTCACAATTCTTTAGTCTCATTCGTCAAATATGACCACTCCTGTATATGAAGGAGGGTGACGTATAGATTGTAGAGCAAAGCAAAAACAGAGTATTTGACTTAAGTAAATTACAACATATTGTCTTGTAAGATTGTATGGAACCTTCAGTCGAGGTTTCTTTCTTAACTGTTATTAAATTTGTTCTTTGACAATTTCATTCATTTATGTAGTACATCAGAATCACTGGCACCCCAACCATCTCTGAAACTGCCAGTCTTCTTATCACACCCTTTTCCCTACAAGTCCCTTTTCTCTGTTTACATCCTCTAATCTTGTTTAATGATTCACTGAGTTTAACCAGGTCAATCTTTGTGACCATGGATTTGGAGCTAGCAAGTGCAGCAAACTGGTGAATAGGCAACCAGCAGGGCTTGTCACAACGAGTGGCATCATAACAGGGAGAATTTGATGTTTACTTGAGGATGGTATCAGATGAAGATTCTTAGCTTAAGAGAAGGCATCATTTTGTTTGTGTGCTTAGTATTAGTCATGCTTTGTGCCATGAAAGGCAGCATTTTGCTACATGATAGGGGGATAGCTTGGTTGGTAGTGTTGGAGAAGTTTATTCCTAGTTATGTTTATAATAATTGTTTTGTACATTGTTGGGGAAAGGGCTGCCTAAGCTTTGGCAGTTTGTATTATCTGCAGGTGTTGTCTTTATGTAAAGATGTTGGCTCCTCATGATCTGCACCTGCCCACTGCTCTCTGGCAGAGCCATTTTGGAAGAGCACAGTTGCTGTGGAGGAATTCTTGTAGTTCCTCTCCCACAGTCTCAGGAAACAAGGAGAGAACATATTCCTTAGGCCTTGACTTTCCCCACCATAAAGGTGACATAGTTCAGCCTTAAAAGATTGTAGGATCCTCTTGGGCCTCAGGATCCCTAACATAAAGCTGGTATAGCTCAGCTGCTAAATGATTTTGGGATGAAACTAGGCTACAGGTTTCCTTCATTATGCAAATAGGCCTTTGGATGAAGGAGAAGAGTTTTTGTACCAACAGAACGCCCGAGGAGCTTCTCTATCAATAAAGAGACCTGAGATCAGACGGTCAGGATTCTACCATGTAGAATGGCACTTGCCAAGACAAGAGGTTCCTTCTGTTGAGGTCTGGCAGGGTTTGCATCTATGAAACTGTCTCCTTGTCTTCTTTGTGAACCTACACAGTAGCGTGCTACTACAGGTAGGAAGATATCCCAGGCAAAAAAATAATACATTTCAAGATACCACATGAAGAGATTAACATGTGCAAAGTTCTGGTTTCAATCCCTAGCACTAGAAATTAAAAAAAAAAGACATAGTATGAAAAAAATCCCAGCATATTTAGGGAGCAGTAAAAAGGACTTAACACACATAGTGTCTAATCTTCTAAATAGCCAACACAGAAAAGATACAATACTGGAGTATACAATGAGCTCCATGAATCTGGAAAATAAATCATTTCATCAATGTCTTAAAATGGTACCACGCGCTACATGTCAAAATAAGATGTGTAGTTTAATTTACAGTGTCTTGGTAAATAATAATCTACATAGTCGCTCAGGAGTTATATGGAAGTAAAATGGTTAAAGTATCTCATACTATATTGCGTGAAATATTTCTTAAAATTGAAAATATATATTATTATTATTATCTTTTGATTAAGAGAACATATCAGTTGAGAACTCTCTTAAGTAGCCACCTATACTGCAGGGAGAAGAGAGAGACACATGCAAAAAGTCAGAGGCATCTGTTTAAGAACTGATGTACTAAGAGCTATTTTTGCATTTGAAAATAATCTAACATGCTATTCCTTTGAGACCATGATTGTCAAAGTTGGCTTTTTCTTCAATTCCATTGCCCACTAGAACAGTAGGAACTAGACATAACTAGTCACCAAATATCTGTCTCATTGACCTACTTTGAAAAAGTGATTTTTTCCAATTATGTTTAAAACTATATCAAATGATTCTGGTAGAGTTTTATTTAATATGCATGGTGTATTGCTATACGTAAAGCATTAAAACTTAAAAAAAAGTTCCTCTAAAAAATAAAGTTAAACAAAGAAGGAAAATAAAAGAAATGATGTACTCTTTTAATGATTTATTTTCCTCCTCATTTTTAGAAGATTTTGAACTTGATGTTTGTTTAAAGGGTTTCCAGCTCTGATACATCTCTAACCAAAATAGTTACCTCCAATCATATATATGAAGGACCCAACCTTGATTGCTACTGCCTTCTTCCATTTAAAACACATGCATACCACATACTAGCATTATGATGTATAGCTAGGCTAAGCAAAAACTTTGATCCAGCTTAATTTTTTCGTCTTACACTTGTGTTAAAGTTCTGCCTTCTTTATGGAGTTAATTTTGTATGTGCCGAATCATTCTTCAGTGGATGAAGATGGAAATAGGAATCAGCATGGAACTAGGAATCAAAAAGTCCATAATTTTAGAACTGGAAGTTCACTTAATAACTGCCGGGTTATTTCCCTATTTTATGAATTCCATTATGGTGAAGACTTATTTCTAGAAATTTTCCTGTCTGTATTTTTAATGCCCTATCAAATGCATTATCAATTTGTGTGACCTGAGATTGCTCTTTTACTCAGCTCACAGAAGCATTAGGGTGAGACCAATTGCATGCTGAGAAATCTCCAAGTTGTCAGCTTTCATTTCAGGGCTAGTCTTTGTCAGTTCCTTCAAAATGCTGTCACTGAGGAGTGTTTCTGCCGTGCAAAAGGGTGGAAGGAAGCTCAGTCTCTTTAGAGCCTGTCATTTCTTATGTCTTCCTTTGTTATAGATAGAAAATGGCAGTAGGCAAAGAAACCTGTTCTGAGAGCCTAGTACAGGAAGGCACTAAGAACTGCATCTAGTGCAGAAGTTGAGGCTGTGGTAAAGGTTCTTTTATCTTAGAAAATATTGCATTTCACGTCTCGTATAAGTCTTAACAACCTCAGAAATTAGCAACATCAGTCATAATGCCTCTGATCTACTGTGTATCTATCTGTTTTAGGCATACAAGATGAGAAGGAAGGATAAAACAGTGGGTCATGAGACATTTGCTATGTATATTACAAAAGGAGTATTTTAGGGGTTGACAAACAACTTACAATATCATTTTCAAAATAGCATGCAGATGAGTGCAAATTAATATGGTGCAACTAGAATAGGGAAAGGCTGAGGAAGCCCAGGATGCAATGTTCTGATTGATATCTCACTTGGATATTGCATTGGTTTCTCCAAATTTAAGAGCCTATCACAGTTAAGCAGGGTTAATAAGAAAAGGTTTTCCAAAAGGATAAGAATTTTATGCAAAGTTTTGAATGGTGAAGGTTCATAACACATTTTCACATTGCTGCTGGTGCCATTCCCTTATTCAGTTAAGTATTAATTTACCACCTGCGGTATCATAGCACTGTGCAGAGCACATTGAGGGTGCAGGAAGGTACAAAGCTTTAATCATGTCTCCTTTCCCCAGGAACTTCAGGACTTCTAAAAGGTTCACCCATTCTCCATTCCTGAGCAGATGCTGGGCAGTTATAAAGCAAATATTGGTATACTGTGACCAATATAGAAAAGAGGACCTTTTGAGTTTCTCAATATTTATAGAATTGGCTTCAGGCTGACTCTATTTCACTTGCTTTCAACTAATTCTTGACTTCCTGGTTGTTGACTTTCACTCTTTCTCTCATTTCTATCTTTGGAGTCCATGACTTGTACATAACATTGCATGCTTGACATTTTCCCTGGAGGATTACATAGCCTTTTCCAAAGTTAAGTGACCAAAATTAAACTATCAAGTCCCTGTTGCTCTACTCCAACCTGTACTTCTTCCAGTTTTTCTCATCCAATATGTTACTACCATCTATTTTTCTGCTCAAGCAAAAGGTCTTTGTGTGATCTATATTTGAATTGTCATTTGGTCATCATCTCTTTAATTTTATTCTGCCCTGTGCTACTTAAGATGTCTGGTACATAGTAAGACTTATTAGATATTTGTTGAATAGTATGTTCCACTAATGAATCCCAATTCTAGCCTTTGAAATTTTAATTTGGCATTGGACATTAAGGTGTTTTACTCTGTATTTCTAGTATTAGCTATTCCTCTCTTGTCACTATTAAAGTAGGTTTTGGTCCTGGGCTAGTGCAGATCAATTATTGTAAGGATTTTGAGGAAGGGGCTAGAATGAGAGAATGTAGAAGATTGATGGATGAAGAACCTTTATTTTAAATATAGGAAAGGAAACAACAGAGGAGTGATACTTTTCTGCTATAAGAAATGGCTGAGGAAAATTGCAGAGCCTGGAAAGCACTGAGCACTTTGGGAACTCGGCCAATAGACAAATCTGAGAGGGGGTAGAATTGAAGCTACAATTGGGAAACTAGGCTACTGTAAGTTTGTGGAGAGAAAAAGTTCCTGAAATTCATCTGGGAAATATAAACCTGCTTGGTAAAAGCATGCAATGTGAACTCTTCACTAAAACTGTTAAACTGTAAATGAGAGCTGCATAGACAGAGTTTGAAATTAAAATCTGTTCCATTAGGTTATGACCAATTTCCCTGTGAGATGCGTGTGGCTGAATTCTAGAGAATTTCATAAAAACATGCTACTTTCGACGGTGTTAATTACTTCTTGTTAAAATTCTTCACATGCTCAACATCCTCTCAAATTTGCTGTGAAATTCTGTAAGTACAGTTACTCCCCTTGTCATTTTATAAACACATGTGTGTGAGGCTCACCCATTCTGTGGACATTCCACTTTCCCCCTAGATATAAAGGACAAATTCATTCCCAAGGTAGTGGAAGTATGGGGGCAAAAGGGAGGGACTTTGGTTCTCTTTGGAACTTTTCAGTTAAAGAGCCTTCTCTGGACCTAGCATCAGGAAATGATTAGTGCATGTTATAGAATATTGTGAACTACTGTTCCATTTCAGGAAGAACGATAGTAGAACATTTACTTGAGAGCATTCATTCTAGCCTCTTCCTTCTGTGAATTGGAGGCCACTCAGCAAGTTTCTGCAGTTCCATTTCTATCTTTTTCATTTTTTGCAGGCATGCTTTCCTCTTTGGATGGGCCATATCAAGATGGCAATGTTCCTGTAGGTACTGGGCCAACCCACGTTTTCCACGAGTCCAGTAGAGGAACATCTTTTTAATTATAGCTGGATTCAGGAAGATTAGAGACCTGTGTCCTAAAATGTGGAAGCTCATCATGTTGGGGAAAATAAGCAGGCATTGTCTAGAGTTCCAGACGCTAGATCTAGGATTAATGGGCAGAAGTTAGGAGGAAGCAGGCTTCGGTTTAGCATACTAGTTGCTTTATATCAGAACTATTGAGAAACCATGAGCTTCCAAATCAGGCATTGTCCTTAGTGCTCCTGGAAGTTTGTTGTTTGTATTCATTTAATTTTTGTTCAAATGTATTTATTGTGTGAAGTGATAGATTTCAAAATGAAATTTTTATTCAAGTGTATCATGTACTTTGATCATATTCATTCTCCATTAACCTATTCTGTTCCTTCTTAAATCTTACTAATACTCTTCTTCCTAAATAGTGTCCCTTCTACTTTTGTGTCACATATATAATTGTATATAGATATATAAAGGCACATACACATATGAGAAAACATGCAGTACTGGACTTTCTGTGTCTGGATTATTTTTAATAAAAGATGCTCAGGGTCTGGGTGGAAAAAATACTCTATTCTGGATTACTACTTAATGAATACATTTAAGTTTCTTTTCACAGAAGAATGAAAAAAGTGAGTAGCCATATGAGATTATGGATTTGTTAATTTGCTCTACTGTAGTAACTTTTAAATTATTTGTATATATCCATAACATCAATGATGTATACTTTAAATGCTCAATTTACTCTGATCTTCTAAATTACTACTATGTGTAAGTTTAATTATCTTTGGTTTTTCTGTTATAAAAGTGAAGATGAAAAATATCTACTTCTTGGGGTTCTTTCAGGATTGAGTGAGCTCTCAACATATACAATACACACTAAGTGTCCCAAAAATGTTACACTTAAAAAGTATTATTATTATTATTATTGTTGTGTGTGTGTGTGTGTGTGTGTGTGTGTGTGTGTGTGTGTGTGTGTGTGTTTGAATGTCTATGTGGAAGTCAGAGAACAATTTCACAGAGTTTATTGTCTTCCTCATCTTTATGTGGATTCCAGGGATTAAACTTGGGTCACAAGCTCTCTAGACTTGTGTGCTATGTGCCTGAATCTCCTCATTGGCCCATAAATGCTACTTTAAAACGTTATATCAAGGAGAAGAGAGACTGTAAGTCTCAAAATATGTTGTGTTCCCTATGCAGTTGTACTTCACATACATGTGAGATTCACAAGGCAGAGACCTTACTTTGTTCTCTGATCCTTAGAATAAGAAATCAAGTTAAGCAAATGCAAAATAAATGTTTGGTATGGATAAAATTACACATTCTTGACTTTCACCACATTCTGGATTCCCAAAAGGATGGGGATTATAGTGTGCTTAGGACAAAGTTCAACAATGACGTAAAGATTAGGGAAAGCTTCCATTTATTTATCCTGCAACAAAGTGTGCATGTGGAGAGCATGTGCATGTGTGTCCCCATATGTCCCCTATGCCTTGGAATAGTTGTATTGACACCTTGGACTAAAAAATGTAAAGCCATAAATAATTAGTTTTAACTGTGGAGATCAAACCATTTCCGTAACTAGGCAGGAGCTTGTGCAGAAAATGAGATTAGAGATAGCTTTTAAAACACGGACAGAATCAGATGGCAAAGCTGTAGCATTTGCAGATGCACAGAGATTAGAAAAAGATCTTTGAGGTTAATTCACACTCCCATCCAAAGCATAAATTCTCTCTATCACATCCATGACAACTGGCCACCCCATGATTATAAACACTAGTGAGGATAAGGCACTGAAAAGGAATTATATGCTGCTGGTGGGGATGTAAATTAACCCAGTCACTGTGACATGAACATGTATTTTCCTCAAAAATCTAAAAATAGAATCATTTTATGATCTAGCATTTCCACTTCTGGGTATATACTCAAGGGACACTAAGTCAGCATCTCTGAAGGTACTTTGTGTATCTATGTTAATTGCCATACTCTACACAGTAGCCCAAACATGGTCAGTCTATGTGTCAATCAACTGATGAGTGGATAAAGAAAATATGGTACTTATACACAGGACATTCTTTCTGTGCCTTGTATGTCACTTAGAATAAGGATTTTTAGGTCCATTCACATTGGGATGAACCACAGAATCAATCTCTCTCTCTCTCTCTCTCTCTCTCTCTCTCTCTCTCTCTCTCTCTAGATAATCTGTCTCTATGTCTCTTCTACAATTTTTATCATTCATAAGTTGATGGACAGCTTGATTGCTTGCATTTCTTAGTTACTGTGAATAATGCAGTAAGCATGAGGATACAGATATGTCTTCAACATGTTGTTTTCAATACATATATATAGATAAAATTACATATAATAGTAGGATTGCTGGATTATATGATAAAATCTATTTTTAATTTTTCTGAGGACCTTGATATCATTTTCTATGATATTTGCACTAATTTACATTTCTCCAAGCAGTGTATAGTGATTTCCTTTTCTCCCAGTATCTGTTATCTTTAGTCTTTTTAACAAAAGCCATTCTTGCTGAAGTAATATCTTATTGTGGTCTTGACTTCTGTTTCCTTCATGATTGAACCCTTTGTTGGCCACTTCTTTGTCTTCTTTAGAGAATTAACTATTTGGGTATCTGACTGATTTTTGAATTGGGCTACTTTTCTTCTCTTGAGTTGTATGATCTTTCCATATATTTTGAAAATAAAAATCTTATCAGGTATAGGGTTTTGTAAACATTATTCTGATCCATAGGTTGATGTGTCATTTTGATCAATTTCTCAATTTCTCTGCAATTTGCTGTGCAGAATCTTTGATGCAGTTCAATTTATTTATTTTTTTTGTTTTATTGCCTGTACTTTTTTTGTAATAATTAAAATCCCATGATTTGGACCAACATCAAGGATCTTTCTTCCCATGTTCTCTTCTAGGTACTCTATGCTTTCAAAATTTTCTTATTTAAATTTATTTCATTTTATTTTGTGTGCATTGATGTGAAGGTGTCAAATCCCCTAGAACAGGAGTTACAGACAGTTGTGAGCTGCTATGTGGGTGCTTTGACCCTGGGTCCTCTGGAAGAGAAGACAGTGCCATCTCTCCATCCTGCTTTCATATCTTTCATTTGCATCTTTTATCCATTCTGAGTTGACTTTGGTATATAGTTTGTGTCCATTTCCATTCTTTGTCACGTGGAATCCAGTTTCTTAGCAGTGTTTATTGAAGATTGGATTCTTTCCTCGGTGTGCTTTTTCAGTGCTCTAATTGAACTTCAGGGGACTATATACATTTAGATGCAATTAGAATGGTTGTTTTTTCACACATGTTTGCCTGTTTCCAGACTCATGCTTATTCACTGCACTGCTTTCTAGACATACAGTGCTTCTTGGTTATCCTGTTACTGGAAATCCTCTACTAGCCGAGGATTATTTTCTGAATGAAGTTCACATTTAAAGGTTCAGCCCCTATATTTTAGGCTACAGAGAATAATACAAGAGACTTGATAGAAATGAAGATATGTAAATATAAAAGGACTCACAAAGTCACCTTTTAATGAAAATCTACTCTCAAATAATACTTACTGCACTGTTAAAAACCTGCATCTATTTTATTTTGAGTGCTTGGAATTTTAGAACAAAGCAAACACCTCTCCCCCAATGCACATTACCTAAACCTGCTATTCTGTAAGGGAGAGGATATTCCTGCCTTAAGTCACCAAGGACTGGATAGAACAAAACCATTAAGCAGGGGATCAGGTGGGTCAGGGCCAGCCAAAGCTTCTGGGGAAATCATTGGCAAATTGTACAGAGGACTTAGACTTCCAGGAGGATCTCTAATCTACTTCTTCCATACAATGTGAATCCTAGCTATCCATAAGTGGAAGAATCTTGTCAGGAACAGGTTCCTCTCCTGCCACCTCATCTTCATCAGTGCCAAGACCTAGTTTGATCATGTGATAGATGCAGTTGGATTGGGTACGGAGATCCTGAAGAGAGAAGTATCAATAGAGAAGACCAGTTTCAAACAGCAGCAGCTCCAGGTTCATGACAGCTTTGTCATATTTGTCTTTCTCAGCCTTCTGCTGCAGAGTCTTCATACTGGGGTGGTTGAGGTTGATTTGTAAGAACTTTTTGGTTTAACCCATTGTAGAGTTGTTTCAAAGTTCCTAGGACTTCATGATTCACTCCATGTTGGCCGTATAGCCATAGGTGTTTATCGCAATACAGTAGGCTGAAGACACATGACTATTGGAGATTGTCACCTTCTCAACCTTCTTATCCAAGATCTCCTTCGGGAGCTTACAAAAATACTTAAACTTTGCCTTGCTTTTCTCCATTTTTTTCTTCTCCTCATTCTCTTTTATCTCAAGGCTCTCCTTAGTCACTGAGACTGGACTGTTCCCATCAAATTCCTTAAGCTGCTGTACTTAGTGTAATTAACAGGCTCAGTCATATACACAGTCTCAAAGCTCTGCTTCTGCACATGCTCCACAAAGGTAGAATTTGTCACCTGCTCTTTGCTCTGACCAGTGATGTAGTAGATGGATTCTATGTCTCCTTCAAGTGAGACACATGCTTTGACAGGGACCTCATCTTATCTGCAGACTGAGAAATGTGATGGTGCAGCAGCCCAGAGAGGCATAGGTCAATGGAATCTTCAAGGATTCTAGGCTTTAGATTCTTGGAGAATGCCTCATAGAATTCCTTGTAATTCTCTTTGTTTTCTGCCAGCTCAGAGACAAGCTCAAGGCATTTCTTAAAAATGTTTTTGTGGATAACTTTCAAGATCTTGCTTTTTCTCAGGAGATTCTCGGGGGTAGGTCCTCTAGTCAATCAAACCACAGATACAGTTGAGGTACTCAAATATCAGCTCATCACAGCTATCCATGATCAACACAAAATGGACATAGAGTTGATTGAGGTTTTTCTTATTGTTCTCAGAGGTTAAAGGGAGCTTTCTGAGGGATGAAGGTCAATGTTCTGAATTTCAGCTGACCTTTTACAGAGAAGAACTTGACTTCCAAGTGATCTTCTCATCCATTGGTGAGGATCTTATAGAATTCACCATATTCATTGTGAATATGACAGCGAAGTCATCAAATCATCAGAGTTTCTGGCAAAATGAGCTCGGTTTTATCCAATTCTTCCTGATCAATATATTACCCTCTATTCCTCTTGCTTTTCTTTTTTCTTGTCTTTCTTTTTGTTTTTCACCTTCCTCATCTGTGCACATATTTTCAATATTAGACTTTTCCTTATCCTTTTTCTCCTCTTTCCCACCTTCCTCTTCCTCTGCCTATACAACACTGGTCTTCTCTCCTTCCTTCGTCAAATAGTGAATGGTGGGCTAGCCTATAAACTATGAATGCATTTTCACTACTCCCTTGACTCTGCTATCCTCTAGGTATTCTGTCTGGTGGTCTTTGAGGTGAAGAATCATTTTTGTACTCTGGCCAAGAGGCTCACTGTGATCTACACGTGTAATGGAGGATCCCCCAGAAGAAACCTCCAGGAATATTGCTCATTATTTTTTTATATTAGTGTTTTGTGATCAAAAACACTTTCTCAGCCACCAGATAGGCAGAAAGAGAATCCAACACCAGTTGTGGAGGTGTCTGGACCAGCCTAGAAATTCTCCATGATCACTTTTGTGCCAGGCTTGGCAATAGTTCCCAAGTTATTTATGAGGTTAGCCATAGTCATGACAATGCCTGTGTCCACCAAAGTCAGCATGTGCTCCCAAGAGCTGGGGATAATGTCAATTTTAAGATCTCTACTGCTGCCCAAATTGCAAGGGGTCTGTCAAGCTGTTATAGTGAATCTCGTCCAAGGTATTGGTAACATTAGAGATCAACTCCTGAAGGAAAATTTTTTTTGTTCGAATAGGTAGTGTTGATAATGAAGAACATGAGCTGAGATTTTTTTCTGCCTGAAAGGATGATTTCTACCTGAAAGGTTAAGGTCTTTACCTCTTCTTTCTGGTGTACTTCCTCAGGAATCTTGAAGGAAAACCAAACAGAATGGGCCAGGACTATGTCTAACTTGCAGGCAGCACCTGAGTGGTGAGGGGTGACTCCTGGCTTCACTTTTAAGAACCCAACACTATGCTTCTATTAGTTTTTTGACTTGTCCTCATTTTGCTATTTATAATGGCTAAAAGCACTTCTGAAATAGATTATCAGTTTGTATGGCTATTATGAACTTTTCCTCTACTGTCATCTCCAGCACCAACAGATACAGTTGTCTTCTATTTGTAAGTCACTTGATTGATGCTTTGTTCTTCAAAGGAACACCTGTGGAAGGACAAGTCTTCTTCCCTCCACTGTAGGGGCTGCATGGCTGTCTTCCTAGCCCATATAAAACCAATAAAATCAAGCCATTCCAGTCTTCATTTCATAAAATTGTAAAAATGTAATTAGCAGCTTGTTTTGAGAATATATGTTATGAAACTAATCAATGTTGTTAATTTGGGACTGTTCAACCTCATTAAAGACATGCTTGCTACCCACTCCTCATGGATTTACATTTCGTTCCCAGATGATGATGTCACCTACAAGCACATTTGAAAAATGTCCCCTTATTGGATGGACTGTTGGCAAGAAAAGCTCTGTGCCCTGGAGCTTCCTGCTGCATCTTTTTGTTTTGATGGCAAAGCTGGATGAATACTTGCCAACCAACAATATAGGATTTCAATCACTGCAGCTTGGAAATGTGTATGTTCTTCTACTCAGCTGCATTATAAAAGGGGAGATTATCTCTCACAAAATCTTAATATAGTTCTAGGCCTTTGAAATAGAATTGGTTATTCACATTTATAGAGTATTTATCATCTTCCGGATACTACATTAATTACTTTATGTGTTAAATATCTTGCTTAATTTTTCTAACTGATTCTGTTGGTCTTTTCATGACTTTACTTTTATATAAGGAAATGGAGGTTGCAACTCAGGAAAGTTAAGCAGTGTTCTCAAGTGCACATTGCCACAAAGTCATAGAGGCAGGATTTGAACCAGCATGATGACACAGCTTTTCTCTTTGTTCTCAAACTTTGTGCTACATATCTTGTTGAAACAAGCAGGCAGTGTCTCAGGGATAACGTCACAGCATTTGGATGGAGATTAAGAATTCACATGTTGAGTTGGAAGAAAAAGAGACTTAATCCTGTCAGAATTTCTCAAAACATATTTTTTTCTAACAGATGTATGTTTTCTTTCATTTTATAGTAACAAACCTTTTCTAAATGTTTGTTTACTTGGTAAACAGTTAATGATAATGCTTTCCACCTTAGTCCTCAAAAAAGGATTAAAAGTTAAAGTGCAATTACAATTAATGTGCATGAAAATGAAAATTGTCAAATTAACCCAGAGTATTACAGAGCAGAATGTAATGTGGCAACAGTTTCAGCATAAAAATAAGCAGAGATAATTAAGCAAAGAGTCTTTGCACTGAGGAGCCCGCGGCCTCACAGCCATTTTGTTCCTCTTCATATATGGACAGTGTCTCTGGGAGCAGGGAGAAAACAACAGCTCGAAATTTACATGGATCCTAGCCTTCCCTTCTCTTTTCTTTGCTGAGTAACACCATTGAATTCATGCAAGACAGTGCCATTGCTTTTGGCATTTATTCTTTTTTTTTTTTTAAATTTTAGAAACTTAAGTGTTTTAACTAAGCAAAAATAAAAGCACATTATATCACGATTTGTCAAAACCATTATGCAGTATTTCACTTATAGTAAAGTAGAAAGTTTTTTTTTAATTTTGTTTCATAAAATTTTATCTATCTATCTATCTATCTATCTATCATCTATTTATTTTAATCAGTTTACAAAATAACAAATCTCCTTTCGACATTTTTCATAATGCATATGTTTGATTGACTTTCCTTACCTCCCTATTTCATTATAGCCTTCTCCATCCCTGGTAAGCCCTTCTGCCTCCAATATTCCCTTTCTACTTTCAGATCTTCTGTGTGCTATTGCCCTCCCTACTTCTAACCTTATAAATTCTTCTCTCCCTGTCATTTATTTTTACTGTTTTGGTTCTTTGTAATTCTTTTTCATACAAGACATTCCAGATGCAGTTTCCTCTTCTCCACTCCTTTGATCCATTCCTCCTGTTTGCCTTCAGAAAGTAGCAGGCCTCCCTGGGGCAACAACCAAACACAGCATAACAAAACAAGACAAGACTAGGGAGAAACCCTCATATCAAGGTTGGACTAGTCAAACCACTAGTAGGAAAATGGTCCTAAGAACATGCAAAAGAGTCACAAATAATCCTACTCCCACTGTTAGGAGTCCTTAGATAAACACCAAGCTATCAACCATAACATATATGCAGAGGACCTAGTGCAGACCCATGCAGGCTGCGTGATTACCACTTCAGTCTCTGTGAACTGCTATGAGCCCTGCTTAGTTGATTCTGTGGGCCATGTTCTCCTGATATCATTGACCCCTCCAGCTCCTACAATCCTTCCTCCCCCTCTTCCACAGGGTTACTGGAGCTTTGAGGGGAGGGACCTGATAGAAATCTTCAATTTGGGCTCTTGGCCTAATGTTTTGGCTGTGGGTCTCTGAATCTTCAACTATTAACTTCAAAGGAAGCCTCTCTGATGACAACTGGCCCAGGCACCAACATATGAGTATAGCAGACTATCAATAGGAATCATTTCATTGATTTTTTTTGCCAGTTCTGTTTGGTTCTACCCTATGTGTCTGGGCTATCCAGCCCTAGGTTCCTGCCAATCTAGGCAGTGTCTGGCATGGGCCTCAAGTTAAACCAGTCATTGGTTGGCCATTCTCAAGAGTTCTGATCCACCATTGCCCCAATACATCTTGCAGGCAGGACGGATTATAGGATGAAGGTCTTGTGTCTGGGATGATGTCCCAGTCTCCTCTTGGAAGCCTTTCTTGGTTACAGAAGATGGTAGATTCAGGCTCTGTATCGTCCATTATTAGGAGACCCCACTAGGATCACCCTCATAAATTTTAGGGAGTTTCCACTATACTAGGAAACACATTACCCCCCAAATTTCCCCCAATTCCAGTGGTCTTTCCCCATACTCTCTCCTTCTATCTCCCTACCTGATTCCCTCTATTTCCAGCCCCTCCTGCCCCCAGTACACCTGCAAAAGCTTTTCTATTTCCACTTCCCTGGAAGATCCATTCGTCTTGCCTAGAGCCCTCATTATTTAGACTCTCTGGATCTGTAGATTATAGCATGGTTATCATTAACTAAATAGCTAATATCTACTTATAAGTGAGTACATACCATATTTGTCTTTTTGGGTCTGGGAAAGCTCACTCAGGATGATTTTTTTCTAGTTCTATCAATTTGCCTGCACATTTCATGATATCATTTTTTAAATAGTCAAGTAATACTCCATTATATATATGTACCACATTTTCTTTATCCATTCTTCAGTTAAGGGACATCTGAGCTCTTTCCATTTTTGGCTGTTATGAATAAAGCTGCCATGAACATAATTGAGCAAGTCCTTGTGGTAGAATTTAATGTCCTTTGGGTATATGTCCAGGAGTGAAATAGCTGAGTTCTAAGTTAGATTCCCAATTTTTCTGACAAACTACCATATTGATTTCCATAGTGGCTGTACAAGTTTGTACTCCAACCAGCAATGAAGAAGTCTTTCCCCTTGCTCCAAAGCCTTGCCAGCATGAACTGTCATTTGTGTTATTGGTCTTAGCCATTCTGACAGGTGCAAAATGAAACCTCAGTGTAGTTTTGATTTGTATTTCCCTGATAGTTAAGGATGTCAAGCATTTCCTTAAGAGTTTCTCAGTCATTTGGGATTCCTCTATTGAGAATTCTTTGTTTAGATCTGTACTCCATTTTCTAATTTGATTATTTGTTTTGTTGATGTCTAGTTTCTTGAGTTCTTTATATACTTTGGATAATAGCCCTTTATCAGAAGTGGAGTTGGTGAAAATCTTTTCCCATTCTGTAGGCTGCCACTTTGTCTTATTGACGGTGTCATTTGCCTTAGAGGAGCTCTTCAGTTTCATGAGGTCCCATTTATTAATTGTTGATCTTACTTCCTGTTCTATTGGTGTTCTGTTCAGGAAGCTGTCTCCTGTGCCAATGTGTTCAAGGCTATTCTCCACTTTCTCTTCTATCAGATTCAGTGTATCTGGTTTTATTTTGAGATCTTTGATCCACTTGCTCTTGATTTTGTGAAGGGCGATAAACATGGGTCTATTTGCATTTGTCTACATGCAGACATCCAATTATACCAACACCATTTGTTGAAGATGCTGTCTTTTTTCCCCACTGTGTATTATAGGTGTGTGAATTTATGTCTGGATCTTTGATTTTATTCTATTGATTAATGTGTCTGTTTTTATGCCAATGCCATGTGTTTTTTATTACTATAATTCTGTAGTATAGCTTGAAATCAGGGATGGTGATGCCTCCAGAAATTCTTTTGTTTTGGGGGGTTATTTTTGGGATCCTGTGCTTTTTGTTTCTCCATATGAAGTTGAGAATTGTCCTTTCAGTGTCTGTAAAGAATTGTGTTAAAATTTTTGACAAGAATTTCATTGAATCTGTAGATTGCTTTTGGTAAGATGGCCACTATTACTATGCTAATCCTACCAATTCATGAACATTGGAGATCTATCCATTGCTTCAATTTCTTCTTCAAAGACTTGAAGTTTTTGTCATACAAGTCTTTCACTTGCTTGATTAGAGTTACCCCAAGATATTTTATATTATCTGAGGCTATTGTGAAGGGTATTGTTTTCCTGATTTCTTTCTCAGTCTGTTTGTCATTTGTATATAGGAGAAATACTGATTTTTTGAGTTAATCTTGTATCCAGTCACTTTACTGAATGTGTTTATTAGCTGTAGGAGTTCCCTGGTAGAATTTTTGGGGTTGGTTATGTGTCCCCACATATTACCTATAGAAAAGGTACTTTGGTTTATTCCTTTCCAATTTTTATCTCCTTGATCTCCTTCAGTTCTCTTATTGTTCTATCTAGAACTTCAAATACTGTATTGAAAAGATACAATGGAGATATGTGGACATATGGAGATAGTGAACAGTCTGGTCTTGTTACTGATTTACTTTGAGTATCTAGCTATATAATTTGATATTGGCGATAGACAATGTAAATTGCTTTTATTATTTTTTAGCTATGTCTTTTATATCCCTAATTTCTCCAGGATTTTTATCATGACAGGATGTTGGATTTTGTCAAGACCTTTTCAGCTTCTAATGAGATGATCATGTGTGTGTGTGTGTGTGTGTGTGTGTGTGTGTGTGTTTTCCAGTTTGTTTTTCCATCTGTGGTGATTGAAAATTTTGCTTGGTATAGTATTCTGGGCTGGCATCTGTGGTCTCTTAGAGTCTGTAGCACATCTGCCCAGGACCTTTTGGCTTTTAGAGTATCCATTGAGAAGTCCATTGTAATTCTAATAGGTTTGCCTTTATTTGTTACTTGTTATTTTTCCCTTGCAGCTTTTAATATTCTCTCTTTGTTCTGTATGTTAGTGTTTTGGTTATTATGTGGCAAGGGGACTTTCTTTACTGGTCCAATCTATTTGGTGTTCTGTCTGCTTCTTTTACTTTTATGGACATTTCCTTCTTTAGGTTAGGAAAATTTTGTGTGATTTTTGTTGAAAACATTTTCTGGACCTTTCAGCTGGAATTCCTATTATTGTCTTTTTTTTTTTTAAATAGTGTCCCAGAGTTTCTGGATGTGTTGTGTCAGGAAAGTTTTAGATTTAACATTTTCTTTGATGATGCATCTGTTTCTTCTATTGTGTCTTCAGTGCTTGAAAGTCTGTCTTCCATCTCTTGTATTCTGTTGGTGAAGCTTGCCTCAGTAATTCCTGTTTGCTTACCTAGATTTTCCCCATTTTTTAATTCTCTCAGTTTGTGTTTTATTTATTGTTATTTCCATTTTCAGGTCTTGAACAATTTTATTCTTTTCCTTTGATTTTTTTTCTTGGCTTTCTTTAGGGGATTTATTTATTTCCTCCAATTTTTTTTTGTTTGTCTTTCCCCTGATTTTAAGGGAGTTATTAATTTCCTCTTTAAGAACCTCCATTGTATTCATAAAGTTGGTGTTAAGGTTGTTTTCTTGTGCTTCAGTTGTGCTGGAATATTCAAGGCTTGCTGTAGTAGTATAGCCAGGCTCTGGCAGTGACATACTGCCCTGGCTGCTGTTGATTGTGTTCTTATGCTGGCTTCTAGGCATCTGGTTTTGAGGCGATTTTAGGTCTAGGTACCGATTTCTGAGTTTATCTTTGTTGGATGGGTGTTTTATTTTATTGGTTTCTGTTCCTCTCTGCTCTTCTGGTTGGTTTGGGCTGTGGTTGAGCTGAGGATCTCCACCTGAGCTGGAGACTAGACTTCTGGCAACTGGTGTGTGGCCTCTGGTGGAGCAGTATGCCCTTGCCTGAGTTGGGGACTGGAACATAGTGATGAAGAGGAGAAAGGGGTTGGGGATAGGGTGGGGAACATGGTGAGAGTGGGAAAGGTCCATGGGTGGGCGGCCTACCTGGAGGTCTAGCAACTGGTGAGGCCTCTCTGTTTCTGTTCTTATTATCAGCTGTCTTTTTTGCATTTACAATGTAATTTTTGCTCATTTGAGAAAAATAGAATTGTTAAAAAAAACAGCCAAGGGTAATGTTTTAGTATTAATTTTGAATTTGACACTGTTTACAGTAGTGTGATAGGAGAATCTCAATTGAGAAAATGCCTAGAACTTATTGACCTGTGGGCATATCTGTGGGAGTTTGTCTTGTTTATAAATTGATGCAGGGGGAACCAGCTTACGGTGGACAGCATCATTCTTAGGTGGTCCTAGACTCTATAAAAAAGCAAGTTAAACCTGGGCCTGTGAGTAAACCAGAAAGCAGTATTCCTCTGTGGTTTGTACTTCAAGGTTCTGCTTGAGTTCCTGCCCTGAATTCGCTCAATGATGGACTGTGACCTGAAAGTGTAAGCCAAATAATACGGTCCCAAGTTGATTTTGGTCCTGGCTTTTGATCACAGCAATAGAAACTAGAAACTAGAATAGGTGAGAAGTAAAAAATCTTATTCTTTTATTGCCTAGTTTAGTTATGATTCACTATTAAGGTTCCTATGTATCTTTTCAGAAACTTCTTATGCATATATAACATTTATGCACATATGTATATTAACTCATTGATTTTAAAAGTGTTAATACTGTCACAATCTTTATCAATCTGATAAGTAGAAAATGGCATCTTATTGTTTCATTTTGTATATAAGTATAAGTGAGTTTGAGTATGCACTTGGATATTTATAGGTGATTTGAATTTGTTATTCTGTCTTCTACTCATTTACTATTTATTTCACTTCCTCACTGAATTTTAATAGCTCTTTGAATATGAAAGAATTCATTTTTTCTCTTAAATGCAAAACAAATATTTTTTAGTCTGTCATTTGTCTTCTGCATTTCTGGCAGTAAATTTTTTTTACCATATAAAAGGTTTAAAATTTTATGTCACCAAATTTATCAAATATTTCTTCCCAAATTCTGAGTTTTATTTTCTTGTTCTAAAAATCTTTCCCATTCCAGGAAAACTTTTAAAAATTTACTCATGTTTTCACTTAGTTATTCTTTTAAAACAAATTTTAAGGCTTTATTTCAAAAGAAATATCGAAGGACTTAATGTGACCTAAATGCTGTGTGTGTTCATTAGGAGGGTTGTACACATATCAAGTAAATGATAAGAAACCACCTAGTAAATATATAATGCGACTCTTTAAAGCCCCAAAGATATTTCTATGTTTGATAATCTGGAGAGAACTGAAAGTTAGAGCACATATTATATGATGTAGACACTCTAGATACAGGTAGATTTTGTGATGCCTGGCAAATATTTATTTCCTAAGCATGGAGATTGCTGGTTTCTATTTCTCTTTGGGAAGCGGTTCATTGGGTGAAGGAGGAAGATATTGAGATTGTGTGTGATAATGGCTGCTGAGGTGTTTACTCTAGATCCAAAGGGCGGCAGTGTTAATGGCTCCCAATTCTCTCATTCCTGTTGGGTTATGACATCTATCTCTAGTGACTTTGCCCTTTGGTTTCACTATTGATGAGGCTGGTTTGGACCTCCATACCATGATTAAACTACTTAACTTTGTGGTAGTCCCTGGAGCACATCTACAGACGTTCTTGCAATGTGAAAGCAATGTCTTTTTTTTTCTTTCTTTCTTTCTTTCTTTCTTTCTTTCTTTCTTTCTTTCTTTCTTTCTTTCTTTCTTTCTTTTCTCTCTCTCTCTCTCTCTCTCTCTCTCTCTCTTTCTTTCTTTCTTTCTTTCTTTTCTCTTTTTGTTTTTTTTTTGACAGGGTTTCTCTGTCATAACTCTGGCTGTCCTGGAAATCCCTCTGTAGACCAGGCTGGCCTCAAACTCACAGAGATCTGCTTCTGGAGTGCTGGGATTAAAGGTGTGCACTACCACCACCCAGCAAGTTTTTCATCTTAAGAAACTAAATTATATCATATACTTTGAGTAAATGTGCATACATTTTCTCTACATACAGCACAATAAGAGGTAGTTTCCATGTATCTTTCAGAAGTACATCTTAGCAATTTGAGATTATAGCCTCAGTATTTCTGGGGTAAGCACAGTTTTGTCATTGGCTCTTTTATGTTAGAAAATTCCAGCTCTTAGAATAGTAACTCGTTTTAAGAATTAAAAATTGAAATAGAAATTGCTTATGTGTTTGTCCTATTTTAATGCTATTTAACATGAATCTTTATACTAAGTTGATTCACTTAAATATTGTGATAATTATATCCAGGATAGCCTGGAGGTATATAGAAATTTCAGGTCAGACTGGGTTGCCCCATTCTCAAACTAAAACAACAACAAAATGTAATTTGACAAAATACAGTGTGGTGTTTGAATGAGAGATGTACCCCATAGTCTCATGTATTTGAATACTTGGTCAGGGAGAGGTGGCACTGTTTGGGGAAGGTGTGGAATATTTGACATTTGGAGACTCCTATGATTATATTGAATTCCATCTAGAAGACCTGGGATAATCTCTACATGCTAAATTTTTTAACTTATATCACATCTGCTAAGAACTATCATCATATTAGATAATATATTCATAACATTTATGTTTAGAGAAATAAGTTTAGAGAAACTTTACCACGGATTCTTATTTCTCCTCATACATCCACATCCACACACCCATATGCACCAGTTCACAATGGGATTACATTACAATAGTAGGCACCATAAATAGAAAATATCACAAGCCATATCTGAATCTACCTAAAATGTAATTAGCCTAAAGTGCCCCCAAACGATATAGCACAAAGTTTATTTTATAATAACGTACTGAGTATCTTGCGTAGTTTATCAAAGGCCTATTTTCAGATAGCACAGCCTACCAGAATCTCTGACACAGCCAAAAGAGTTCTTAGAGGAATGTTGATAGCTATAAGTGCTCATTTTAAAAGTCAGAAATATCTTAAATAAAAAGCCAAATAAAGTCCCTCAGTGTTATAAAAAAAAACAAAAACAAAAATGTCTCTGGAAACACAATTGAACATGCATAATCAAAGCAATCCTAAGCAAAAAGGAACACTGCTGGAGGTATCACATACCTAACCTCAATTTATACCACAGAGACATAGTGAAAAGAGAAGAAGAGATATGTAGATCAATGGAACAGAAGAGAGGACCCAAAATAAACCCACACAGACATGACCACTTAACATTTGACAAAAGTGTCAAAAGTATATCCTGGGGGAAAAATACCTGGTTGGTTCAACAGGTGGTGCTCATGAAACTGGGTTACTATGCACAGAAGAATGAAATTACATACAGGTCTCTCACTTTTCACACGCACACACAAAATTAAAGATGGATCAGATATCCTTATTTAAGCCAGAAAGGATGAAATGGAGAGGAAAATACTGGAAGAATACTTTAAGAGATAAGCATAGGCAATATATTATTTAATAGGACTCCAGACGTACAGGAAATAACCTGTACTGACAAATGGGATTACATGGAATTTAAAAGCTTCTGAACAATGAAAGAATCTATCAGCAGGGTGAACATTCAGCATACATATGGGAGAGAAATCTTTGCATGATATACTGCAGAGGGTCAATATCTACAGTATGTAAAAATATTATAAACACTAAACACCACAAAAATCAAGGACCATTCAATAAGTGAGCCAATGAAGTGAATATGCAGCTTTCAAAAAAAGAAATACCAATGGCTAATATTTCAAAATGTCTAGTGTCTTTTGCCACCAAGGAAATGAAAATCAGAACTACTTTGAGATTCTACTTCACCCCAGACAGAATGGTTGCTATCAAGTAAACAAATGATAACAAACTCTGGTGAAGACCTGGGGAAAGAGGGGCCCTTTATTCACTGCTGTGAAAACTGGTGCAGCCTGTTATAGAAGTTTATTTTGAGTTATGTTTAAAATAATCATTTTGTGTACTGTTGGATGATGGGTTGCCTAAGTCTTACATTTTGTATTGTCTGCAGGTGTTGGAGTTCTGTGGGAGTGGATTGCTTATGATCTGCCCCTGAGGAGTTCTGAATCAGTAAAAACACCTGAGCTCTGACACTCTGGATTCCACTGTCCAGGATAGCACTGGCCGTGATAGTGGTTCCCTCTGCTGAGGTCTGGTAGAGTTTGTATCTATGAACATGCCTCTCTGTCATCGTTACTGAGCTGCCCAGCAGCAGTGTACTACTACAGAAGCCACTTTGGAAATTAGTCTGAAGGTTTCTCAAAAAAAAAAAAGAGAAAGAAAAAGAAAAGAAATAAAACTACCATATGACCTAACGGAGTCTCCTGGGCATATATATCCAAATGACTCTATATCTTGTTACAGAGTCACATGTACATCCATGTCTTTTGTTGGTCTTGAATTTGTTTTCTTACATTAGTAAGAAAATGTCACCAACCTAATTTCTCAATAGACTAATAATCAATGTAAATGCAGTACACACACACACACACACACACACACACACACACACACACACATATATGATAAAATTTTGTTTAGCCATAAGAAAAAAAATAATGAAAACTTCAGGAAAATGTGTAGATCTGAGAATTACCATGTTGAGGTAACACAGACCCAGAAAACAAATACTACATAGTCTCTCTCATATGCAGATCCTAGCACGCATCATGAAAGTATGGAGAGGAATTGAGGCAGAGAAGATGTTTCTAGGAAGGGGAACAGATCACACGTGACATGAAAGCAAAAATGTGACTCCTGGAAGTTGAAAGAATAAGGAGAGCAAGGGGATGAGGATGAAGTGGAGGAAAGTATCAGTGAAAACAAATCACAGGGGGAAATGCAGCAATGAAACCTATTACCTTATATGTTCATCTCAGAAAGACAAACGTGGTATGTACTCACTTATATGTGAATATTAACTGCTAAGCAAAGGAAAAAGCTATCAGTTAGTATTCACAGACATAGAAAAACTACACAACAAGAAGAGTCCCAGTTGGAACACAGGGACCTCCCTGGCAGAATGAATATTGAACAGAGTGCAGGTGGGTTGTGGGAGGACAGAAAAAGGCCAGTGGAGGGGACCAGGAGGAGGAGACAAACAGAGGGAAGAAATATATGGAGAGACTACAAGATTTGGGAGACACTTGGGGATCAACCAGGAGACTTATTGTAGTGGAAAATCACAGGAATCTATGAGGAAGACCCTAGCAAGGATCTCTAGTAATCAGGGATAGGGATCCTGAATAGACTATCTCCTGTGGCCAGGCAAGGCTTCCAGTGGTGAGACTGGGACACCATCCCCACCATGAAACCTGTGATTTATGGCCTGTCCACCCTGCAAGATCCTCCTTGACAATGGAAAGGCAGAACTCCATGCCAAAGGAGGGAGTCCCTGCCTGAAACTTCAGGACAGGTCAGGAACTAGAGACTGGATAACCTGGAGATGATTTCTAATGATGTTATGCTCTGCTCATAGATCGGTACCTAACCCAGTCTGCACCAAAAAGGCCCCCTCAGCACCTGAGAGCAACATATGGAGAGGCCCGGGGCCAAACATTGTGCAGAGATTGGGTCACAAATGGAAGGGAGAGAGGAGGTATGGCAGAAACCAGAAGGTTTGAGGATGCCAGGAGAACAAGTCCCTCATTCTCAACTGACTAGCACTCTTAGGGGCCCACATAGACTGGAGACACAGACACGGATCCCCTAAACATATCTTATGCCTGTCTGTATGGATGTTCTTGAAAAACTCCAACAGGCTGGAGTTGGGGTGTCTCTGACCATTTTACCTGCCCTTGGGACCCTTTTGCTCCTGTCGGGCTACCTGGCCCACCCTTGATGTAGGGATTGGTGCCTGGCCTCATTCCATCCTGCTATGTCATACCCTGATTGTGCTGTAAAGTTTGGGGGATTCTTTTCTAAGGAGAAGCCAGGAGGGAATGCTTGTGGGTGGTGATGGTAGATCTGGGGAAGAGGCGAGCTGGGAAAGCTGTGGGGAAGAGAGGGGAGGAAAGGGGGTCAGGATGTATTGTATAAGTTGTATGAGAGAATAAAAATTTTTAAAAAATTTAAAAGGTAAAGAATAAAAAGAACAAATAAAGAGAAGAAAGTTATTTTTAAATTATATTCAAGTAAAGAAAAAGGGAAGTCTTGACTGGTATCAGGGACTAATACATGACTACTCTTTTGGGGATAAGTAGCATGGTATATGCAAATCAGTGTTGTCATATTTAACTAGTAAAATTCAATAAAAATACCTATATCCATACCATGCTAGCTGCCCATTAGGTTGTAAAGCATTCTTTGTTCTTCCTCTTCAACTTGTGGCTAACTGGGAGCTATGGCCCATGGCCGCTGTCCAGTGTCATGGGACAATGTTACTGTCTAGTAGCATGAGACATATTTCTAGCTTGAAAAAAAATAAACATTTAAAATTTGAACTGTGATTCTTACTGAACGCACATTGTTTTAATACACCCATAACCTCAACAAACTGCAAATCAAACCACTGAAAAATGTAGACCATCCAAAGGTATACAGATTTAAAATATTTTGAAATAATTCTTTATATATATGTATTATTTTGCTACTTGATTTTTTACACTTCATATTAAATCATAACCATTTTCATAACTATAAGACTATTTGATGCTGCCTAACTTAATTTACTCTCCAGGCTTAACTATATGTACTTTAGTATTTTACTCAATTAATTCTCTTTTATTTCAGTTTTTTTTAGTAACTAGCTGTGCAAAAGTATCTTTGTACACAGATCTTTGAATTTAACTATGTGAAATACTGATTCATTAATAATTTAAAAATTATTTTCTAGGAAGGATTTCCTAATGTGTTAGATGTATCAATCATTAGTAACAGTCCACTACCCACCCCTTCACCAACACATTGCATTATTTAAATAAACAAAAATAAACAAAATAAACAAAATTTTCTTTCTATTTTGAATGCAAAGCCTCAAGTTTATCTACATCAATTATCTTGAAGAAACAAGGTCAAGAGTTATAGGGATATAGATTGCTTTTTCCATAGACTCATGAAAGCTAAACTGCAATTCCTAAGGATAATAAAGGACACTCAGACATTATGCAGGCACTATGATGATGTCCCAAGTCCCTGCATGTTTGGGTGGTGGAGTCCAACTTCAGGTTGAACTTGGTCATGCTTGATCTCAGGCTAATGTGGGCCAGGATAATGTCCATGATCAGAGAGGTCTGATGCCTCCAAAACCCACAGTGATGTCTGTGATCCATACTCTTGCCACATAGGCTGGACTTTTTTATTTATTTTATTTTATTTTATTTTATCTTATTTTATTTTCTTGAGGGCACAGGGGTAGGAGGATGGACCACAGAGGAATGGGAGGAAAGGATGTGTTCTAGATACATTGTGTGAACCTCAAGTAATTAATAAAAGCATTATGAAAAAAAAGATAAAAAGAAGATTATTTTGACAGAGAAAGAGCCTTATGCTTAGATGATTTCTTTGAACTTGCAGGACAGATGGGGATGATTATTTCTAGATCAAAATAAAAAGAGAAATATATCAGGAGAATGGGCTAACAAATACTATGTTTGTGATCATCAGGGTTTCAGAGGAATCAGACATCAAGTTTCAAGGATAGTGTAAGAGAGATGTAGGAAAAAAGAATTTACAGAGACATGAATAGTGTTAAGAGACAGTGAAACACATCAAGTCTAGCTAGAGTAGCAACAATATGAAGAGACAAAAGGAAATAAATAAGAATACTGAAATCTGGAGACAGATTCCGGAATGACAGGGTCACGTAGAAGTAACTGCCAAATCCCAGAGAAGCAGAAATGTGAATCGCCTATGTAATCCTATGTAATTCGAGTTTTTTCTCATTTGTTTCCTTATTGATTCACCAGTGCTTCCCAATGGTTAAACCACCATGAATGTCCAAAGACAAAGAGTCCAATTGATATGATTTATATACATTATCATTTTGAAGATCAGATGAAAGCAAAGATGTGGAAGAATAAATATTGACACATGAATAGAGAAAATCTACCAAAGCTTTCATTCTAGGCAGTTTAAAAACATTGAAAGATTTAAGCTTAATTTAATCGTGTAATATGGATTTTATCCCATCTCCATTTTTACAGATAAAACAATCAGGTGAACAGAAAGGTGAATTGACTTTTCCACAATCATAAAGTAATAGACAGTAACAGTAGCAATTCAGACTGGGTGCCATCTAACACATAATCCATGACTTAATCTGCTAGGAAATGCTGCCCTTCTTAGCTTTAGTGAAGATGTGTCTGTGTCAGGCACTATGCACTTGTGAACAGGGTTAGCCGCGTAGATGGAATTTCTTCTGATAAAAGTTAACTTAGACTGTCAGTTCCTGAAATGCTGTCATCTAGGTCCAGTCATCCACTGCAGTGGGAAGTGGGAACATGGTAATAATAAAGGCACTTTCTCAAGAAAAGCTGGGAAGGTACTTAAAGGGGTAGAATTTTAATGTCTGTCCTGGAGATTTTGCCTTGAATCCTGTTCAGGTTGCTTCCTATTAGACATCTTAGAAGGCATGTTGTCTGTTTGAATCTTCTTTTTGAAGATATAAACAAACAACATATTAGTGTTGAGTTTATCAGAAATTTTATCATCTTAGTATAGCATCAGATTACTCAATAATTGGAGTAGTTAGGAGGGAGAATTAACAAGCAACATAAAGTTAGTCAGGAACTGGCCTTAAATGTAAGGTTAAGAATGACTGATGTTTTAGCCAGCTTTTAATTACTCAGGAATAACCATCCAGACTTTGACTAGCCAGGCCACGCCTCCCTTCTGCTGTGTGCCTTCTGGGTATTTTTCTGGTACTTTGATAGCTGCTTGATGTATGGTAAAAGCATTGGTGGGAGAGAAGATTATAATGATTGGCTCAATACAGGTCTTGTTGCCATCTGTGGATGCATCCTTTCTCCATTAGTTTGGCTAGTGAAGAAAAGGCCATTTGGTGCTTTGCCGAGGAGACACATGCTATGAGGGTAATTTAGAGATTCTGTTTGCCAATAATCCTCTTCATAGCACAGAACCGGGGGTGTTTACTGGCCTTTCAGATCTAGGTTCAGTTTTCTATATTACCAAGTTGTTTTGGCTTTGAGTAACATAATTATTTGATGTTAACAAACAAGGAAATTGCTTTCTCCCAGAGGAATCAATCTGAGATAACCACTTCTAACTTAGTTGAAACTGTTGAAATAGCGTCCAGCTGTTTGGGACCAGATTAGTCAAGTGTCCTTTTCTGGCAGTGTAGATACTCTGATGAATTCTACTGACATGTTTCTTTTCTGAGCACACTGAGATTACTAAGAAAATGGGTGTTGTACAACCAGTTAGTAAGGAAAGAAAGATTTCTTTTGGAAATATCCTGAGAGAAGGTGAGACAATATGGAGGCCTCATTGTGGATTCATTACATCCTTTGGTTTCCTACAAGGTGATTAGGGAGGGCTTGACTTCCAATTAAGTTGTACCAAAGATATGGTTCATGAGCTTTCAGTGGGGACTGTTTAAATTTTTCTATAGTGGAGTGGGTTGTTTGAGAGGTCTCCTGTGGGGAGAAACAAGTGTCTTCTTTTGAGATCACTGAATCTTCACTGAAAAGTTTTTTCCTGCTACATATTCTTTGTAATATCATAATTCACTTGAATTATTTACATACTTTTTATTCTGTGCTGTGACAGTTGTCTTTCTTAATCAGTGGTTTTTACATAATTAAAACCATTATAAATCTAAAATTAGAGACAAATTCAGACATCACTGACTTCTCCTTGGAGAACATCTGGCTATCCTTGAACAATCACCTGACCTCTTCCCAAGTCAAGCAGAAACCATAAACTTTGGTTCTCTTTTGTCTTCAGACAGACTGTCAAAGCCTCTCTCTGGTGAGCAATGTCTGGGATTAAATCACCTATGAAAATATTCTTCTTCATGACTAAAGGGGTCAGATACGCTGGCTTGCCTGAATGTAGTTAATACCTTCTATTCTAGTGTAACTACTACTGGCTGACATTTCTGTACCCCAAAATGTACAAATCTGAACTATGCATTCTACTTCTACACTTTTGACAATGACTAAGTAATCAAACTGATGGGACTGGCTTATCATAGGTTCTGGTGATCCTTTGCTTTGCTATATAGTAGGGAGAAGCAAAGAATGAGGTGATGGTCAGTGGCAAGAAACTTTACTACTCATTGACTATTCAGACAATATTCACTATCTTTAAAAATAGTAATTAATAAAAGTCATTCTTCTCTAATATCATTTCCATGCCTAAGTGGAACTTTAGGTTTAAAGGCTTCCACTAAGAAGGAAACACCTAATTATTTCAAATGTCTTTGAATCAGGATAGCAAACAGCCCTTTTTTTACATAAAGTTTATTATCTTCAATACCTGTCCAGATTAAATGGTTTATTTTTAATTATTTGTTTAATTTTGTATGTATGAGTGTTTTGTTCGTATGTATGTGAATGCACCATATGCATTCCTGGGGCCTGCAGAGATTAAAAAAGATAAGTGAATTCCCAGGAACTAGAGTTATGGATGGTTGTGAGCTACCATGTGGGTTCTGGGAATTGAACATTGGCCCTTTGAAAGAATAACAAGTGCTTTTAACCACTATGCCATGTCTTTAGGCTCTAATTCAGATGTTTGATGGCCTCTTTCACTTGAAAAACTCATTGCCTCCAGCTATGGAGCAAATTACATATAACACAGAAATTATCTTTATATGAAGTGTTTCAAAAACCATCATAGCCACACTTGAATTGTCATTGGTGTTGTCTTTCAATGTTTGACTTAGAGTAGATTCAAATATTGTATTTGTATTAATTATTTGAGAAGTTTATACATGTGTTTTGATCATATTCACTACTCCTCTTGTCTGCCTAACTCCTCCAGGATCCACTCTATACATCTCAACCACTTTAACTTCATGTCTCTGTTTTGAACAACACACTCAATCCAATATAGCCATCCAATATGGCCAATCGTTCATAATCTGCAGGGTGTGTATCCATCCACTGAAGCATGACCTTGACCTACCAGGAGCAACACTCTTGAAATCTAACTTTCCTTCCCTAGTAGTCCATTAATTGCCAACAACTCCTCAGCCAGGAGTTGGGGCTCATGAACCTCTCCGTAATCCATACTTGAATGTTGACTGACTTGATTTTGTGTGAGTCTTGTATAGGCACCCACAAGTGTTGTGATCTATGGAGTGCAATGATCCTGTCATTTCTAGAAGATACATTTGCATCTAAGTCTTCTCTGACTTCTCTGGATCTTACTATATTTCTGTCTCTTCTACCATGATGGTAAGGAGATGTAAGGAGAGGGGGATGTAGATTTCCCATTTATGGCTGAGCATGGAGTAGTGTATTTTAAAAACATGTTATATTTGTGCACATAAATGTGTGTATGAATAAGCATGTGCACACACACCCGAACAAAAACTATGAAAGATCCTTTTTGGGGCGGTGCTTCTAAGAGTAAATTTGCTAGACTTTTTTAAAACAAGAATATTTAAAATCTGAATAATATAGCTTATTTTTAGGACAGTAGTTATCTTGATTTATACATGATTTTATGCCAGTGCTCTTTTTCTCTTTTTTTTAAAATGATTTTTTTATTTATGTGCATGTGTGTGTGTGTGAATATGTGTGAGCAAATGCCACATGTACAGGTGTCTGAAGAGAGTTCTGGCTGTGAGCTGCCTGGTTTGGATCCTGGGAACTAAGGTCCAGTCCCTTGGAAGAACACCATGCATTTTAACTATTGACCCATCTCTTCAGGCCCAGCCAGCACTATTACTCATGTGGTAAACCCACCATGCTTAGGCTAGCTCCAACAAGAAAATATAGAAAAGGTTTCTAAGAACCATACACCACTGTATTTATATGAGATATTAATACCATTGTGTATTAAAAAGGGGGTTGTCCTAGTATAATGAACACAAAGTAGGTGTATTTGTTACTTGAATAAACATAGCACCAAGAATGGAGACTTGTTGGGGACAGGGTTGTTGAAATTATGTACTATTCAGAGCCCCAAGGCTTTGAGTATACAGATTGAAGAGTCCTTACCTGTCTGTGTCACTGTGTGTGTGTGTGTGTGTGTGTGTGTGTGTGTGTGTTTTGAGCCACAGTTGAGTCTCTCAATTTGAGAGGTGGTCAACATTCAGGCAGGTGGGTTGGAGCTTATTAAAATTTGATTTGATAGGGTTAAAGAAAACTAATCAAATCTTTTAAAATAATTTTTATTTCCTTGAAAATTTCATACATACATATAATATGTTTTGAAAAGATCCACCCAGTTTCCTTCCCTCCAATTCCTCCACCCCTACCACTTTCCCTTCCAGATTCATAATACATATCTTTTTGTAGGTGCTTGTAGAATAAGTATTCAGAAAGACAGTTCTTCAGATAAAACTTTTGAATGTTAACCCTAAAGAAATGCAAAAAACTGGGCACTAAATAGCTATAGGATATCTAATCCTGGGGATTTGAGAGTGAGAGGTGATCTTTGAAAACATTTAAGTAAATTTTCATTTTATTTATCTATCATCTGTCTCTCTATCCCTCAATATCTATCTATCTATCTATCTATCTATCTATCTATCTATCTATCTATCATCTATCTATCTATCTATCTATCTATCTATCTATCTATCATCTATCTATCTGACAGAGTATTTCTATGTAAGCCAGACTGGCCTTGACCTTATGACTCTCCTCTTGCCTCTGCCTCTGAAATGCTGAAATTACAGGTTCAAACCACCATCTTAGTTTTCTTTCTATTGCTGTAATGAAATACCCTGACAAAACAACTAAAGGGAGAAAATTGATTTCATTTCACAGTTTAAGGTTACAGTCCATGATTTCAGAGGAAGGCAGTGGCAGGAGTTTGAGGTGGCTAGCTACATTATGTCCGGAGTGAAGAGACAGAGAGCAATGGATGAATGCATATATATGCTCCTAAGATCTCCTTCTTCACTTAATACTGTCCAGGGCCCAGTCAGGGAATGATGCCACCAACAGTGGGCAGTTCCTCCCACCTCAATTAGGGCAACTAAGTCAATCCCATAGTGTCCCATAGGCATGAGCTACATCCCACGTGCTACTATAGACTTGTTCAGTTGACTACAACCATCACAGTCTCTATTCTCCACCTTAATTAACTCACTTTTTGTTTTTCAAGACAGGGTTTCTCTGTTTTGACTCTGGTCCATATAGTATGAAAAACTTTATAAAAATCACAATGATTTTCTTAGAATAAAGCAGATACTATACAAACACTATTTTAATAAATTTATCTTGAACAGTGTATACAAGTTTAGGTCTGTGTCTATGTGTATAAGGAGATGATTTGTGATCCATAGCTGGTTGGTTGCATTGATTTAATTTATTCTTCTATTAATTGGTTATCTTTATAAGAGTGAGTATAGGGAGAAGTTAAATATAAAGACTGCATTTTTGAAGTCAAAACATTGCAAAAAATGTTTAAATTGTATTACTGTCTAAATATGAACCTTTGTCAGGGGCTTTAGCACTTGTCTTTAATCTACAATTTTTGAAGAGACTGTCTTTTCCTATCACTGTAAATATTTGTGTTGCTTTAGAATCAGTGAATCACATTGCTTCAAAAGTACAAATTTTAATTGCATAACAAATGACTACATGTGCCATATGTAGCTCAGGAAGTTCTAAGGAAGAAGAATTGAAGGAGCACATGTCCTCCCTTTGTCATTGGTACTCAGACCACAATCTACAGATGGCTGGTGTCTCAGTATTCTCAGATATTAAACATTTCAAATCCAGCACTAGCTTATGTAGCTAACTGTGCATACTTAGATACAGATGAGAAGAGTGTTGAGTTAAGAGAGTGGAATGGGGAGAATTTTACTTTCAGAGTAGTCAGTCTATGCCTATGCTGCTTATGTAAACTTATGTGAAGGATTCCAGAAAGAGCTATATCTCAAATAATCGTAAGCCTGTTCTTTAGTACCTTATTCCTTTGGGATAAGAAAGCATTTGCTCCTCACCATTAGATAACACACAAAATATACACAAAATATACACAAAAGATAACAAAAGAGAAGAGTAAGACACATATCAATGTTTAGTGCTTTAGCCTGCAATATTTTTCTTAGTCTCTCCAAGAAACTCTCCAAGTTTTTCAGGAGAAAACGAAAGTAATTCAGTTATTAAACTGCAGAGGAGGGAAACAGAGACCCAAGAGATTTTCTGAGGGATGGAAGACTCTCTGGTGTTATGATGGCTCTCTTGAGCAGCACGGTGGTAGTAGGGAGGAATTTGTACCCTTATTAGTACTTGTGAAGATAGTAGAGAGGCTTCTTAAAAAAAGACTATACAGAGAGCACACATTTTGAATCACTAAATGTTTTCCTTTTTCTCAACACATTGTTAAGAAATTTTTTGTACTCATGTTTATAAGCAAAGACACGATAAGATGCTACATTCCTTGATCCCATGGAGGAGTACATATTGTTTGAGTAGGGTGGGGATGGGTGGAGTGGAGGCATTTCGAACACTGAGGACATCAGAAATCTGCTGCTCAGTAGTCTGCCGTTTATTTATAGGCCAATGGATTGAGTATTATACAGTGCCTTATAGTTTATGAAACTGAGGACTGTGATGGTTTGAATGAGACTGGCCACAGTAAGCTTTATGTTTGAATGCTTGGTCCTCAGCTAGTGGTACTGTTTCAGGCTTAGAAGCTGTGGTCTTGTTGGAGGAGGTGTGTCACTGGGAGTCAGCATTGAGCTTTCACAAGCTCATGCAAAGCCCAGTCTCTTTCTGTCTGCTACCTGTAGAGCAGGATGTAAGTAAAGCTCAGAACCTGTTCTTGTGCCATAACCCTCCACTTCCTCCCATGATAATCATAGACTAACTCTATAGCATTGTAAGCAAGACCCCAATCAGATGCTTCCTTTTATAAGAGGTACAAAGACTATATGTGACCAAGCTGGATCTAGAACTCAAGTTTTCTGAACTGAAACGCACTGTCTTCTATATCTACAGACAGCCAATTTTCTGAAGCCTCTTAATTTAAAAAATAAATCAAGGAGTCATTTATTCATAACTGTCTGTGGTCCTCTTCTGCATGAAACTGGACATAGTCTCTCCCCTCTGGACTAGATAAATTCTGTTGTCATGAAATTCTTAAATAGTGTATGAATAAATTGGGGTAAATTGCCAGAGAAATATGATTCCTTGGATGATTTAGGGATTCAAGGATATAGGAAGACACAGAACCACATCTTTGCAACAAGCCATCTTCTCTAACATCTGACTCTACAGTCTATTGTGTTTTTGATACTCCTGAAAGGAGGCAGCTTCTGTTTAAATGCTACCAGTGGATGAACAGCCTTTCTGCTTTATAAGCTAGTCTCTCCAGTTGTTAGAGCACTTCAAGACTTATGTTATTATATTACTTCTAGAATTTCCCTTGTGTAGTATTCATCTGACTACTTTAATTGTACTTCCTCAAAAACTGAGTCGTGTGTTGTTGCATATGTATTAGTCAAATTTCTCAGAGTTTCTCTATTCTTCACTATACTTCTGTTTCTTTTCCCTTTCCAGAGAAGTGTTACATGATCTAATCAAACATATTTTAGTGTAAAAAAACCCATAGGTCTTTCTGCTACCTAGCATATACTATGTTTTCTGTATTCCCTTACCATTTCAGTTGATCTCTTCTGAAGTTAATCTACTTTGTAAACGTTTTTCTTAAGACATTGAAAACAACATGACAGATGCAGTAGCACTGTAGCAGGGTATTTTCAAATGATTGCTTTTTGTGAAACAGGCAAGCTTCAACTGTACTGGCATCTTTAAGAGTGACATCTCACTGTTGGCTCATATTGATCTTGAGGCCAACTAAAATCCCCAGATCTATTTCACAAAAATGGTCATCAAACCTTCTTTTTCCCTATGCTGTACTTTGAAATTGATATTTTGAAGCTGAGTGCTGGAGTTTGTGCATATTTCCATTGAATTGAATCCTTTTGGGTTAGGCCTTTTATCCTGGCTTATTGAAATCATTGTTAATCTTGATTTGGCCATCCATATTCTATTGACTACTTGTTCCAAATTTTGTTTAATATTCATATTTTATAGATTTGCCCTCTTTATTCATTCAGAATAATATAAAGCTTCTGCTTAGGGAGAAAGGTAACTGCAATTAGATTAGAGACAGCATCATGGAGGAGGTAAGTTTTGTCTTAACAGTTTGATGGCAATTACATTTTGCTCTAAGATCATGAACTTTTCCTGATGTGAAGAAACTATCTACATTGATATATTCCAATTAATTAATTAATTAATTAATTAGTTAAATTTTGTTTGAGACTGTTTTGCTGTGTAGACCTGGCTGGCCTTGAACTGATAGCAATGCTCCTGCCTCAGCCTCCCAAGTGCTGGTGTTACAGGTGTGTATCATCATAGCTGGCTTCATTTAGTGATTAGATTTAATGAATATTGATTGGCCTCCTATCATATTTTCTATATATGCTAGGGACATAGTAGCAACCTTAATCATTATGGTAACTGCATTGCAAAGCTTACATTTTGTATGGTTAACTTAAAAATGTATTTCATACCATGTATATGTTGCATAGAAAGATTATTTCCTGATCATACATTTGCTTTTTTGTTATCCCTTAGACTTCAAGTGCAGTTGAATTGAATTGAGCAAATATTTATTTACTAAGTACTGCACTGGGCTCTGAGACATTATTGGTAGGCTTCCAGTTTACTGTGGATGAGTGGACAAGCAAATGAGCAATTATACTAGAATGTGATGTGATATGGGCTCTGAATTATATCCCTTTTGTTCACTTATAGCAATATTTACTACTTCATACTGCGGAGAGGCGTGACCAGGAAAAGCTTTTGGGTAGAGTGACATTTTAGAGACATAAGAAGGATAAATGAGGATAAAATAGGTAAAGTAGTAGCTTTAGAATATTTTGGGAAGAATTAATAGCTCACAAAAAGGCCTGAAAGAAAGACAAAGGATGGTACATTGAGATAACTAGAAGTAATTTCCCAGGCTAAAGCAGAGAGTGAGGGTCAGGGAATTGCCTGATATGTCAATTTGGTCTTCCTTTTGTATGTGGAGTACCAAGTATTCATTCCTCATTTTTTTACCTCCTCAGAAGCTACTTTAGGAGACATAGTGCAACTTCTTCACTGTGCTACTTCCTTTAGGGTAGAGATCTCTTTGTCTGAAGCACTTAGTGTAAATGGTTGCTGATGCAATAAAAGTAGACAAGAATCTTTCTTTTACCAAACTCCAATTTTCAAACTCTGTTTTCTTTAACTTATGGAATATATTTTGAATGAACTCTTTTGCATACAATATATTTTCATCATATTCTTTTCGCTCTATCAACCTCTCTCAGATCCTCACCACCTCCCTACAATTTCACTTTCTCTAAAACAAAAAACAAAAGTTATTTTTTGTTTGTTATGGGATTTGAAAAACACGGTTTTATAAATCAGCCACTTGACTCAATGTTTATAAGCTGTTTGACCCTGGGGATGAGGTTCATTCTTTACAAACCTTGATTCTGCTTACCTTGTTGAAATAAAACCTGTACAAATGCTTTATAGCAAAAACAACCCTATTGCAATTAAAAATATATGACAGGTATGGCTGTGTTGTACATACACACTAAATATTTCAGTATTAGGGCTAAGGAATTGGGCTTTAGAGTGAATGTAGTAAGTTAACCTTAGAATTTGGTTCTTTGCAAAGTATTTGAAAGAGTGCAGGTCTTTGTAGTAACAATGAGACAGGGTATTGCAAAGGTAACTTGAAAAGTCTCTCTGAGATATGACCTAATGACTAGGTTCTCAGGGAACATAACTACAAGGAAAGATTCTGAATTGTGAATAGATGCCTAAGGCAGATGCATTGGAAGACTCATTCTGTGAATTGGGTTATTTGGGGAGAAAACTCTTATGTTCAGTTTAAAACTCAGATCTTTCTCTAAGTCTCTTTTCCCTCTGATGTAGTATATATCTTTGAGGGTCTGAATCCCCATTAAAGCTGGTAGGCATTGTAGCTAGAACATAGCTTGTAGGGATGCTAGGAGATAGATATTATACTTGCATTTGTACTGGATTTCTAAGCCATGGGTATAAAGGAGAAGATAGAGAATTTCTTTACATGTTACGCTACCATAGAATACACTAATAATCACAGCTAAAGTTTATTGAGTACTTAGTATATGCTGGATATACTGTATCTGTGATACCATTGAATCTCTACTTGAATTTGTTATCTACCATAATTAATAGCCCCACTTTAGAGGTGAAATAATTAAGACTGACAAATGATCATATTATCTAAGATTCTACAACTAAGAAGTGTCAAATCTAGGGATTTTCCAGCCCTCTTTGATATTAAAGCTACTACTAGTGATTATTCTAGCTGAATGGGTTATGGGGATAGTGTACAAAACTCAGTTAAGAAATCAAGGATGTCCTGCTGAAAGTGAACACTTTCTTTCTTTGCAGCATGTCAGACTTGAAAGTAGATAGACTTTATATCCAAATAGACCATGTCTTTGATGAATAATTTAGAAAGTATGTGATATGGGGTAGATTCCTTAATGCCCCTGACTGCCAGTAGACAAATCTATAAAAATTAAGGTACTTACTAAAGTTGTTGTGAGGATTAAATGCAACAAGCTAAACAAAATATCTAACAGAGAGCCCGGCAGATCACATGGCACCTGTTTTAGTAATTAGGAATGGTTCAATTAGATTATTGAGTTGTCATTTGTTCTGGGGATAGGATTCAAACAACTGCAGGTAACTTTTTAAGCAGGCCTAACACAGTGTGTGGCTCCCAACCTTTTCTACCTCAGACTGCTACATCCAATAGCTTAGCCTTAATGGAAGTAATAGAAATTGATATTCCTGAATTGTGGCATCAACCTGAACTCAATTAAAGTGTCACATAGTATTACTGCCCTCCCCCTGCCCATTGTGATTGCACACTGCTGGACCGGAAGACAGTTTCCATGGCTTTCTTTCAAAGTGTTTCATTCCACATGTGGAAATAGAGCTGTAGTGCAGAGCGAGATAGGAAGAGAAGGTGCTTACATATAGGTTCAGAGAGAAAACTGTATCCTTAATTTATATCCCATTCACAACACACCACCATTTGTTCAGTAAAAAAAAAACCCTGCTACACTTACACTGCAGATTATTTGCCAGGAATTTGAACTACAGAGAGAAGCTGAGTTCAATTTCTTTGAATTCAATAGCAGCAGCAAACCCACTTATTTTCATCCTTTTGTCTGGGAAAGTAAATTCTTTAGTGCAGAGCATTTCCTACAGAACCAGGAGTTGTTGGATATTTGTGTTTCAATGTTGAATTTTTATCTCCTTGCTTTTCATCAGAAGCAATTATAAAGACACGATCATGAAAATAATGAGGACAGATACATGCTTCAACATGTCTGCATTATGAGCTGTTGGCCATTCAAATAAAGCTCCAGGGTTAATTTCTTTACGCACAATTTGCATTTTTTCTCTTTGGTCCAACATATGCCACCGAGAACCACTATTGTCAAGCAGTCCTGCCTCACATGCCTCCAATGTCGTCTGAGGTTTGAATATGATGAATAAAACAAAAGAGGGAGAGAAAGAGCCAAGGGTAAAGGTTCCAGAGGAAAGAATCTCAAGGTGATACATGCAGCTGCGCTCTAGAGGAAGAATCTGGCTCCACATGCAAACACATTGACAATTATTTGAAAATAATGTCAGCAAGTCAAGGGTATCTGAAAAAGAGGGTGAGGAAAGGTACATTTCTACTAGCTAATAAAGGGAATAAGAACAAAGTGAAATTATTTTCCCCTGTCGAGATCAGTCCCTAATAAGCTATGTGTATCATTTCTTAGTCAAGAGATTGTTCCTGAAAACATGAAATCTATTATCTAACAGAAAAAAACAGTTTAGTTGTTAGTCTTGAAGGTGATAATGCATTTGAGCACCTCACCTAGTACAGAACCAAGTATATGGTCAATAGGATTAGGAATCCAACTAATGAGACCATTTGACAGGAATAACATTATGCCAAGGGGTTATTAAGAAACTTAGGATATGATTTCGGCCCTTAAAGCTTTTCATACATTGGTGGACATGAGATTTGCCAATGAAGAAAGAAGCTACAGTATTAAATAGTATAGGGAATGTCAGTTGATGAATATAATCAATGAGGAAATAAGCTGGCTCTCATTTGCTTATCATGTGCATACCATTTATGCCTCATAGCAATTATATAAGGATGGTGCTACAACCATCTGCATTTTATAGATGGGTAAACTACAGATGCATAGTGACTTTGTCCTAGAATTTTTTTCTGTTCCAAAATCTATGTTCTCCTTACGGCATACACTATTCTCTGTTTTATGGACAGACATTGGGCTAATCCCAATGCATCATTCTGCATCATTGATGATTTGCTGTGTACCTTGTTAAATTTTTACATATAGTATATTATTATATTATAGAAGTTAAGGTCAAGGATTGTGGTTACTAAGTTTCTGAAGTTCAATCAGTCTCTGGGAATTCACTAGCCTCTCCATATCTCCAAACAATTCAGTGAATCTATATAATTTACTTACAGTCTACTGCACTGTAAACATACGCAGTTGCTATTTATTTTATTTTTTAATCCTTATAAATCCCTATGAAGGAAGGAGAATGTATGGATAAGTATATTCAGTTTACCAATGAGTGGAACCTTTGAGAGATGAAATTTCAGTCAAGTTTCTGGGTTGTATATTCGAGAGACACATTCAAGTCCAGGCCTGTCTGACTTCTAACTTGGCTTTTTTCCCCTTATTGTGCACTTTGCTCTCCTATGTGTGACAGTTGCTCGGGAAAAGGAAAGGTCTCTGTCAGCTGAGGTGACGTGACTGGAAGAAGTTTTTTCCTGAGGATATCACAAAGGGAAAACGTTAAAAAGACTCTGCGTAAGAAACCTGGGTAAAGAAAGGAGCATACTGAAGGACCGAAGGAGGCCCAGACACCTCTGCTCTCAGAAGACTCTAAGGGAGTGAGGAAATCCAGCTCTCCACTAGTGACAGGAAAGCAAGTACAGGCCTGTTCAAAGGAGCTGGCTTCCTGGAGTCTGGACAGAGGCCTTGAGGGCAGGAGGCAGCCCTCACCTTCCCTACAAGAACAAGCCTGAGGAAAACTGCAAATGAATGTGAAAGGAATCTCCTGGAGAAATGTGCCTGGAATCTGAAACCCCAGCAGGTTATCAGGCCAGTCTGGTCTGCTTCTGGGTGGTTCTTCTGTTCACACATTCAAAGATAGGGAGTTTTCCAGCACTTAAGGCACCCTATTAGGAAGAAATGAGTCCAGTGGCTTAATTGAAAATTTATAAAAATATGCGCAATTATAAGTACATTACATGGTGAGACAACACCCCCCACCAACCTCCAACCCCAGAGAAGGAGCTAGCCGCCACCAGGTTCCTGCCCTGCGCAGTGCAGTCTCCAGGGGGCCATTGTTTCAGCAGTTTGCCTATCTCAGCTGCTACTGCAACTTCTCATTTTCTTCCATTCCTGAGTCTCTAGTGGTGTGACTTGGGAAGCCAACCATGTCTTTTTTTGTAAAGCCTGCCAATTTGCCTATGTGGCGGTAAGCGATGCTGATTTATGCCTGGGAGTCTGTTTAACTGAGGTTTCTGCCTGCCTGCCTGAAGCTTCCAGTGATAATAGCCCTCCTAATTAACTGTTATTCTTTACCCTTCCTCCTCCGAGCTTGCTTTGAAACCCTCCCAACTTCAGATGACTCAGAGATTTTAGAGCGGTGTTTTCCCAGGGAGGAATTTTCTTCAGGCTTGGTCCAGTCCTTCAAGTCTCACATCAGCACCTGCACTACATGCACTTTGTACTGAATCCCAGTGTTCCTGTAGAGAATTGTCTCCATGTATCACAATTACACACATTCTTGAGCTAAATGACTTTAGATGAACCTACTGAGAAAACTCATTGGTGCAAGAGCTTATAAATGGACTTAATTTACCCTGCCTAAAGTAAGTGTACCTGTGCCTGTTAACTCTTAAATGGCTGGCATGCTGAGCTAAAGCAGTGAGAGGCAGAAAGAAAAATTTCCTGAGAACCAAAGGATGAAATTCAGAGTTGACTTGGCAAAGGAAATGCTTTCTTGCATTTGTGAGATAAAGTTGGGAGCTGTTTTGACATAATTAAAAGAGAACACTTATTTATACTGACTTCTCCAGGCATGATTCATTAGCTGTGTGCAAGTGTATCTATGTATGGGAAAGGCTGGTGCTAGGTTCTCTAGGCTCATATGGCAGAAGGCAGCACAGACCTTCATGTATGTTATGCCGGAATATTTTCCCATGATTCCTGTGCAATAAATGGATGAATTAGGACCATTTTTTGGTAATGAACAGATCGAGAGAAACCTGTACGTAAAGTGCCTTATTTGGATCTTTGTAACACAGGATAGTGAGACAAAATTAATTTCCAAGCAAGAAAAGTCTGTACTTCATTAGTGATTAATATTTATGATCTGCTTGCTTTCTTTTAATATGGCATTAGTCACTCTCATTATGTGCTGATAGCAGGAACCAAATGTTTTATACTCCTTGTTTTACAATCTTTACGTTAATTTGTTGTCTTGATTCATTGATACATATGCAGAAATATATCAAATGTTTATATACTCTGGTTTAGCTGCCTCTTTTCTCTTGGTCTCCATTGGCAGCTTAGCAAAATGTCTGTTTATAGGTGGGAATCGTATTGTAGCAGGTAGAAGGAATAAACGGGAAGGTGCAAAAAAACTACAACCATTGTCTACTTTTAAAATAAACTTAATCGTGAAGCAAGGACATTTAGAGGAATTGCTGGGTGTCTATGGGGTAACTTCATGTGGAGGCCATGATTTCTCATAATCCTAGACACATTTGTATGATTTTCACCTCAATCTAATCTTTGTCAGTTGTCTGAATGTAGGAATACAGAAAGTAGGGAATTAGAATGAATAAAGACCAAGGAATTACAAGGCCATTCTGGTAAAATAAGCAACAGATTTTAATGTGCTGGTAAAAGAATGCTTAAATAATGGATCATGGACTTGAGGCTGGGGAAGAAGGAAAACGAAACCAGAAATGGATCAATTGATGGACTGTGGTGGTTTGACTGTGAAGTTTCTCACATAGATTCATGTATTTGAACACTTGTCCCCTAGTTAGTGGGACTATTGGGGGTATTAAGAAAATCTTAGAAATTACAGCCTTGCTAAAGGAAGTAGATCACTGGGGATGAGCTTTAAGGTTTTATATTCTTTTTATGGTCTTGGTCTACTCCCTTGTTCTTCCCCTTCCTGCTTTCTGTGTGGGGGTAAAATGTGTTTAACCAGCTTCCTGCTGGCCAGGAGAGACTAACAGAGTGTGCTTCCAAAGGTTAAAGATATGGGGCAAGTGGTATACAGTCCAAGAGAAGACAGTGATGAACTATTGTTCTCTCCAAGAGAGGAGAATCATCTATAAGAGAGCTGGAAGCAGTACTGAAATGTTTAGGGTATTTAATTTTTAAACGAGTCTACTCATTTTAATGCCCCACATGGAGACTTCCATATGAAGCCAATGAAATAGTTTCATGGATTCTGAGAGCCTCTTTGGAAAAACAGTAGGTTCCATGTTCATTCTATAAACTAATACAATCATTGTCATTGCAGTCATTGACATAGAGTGTAAGAACAGAGAGATTTGCAATAGTTTTGCATATTGCTCCTGTGGGGTAAGGAAATTCAATCATTACTATCTGCAAAGAAGGGAACAGACACTGTCTCTGTGGTCAGATTTAACGCAAAGTTATTGATTTTACTCTTTTTAATTGGCTATCGCTTTCTAATTGGATGATGATGGACAAACTGCTTGAACCTCCCAAGGGAGTTCCCAGGAATCCAGACTGCATAGTGGTGATAAATGATAACTTGAATAACCTTGCTTTCTTGATAAGGGCAGTCATTGGTCAACTCTGTAGAACTAAATGGCCTTTTCATATTAGTTTCAGATAAGAACTTTCTGATTTGTAACATTAGTAATTTTGATCATTAGAACAAAACTGACATGTAATTTATATTCAATTTTAACTAATTTTAAGCTAAATACACTGTGAATTCAGGTTTTTGAATGATGTTCATTTATATTTGTTTTGTATATGATAGTGTTTTCCATCCTGTTTATTTCATCACCTTCAAAAAAATTGTGTTCCATCCTTTTTTGATCATTTTTGATCATTTCACTGTTTTGTTAGTCAATCAAATATTTGAACGCTGATATGACCAAACCTTTTTGAAACAATAGTAATCAAGATCTGTGTGTATTTATGATACTGACATATATATGAAAAATTCTGGGATGCAGTGTTTCTGTTAGCAATCTCTCTATGGCTTATGGAAATAAATAAAGATTATTATCATCATTATTGTTGATATTATTATTATTATTATTAATTTATCTTCTCTTCCCAGAAAAACATTGTTTTGCTCTGTTTCCCAGAATATTCTTTTTCATTTTTCTTTTACCTCTGTAGAACTTTAAACGAGAAAACAAACCTTCCAGAACATTTTATGATATCCTTTGTAGTCAGATGACTTAAAATTTTCAGGAATGAATATGGTTAAAAGACTCTAAGCATGCTACAAGAGCAGGATTTTGCTTCTGGTATTGTCTCATCATAGAGCAGGTGCTGTATTGCATTGATGATCTGGACAAATGAAAACAAGGCCAAGGAGAATGTGGTTGCTTTTACTGTAGTGATTTTTGTTGCTAATAAATTGCTTAGAATTCGGCTTGACCTGCACTCAGACACTATAAGAAGTCCTATTTGGCAGATGCATCTTGAGACTCCAACATTTTGAAGGACTTCATATTTGAAGAAAGACAACAAATTTCATTAAATATCCTCGTATTTGGTCTATTTTCTGGCAGTTGATATCCTGAGAGTTTGTAGGATGGTTATTTTTATTTTTCCTTTTTTTTTTCTCTCCAGTAAGCATCTCTCAGGTATGCGCTGAGGGTTCTATTCCCCAGTTCCTTCAGGGAAGTCTCAGCTGTGACTGTGACAGATGCCCACAGAAGCTCTCAGACAGGGGAAGATGAGGTGCCTCTTCACACCTCTCTGCAATTTCTCACTTGCTCAGGGATGCTTCCTTGAGCATCCGCACCCCATCTGTTCTTCCACCAACCCCATAAACCAGTTAGCATTATTAATAGCACATTTCCCCCTAAATTTTCTTTGTGGGAAATCAGTTAAAATTGCTGACTTCTCTTTCTCAGGTACATTATATGAACACTAGAAACACAATATAAATATTGTTTCCTGTGAAATTACATCCTAGCAGTACATTCAGTAACACTAATATACTCATTGCTTCCACAGGAGGATGCATGCATTGGATGGAGAACAGCAATGAAGACTCATGTGTTGTCCACTGTTATAGGTTCCTGGTGATCCAATTACTACACAACACACAACTCATTGGTAAAGAATATTTTACTTGAATTAAAAATGAAGAAAAAGGAAAAAGAAAAAAGGAAAAGTCTGGCTAGAGAGAGGGATAGCCAGGGACACACTCTCAGAACTAAGTTCAGGACTGTGACCGTGGGTTGGAATTCTAGGGGGGCTTAAAAAGCTAAAATTCACAACTATCTGTGTCGACAAAAGCAGAAGTCCATCATTAACAAAGAACATTATGAGTAAGAATTGTACCACCTTATTAGAAGATAAGGGACGGAGGGGTGGGAGTCCCAGTTAGCTTGGTCCTGGGGGTCTGAGCTCTCTTCCTGTGACAATCTGGCCCTAGCTTGGCCCTAGGCTTTCTTTTGGGTCCATTTCATCCACATACAGAAGTATCAAGGTAAACCTCAGTGTGTATTTGATAGGCCTGTGCCAATTGTCACTAAGTTCTTTTCTGGAAGAAGAGAAGTATCTTGAGCTGTATAAGTATAGTGTGGTCCTTGGAGGCAGATGGCTTGAGTCTGAGTGTGTGCTTTTAACAGTCTGCCCTTTAATAACTTTAGAGGCTTAATGGATTTTGAGGCCTTAAGATCTGTAATTTGAACTCTTTACTAGAGTTCAAATAAATAAATTTACTAGAATTAAAATAAATGCTGAATTTGAGCATTACCTGTTCCATTCAACCTGTACTCATAAGTTAAGTTTCTTTCTTCTTATTTCCTCCTTCTCCTCCTCTTCCTCCTTCTCCTCTTCCTCCTCCTCCTCCTCTTTCTCCTCTTCCTCTTTCTTCTGTTGTTTTTCGAGACAGGGTTTCTCTGTTGTAACTCTGGCTGTCCTGGAATTCACTCTGTAGACCAGGCTGGCCTCAAAATCAGAGATCCTCCTGCCTCTGTGTCCTGAATTCTGGGATTAAAGGCATGCACTACCACCACCAAGCCTAAGTCACATTGCTAAAGTACTACTTTCTGTGCATTTTGACCCTTCAATGACAGCTACTGACATTTTTCCCTGTCTTGATACCTCAGGAATGTTCCTATTCCCATAGACCCACTGGAGTTTCACTTTTATCCTGCAATATCGTGTTTTACCCAGTCATCTATCTCCTGGATTTTTTTTCTTGAATTTCTAAAAAGCATAAAGAATATTTTAAACATAATGATATTCTCAAAATTAGTACTTTCTTTGATAAATTGATGTTTTTCTCAACCACAGACAGCTAGAGTTACGTGTACCACTTAATTAAAAGCTCCCCAGTTGGAAGTGCTCTTTTTTAATCTTGTTCTCTGGCTCCTCTTTGTTATTGGCATTAGTTCACCACCCTAGCCTTGTACTGTCTCTCACTCTCACATTTTTATGGTCTGAAGCTAGCTCTTTTCCATACTTTTCCTGATTCTTTAAGTTCTTGAAAATTCATTAAACTTGGCTGGGTAGGCTGCTAGTTAGCAAAACTGTTTTTTGTGAAGTAGAAAACAAACACATCTATTTTATTTAAATTCTTCTGTTAATCTTCTTTTATCTAAATGTCTGTGTTTATTATTTTCCCTTGGCACTTTTTTGGGGTGTTATCAAAATTTGAACCCTTTTCCCATAATGTGATCTTGATTGTACTGTGGATCTTTCTTTTTCCTTTCCTCTCCTCATTTTTCTTCTCTTCCCCTCCCCTTCTCTCCCCTTTCCTTCCTTTCTCCTCTCTTTGCCTCTCATCATCTTCTTCTCCATTGTCCTCCCTTCTTTCTTTCTTTATTTCAGGGTTAAAACTTAAACATATCTTCAGTATTTATCATTGAACTTATAGAAAGCTTTCTAAGCCATTTCTAACTAAATACAGGCCTTAGTTTCACATGACTTTTTGAAACTTCAGGGAATGAGCAGATTCTAAAATACATCACAGACTATTGTCCTGTATTATAGGAGTAAGTATGCTTTAGATAATCCCATGTGTATGCAAAAGTAAAAGTGTAAAGAGAAATAACCTGTTTTCAACCTTAAACAGTAAACTCAGCAGGAAAGAAAGTCTCCAGTTGTAATCTACATTGTGGTTGAATGAGTTTTTAAACATGTTTTGATTTCAGGTAGACAGATCTTTCTAATATGTTTAGTTCAAAAATAAATGATGGGTATCTGTATCTTTTGAATAATTGTTTTAACCGTGTGTGTGTGTGTGTGTGCGCGCGCGCGCGCGCGCGCGCGTGCACGTGCGTGCACGTGCACACATGCGTGCGCATACTTGTGCCAATGGGAAAATATGGAAGTTAGAGAACAGCTTATAGGACTTGGTTGTCTTCTTTCCCCATGTGAGTTCTGGGATTTTGACTAAGGTTATCAGCCTTGGAGGTAAGTGCCTTTCTACTCTGAACCTTCTTGCCTATCTATCTCAGAAAGCAACATTTTATAATAAGATAGACCCTTGGATATTTCTTGCTGTCTACTCCTCTTGGGTGTGCTTACTTCATTTAGTTCTAGAGCTTTTAGGTATGTTGTTAATTTGCTCACATGAGATCTCTCCAATTTTTTATGTAGGCACTTTATGCTATGAACTTTCCTCTTAGTATCATTTTCAATGTTTCCCATAAGTTTGGATATGATGTGTATTCATTTTCATTGAATTCTAGAAATTCCTTAATTTCTGTCTTTATTTCTGTTTTGACCCATTTTTCATTTGGTAGAGAGTTGTTCAATTTTCATGGGTTTGTAAACTTTCTGCTGTTTCTATTGTTGATATCTAGCTTTAATCCACAGTGATCTGATATTCAGGGTGCGGTTTCAATTTTCTTGAATCTGTTGAGACTTACTATTTGTCCAAATATTTGGTCAATTTGGGAGAAAGCTCCTTTCTGTGAGGTGCAGAGAAGAAGGTATATTCTTTTGTTTGCAGGTGAAATGTTCTGTAGATACCTACTATGTCCATTTGGTTTATAACATTAGCTCCAGTATTTCTATGTTGAGTTTTAGTTTGAATGACTTGTCCATTGGTGAAAGTGGGGTATCAAAGTCTCCCACTATCAGTGTGTGAAGGTCCATATGTGATTTAAGATCTAATAATCTTTCTTTTACAAATGTGGGTGCCCTTGTATTTGGTGTATAGATGTTAAGAATGGAAATGTCATGTTGGTGGATTTTTTCCTTTGATGAGTATGTAGTAATTATCCCTATCTCTTTTGATTAGTTTTGGTTAGAAGTCTATTTTGTTAGATATTAAAATGGGTATACCAGCTTGCTTCTTAGGTCCATTTGCATGGAATATCTTTTTCCAAACCTTTACCCTGAGGTAGTGTTTATCTTTGATGTTAAGGTTTGTTTCTTGGATGCATCAGAAAACTGGATTCTGTTTTCACATCCATTCTGTTAGTCTGTGTTTTTATAATTGGGGATGAGAGATATTAATGACCAATGATTATTGATTCCTATCATTTTGCTGTTGTTGTCTCTGACTCTGTCTCTCTGTCTCTCTGATCTCTGTCCATTGTATGCATATTATGTTGCAGCAGAAAACCTCTCACATCTTAATGTACATACATAAGAGCTTGGTTTTTTGCTCTGCATTTCTGAAAAATACAAGATTATTCTGAAACTTCAGTTCATTAGGTTGAAATGTCAGGACATAATAGAGTATGATGGTAACCCATCCATATTTCTTGACCTCCTAATTTCTACACAAAATGATACTTCCTGCTAAAACCTATCTACCTATCTACCTGAAGTACTTGGGAGTGTGCTGAAATTGAAAAGATTAAAAGTATGTAAGTACATGTGTGGTACACAAATATTCTATATTGTTCGATGCTATCTCTGTGATGATTTGTTAGATGACATCTCCGAGATGCTTTTATAGATCTTTGTAGAGGAACAGTAGACATTGATGTAAATAAAATGTACTGAATTAGGAACCAAAGTTACAACTCAAATTTCAATAGGTATTTGCTTGTGGGAATAGTGTTCTCAATGCAATGCAATCCTGAAGTGCTCAAGCAATACTACTTCTTGAAGCATCCTTTAAATAATATCTGAAAGGAGTTTTTTGCGTATGTATTTCAGTTTCCTTTATTCTTCAGTTGGTATGAATTTCTCTGGACTTCCACAACAATTGAGTTCCCCTTATCATCTTGTATTGTCTGTTTTATTTTCTTCCTTTCATCATTCGTTTGCTTTTAAAATAAATGTTTCCTGGAATACACTTGATTTTTTTTCTCAGGATGTGCTCCTGGGGAATTCAGACTAAGAACTTTGCCAGAGATAGTTTTCTTATTTTTCAGCCTATTTAATTAGAAGATAAACCTTTTACCTTAAATACTAGTGTATTTGGCTTGATATGACAAATTATGTCAATTTGTGAGTCAGATTTGATTTTAATGACTGAAGGCAAAATATGAAGAAATGTAAAGACTCTATGAATTGGGTTCATTAGTTGTAGCAATTTCAAACAGTGGTTTCTAGTATTGCTACCTTTCTAACCAGCTTCAGAATATCACTTCACACAGAATTGTCTGTGAAGATGCTTACGTGCAAAGGAACGATTAATTTTATGTACTTAAACTCGATGAGCTTCAAGTCAACAAGGGTTCTCATGAATTGTGTACATTGCACACATTAAAAAAATAAAATGCTAAATGAGTCTTTAAGGGTAACCCTTGGACAGCTGGGCTGTCCCTCATAAAGGTGACTTTTGTACTAAAAATCCCATCTGAGTCCCAATTTAGTACTCATTTGTCACTAAAGTCACTAACAGTGCAACTGCATAGCATCTTTGTAGAACAGCTTCTTTAGTCTAACAGAAGTTCGATAATTAAACAGAGTTTTGCAGAGGCTGTCTCTCACTCTGCCTGCATTTGGAACTCATTGAGACTTTCTCCTGTGTTTGGGGTTGAGAGTTGTAGGTTACCATATTTCAGATGGACAACTATAATTATTTTTACTAAGGGTGACATAAAAAGTTCAGTGCTCAGGTTTTTACTTTGACTATCAGTTCTGACATGGTAAAATTGTGAGGATTTAGGACTGTCTTTATGACAATGTTACAACAGAAGTTGTAATAATAAGATTGTACTTTATATTATACTTCTCTGTTTTTCCAAGTACATTCTTTTATGTTATGTAAAATAATTTTATATTTTAAATGCACAATTTAAGTTAATTGAGTTAGTGAATTTTATAAGGGATATGTTTTTGTCTAGTCTCTATAAAAATGCTAAAAATGGTGTAGCTTATAGCCAATAGCTGGGAAGTATAACACTAAAGCACTGGAAGGTTCCAAGTCTGGTGAAGGCTCTCTTTCTGGCTCTAAAGCAGTACCTTCTTCTTGCATCCTCAAACATTTGTAGGGGCAAGAGAGCTCTCTGGGGCTTCTTTTATAAGGGCATTGGTATTATGCATGTAGGCTCTGACCGTACGACCTTTCAAAGGTCGCTACTCCTAATACAATAACTTTTGTTGTTAAGATTTGAATATATCAATGAGGGTATGGTGTCACACTCAGAGCACAGTAAAATGAATGATGGATTTGAAGAAGTGAATATCCTCCACATACTACCACTGTAAGTTTAAGCCTTGGAACACCAAGATTAATCATATATTATAGTCAAAGTCAAGGGACATTTAGACTTCTTTTCTGGTTATTATACATCTGATTTTATGAGTAGCAGACTTACAAACTCTAGAAAGTTTATCAAGAGCTTATCTCTAAATTCACTCTTCTAGCTCTCAAACAGGACAAGGTAAGGGGCAATTATTTGGGTCTGGGAGACTTGCCTTAAAACTGTAGCAGGATACTCTTTTATGTACTTGCGTGTTATATAGCAATCTCTCCAATATTCAAAAGGTGTTTTTATTCCAACAATAAGAAACAATCTTATTATCTTTGCTTATTTGGAGTATCTTGGAAAGAGATTTCCCAAGCTACTTCTTTAGTGACCTCATGATCAACCTCAAACCTTGATTAGTTTGCCAGAAGCCGTTTTACATTACACATTCATGTGTGGATGGACGAGGTTGTTAATCCCTTGATTTCTGCCTCATGTGAAACCTGCTGCTGCTGTTTGTTGAGTGATTGTGTTTAACACCCTACCAGGCATGCATCCCCTCATTCTCCTTTTTCAGCAGTTTAGGTTTTTTGGTTGAAAGAAACAGCTTTCAAAAGACTATTCAGAGTCTCCCTGTTTCTTGTGTTCTTAGGCCGGCCCACTATTAAGCTTTTCATAAAAGCACGCACATTCTCAGAAAGCCCATAAAGGAGCTTCTTCCTGGTCTATGTGCAGGCGTTCCTTACATCACCAACTCCAGGATTTGATGAGTATTGTGTGAATTGAAATGAGAGGCATGTCTTTCTTTCATTGATTTTTAGGACACATTCAACAGAGGCCAATTACCTAAGGAGAATGGCTGTCCAATTGGCTTGTTACCTAGGGCAAATGCTTAAATTTATTTGGAATACCAATATACAGAATACTGCTTCCCACTATATTGAAAACAGTGCTCTCAGTACAGCCAATAATATTGTTAAATGAGAGCTGCTGCAGAATTTCTGCTTTTTGTATCTTTATGATATACAAATCGAATGCATGACTTATGCGAGAATTATGATTTCAAATTGTCCTTAGTGTGAAGCAATAGCATAAAATTTTGATATACAGATTCTGGGACTTTCCTCACTGTCTTATGTAGATGAAGAAGCAAGGATTAAGGAATGTTTTAAAAGCACATTATTAAAATCTCAACTTATTGAGTACACAGCTGGAACTTAACAGCTACTACTTTTAGTTAAAAAAATAACTCACTAAATAAACAAGTTTATATCATACCTATAATATCACTTCTAGGTCTAGATCTATTGTCAGACACATTTGGAAGCATACCTATTTATTTTTAATTACTTTAAAAATACAACAGTCAAATGAAAAAGAAACATTTCACAAACAACACATAAGACATACTTTTGCTCTTTCTTATACTACAGATACCCTGGCCCACCTTGTAGGTCACCGTGGCTTCCTCTAATGAGAAGGTATTGATTAGCTATGGAATAAAAGATAGAAGAAGCAAAGTAATGCATGATAGTGTTGAGGGGAGGAGACTGAAGGAAAACTGTCTCTTTCTGGAATGCTGGAAATAAACAACATGATCACGATTTTTGAAAGAGTTCAGAGGAAATAAGAGAAGAGCATGATCTGGGGCAGTGACCCTTTGTGAATGCCAAGAAATGTGTCCCAAGATGATGAATTACCATGATTTTATATAACAGCATGGATTTGTCAGAATTTGATCATTTTACCACTCCAAGAATCAAATAAACCAGGACCACAACAAATTGCCTTTTCTGTGAGTAAGGATGTGCTCAGCAATATGAACAGGTACAACAAAGGCAGCCTCTTTAGGTAACTTCATTCCTTACAGCATCCAAACAGATGCTTCACCTACTCAAGACTGTTTATTTTGTGCTGTTCTGGTCAGACATGGGCCTGAATAATATCAGGAATAGTTTCAATCTAACATGCTAACGGAATCCTGTCAGTAATATAATAGAGCCACCTCTCTGATGAGGGAAAGTGAGTCAATGGCATTGGATGCTTTATTTCATAGTTATGACCAATATTCCTTCCAAATATAAAGATTAGAAATAAAAAAAGAGAAATCTAAAGCCCAGAGACAGAAATGATTAATGCAACAAGAAATACAGGAAAGGGAGGCGGGGGGAGATTGAATACTCTAGACTGTTTTCATTTTGAAAGGCTGGGTGGATGCAGAGGGTTTGAGAACATGATTAACAGTTGAAGGATGGCAGAGCAGCACTTTTATTTACACTTCACTATGCTATGGGCCTAAGAGAATGTTTTCTGAAGTTAAATAGCAACCTCGTGAAAGGTGTGGGGGGGGGGAAAGCCCAAAGCTGAGCTTTTCCCATGTGTCACATGAAATAAATGAGGGCTTTTATGTTACCAGGCATGTCAACACATTTTTTTTCTCATTGGTAAATTTTGCTAGGTAAATTAAATGTTCTGAGCAGGTACACTATCAGGGCTAAACTTACCAGGGCCATTAATCTTCATGCTTCAAGGTGGTCAATTCATTGTGGAAGTGGTTAAACTGGAACATTTCCCCAGTGGATTTGTACCTTTACAGAATCATTTCTCTTCCCTTTGGGATTTGCAAAAGTGGGATTATGCTGTTTTCTTTATCCCTTGTGTATAGGCTGATATTTAACATTTATTTGTTTACTTGTTTATTGCTTTTACCAAAGACACTATTAGCTCTTCAAAGTTATGGATAATATCACTGAAGTTCATTCTTGACTCCCCATAAGGCAGGCACTGAATACATACATATTCATTGAGTGAGTTAACGTGTGACCACTACTTGTGTTGGCACAAGACTGCCACTGTATTTTGCTCCAGTAAAATGTAGCTAGTTTCTTTATCACCTCTTGGGCACATCTGTTCAAAATATCTTGAAGTCTTTTAGTAAAGAGGCAAAAAAAAAATACTTAACACCTACAGAAGTGCATCCTGGAATTAATAAAGTCACCACACCTCTTACAATCATATTTTCACCTGTCTTGTGTGTCATCAACCAGAGGCTGGAATGCAGTGTTCACCAATGGAGAAAACTCCTTGGCACAAAATTTACTTTGGAAAATCTGTTTTGTACCTTGAAAAATATTTTAAGAGGAGCCACGCATCAGCATTGGTTCATTCAGCTATAATTCTTTTTCACTGGGCCAGGTTTAACAAAAGGGTAAGAGGGAGATGCTTTTTGTTTTTCGAATTCAACCACTTCTATTGTCTGCTTTTGAGTTTTTAACAAACATTGTAGCTACAGCCATAATTACTAGATTTCGTCTTTGTTCTGCTGAACCATTTTTTTTTTATTGAAGAATGCCAAGCACAGGCAAGATTACATACAAACATTGAATTTAAATAAAATAACGCCAGAATTCAGTATACAAAAGGAAAAAAAAACATTAATAATGGAAAATAAGGCAACTGATTTCTCCCTTGGCATTTGCATTTTGCCAGTCACATTCTCATTCTCAAGTCATGCCAAAGTTATTATTGTTTTGCATGTGTTAATATGAGAGGTATCTGATTTCCCAATGAAAGATTTTAAGTATTCACTTTTATTCTGCTTCATTACAAGGAAAATTAAGAGCATTTTGTCATTTGTGCTCACTCTTGTAATTTCCTTCTCTGTGTTTTTTTTTTCCTGAAAATAAAAATTAATTGGCAAAAACATTTGTGGGCTTTTCTATTTTGACAATAAGTAGAATGAGATTGGACCACGTACACAAGGATAGTAGCTTCAGTTTTTTCTGTTTACTTTAGAACAACCCCCAAGATCTTTTTGAAGTTATTGATGGCATACGATTTAGTCTTGTCCCATTACAAGCCCTTTCATAAACACTTCTGAAGAATTGAGGCGCTATAAGGCACCTAGTAATGATCATTTATCAGTCATTTACAATATGCATATTGTAATATAGCATATATTCAATATTGCATAAGTACTCCACATGCTCTGCTTCATTTGGGAGACAAGTGCACTTGTGTAGTCGATGTTCTTACTATGTCTAAAGATGAAGAAACTGGAGATTAAGACGATAGATTTGAATTAGGCAGTGCTGACACACGCCTTTAATCCCAGCACTCGGGATGCAGAGGCAGGAGGATCTCTGTGAGTTCGAGGCCAGCCTGGTCTACAGAATGAATTCCAGGACAGTCAGAGTTACGACAGAGAAACCCTGTCTCAAAAAAAAAAAAAAACCACATACAAAGACAGCTTTGTTGTTAAAGTCCTGGATCTGAGCTCTATCCATACCTAGAACTCACATGCAAAGTGCTAGGAATGGTAATAAGCACGTGTACTCATGGCACTCACTGGGAAAGCAGAGCCAGACCAATTCTTGAGGTTCTCTGGTACATCAACCTGGCCAAATCTGTGAACTCCAGCTCCAGATCTCACTGAGACACTGTCTCAAACAGATAAACAAACAAACAAAAAAACTCAAACCCAAACCCAAAGAAAAAACAAAAAATAAAACACAAAACAAAGCATTAAAAAAAAAACAACAATGCTCCTGTGGAGCAACATGTGAGGTTGATCTCTGGTCTTTCACATGCATGATCACACACAAACATGCACTTCCTTACATACACATCCTATCCCCACACAAATATGCAGAAACATAGAGCCATGCACACACACACACACACACACACACACACACACACACACACATTCCTTCTCCACAAATACACACATGAACAGTTAATTTTATGGAGGTACAGTGATTTATCCAAGGTCACAACATACAAACAATGGAGCCAAAATTCAAATTTTGATTGGTTGCCAATCCCCTTTCCCCTAAGCATTGGATAACACCGACTGAGAATAATACAAGGGAAGATAATATGTCTTAGGAGCAGATCTCCAAGTGGATCATACAAATATGCATTTTAGATATGAGTACTAGTCAACATCTCTCCTAGCTGTGTGCTCAGATGGGTGGTATTCAGCTGTATAAACATATGGATTCAACTTCTAACTTGACATTCTTAAGTAATTCATCCAAGAATCTCACTCCAAAGCTTTATAATAATGTATTCACCAACCACTGAGAGAAGAATCAGGCACAATATGACTCTTATTGATTAAATACTCTGTACAAACTGAGATGTGGTACAGAATATGGAGTGCTGATGTTTACATTTGGATATCTAAAAACAGGTGTTTGAGTGCACAGATGCCTACTGCAGAGCTCCATGAGAGACTGTTATTGGTTCTGCATGTCTGAAATTAGAAAGTGACTGTGAGTTATATTCATATGTTCATTCGTGAGAGCAGTTATATGGTGTCAGGTAGCAAAAATAGAAGCAAAAGTGGGAATTCACCTTATATAATACATAAAAGGTATGTGAGGTATTGATAAAATTTTATAATACACATTATTGTTAGAGTATTAAGATATCAAGAAAGGTCAAAACAGGACTTAAGTTTAAGGAGAGAAAGCATAAAGTAGTTCTTGTCTCAAGATAAGTTGCCATGCTGGGAAGACTTAAGAAGGGATATTTATGTTTTGAGAAGAGCAGAGAAGTCAAAGTAAGAGTAAAACACTGATTAATTTCCATCAAATGAAGGAAGGAATGTACTCTAAATTTACTCTGTGTGTGTGTGTGTGTGTGTGTGTGTGTGTGTGTGTGTTGTCTTGATGGCTCTGTAGGTGAATAGAGAGGCATTTTAACATACTAAGAACTGCCTAGGCAGTTATAGAAGCACACTGCCTCAGATCAAATCATAGTCTGTCATTTACTAGTTGTGTGGCCTTGGGCAAATTACATGTTTTTACCTTATTTTCTTAATTATAAAATGGGAATATCAATGGTATTTAACTCATAGGGCTATTATGAAAATTCAGATACTGCATATTAATTATTTAATACAGGTTCAAATACACTGCTAGAACTTAATAAGAGCAGCTATTTCTATTTAGTGTCTTCTGTGTGATGATATCTATGTATCTGTATCATTGCTGGCCTCAGTAGTGCATTTTGATGGTGACTTTTTGACCCTAGGTTTGGACAGTATGCCAACTGTCAAATGCACTTTTCATGAACTTTTTTGGGAGGAAGTATGTTGGAGAATGGATTTTTTTTTGCCATGAATGTGAGGACAGAGATAACTAGAAAAGGATTTGTCAGTCAACATGGAGACTTTCAGGTCTGAAAACCCGGAGGTTATTCTATGGTTGCTTTTTTGTTCTCAGTACCCTCTCCTAGCAAAATATCCCAAGCTCCAATCTTCCTTCCAAACCTACTCACCTACAAAATACTAGGATGAAGTTGCCTTGAATGTAAAGCAATGCTTAGAGGGAGATTTGAAGTGGGCAAAAGGGATATAGAAAGGCAGGCCACGCTGAGCCTACAGTGTTGGCAAAGATCCAGGATGACATTGACGACTTCAGCACTGGAGAAAAGCTCCAATTTCTCTCACTGTTTGATGGCTTTTTGGATGGTTGTAAAATAAAACCCAATCTGTCATGTAACTAACTGAATTCCTTTTAACTGCTGAATTCTACTCCCTGTGCAAACCAAATTCCTTTTAGTAAGTTTAATGTTTATTACAGATGTTAGTTTTGAAAACAGATAATTTCCTCTGGAGTGGAGGACCCATCCAGAATGTGAGAACAAAATATCAGTCTGATATATGTGCTAATGAGTCAGCCCAGGAAGCTTGGTGTGCCTTCTATTTACTAACAGTAATGTTAAAAATGTATATTAAGTCATGTATAGTCTTGCTTGAACCAATTGAGTGAGAGGCCAATAAATTAGGGTTAACTGTTTTATTTTATGGATGGAAAGACTGACATTTAAAGTTCATAGATCTAAAGCTGACTTAGTCTGATGAATGCATGGTATTTTTACTTGAATCCAAAGCTAGCATGTTGTTAAGTTGGAAATGTCTGCAGCCTTGAGTGAGTGAGGACTACAGATAAGGCCAGAACTCTCAGTTGTGAGTGGTTTCCAGAATTTGAATGCTGTTATTTGCATTCCAGCTCAGTAAAAACAGATTTTAAACCATGCTTCCAATTTAGGATTGACCTCCTACTGAATAGCTGTCAGCAATAAACTGGCAATGTTATAGTGGAACAAAAGAAGGGATATTGTGCTTTATAAAAAACCTCCCACATTAGTGCATGACATTAGGGAACCAAGTTTCCCTTAATATGTGTTTGCATTGTTTAACAGGTCTGATGCACAGTTTTAAAAAATACATTTATGTTTTCTTTTTCAATTAAAGTTGATGCTGAAATATTTTCCAAAATTACCATGCTTTATTTTTCTGAAGTATTTAGAAGCCCTGTGTGACAACTTACATGAGTGTTTAAAAAAGCATCAATGATAATCATAAAAACCACACTCTGATGAGTCCCACTCTTAAACCAGTTTGGGGGAGATAAATGATGTACCCAGGAGTCAAAGTTTGGGAATAATACTCTACCCATGTAGATGTAAATAAATATCAGAGGTACTCGATGTCCTCATGGGGCTGTTTGGAATGCTAGAATATGAAGAACTGTGAAGAACAAGCTTCATAATTACACAAGTCCAAGAAATCACATACATTTGAGAACTAGCTTGAGTGCGTATTCTACCCTAAATAACGCTAATTCTATTTGTATTCTGTATACTTACAAAATGAGTGCTTTCAGCAGTGACAGCAAGACATTAGGAACATATGTGATGGTGACTCGTCATTGCCAAATGTTGGTCATTCACTCTAATGTAGCTCTCTTCTCTTATTATCTCCTACTGAAATATGTTCTTATATATAAAATATTCTACATTTATTTTGGGGCTTATTGTACTTTTCTTCCTCTAGTCTTTAAGTCATACATGGGCAAGGGACAATACAAATTTTGTTCTCCATTTATTTTACCACTCAATATAGTTCCTAGTAGGTATTCAGTAAATACTTGTAGAATGATGAATAGTCAGTGAACTGCTTTATAGAAAATGTTCTCTTAAGAGCTACCTTGTCAAGTATATCTGGAATGTATTCTATGTTCAAATCAACATTTACCTAAAATGTCTGAATTGTAACCCATGTACAACTTAGTCCCTGTAAGATTGAGGTGACTATTCTGTTTGTTGATAGAATATAAAGAAGAGACTATATATCTCCAAACAGAAATATTATAAGTTGAGACCCTTATTTTTAATATTACCTTCAAAGAGTCACACAGCAAAAGGAATATCATTTCTTCAGGTCTCCATCTTATCTTTGAGCTCACCTATATGCTACAAATTGTACATGTAATTCATAAAGCATGGCTCTGGATACCTTACAGGACAAAGGTGTTTCAGCAAAGAGCTTGGTCATTTATTCAGTTAATTGCTCATTAGTATTATTGTCTGGAATTACCCTTAAATGTTTCCCCTACCCTGTTATCAAGATGACACTTATCAGAAATAAGTTTGATATTTTTTCATAACTCCTTGATGATTTTGGTTCACCACTACCTGTAAAATAAAGATAGAACATTTTAACACTGCACATGTGGAAAGTGACTACTTGAATTATTTTTCAAATATCTTCTTTAAAGCAATTGAGGCTATTTAATAGATGACTTTGCATTAGATATGTAAAAGTGAAAAAATCTTTTGAGGAATCACAGGACACTGGCTTTTAGTTTATTTTATAATATCTATAATTATATCTGTAATATTTATATTTAATATTTTATAATATTTTATTCTAGTTTATAATAATCCCTGGGGATCCATCAGTTAGCAGAGGGATGTTTATTCCTGCACCTGTACTCTCTACCTTTCTTCCCTTCTGTGTACTCTCTTGGAATGTCCTCTGGCCCTGTGACCTTAGTTGGTTAATTTTATGCTTCAACTGATTGTAGAAGAGTTCAAAGTATGGTTAGCATATTTATCTTGAGGTTTTTCCCTGCACAGGTCACTGCAGATTGGTTGTATTTTTTTTTTTTTACTCAATGTTGGAACTCCCATTGAGCCTTCTTCACCAAAGCATATATTAAGAGACCAAATATTATTGCTTTCAGAGTACTGTTGATTGTTTGAAATTCATCTCACACATTGGCAAGTGTCTCCTTTATTTAATACTCCCCCGAATTACTTAATATAAGTCTATTATCGTCAAGTGGTGGTGGCACATGCCTTTAATGCCAGCACTCGGGAGGCAGAGACAGGTGTATGTCTGTGAGTTCGAGGCCAGCTTGATCTCTACAGAGTGAGTTCCAGGAAGTCAAAGTTACAACGGAGAAACCCTGCCCTGAAAAACCAAAAAAAAAAAAAAAAGGTCTGTTACCATTTAACTGTCCAGAGTTTGACTGTCAGAGTGTGTATGATTCCTAGAAATGCATTGTGCCCATGCATGTCTGTCTGTTCTTCCTGGAATATACTTACCTTTCTGATGCTCCACATACCTGAAAGGTTTAGGTCAAAGAGTTTCCTGGTGCTTTTTTTTCCCCAGATGGATCAGGAAGAATAATTACTCACCCTGATTTTAGTAAGATACCTATTTCCCATACTGTCTGCCTTCATGCATTTCATCACTGCTACACAGTGACTTGCTTGAGAATAGGAAGAGTGTATTATTCATTTCTCCAAGCCCAGTTAAATGTCACATATAGCATCAGTGCAATCCAAGAGTACTGAAAACTGAACATGTATTGATAGGGAAAAAAGAACAGAAAAGAAGAAAATCTGGAAAACAATGTTTATAAGGAATTAAAGCTTTTGGCAAAGTACCTTTTCCATAGTATATTTATTTGCTCTTTTATGTACCCATTCTCTGTGGGCAAGAAGACCTGTACTCTCTTTATGCTATGTATCTATCTCTTTATGACCACTGTGACTCTTCTGCTGGAACTTTGCTGCTTTGATCACCAAACAGTAAAACAAGATATTTAAATTGAAATTTGACCTTCTAATAAAATAGTTCTTTCATTGCATAGATACATCCGACTCCTGCTTACTGTTAAAGATATCTATTTAACTCAAGAACTTGAGAGCTAAACTCAAGTGTTTAAGGTTTCATTATATGAACCATCATGCTGGCGAAAGTCAATAGTTCACTTATTATTTAAAGGATACATGACCCTCCTCTAACTGATGGCTCCCCAGGGGTTATTATAAACTAAAAGTCAGTGTCATGTAATCCCCCAAAAGATTTTTTCACTTTTACATATCTAGTACAAAGTCATACATTAAATGGCCTTGCTTCCTTTAAAGAAGATAGTTAAAAATAATTCAAGTAAACACTTGTTCTATCATTTCTATGGCCAAATTGTGAATTCATCAAAACTACTATTCAAAATCAAAGATACAGGGGTCCTATTCTATACATGTGGTAGGATTCAGTCTGACCATTGGTGACCCTATCACTGGGGCTTTACTGCTTTGAGTAAAAAAAATAAAACAAAACAATAAAATGTATTTCAATGAATATTTTTATACCAAAAAGAAATGGAATCGATGTCTCACAGACTACTTTCCTTCAAATTCAGCCAATGCAGATATATGCTTTCTTACTTCCTTTTGCTTTAGAATGGGCTGTACAGTGGGAACTCAGCTAAAGAGAAGCTTTAGTTCATGGCTTCTATGCTTTCTGTACATTCTGATTATTTATAAGCTTTTCTCACATGCAAACTGTCAGGTTTTACTTTACTCCCTCCTGAACTGAGATTCTAAAAGCTAGTATTAAGCTGGTGAATGATAAACTGTATAAGTAATCTGAGCTTCAGTTGATTCTGATGAAAGGTGCTAAGGCCATGTTTTCAGAAACACTAGCTTGGTTAATTGAACAAGTAAGGATAGGAAATTCCAGGAGTGAAGCCATTGAAGCCATGCTAAGTTTTTTTTATGTTTGTTTGATTTTTTTTTTTTGTCTCAAGTACATCTAGGCCTGTAGCTAAATCTTTTGTCATCTGACGTCTTCATTTTTATGCCACATGTGACTAATTCCCACATGTTCCCACTAAAGTCCCACATATATTCTGTGTCTCTCTACCTTAGGTTTAGCTTCATCTGAATCCACAAATGACTTTGTAATCAAAGTGATCTTTGTTGTTGGAAGAGTACTGTGGGAATGATGTTACCAAAGTCACTGAAATTTCTTGAGGGCTCACCATCACGAGGATAATAGTCAAGAAGGGGCTTGTCACATAGCATAAATCTAAAATCCCATTGGTCTTCACTTTTAATGAATTAGTGCTAAGCATCAAGCCACGTCTTATTTTCCATCACCTTTATTGCCTTCAATCTGCCAAACCAAATCATATAGCCAAGAAAGAAAAGCAAAATGATGTGAAATATTCTGCATTCTTTATTAAGCTGTGTTTCTTGGAAAAATGTGAAGAATTATCTTTTATCCTGCTGTACATTTAACATTCTCTTTATTACACCAAAGTGGAACTACCTTGGTGTACAGTTCCTAATGAAGACTTCATGAAAATAGCTTCTCAGTTTTCATCTGCAGCAGCCCATTCCATGTTCAAGCTTATGTCTTAGACACGAGACCATACTGAAGACGTGGAAAGCAATGTCCCATACATGTCACCATTTTTTGTCCTTTTCCTTGTGCCTAGGTGTCCTTTCTTTAACTTGAAATAACACAATAGAAGTACAGAACTGTGGCTACATGCCTCACATATTCAGTAGTTCATCAGGCATGTTTTGGTGTGTGTGAAGATCATTTCCAATGATATGACTTCCCCACATCATCTCCTGCTGCTGCCATTGTGTAATCTTAGGAATTTGAAGTCTGGTGTAAAAAGATAGGCTGATATAAAAGTGTTACTTTGAAATTAAAAAAAAGTCTTCTAATTGTTACATAGAAAAGGAGTTGGAGAGACATGGGATGAGTTGAAGCAGAGGTAAGTTGGAGTATAAAGGAATACATTACTCCTGTATGAAAATTTCAAAAAATGTAATAAAAACCTTTTAACTTTGATGATTTTTGTAGCAATGGATGTGGCATATGGGTAGGGAGTTTTTTTTTATGTGTGTGTGTGTGGGAAGTATAGTTCTATAGTTTTTCTGCGATCACACCACCCATCACACTGTATAGATAGGCAATTTTAATGACCAGAAAAAAAAATCAATTGAAATGTTTGGCATTACAGTAATAATCCGCCTTTCCCATTTTAAAAGAGAAATTATGTTCTACAAACCTATTTGTGAGTATAAATGTGAATTCTTTAAAACATAAAAATTAATAAGCAATATTTAGTTTAGTAGGTGAAGTGGATTTAATCCTCGATTCCTCTCCAGAGTACACATCCTAGTCTCTAGAACCTGTGAACACTTTACCTTAAGTGACAAGTGATTTTGGTGTTGTGATTAAGGACCTTGAATTGAATAAATTATACTGCTTTTTTTTTGTCCTGAGGTATTTGTTTGGGCCTGAGATAATCACAAATGTAATTATAAAAGGAAGACAAGAGATCATACTTAGTAGTGGGAATAATGATGATGAAACCAAGATGTTGAGATCTATGTGGTCTCTGGAAACTGGAAAAGACAAGGAATCAGGGCTCTTCCACAAGAAATCCAAATCTGTTACTGCTTTGATTTCAGTTCAATGATAGCTGTAGAGAATTCTGACATCCCAAACCATATTATAAGAAGCTTGTGTTGCTTTAAACAACTATGTGGTAAATTGTTACAGCAGTAATAGGTAGCCAGTAAACTCTAGTGAAATTTGGTATGGAATTGAAATTAGCTTTCTCTGGAAGTATTCACTCTGCACTTATCACATCAATTCTAACACAAAAGCTATCTGTCAGAAGTCTTCCTTAGTCTACCTCTTTTTTCTATTTTCTCACTTGGTTAATACTTTACCGAGAAATACAGTTGAATTTCTTATTTTGTGCTGTAGTTATTTGTAAGAGTTTTTATCATTTCAATCAGAACACTAATTTTCTTAAACTGGAGGTTACAGTTTATGTATTTTGTACTATATATATTCTCTGTCCTCAGTCCAGGCATTGCACCTTGCATATACAGAGTTCCTGGTAAATATTAGCTGAGTGAACATTTGTTGAGAAGTAAAATTAACCAAGAACATAATGAGAATAGGCATCCTGAATAAAGTTGTGTAGTTTCTTGCATCTTAATTATGGGGTTTGAATTGACATCTTGATTATGTTTTTTTTTAATAGATACATTTGAATTCCTGCTTGGAGGAGTTTGGCATTTCACAAGACGCTTCATTGTGTTTGGTTCACAGTGTTCTTGGGTACTGGGGGACCATTTCATTAGTGTCTTAGAATGGTAGGGAAGCCCTCCTTTTGATCTCTATTTAAGTGCAACACTTCTGGTCTTCTCCTGGGAAGCCTAGTTATGTACTAAGATGAAGTGGTTTTCCAAGGGGGGTGTGGAAATAAACTAATGAATATTCACAAAGTTCTTAGAATATATGAGGCAAAGCATTAAAATCATTTTTTTAAAACTGGTTAATGTAGGAATGTGTAAAGCACAGAGTTTGCCCTTAAGGGGTTTAAGGTCCAAGAAGACAGAGTATAGTTAATATTGATGTTTGTCTCTTGATTGATATACTTCTGTACAATAAGATCACCTAGAAACCTGACATCTCTTCCTTTCTGTGGTTACATACACATTGATATTTTATGCTTCCTAAAATTCTTACCCTAAGTATAGCTAGCATGATGAATACTCAGCCATTTCTATAAAAAAAACATTTCTTAAAAGTGGATGAGGAATATAGATACTATAAATTATACAATATATTAATATTTATTGTATATAATAATAGTATGTTTATTCTATATGATATAATAAAATATTTACTTGCTTAAATTGACATGTGATGTTTGGGTTGTTTGGGGACATCAAATGGGACCAAAGATATTATATTTGACTTCTATGTTCTACCCCACGACAGAGCTTTATTTAAAGAAGTTGAGAATTAATTAAATCAGAGCCCTAGAACCTTCTTTCCATTTGGTATTGTTTTCTAGGTCTTTGGCTGTGATCAATGGATCTTTGCTTTCATACCGATCATTTTATTTGAAAATTTAACTACAGCAGTACAAGGCAAGGTTAATAATTCACAGAGCACAGAGAAAGCACTTCTATTGCCTGAAGTTGGTTCCTGTTGAATCAGAGATAATTGGTTACTATGTTTGGAGTATCAATGAGATGTTTACTATTTAATATTGATAGAATAGTCAATTTCAAGTGAAGTTAAAAGTTCAGTGGAGAAAAAATAAAAGCAATAAAGGATCAATGGCACTCAAAAACAGTGATTTAGATGATATTCATCATAATTTACTCAACTTTTTTTGGGCTATTGCATATAAGGCTCCATGATAGGCACAGTAAATAATGCAAAGATGAATAGGGCTTCAAGAAAGGTTTTGCTGAACCTAGAAAAAAAATATGACAAAACATATGGCCATATGCTGGGAATAAGTAAAAGTCATCCCTTCTGTTGTAAGCTTCAAATGTGCTCAGCTTTGTGCCTGATACTGAGTCTTAAATCTCCACACATCTTTTAAATTTATTTTCAACATTATATTTGTTTTTCCTAGATCATCTTGATTTGGATGCTTTAAATATGGAAATAGTTAACTTAGCTTCATAGGTTAAAGGTGACAAAATCTAGGACACTTTTAAATGTGCCCTTGGGAGGAAAATGAAAAGGAATTAATCAAGGAATTTCAGGCTAAATAAATGATGTTGAATGGCCCAGTGTGATCTATGGATAATCTATCCTCCCATCCTCTCTGAGCAGGCAGAGTGAAATGTTGTTTTATGTTCCAGCCTTTCCTAGTTATGTTTCTGTTAGATTTTTAGTTGTGTCTAATTCAAAATCATAATTTCTTGTCAATAATTTAATAACATCTATTACAAGATTAAAAATAACACTGGCTTACCATTTATTTATTCTTAAACGTATATTTTTCCATGTCTAGTGCACACTTGTCAAATAACTAAGACTCAAGATTACAGTGAATAATGTAGATGCTATACTCATTTCTTGAGTTATAGTCTAATGAGAGAAAGATATATTTTAACATTTGCTTCACAAAAAGTGGTCAGTTGAAAACTGTGTCATGTTTTTCTAAGTAGAAGAGAGTAGTGTCCATGTTTTGAAGGAAAGTAGTAATGGAGAGTATGACGCCACTTTTGATGGATTTACCAAGAAATCTTATTCTTGGTGATAGTTCAGTTGAGACTTTCAACAAACAAGTCTGATTATAAAGAGTAATTGGATAAAGGATATTCTAGGCAAAAAAAAAAGTAGTGTGAGTGAAATGTATTAGACGAATTATTGTGTCGTAGTTTAGGACCTGAAAGAAGACAACAGTGAGTGAGTCAAATGAATGGGATGTTATAAAAGAAATAATGACATAAAGGTCAGATGACATAGGACTGGTAAACATATACAAGTGAATTTTATCCTAAATACAAAGAGAAGACATTGAAGCATTTAAAATAAAGCAGTGACCTGTTTTATGTCTTAGAAACATTGGTCTGTTATATACATAAAACACAGTATGATTGGGGAGAGGAAAGAGATTAAACGTGCTGCAGAAAATTAATGATGGAAATACGAACTAGAAGGGTGACTAAGAAGAAACAAAATTGGGAGAGGTTATAATGATACTTTTTGTGAGAAAGTTGGCAATTCTCTTTTCTCTTCTCTCAGAAACTGAGAAAATGAACTCTTGAGGATAGAAGATCAGCTTTTATACATTATCCTTTACCATGCTCTGTTTATACTGACATTTACTCAGTACTGGGGCTACATTCAGTGAGATCCTAGGACATTCAATCCAGTGTCAATTGGGTTGTTGGTTGGGTTATTAATACTGACTAATATAGCCTTTCGTATTCTATTTAGTAATATCTCATGATTTTGAGTCGATTATGGTAAATAATGGCACAGATCATTTACTAGTTCGAATGTGAGCGTATCTTAAAAAATACATCACTGAAACCATGTTTTATTATTTATTAATGTTTTACTGTTTAACCTATTATAACAGCCTACAAGTATTCCAATGATATCAAATACCACTAGGAGAATAAAAAATGTGTGAGACACTTCTGGTTATGGAACAAACCACACACTAAACACTGACATACTGCATTTATCATTTATATAATTTGAAAAACACCAACAATCATCTATTTTGTTTGTAAATTTGAAGGTTAAATAGACTCAGTAATCAGATCTTATTCAGGTTTCTGGTTATATCACAAATACGATTGTAGTTAGATACTAGCTAGAGTTGGGGTTATGACAAAGATATCCTTATCTATGTTCTTTATTATTCTGGGAACAGTTCAAACAGCTGGTGGTTTGAGCAATTGAGTGCACCAGCATCTCTATTTTTGTGTAGACTTTCTCTGTAGCCGTTCTACATGGAAACATAAGTATAGCTGGCTTTCATGTATGAGTTCTAAAACCTCCTTGAATGAGAGCCCATGGGACATCATCAGAAACTCAGACTCAGAAATCACATATACTATACTATGCTTGCTGAAGCAATCACAGTAGCTCTCCCAGGCTCAAATGTGTGATATTAGACAGTATATATCAATGGGAGGAATGACAGAGCATTTGTAAACATGATTTATTATTACTAAAGACATAATACTTTATTTTAAAACTAATTACCAAGATAGCTAACTAGCTAGCTAATTATATTTTAGCTGGACAAGAGCAGAAGATACAGTACTGGAGAGAATTTATCTGTATTTTATAAATATATATCTGTATTTGAAATACTTTTATTTTAGGAGACACATATATATTTTCCAGCAGCATTTATGTGATACTTTCTTCATCTGAATTTGTAGTTCCATAACAAAGCTGAAGATTGTCTACCTACTTTGATAATCAAAATAACTGGGACAGTTACTTGTGAAATCATCTGAGAACAAGGCATTAATTTAATTCGGTGAGATAACAGTGAATATTTGGGTTAAGATTTTTCCCATAATCTATTCATATGGTCAATATTACCAAGAAATTAATAACAGTTTTCATTGTCTTATTTAACAAAAGTAAAGGAAGTATTATTTTATTTATAATTTTCTTTACTAACAAATATGCATTATTGTTTTAAGAAAACTAAGCACTAGCACCATAAAACATGAATTGCTTTAATTTTGTGAAATGAATTTTAATCAACACAACCAAACAATTCAGCCAGATCCATAAAAAAGACAAGGTTATTTAACTCACAATCCTTCTTTCCCTGTCTATTAATTTATGGTCTTGAGAAGATTGATGAACTTTTTTCTTCTGCAGTTTCAGAAAAAATATAATTAAGAATGAATCAAGTGAAGTAGGGCACTATGTGTGCACTTTCTGAACTGAGTATTGTTGTTTAATCTAAAACAAATAACATGAATTTAGATGATTTTGTACTTTCTTATAGGCTCATAGGAGAAATCTGCTACTGGATGAATATATTTAAAATTGCATCCAAGGATATATTTTAAAGGACACTGCATTATTATTGGAATATGTTATTGTGGGGCAATAACTCTGTTATCTGCCCTGTTAGAATTAAGTCTTGTTAATTAAGCAAGAATGGGCCTTACTTGAGGGTGAGAGATTGAAGAGTATTTGAGTATAACCAATGCACATTGATGTTGTATGTCTGTGTAGAATTGTTGGAATACTTCTAACTATTGTGTACAGTTAATATGTATTAACTTCTTAAATTAAAATTTATTTTATTGTATGTCCATGAATGCTTTGTCTTCTGTGTGTATGTACACCACAAGAATGCCTCATAATTGTAGAAGTCAAAAGAGGTTGTCTGATCTCCCTGAAACTGGAGTTACAGCTTGTGATTGTGAGCTACCATATGGTTGCTGGGAACAGAACCTTGGTTCTCTGCAAGAGCAACAAATGCTCTTAAACAGTGAGCTATCTTTCTACCCCCAATAAAAATATTTTTAAAAATCTTAGAATACTCTCAAGGAAGTATCTGGTTTGTTGTAATGTCTAAAGTTTTTTTTAAAGTTATGTAATGTTGGCATGAGTAGCCTGGCATACAGTGAGCTCCTCCCTCTAGCCCCATATCAAGCTTTTTCTAGAGCTGTGGACATCGTTTTTTGCACACAGCAGTTACCTTTGTACTGAAATATCTCCACCCTCAGGAGGGAGGAAGTATCTCATGAGACTCCTGAGATAAACCAAAGTTCACAAGCTGGGAAAAATGGAAACTTGCAAGATTCTAGAAAGGTCCTCCACAGAAGCAGTAAACAACCACTCAGGGAACAAATTCTGATTAGCCCTACTGCAGAGAGGATATTTCTTGGACTTGCCAAGTTTCCTGCAAACTGCATAGAATTTCAGAGTTATGAAAATCATGAGCTGACACCCTCTTTAGGATGGGCTCTTTGGTGATGCAGCTGTACTGGATTCATCTCTGCTCAATTGAAGTAACTCTTCACCCCAAGTCATGTTACACACCCCATTATATCTCATCAATTCATCAAAAAGGTTATGTCAATTTATTTCAAGTGCTACCTCATTTTCAGCCTTGCTCCCAATTCCAGAACAGTTGAACAAAATGTATGTGAATGCAGTGCTATCTATAAACACTTCATAGCAATATTTTTTAGTAAAAATTGTAATTTTCAATTAAAATAATAATAATAATAATAAACACCTTATTTGGTCTGGAAGGGTAGTTTAGTAATTAAAGAACTTGCTGTGCAAGTATAAGGACCTGAGTAGCTAGCAAAAAAGTGAATGTGTGTGCATTAGTGTGTTGGCTATTTTTATGTCAACTTGACATAAGCTAGAGTCATTTAGGAATAGGGAACCTCAACTGAGAAGATGCCCCCACTACATTAGCCAGAGGGCAAGCCTGTGCTACATTTTCTTGATTTATGATTGGTGTGGTAGTTCCTAGCATAATTTGGGTGGTGCAACTCCTGGGCAGGTAGTCCTGGGGTGTATAAAAAAAGCAGTTGGAATAAGCTATGGGGAGTAATCCAGGGAGTAGCACTCCTACACAGCTCTGAGTTAGTTCCGTCTTCCAGGTTCTTGCCTTGAGCTCCTGCCTTGACTTCCCTTCATGATGGACTGTAGGACATGGAAATTGAAATAGACCCTTTCCTCCCTGTGTTGCTTTTGGTCATGGTGTTTATCATAGTGATAGAAATCCTAAGACATATCCCCAGCACACACATAGAATCCTGGCATGGTGGCACTTGTCTGAAACAACAGAGCTGAGGATAGAGAGTGATAGATAGATCCCAGGAGCTCTCTGTCTAGCTAAGTTAACTAAAACAGTGAATCCCAGGTTCACTGAGAGACCCTGTCTCAAAGAATTAGGTGGAAAAGCAATCGAAGACATACTGTCAACTTCTGGCTTCCAAGAAGATGATTGGGAGGCCACTGCATGCAAATCTAATGCCTCTTTCTTATTGTACTGAACCTTCCAACTGAATTTTTTGTAAACTAAGAAGGCAATTCATATTAACATATTAAATACGAGATGTGGTAGCACATAGGAAGTTGATTCATTATGCTTCATTTTGAGATCTGGAGAAAGCTATTTGTTATTTGATATTCAGGCTAAAACAAATGAAAACGATGGCAGCTGCTTTATCTTCTGAATATTTAATCTAATTCAAAATTTGGCCTATTCGTAGATAATTTCCAGGTATATAACACAGCTTTAACCTTAAACACCAGGATAAACAATGTTGTAAATCAAAAGGATAGGAGAAGCACCAACAACACTAGCCATTTGTATAGCTATTTATATTATCTCTTATGAGCATCAACAAATATGGATTTTATCTGCAAGACTTTTTTAATTTCAGCCATAAAAGAAATCCAGCTATCTCTGTGACATAGCCATTTTAACCAGCACTGAGACAATTTTAGATTAAGGCATCTCCATAGAAGAACAGAAATTACACAGTCATTCAGAAACATAGATTTTTATCTTTTGCCCCTTTCTTCAGCCTGGAACCTAGAGTCAGGACATTATATTTTTGCTTCTCTTCTTGAGAAACTTCTAGAAGACTTTAAGTTACCCATAGAGTTTAACTCCTTTTTACATCTTATTGAAAACCAATAACATGACCCCTAATGGCTTCAAGTTTCCTAGTCTGTCTATGCTGAGACGAGCATTATCATGTAGAATTTGGCTAGGTGAGGAGCTAATTTGCATTGGAGGCAGGGACAGTTGCAAAGGGGCTCCCTAAGGCTTGCATGTAAGAAGGTAGTGAGCCTACTATCTCATTTTACTCCTGAGCTGTGATTTATTCAATATGTCTGGAGAGTTTTAAAAATGAACTGAAGGTTTCAATAAAGGCCTTACCTTTAAGATATATAACCTGTGATTAAAAATAACCCCCAGCTCAAAGCAGAAGAATGACCTTTGCAAAAGCAGTAATGGGATATTTTTGTTCCTTTTACCATACCGAAATAGGTCTATTTAATCCTGCAAATATAGTAGAGGAAAAATGAGTGGCAATTAAGGAGACCTCAGTCAGTACTGGATGTGGTTCAGAGTGAGGAGTCATTATATATTTGAAATGAATATATAAAACACCTGAATTATTTCTGTGAACTGCAGAGGTGTGGCTTTTGATGGTCACATATGATAACATATTTATCCATGTACATCTTAATGAACAGTCAGAGCTTGTGGGGAAAGTGTGTATTGTCACGAGATAATCTCAATGTGTAGTCTCTTTGGGAACTGCTCTGAAGACATTCATGCCAACATTTTCCAAATGATTATGTTTCAACTGAGAGTAGCTTTGAAATTAGGAACTCACAGTTATTTGACTTTCAAGACAGATTTCCCCTTTGAAAGACCAAGGACTTCTTTTTATCCCTTTTGGACACTAAGGCAATTCAGATCTTTAATATTGGTATGAGGAATAACTTGGTGGTCTGTTAAAAGACCAAGTGACATTTGTTTTTTGTTTTTTGTTTGTTTGTTTGTTTGTTTTTAGAACTGCTCATACACTACATCAGGGAATGTGATCAATTCAATAATTGATCATTAGCATTTTCTTGTTTTAACTGTAACAGACAATTTAAAAAGAGTTATGGTGTGTATAATTGATACAGTATTTATTTACTTAAAAAAGTTTCCCTTCTCATCATCAGCTCCTTAGATAATGTGTTTTGATGAAGGGTAGACTGAGGTGAAGAAGTATCTGTCCTCCGCTCCTTGACATAAATTATGTCTTCAACTATTTCAAAAGGGGGAAATGGAAAGGCTGTGAAGGACCTAGGGTGGCCTGTAAGTGCACTTAAGACAGATGTGTTAAAGAAGTTGCTTTGTAGACACAAATCCATCCTTAGCAATTGCCTAGCAGTGGGGAGAGCTGGAAGACCTGATTCCTTCTCTGTGATGAGGTGTCAGGGACCAGTTGCCAGGCAGTAAACTCACTTGTGCACTGAGTTTAGAATGGCATGCTATGTTTGTTAATGCCACCGCTTCCTTTTCAGCGGCCTGCCTACCTCTGGTGGGCAGGAGCCCCTGACTGCTGCTAAAGTGCCAAGCGACACAACAAATGATCTGTCAGTGTTTTCCTGTTAGTCTTGTGTAGTGAGGATTTTGTTGATGGATTAGACAGACCCAAGAAAGTATTAGGAAAGCGTGTGTTTTTGTTTCTCTCTCTCTCTGAATTCTCATAGCACTTTGTAGTTCTGTCTAGTAGAGCAATTATTTTGCTGTATTATAATTATGTGTGTCCATTTCTCTCAGTAGACTGTGGGTACTTTGATGGCAGTGTCGTTGCATTAGTTATCCAGGTTCTAGCACATTTTGGTGCACACCGCAAAAAATACATTAAATTCTTGTAACACTTGAAAGAATGGGTGAGAAAAATCACAAGAGATTCGGATGCCAAATAGTTACCACACTCTATTGCTCATATGTTAGTTGTTTCACTGGACTTGATTAATGTAGGTGTCCCCCATTTTGGAATACACAAATGTATGTGCGCTAATTTTCAGAACCCCTCCATGAACCAAGGAAACCACTTTAGCCTTTACAACCCTAATGCATTGACATTTATAGGTAACACAAAGCCTGCTGATCTGGGAACTTTCTTCTGGTTTCCAGTGTAACATTTGAGCACCCAGTCTCTTTAAATTTTTATTGCTGTTATTACTACTTGTTTTGCATGTATGAGAGTCTTGCCTGAATGTATGTCTGTTCAACACATGTGTTCCTGGTACCCTTAGAAGTCAGAAAAGGGAGTAAGAGGTCTGGGAACTGTAATCACAGATGTTTGTGAGCCACTGTATGGGTGCTGGAATTGAACCCGGGTCATCTGCAAGAATAGCAAGTGCCCTTAACTGCTGAGCCATCTCTCCAGCTCTCCAGGTCTCTTTGAAAAAGCTCAAATAAAAATTCTTCTGATTATTTGACCAGGTTATTGATTGCTTTTTAAAGCAGTATATCCTCCAAAGGTAGCATGTTGATATTTAAAAGGGCCCAAGTTTGGAAAACTGCAGTTTGGGTTTCAGTGGTGCTTTTCTGTTAATTTTTAAAGGAGTGAGTGTTTGGCTGCTGCATACATTTCTCTCAAGGGGAAAGGCCTTTAGAGTGGCACTTGGTAATTTAGCCATTAAGGTTAATGTTCATCTTCTCTCTGTCTATTGAAACTTCTAGGGTAGGCAGTACAAATAGCTTATCAGGTAGTTTTAAAGGTCATGTGCAAAGGAAAAAAAATCTTGCACTGTTCATGGAAATGTCCTTACTAATCAGTGCCTGCTTATGGGAGGAGGGGGCCTAGGGACTCTCTCAGGTCATCTATCTTCTCCTTTCCTCCAGGTCACTTTGTGACAGATTTTGAGTTGGTAACAGTCCAGCTTATAGGTAGCTAACTATGCACATGTCTGCTTCCTGTATTAGAGAAGTCAATAAGGACGAAAACAAAAGCAAAACTGAAAAGCTAAAACTTTCTCTCTCCCTTTTCAGCACTTTACCTCTTGGGTGAGACTGACAGAGTTGGAAGAAAAGAATAGACTTCTCTGTTGACAGCCTGCAGCAGTGGTCAGACCTACCTTTCACAGAGCTGGTCAGAATAAGAATAGCATGCTGCCCAGTCTTTTCCCTTGCTGTTACTTGTCATTTCTACCTGTGACAAAGCCATGCCTCTGTCATCTCTCTGCTCTGCTTCAACCCTCTGTGGGATTCATGAATTCAGCCCTGCCCCATCAGATCTGACCACAACATGACTCCCTAAAAAGTGGATCCAGAGCTCCTCAAGGGAAACAAAAAATCCACTACTCCAAATCCCAGATGATGCCACTGATTTAACTGCCTCTGAGATTTGACTCAGCTTCTGGTCTTTTACTTTCTTTCCAGTAAAATGTATGGACTGTAGCTGCTCAGAGGATGAAGGAAAAGTCAGAGTTTTTAAAAATGGTAGCTCTGAGGCAAGCATTTAGGAACGACTCTAATAGCTCTTTTAGAAGAGTGAACTGTACCTTCAGGCTTATTGCGATCGCCCATTGAGAGAGAAACCATGGAATGAGCCTGCAATAATGATACAATGAAGAATTCATTCCTCTGCCCTGCATCCAATAGCTGCTTTGCATATGGATTCATTATTAAGATAAGAGTCTGCTTTGCAGTCTATTTTATAATATGCTTTCGAAAACATAAGTAAAGTTTTCAAAATCCTACTGATGAGCTATTACATCCACTCTCTCTGTCACTGCCCTGCTCGTCTTTTCTTCCTCTAGTCATTTCTGGGAATTCTTCACATGAAAAAGGCTATTGTTGTTGTTGTTTTTTTTAAATATTCACTTCATTTTGACTTGCTAGACTCTGTGGTCTTTGATTTTTATTTTGGAGTGGACATTTGGGAGTTATTTATGAGGAATATCAGAGAAGTATTAGGGATAACTGAGCAGAATGATTTTCAAAGATTCAGCCGAGGAATGAATGTAGTTTTGTTTGAATTTTAAGTTTATATTGCAAAAATAAATTCAATGGCTCTTTAATATTGTTTTAATTTTTAGGTGATGACCAACCTTTGACACACAAGGGCCTCTTCTACAACAGTTACTTTTGAACATCAAACACAATGGGAATGTCTGAAGAATGGAGATAGAAAAGGAATAAAGAATTGGAGTTTTGATTATACTTTGGAGTCTAAAGTTAACTTTTGTTAAGATTGTGATTTTATGTTTGACAACAGAGAATGAATTCTTTCTCACTACAGGTCTTGCACACAGCATTCTCAAATATGCCAGTCAGAATTATATTGAAAACCTCAATATTTGGGGCATCTGTAAATTGGTATATAACATATATACATACACAGGAGTAGTCTGAGTTATGCAGCTAGTGTTGCCTAGTTAATAACGCTTAGATCATTCTTCTTCAGTTCTTCGGCGTGCTCATACATTCCTGTGGTTAGGTGAAATGATTCAAAATGCTATTGTATTATTGAGTTGCCAGTGCCTTTTCTCTCTATGCTATGCAGGATTGCCTTAAAGGAAATTGAAACTAGTTACGTGAATGTGGAGTTCATTAAGAACATCTGTATTCCTGGAAAGGTAGATAATTTTCTAGAGTATGTCATCTTTTGGAGGTTACGTTTAGAATCATCTTTGGGTTCCTTAGTGCAAAGATATTCCTATGTATCTGTAGAGTAAACATAACTTCTAAAAGGTTGTATATAGACCAGATTTCCCAGGATCCTTAGTTGAAGAAGAGTCTCCTAACTTGTCCAATAATATAGGCTGGACCCCGTGTATGTCTATCCAAGGAGTGAGTATCACCAGTCTTGGGAATAAATTATATGGGAAAGAGAAAGACCATAATATCCCACATTTTCCTGTGAAATGATTAGGGTGACCAGTTTTTAATATGAATACTGTGAGACAATCTGTACATCAAAATTAACTTAAGTGCAACCAAAAATATGAAATCACTGTAGCTTTGTTTGTTAGTGAATCTGGAAATAGAAATCATGTACTTTGATGGCCAGTTCAATGAATTTGCCTCTGCTACTGGAGGATGGTGTTGATCCTGAAAACACACTTAAGAAGAATTAATTTGATACTATAACACAAAGTTTCAAGCTAAGGTATCTAGTCCCATCTTTTTCCTTGATAAGTTATCAAAGTATCAGTACTTGTATAAGGTAGTATACTTTATTGTGTTTAAAATATCTAAAGAACTAGTTATGCTGAGTCATATAAATATAAATTAATTAGGTAAGTGATTGAGTTATATGATACTAACAAAATGTTGTTTTGTAAATATTATTTTATGTAAATATTTTATTTTATTTTTTATGTAAAATGTTGTTTATGTAAATATTATTTTATTTTGTAAATATTATTTATATCATATTATTATGTAATTATTATTATTATTATCATTCTCTGTAAAATCTGGTGAGTTTTGACAAATGTCTATAATCATGTAACTAACACCAAATTCAAAGTGTAGAGCATTTATTCGATTCAAAAAATTATGCTACTTTGCAATAAGTTCCTGATTTTCACCATGGTCTGCTGCATATAACTCTTTTCTGGCAATTTTTTTTCTACAATTGTTCATAAGTACAATTATACCATGTATATGCATACATAGATATTTATTGAGACATTGTCTCAATATTGTAGCCTAGGCTGGCCTCAAACCTGATATTCTTTGCCCATAGCTTCCTAAGTATTGGAATTCCAAGGTTATGCCAGAGTGCACAGCTTTCCTGTATTGCCTGTCTGTGTTTTATTCATCAACATTGTATGTGCCAATAGTTCATCCATCTTATTGCTAAAATATTCTATAATTTGCTCATCTACTCACCAGTTCATGTGCCTTAGACTTGTTTCCACTTTTGAACTAATATGGTAAATACTACTAAGTTTTGGTGGACATATGTATTTCCATGTCATTTGGTTATGTAATTGAAAATAAATAGATGGATCAAAAAACGTTTAACATAAGAGACTCTCAGTTGTCCAAAGCAATATATGCTTTTACAGAAACACAAGAAACTTGAGAGTTTCAGTTTCTCTTTACCCTAACTGACCAGCACTTGATGCTATGATTTTCGTTACTGCCCTTTTCTTGCTAGCCTTGTTTTGTGGTAAGCAGTGATGTTTCTTAGTGATTTTGCTGTGCAGATGTCTAATAACTAATTTTCCTAAGCATTTCTAATGTGCTTCTCAGGCCACTTTTATATTCTTTTGTGAAATGTGTATTCAAATCACATCCATTTCCTTGTATTGTATTATTTTTATTAAAACAGTTATAAAGTTAACATACAAGTCCTTTACCAAATATATACTTTTAAATGTATTTTTATATATGTGGTATGAACTTTTACTTTTAAAAATAGTGGCTTTTGAAGAACAGGTATTTTTAATTTAAAGATGGCTTAATTTATTGTATTATATTTTCTTAATTAAATAATTTACATTTTATTACAAGAGCAGTATAATAAACAATGTATATACTTATAAAATTTCTTATCTTTTAAAACAATATATACTGAGCTAAACATTCATTTATTTAAATGTCTCATTATGATCTATGATCTGCATAATTAGAAAAAGATAATTGCATTGAATAGTTTATCATAATTGTGATCTTTCTTGATGTTCTAATAGAATATTCATGCCTTATAAGACACTTGGTTCAGAATTAGCTGTAGTTATATATATTTCCTTTTTCTTTCTTTTTTTCAAGTTTACTGTGACTTGTTTTGTTTATTGTGTATATTTAAGAATTACCAGCTGTAGCACAGCATCATGAGGCCAATTTAACAGATACAGTGAATTTTCAGTCTCAAATTATATTAAATTTCTAGTTAGGTGGTATAATTCTATCAAAATTAGAACTCTGCTGGAAAAAGTATTTTCTGTTTAAAACAAGTGCTAGGGTTTTAGTGAGAAAATCAGATTTCATAATACCATCAAATATAATCTTCAGATTATTTGAAAATTAATAGTTCTACATTTACTGGTTTTTTCTTCTTTATATTTTATATTCTTGACTCAACAGGGAGATGCTGATGGCAGCAACACTCTAGTCCTTTCCACATCACAGGGAAAAAGGTCTTGATTTTATGCATCTGAACTCTCATATCTTTCATAGAATGTGCCATTTTCATTATACACCGGTATAAGGCAAGAGCAATATTAAAAAAAAATTACCATTGCTGAAATGGCTACCATCAAGCTAAAATTTTTCTTTATAGTCAAATGTAGTAAAAAAAATCACCTCCCTCATTTTTAGTATTGTCCTTTCTGTGCATTATTTAAGAACAAATGACAGAATTCAAAGTTATCTTTTCAAATGTCATAATTTGAACAAGATGTTGAAATAAACATGACAACATTGTGTTCCTATCAATAAAGATTTTAATATGGCTATTTAAAAAATGAAAGAGAGCAGGAAAGCTTATATGGGAGGGTTTGGAGGGTGCTATGAACTGAACTGGGATCCTCTGCAAGAGCAGTATACATTCTTATTCTTAGCTTCTCAACCCCCTGCCCAGTCCTGTTTAAACAATCTGGAGAAGGAGGAGGAGCAGGAGGAGAAAGAGGAAGGGGGTGGAGGGGGAAGGGAAGGAAGGGAGCTATGAGAAACAGGAGGAGGAGGAGGACGAGGAGAAGAAGAAGAAGAAGGAGAAGGAGAAGGAGAAAGAGAAGGAGGAGAAGGAGAAGAAGAAGAAGAAGATATAAAGTTAGCATTATCATCATACTCGGTTTCAAGATATACCACAGAGCCAAATTAACAAAAAGAGCATTGTTATGTGATAAAACAGACACATAAATCAATATAAGATAAAAAAGGCCAGATTTAAACCTTATTTTCAAATGTTGACATGTTCTAGAGCCACCTGATTTTTGTCAAAAATATAGAAAGCATTCACTGGAGAAAAGTCAACCTTTTCAATAAATGATGTTGGAAAAATTAAGTATATGCACATAAATGAATGATATTAGATTCTTACTGTTCACTCTGCACAAATATCAACTGCAAATGGGAAAAAACCCTTAATGTAAGACTTGAAACTCTAAAGCTACAAGAGGACAAAGTAATAACAACACACCAAGATGCAGGGATTGGCACGCACTTCCTGACTGAGACTATGACAGTTTAGGAAATAGTGTTAACAATTGATCAGTAGGGCATTATGAAGTTAAGAAGATCTTGTACAGCAAAAGAACCTGTTAATAGAGTGAACAGTGGTCTACAGAACAGAAGAAAATATTTGCCAGTTATACATTTAACAGAGGAGTAATAGCTAGAGTATAAAAAGAATCCAAAACACAAAACTTCAAGAAAATCAACAATTCAATGAAAATGGGCTGTGAAACTAAAAAGTTTTCTAAAGAAGAAATATAAATGATAGTAAACATTTTAAAGAAATTCTTCAACTTTTTAGCCACCAGGGAAAAGCAAATCAAAACTATTTTGTGACTCTATCTCATTCTGGTCAGAATGGTGATCATTAAGAAAACAAATGATGAAAATTTGATGAGGATACGGTAAAAGGTGAACCATTATTTGATGTCGGGGGGCGGGGGGGAGGAGGTAAACTAGTACAGCCACTGTGTAAGTCAGTGTGGTTGTCCCTCAAAAACTTCAAAATAGAGCATAGTATAACTCAGTTTTCCCACTCTTGGACATATACCCAATGGACTCTATACTCAATAACAGAAATACCTAAGCATTCATGTTTGTTACTTCTTTATTCATAATTGCTAGGAAATGAAATCAGCCTCTACTTGCACACTGAGCCATCAATGGACAAAAATACTACAGTTAATATAAACAATATAAATAGTCAGGTTGGTGAGACTTCATATGTCTTCTGATATTTCTAAAAGACACATTCTTACAGAAATCTTCCTGTTCCTCTGGCTCTTACAATCTTTCCACACCCTTTTCTACCATGATCTGTGAGCCCGTGGTGTAGGAGTTGTGTTACATATACACGTGAGTGTGTGTGTGTGTGTGTGTGTGTGTGTGTGTGTGTGTGTGTGCCTGTGTATCAGTTGGGACAGTGTTCTACAACTCTACATTTTGTTTGGCTGTTATATTCTGTACTGGTCTCCATCTGTAGCAAAGAGAAGTTTCAGCACTGAAAACATAACAAAAAAAACCCAAGTAGTATTATCCAGAACAAGAAGATTATATTCATGTATTTATGTTGACATATGTCAGCAATTAAGAAAAAGAGGCTGTGAACTTGAAAGAGAGTAAGTGGATACCCATGGAAGGGGTTGGAGGGAGAAAGGGGAAGGGGAAATTATATAATTAATTATAATCTCAAAAATATTTTAAAAGTAAATAAATTGTTGTAAGTCTACTAATTCACAAACTTGGAATCCACAAATAATGGCTCTCAACTGTACTACTCTACTTTGAGGTACTGAAGTGGCATAATTGCTGAGGTTAAATTATTAACTCCAATGATACCTTCATAAATCCTGACCGAACTCCAGAGTGATCTTAATTTATTATGGGAAACCATAAAGAACCATTTCATCATAATGAAATAGTTTTTGGCACCCCTTTGTTCAGAATTTCAGAGTACCCTACCCTTTGTACTTTGTAGCACAGGCGGCTGCTTTTGGTATTAACTTAGTGGACCTGCCCCCCTCCAGTCTATTTATTCTCAACAGAAGAAATACAGACCACATGGTTCCTAAATATACTTCATATCTTTTTGGCCAAATTATACACTATATTGTCTGTAATAAACCATTTTAGTGTCTAAAAAGAGATTATTTAATTTGTGTATATTATTAGAAGTGTATAGACTCACTGGATCTCTGTTTTTGTAGTAAACTAGTTAGTTTTAGCCTACACTGGGTCCCCACATCTTTCATCTTGTGAGATGTGAGGATTAAGGAATAGTTGTGATTTTTCAGTCTGCCTCTTAAGAAAGTTCACGTTGAGATTTTCTTTTTGACTTTTCCTAGGTATGGTATTTGTCAATCACATCACAATAGATTTTTTTCCAGGATTATGCTGTGGATAACACTGTGAAGAGGCTTAGTCTATCATGAAAATAGAGCTGTACACCTTGTTAAAATCAGGTCAAATAAGTAAAAACCATTGTTGAAAAAGAATTTATAAGTACAAGAAGCAAAGGCCAGAGAGGGCAGCCTTGATACTATTTTTTGCTGGTTTTGAGCAAAATTGTCCAGAGGGCCAAGGTGGTGGGGTTGTGTCTATTAAAAAAATAACATTTGAGTTTATCTCTCTACAGCCCAAGCAAAAGAAAATGTAGAGCACATCATTTAAAGATAGCTTGCAATCTTAGCTTGAGTTTCTTGTACCTAAAATCAAAGACTGCAGAGGCCCACCACACGTTGGCAAAAAGCAGAAGTCGTGCAGTGTGAAAATGCCCACAGACCTGAGGGAAACCATGGAATATTACTTTTTGTATGCATATTCTATCTGAAATACATACACAATTACTATAATAATATATTTTGAATTTCAACATGATATATCATTGACTTTTTTCCTATCACCGTTGAATAAAGTATCATTTATGTTTATACACATTTCTCTTTTTTCTCCCTTACTTCTAATGATAATGAGATAATTTTGAATTTCTATACTGAAATTTCCTTTTAGGGTTTACTCCTTGATCCCTTGGTGTCCACATTTGACTTTTATTTCCCATGAATTTGTTTTTATTTGACTAAGAATGATGTTTTGTCCATAGCAAGATGATGCTCTTTTGTGCTTGACCTATCTGATAGTCTACTGGTTCAGACATTAGCCTGCCTGCCTTCCCCAGTATCACCTGAATTTGTGCTCATTCTCTGTTCATCTCAAGAAACAGCATGTGCATCAAGATCGTCTTTTTTCAATGGTTCCCTTAGAATGTTTTCAGTTCATCCCTTCCTAGTCTCGACTTGGTTTTGAAACATTTTAGGCTCTCTCCTTTAACATAGTCAATACCTCTTTACTGTCTCCCCTTTTTCCTATAAACAACCTCAGTCCCCCAAGTCCTTTGAAGTTCCAATTGTTAAACAACAATGACAAAAGAACTCATAATTTATCTTATCTTAGCAACTGTCCAGAAATTGTCTTCCTTTTACTACCAGGTTTTCCAAAACAATAATATCCTCTAGTCACTGTAACTTCCTTTTCCGACAGTCTATCTTTTGATCCCACTACTCTAAAGAAACTATTCTAGTCAAGCCTCTAGAGACTTTGAAATAATCTAATATAGCTTGCCTCGGTTTTCCCTTTCTCATCTAAACAAACTTTTCTGCGGTGATTATTTAGAGAAATGTAAAGTTAAATGCAAAAGGTTTTCAAACTTATGCTGGATTAAGTCATACTTCCAAGAGGTGATAGCTGAAAGAATTGATTGGATGGCCTTCTGGAAATGTTCTGTGTATATCTTTTGTGGCTCTGCTCTCAGCCTCAGTCACATCCTTCCATAGTGTTTTGGGAGAAACAGGAAGAAGATCCTGACTCCAACTTCTTAATAAAGCCATATTATACATACTTTGTCCTGCAGATGGCTTTGTCCACTTCAAAAGATGTCTTTCACAGTATATTTCATGTAAATATATAGAGATTTGCATTATTAAAATGAATGAATGTGCTTGTAGGGATGAATTAAAGTTTATTGAAGTGGTCTCTTATTAATGAACATTTGTGCTATACCCTAATTATTGCAATCATAGTGTTGCAGCTAACATTTTTAGATAGTCAAATGCATTTGTGTTTTCTTGCTTAAACGCTTGTATATCTAGGGTATACGTTTTTAGATTTGGACATGCTACTGGACCCTTTTTCTTTTTCAGTGCACAAATTTAAAATGTATGTTAATAATATTTCTTTCTCAAAACAGTGTTTATCATATATATAAGTTCACACACCTATCTCAACAATAGTGTTAGGTCTTCTGTTTTTCATTGATCTGCATGTATATAGACTCATGCTTTGTGGCTTGCTTTCTGCATTATGTTTATATGATTCACCAACAGTGCTAGACTCAACTCCCCTATCTTAGAGACTATTTCTCCATTGGCTTTCTATCCCTCTATGGCTCATCTTGTTTATCATTACCATTTTTGTTTTTTTCCCAATTTTCTTCCTGTATCTTTATTGCAGTTGTTCTCTGAGTCTTAGACCTTTGCTCTCTGTTCATCTCAATCTCCACCCTGCTGCTGTTTTTTTATACTTTATTTTAATTTTCTGTTACTTCTTTTGTGTATGACATCCAGACCTATATTTGTCCTCCCAGACTTTTTCCTGAGCCCCAACCTACTATCCGTCTATCTTGCTATAGCAGTTAACTTATACTGGACTCAAATAGCATTTTATGAGTATGTGTCTCATCTCAAACCATAGAGGATTCTGGGAAGAATGGTATGATTGTATATTGTAACCTAAAAAACAAATGTCAAGACCTGCATACAAGTTGACATGAGTTTATCTCATTCTCCTGGATATACCCTAACTCTTAAATTTTAAGGTCCTTAGCATTACCATTGTCCACTACCCTAGGTCAGTCAGTTATGTCAGTCAGCTGTTCCTGTTGGTCACCTTCTTTTCCCTGTGGTGTCTGATCTTTTCCCTTTATTCCACATGAGAGCTTAATGACTAATTGTGTCAATTTTTACTGTTGCATCAGATCTTCCTCTTTTTACCTATAATATCAGTCTCCAGTTGTTGTTTTTTTCATCTTTTCCAAGTACTTTCACAACACTTTCTTCTTTTTTTTAATCTCAAATTTATTTTGTAAGCTGTATTAGGTTGAAACGTTCTCAGCACACTCTATTGTGGTTACTCATCAACTTAACCAACTCCAGTGGCTGTGTGATTTATGTTTCATAAGGTCCAAATTTCACAATATTAAATGTAGAACCATCTTCAGTCTGACCAAAAAAAACTCTCCAACTTTCTCTACACTCAGTAATTTCCTGTGTGAGGCTTTGCAGACCCAAATAGGCATTAGGCACATGATGCAAATTAGTGCATGTTGTTGGGTGAGAACTGCGGCGATTAGGAAGCAAATTTTCCATATAAAGGATATAGTTTGTGGCTAAACTTAAGCTGATTGTTGCCCTGTGGGACTTACACATAATGGTTGCCAGATTTCTATTTTCATTTTTTGAGAGATGATAGAAACATGATTTTTTTTATATGAAATCATTGCATTTTTAGATACTGGCAACTGCTAAACACAAGCAGTTTAGTTAAAAGAATACATGGATAAGGTTTGCAAGTTTATGGACTCTGTCTTATATAAATCCTAGCAAGGCATTTGGTTTTTTATCTCTATTCTGCCTAAGATGACTTCATCCATTCTCTCTGATGTTTTGAATCTACTATGCCTAGCTGTTTTGAGACGCTTTTCCTTCTCAGAGAACCTTACTTTCTAAGGCACTTAGTGTCTATTTCAGAGGCTTGCCATTTAAAAATCCTCCTAATGTTATGTTTATCCCTGTTCCCATTTCTTTGAATATGTTATCATTTTACAGACAAAACATTTATTGTATAACCTTTGAAACCCACAAGGAAGTATATTGAGTGAGGTACTCCAAACTCAGAAAGACAAATGCCCTATGTTCTCTCTCATTTGTGTATCCTAGCTTCAAATATTCAGGTATGGATATATAATCTAGTGTAACCATAGAAACTAGGAAAGTATAAAAAGGGAGCATGGGGCTGGCAGAGGAAGGAGCTCCAAAGAGAGGAAGAGCAGGATGCAGGTGCTATGAAGGGGGAAATGGTATGTGAGCATTAATTGGGGATGGGGAGAAGAAACAATACAAAAGGAAGGAGAGGGAGGAGAGACAAAATACTGAAAATAATACTAGAAATATTTGAAATAGGTGTAAGGCATCATGTTTTTTATATTTACCTAGAATTCTGTATAACACACGTAAGTGTATGTGTATACACATTTACATAGTTTAAAAGAAGTTATGCCACTGAGAGAAAAAATGCTCCTCTTAGAAGATGGTCTAACAAACCCCCAGTATCAGGGGTGAGAAACCTCTTTTTGAGTTGTTGGTTAGGGGAGTCCAAGAGACTCCCTAAACAATATAAGCTATTCACTCTTACCATTGGTTGGCTCCAAGAACTTGAAGGTAAGTCCATATTGCTGAAACCACCACACACTTCACACACACGGCTCAGTGGAACCAGTCAGTCAGACCTAAAAGCACCCTCCCTGTGGACTAGCAATTACAGTAACAGAAGATGAAGAAAGCAATCACTAGTCCTATCCAACTGTGATGCCTAAAACTGCAGCAAGGACCCCCATGGATGAGCACCCTAAGTAACTGTTTAATCCTATACCCACCCAAACGACAATGAAAGAACTCAGCAGGCTGCGTTTATACATTTCTCTCTCTCTCTCTCTCTCTCTCTCTCTCTCTCTCTCTCACACACACACACACACACACACACACTAATTATTCAAGAAAAAAAGACCATGAATTTGAGAAGGAGCAGGAGGAGTGGATGACATGGGGAAGATCAGAGGGAGGAATTGGAGGGGATGAAATGCCGAGTTATATTTTGATTAAAATTTAAAAAAATAAAAACAAACAAAGCTGTCTCCCCAATCCAATAATTTACCAAAACAGTGCTGAAAAGATTGATGTATGCCACTCATTAAAGACAAAGATCTATGAATCACAGAGAATTGAAAGCTAAATGCTATCAACCAGTGCTTTGCTATCATGAAATTTACCAGCCTGTGTTGAATGTGTGAAGTAATTCTCTTAACTGTGACAAATATTATCATTATTAATAGTTTTTCCATTGACCAAATATAGATTTGGTCCTAATAAAAAGACTGTAAAACATTTATTATTATATCTCAACTTAACAGAAGAATAACATTCAGAAAATATCAGTGAGATACCTGAGCATAGACAGTAGTTCCCCGTTTTTAGCCTCAAGTTTTTTTTTTGTTGTTGGTTTTTACTTTACATTTTAGGTGGTTTCTAGTCTATCATATTACCTCCTAAAGAAAAAAGACAGGATATTACCTGTATAAAACACTCTAAAATAATTTTTTAATTACTTAGATCACTTTTCCAATAATCATCTGCCCTGGTGAATCTAATAGAGACATAGACTTTTAGTAATTCAATTAATCACTAACATTTCAAGTTGGTTGTGGATGTGTATAGCACAATGGTTCCCAACTTAAACACTCCTGCAAATAGATATGACCATATGATAGCCAAAAGAATTGTGCCCTAGAGTTTTTGAAAGTAGAGTCAACATACAAGGAAATCTGAGAATTTTTTAATCACCAAGAGACAAAAAGAGAGCTCATTCACTCATTGATTTTTTTTTTCAGTTTTAAAAAGGAGCCAATCACTGTGACACATATAGAGGGCACAAAGACAAGCTTTTCCCTAAAGTAGTGGCAAATGTAGAAACATTATTATACAAATATGATGATAAATGTATGGATGTCAGGAATGCTGAAGGGCTAAGGAGCTAGTCTATGGATGTCAGACAAAAATTTTTTTAAAGCTGTTTTGAAACTTGAATGAAATCTTACATGCTTAAAATGAAGCAAGGGATATTTCACTTAAACTTCAGGGAGGACTTTTACATATTAGCTTAAGAACTATAATGCCCCATTAAAAGAGGTATGATAGTTTTTAACCTCTGGGGGATTTAAAGGTAAACGATAATCTTTCCAAAGGCAAGAAAATGTGCCATGTGATCCTTTAAGCAAGGCATCTTGCGGCTTTGGTGTTTTTCTGATAAATTGGGAGCTAATACTGCATGCCTGGAGATTCGCAGAACCAGGCTGCAGACATTATGGAAATCATGCAGCGTACCTAAAAGCAATTCAATAAAAAGGTTCCTATTCTCTTTATGCCCGGTTTTTATGTGAATCTGTGTTTGAGGAGAAATTAAGTGTGTTTGTTGTAAGCAGATGTTCATGTGCTCTTAGCTAAGTAATAATGGGAAACCGTAGAAGGAGGTGGTGCTGGGAATGAGACATTGGGACCCAGTAAAATGGATGGTGCTGAGGCACTTTATAGAAGAAAAGGAGGATTGTTGCCTCCTGGTGAATTTCTTTTGAAAAAGATGTGATTGTGTTAGAAAAACTGAGATAACAAATCTGAGAGAACGCATCAAAGCAGAGGCTTAGAGGGATCACTCTGAGCTGAGGATCTTGAATCTTTTTCAGAATATCTCGGAATCAAGGCTCAGCTTGCTCCAGAGGGAGTGGATTTCCTATACTTATCAAAGATCTAAGAGGCAACAGTGCAATGCTTAGGACTATAGAACCTGGAATAGACAGCCTGGTTTTCAGTGTTTATTCTCATGTGCCATCTTGGACAAGACTTTTTAACTGCCCGATTCCTATTTCTTTCATCTGTGAAATGTAGATAATGACCATGTACCTGCATCTACTTGTAGGATTATTTAAGGATTAAATGAATAAATTCACAGAAAAAAAAAAAGATGAAGAACATGACAGGTGTCATTTCCAGATAAGTCCAGTGCTTTGCAGCTTTCAAAGTCTTTTCTCAGAACCTGGTGAAAAGGACCAGGCCACTTAAATTACCCGCATTTGACAAATGAGGCTATAGGATCCAAGGGGCTGGAGTACCTTGCTCCAGGCCATGCAGGCCCAAGACCTGAACCGAGACTTCATGCCTCATCTAGCAGTCTTTCCACTTGATCACACCTGTCATTTGGTCCACACTTCTTAGTGCTTCCTTGAAAAACAGGAAAAAATGTGTTTGCCTATAATCATTTCCTATTGTCCAGCCAAATTATCTCCCATCTCAATAGCTTAAAAAAGTGCACACTTACTGTATTAAAATTCTTTGGATTCTCCAGTCTAAGCAGAGATTAGCTGATTCTTACTCAAGATCTCACAGGGCTGCAGTCAAGGTGTCAGATAGGTGGAGTTCTTATTTGCAGGGTCTATCAGGAGAGCACCTGCTTGTAAGTGTCTTCAAATTCTTGGCATATTATAATGTATTGTGATTGTATAACTCCTGGCTGTTTTTTTCTTCGGAGGCTGTAGTGGAGAGAGTTCAGGGCAGTCCTAGCCTCTCTTTTAGGCTGTTCACCTTTTTAGGTCAGGCCTTACTCAGAAAAATCTCCGTTTGATTACTTAAAAATCAATTAGTATCTTAATCACATCTCAAAAATCTTTCCACCTTTGCCCTCTTTTATAGCAGAATTACAAGAGTGGTACTCCATAAACTCTGCATCTATGTTTACCTCTACTGAAGGAGAAGATATTACACAGAAATTGAACATGGGGAAATATCCAGGGGTCTGCCCACCATGAAGCTGTTTTTTTTTTCAAGCTATGTCTTGTAATATAGTCTGAAGGTGGTCAGGATTTGAATTATGAAATTCAAGGTCAGAACTTGAGTCAGAGTTGGTAAGAACAAACAATTCTGCGTTTGGGAAGACAGACAAACAACAGTTCCCATTTTATCTATCTTCTGCAATAGTTGTTTTTTTTTTTCATCCTATTAGGAGGGCTTACTATCTGTTCCAACATTACGTGCATAAATAACCCCTCTGACACTTGGTATCCAGAAATGTAACAATTAAGATATGAGCTAAAGTATTAGCACATTGTTTAGATATGCTAGTCAAGGATGTGGTTTCTTGGTTGCCTTCCCTATAATGAGGGTTAAAGCATAAGTATCTGAATTTTCATAGCATCAAGCCTCAAATATTCCTTTGCACTTCATCAACTTAGCAGTACTTTCCCTCATAGAACTCTGTGATAAAGATGTCCCTCTTGCTATTTCATCTGCTGGTAACATTTCCTTGTATTTTGCATTAATTTGAAAGGTTTAAAATGTGTGAGTTATGAACACATATGTTGAATGATAAATATTAAATAAAGAACTTTTGGCATAGACAACATTATAATCTTTGAAAAGCTGCTTTAAGAATACTAAGACTGGGCTGTGTTGGCCATTTCTTTCTTCTCTTTGTCTACCTGTAGATTTTTCTCACTTGCAAGTCCACACCCAGTGTCTTGAATGATTGTAATGTGCCAAATCATGGAGGTTGATTATAGGAAATTATGCCCAATCTGGAGCTAGACAATTAAACAATGGAAATAAAAGATGGGCTACCTAAATTCCCATATATGATTTAGAGAAAAAGTTAGCCTTCAATTCCTTTCCTCGAAAACTGCTTCTCAGGAGTATAAAGGGACTACTAGTGGCTATTGTATGAATTAAACAAGGTGATCCTGAAAAGACTAAGTTGTTTCTTGTGAACATGTCACAGGCCTCTTCTGAATCTAAATACACAAAAAAAAATAGTTTAAAAAAACCTTTAGTATATGTTGTAATAAGAGACCAAGTGACCCTGTTAAAGCTATTGCTTATATAAAGCAATAGTGTGGTCCTGTTGACTCATCCATGTATCTTTGTACTTGAAATAGGCCTTTACAGTATATGAAAGAAAACTAGTGAATGCTGCTAGGCCTGAGGACAGAGGCTCCATGGATCTAGTATTTATCTCCCAGGGTCCTGGCTCATCTCTATTGCCTGGGTTTTCATGCAATATATTACAAACCATTTCTTCATGACTACATATTTATTGACTATGAATTCATGACTATGGATATAATAGGACCATACATAAATGTATTGCTATTATAGAGTCAATAAAGTGTACTTTGCATATCCATGCAATATTATTTCATGAACCAAGTAGATATTGCAACTATGACTGAAACATAAGTTTATTTACATGTGTTACTGAATTTATTTTAGCTTTTATTTATGTATTTAAAAAAACAACATATTGTAAATAGATGATCCTGGAGTGTGAGAGTGTGTGTGTGTGTGTGTGTAGATAATTTTTATATGTTTCAAAGATAGCAACATATATCCAGTGCTCTAAGCACCTATTTCAGAAAGTCTTGTCTTTGTCTATCTCTATCACATCCTCTCAGCAACTTTAAAGAGGCTGCATATGATTATCTTTTCCCTTCCTTTAATGAATAGAGCATATTTTCCCTAGACACTGATGTGAAAGACACAATAGTGCTTCTAATAGTAATAATAATGCCCCCTGATATAACATCTTTTATCTTGTGCTTTCTAAATTCTATATGGCAGGATTGCATTGTTGCTGGGAAGAGAAATGCCCGTCTCAGGGATGTTACAATTGTGGATAGAAAATAGGTCTCTGGTCTTACAGGTATAACTGTTCCCTCTTAAGGCCCAAATGCCTATTTCAGTGACAGGGTGGGGCTACATATTATCTGACTTGACTCTACAATTTTTTTAAATTAAAACTATTAAAATAAAATTGTATCATTTCCCCTTTCCTTTTCTTTTTCTAATCCCTCCCATGACCCTTAACCCTCTCAAATTCATGGCCTCTTTTTCTTCAGTTATTTCTGTTACACACACACACACACACACACACACACACACACACATACACACACACCACATGTAAATATAAAACCTGTGGAGTCTATTTAGTGTGGCTTGTATGTATGTAACTTCAGGGCTGATCACTTGGTAATGGATAAACAATTAAAGGACTAATCCTTAGGAAAGACTACATTCTCCCACTCTCAGCATTCTTTGGCTACCAGTAATTTTTTGTCTAGTCATAGGGTGCAGAAAGATTTCCTCCCTTCCATGTTAGCATGTCTATTGGTATCAGGTATTGCTTTGGCAGCCATATTGCTGAGGTATCATGGGTCTAGTTTCCCTGTCATTTCTAAGAGACAATCTCACAACAGATTTCCTCTTCCTCTGGCTCTTACTATCTTTCTGCCCTCACTTCCACAATGTTTCCCTGAGCTTCTTTGAAGGAGTTGTGTCATAAATGTATCCACTGGGGCTGGACTATCTACATTTTGAACAATTGTAGTTTTCTATGATGATCTTTCTCTCTGACGCAAAACAGAAGGTTCTTTGTGGTGGGGTTGAGAGGTACACTTACCTATAGTTTGAGAGGAACTTTGGCAGTCCTGACTCTAGACTGATGACTGCCACATTCGAATACATAGTAAAAATTCTTCTGTATCTAGCATAACTGAGAGAGTAGGTTATCATCAACTTATAAAATCTCCTGATTTATTTTTTTCCAGAAAATTAGAGTATCATAAAATACAACCAACATGAAAGGTAGTATAAAGAAAACCCCTTTCTGCAAAGATTCAGGAGGCATTTTTAAACTGGCACAAGGCCATGAAATCAGCATTATGAACGCCATTGAACACTATACTGCATGTGATTGGCTATGCTGAGGCACTTAGTGAAGAAAACACAAGATGAATTGCAGGTTTCGCATATCTACATCCAGTAATTTAAACTGAAACAGGGGTGGTAAGAGTCAGGATTGAGAAAGCCTCCAGGGCATTTTTTATGCTATGAGCTTCTTGAGATGTGAAAAAAATGTAGGAAGGCCCCAAGATGAGGTTTGAATATTTGCTCTAAAGCTTATGTTAATATTTACTTGCTGCTGTTGCTAGAAATAGTAGGCAAGGTATTTTAGAGATGAGTTTTAGTCACAAGGGCTCCACTGTTACAAATATATCAACATTCTTGTTATTATTAACCAGAGTGGACTAGTTATTGTGGGAGTGGCTTTGCCATTCAAGTGTGTTATATTATGCACATATTATTGTGTTCCCACCCTTTTCATTGCATGGTCTTCCTCCATTGTGCCATGTATCATGAAAGTCCTCTCCAGATGTGGCCATTTGATCTTGGGTTTCACAACCCTCAGAACTGTGAGCTAAATAAACTGCTACTGTTTGTAATTTACCTTGGATAAGATATCCTGTTATAGCAGCCAGAAATTTTCTAAGACAGGAGGGTTAAATTAATAAGCAACAATTGTCAACGACTTCTTTCAAAGTCCCCAATTTATTAGATGAGTGTCCTTTATTTGGAGAGCCCCCCTCTGTTTCTCTTCTCATAGCTTCAGTCCTTTCTGTTTCCAAATCTTAATACATATCATTCTGCAAAGGCCAAACACCTTCTCTACTGTGTTATTCCTATCTCTATCAGAATTGGAATTAGATCTCCTAAAGGTCGAGGAGCAAAAATCTGTTGAATTTAAATAGATACTGAGCAATTTAGGCCACGAATGTAACACTTAAAGTAATTTGCTCCAGACAGAAAACACCTGTCCATGCTGTGAATCCAGATGGGGGAAGATAGCAATCTCAGGAGAGCCATAGAAGTGCCCCACAATAAGGGTAAAGAAGACCAATTATTTTGGAAGCCAAATCTTCTGAAATAAATTGTCTGAGGTATCGACCTTTGAGAAGGGCTCAAGATCTATCTTGGTTTGCTTTAAAATGTTTTGCTCCGGATACTTAAAAATCTCATTTCCACTTTTGTTATTCCCTACGTTTCTCTCTTGCTTGAATGAAAATAAAGGAGATACATTTCTCATATCAAATATATTAAATTTTCAACCTCAGAAAGTAAATCCATTTTAAGTGTGTTTTCCCAAATGCCTGTAGATGCTGGAGAGACACATCAAGAAGAGGCTGGGCCATTGGAAAGGAAAACTGGAGTGCAAAAGAAGCCCTAGCCAGAAGCTGGGCCCAGTCTTTCTAAGCAACCAGAATTTTCTCTGTAGTTCATTGAGATTTTTGTAGTGCACATGTTAATCCTATGGATGATCAGAGATCAGGTGCCTGCTGAGTTGAAGAAAGGAGCAAAGTTGAAGAGTTAAAGTGGGAGATCTTATTTGTCTTGATTTTTTATTATTGTGCAAATTTTTGAGAATAGTAAGGATATAAAAATGAAAAATATTACTTATAATATCACTTCATAATCAATTACTTCGTGTATATGTATAATACTCACAAAAAGTTTTAGACATAATGGTGATGGTCTTATGCATTTTCATTGACAGGTGATACTGTATTCATAAAGAATTATTTATTTAGCTCCTCATAGCAATTTCTAGTGACCGCACAATATTCCTTCAGGCAGCTTGATCATAGCTTTTCTAGTCTATTATTACTCATTTAGGTTTTTTTAAATTTATTTTTGCTATTATAAACAATGTTGTAATGAACATCTTGTTGCATACAGTTTATAACCTTTAGAATTAGTTCCTCAGCATGAATCCCTGGCAGTGTGATTGCTGGGTAAAACAGTATAAACATTTTAATTTTTCTTGAAAAACACTGCCAGCTAATTTTCAGTAACATTGGAATAATTGACTAATATTACCACAGTCTTGCCAAAAACTAGAAGAAATCTAAATTAGATTGGTAAACATGGCATTTCATCAGTCTTATGTTAAACTTTTCTGACTACTTTCACACTTAAACTTGTTTGTTACTTTCATGGTCTCCTATGTAAATCACCTCATCAGTTTTGCCCTATTCATTGTTTATTTCTGATGGCTTGATTTTTTTTATTAAAAATTGGCTAATTTGTGTATGGCCATACAACTCTAAACACATTAGATCTCATCTAATAGCTGAGCAATTTGTATAACACAGAAGCTCTTTCTCTGCTGTGTTCACAGAAAAGTTTGTTATTCTCCCTTCCTTCCTTCCTTCCTTCCTTCCTTCCTTCCTTCCTTCCTTCCTTCCTTCCTTCCTTCCTTCCTTCCTTCCTTCCTCTCTCTGTCTGTCTCTCTGTCTCTGTCTCTGTCTCTCTCTCTCCCTCTTTTCCAGGGACAGAGTTTCTCTGTTGCAACTCTGGTTGTCCTGGAACTCACTCTGCAGGCCAGGCTGGCCTTGAACTCACAGAGATCTGCCTGCCTCTGCCTCCAGTATGCTGGGATTAAGGGTATGCGCCACCACTGTTAGGCTCTTGGGTATTTTCTTAAGCAGAAGGGAAAGAAGTATGGCATGCACAAGGTTTTGTTTTCAATCTTTCTCCAGGGTGATTACTGATTGTAGCTTTTGTATTTTAATGTATAGCTGCTAGGTTCAATATTAAAAATGAATAGCCCAAAAGCAAAAGAACATACGATTTTAAAATTGTTGAAATCAGAGACGAACTATGATTCAAATCTGGTACAACACATGATGGGTTTTCTTAGGTTTGAAATCAAAATTGTGTATCTGTCCTTTTACTACCACGATAGTGTTAACTTTGTGAGCCTTCATTTGATGAACAATAAAGTTGAATTTCAAGGAGCAAGTGTTCGAATCATGACATTTCCCCCTGTATGTGAAAAACTACAATTGCCATGCAGCTAATCTTCCATACTCTAAACCAGTGACCTCAAGGCAGACTTATTGTGTAAGGGGAATCATGCAAGACGATTGTCAAGTCTATTTCTCTTTCCAGCAGATCCTGAAAGAGACCCAGTCTTTGCAACTTTTATTGCATTTCTAACACTTCCATGTTTGTATTGGAACTTGGCCTATTTTCACAAAGGAAGAAAACAAAAATTTCTAACTGCAATGTGCTGGTCATGTCCCCGACACCCTTCGGATTGTAGTTTCTGACGGAGTTTGTCAAAGTTTCCCATTGTTGGGCCCTGTTACTCATTGTGTTAGCTCCTAGCAGATAAGTTCTCCCATTTTTACTTGTTCTGCACTTTTTGAGCACGAGGAAAATAAATTGAGAAAGATTTCTTGGGAGAGGAACTGCTATTGACAGATGATGAAAATAACTGTGCCAGGAGAGGGGATAGGTGGATTTAAGAGCAGTTCATTAGAAAAACCCTAGCACTTGATAATTACCATTGCAAAAACACTGGCATGTTTTACTTCATGATCACATTTTCTTTAATATAGTATACTTAGTTACTGCTCCTTACACAGCCTACAGAACAGGTACAATTTCTACCTACATAGGCTGCTTATGTTCCATAAATTCTATATACTAAATGTTTATTATTTTTCTAACACATTCATCTTATCATCATCTTTCCCAATCTCCATCTCTCAAAATGCTCAAATACCCCAACTTTCTACTCTCATGTCACTCAACTCAGATTTGTCTGTTTAGGTCTGTCACCTATACTGAACTCTGTACATATGTATGTATGCATATTTGTGTGTGTGTGTGTGTGTGTGTGTGTATCATCACTTTTTGTCTTTTTTCTCAAATGTTTCATGGCATTTTAAACTCATCATATTTTTCACCAAGTTCACAGCCAGTGTGGACAAAGCAAGATACAATAAGACAATGCAATGCCCTCATACCTAGACTGGACAAGGCAACCTAATAGAAAGAAAAGAGTTCCAAGAGCGGGCAAAAGAGTCACAGACCCTTGTTCCCACCATTAGGACTCCCACAAAAACACCTGGCTAACAGCCATAGCATATATACAGAGGACCTAGTGCAGATCCATGCAGGCTTGCTGCTTCAGTCTCTGTGATCCCATATGAGCCCTACTTAGTTGATTCAGTGGGCCACACTCTTGTGTCAGCATGGATTTTCTAAAGCACAAATTTGAGTACTTTCTTGCTTAAAAATTCTGTAGGCTTTTTATTATCTTTGACATGATTTAAATATCTGATTTCTGGCCTAGTTTTCCCTCATTCTGTTAAACCCATTTACACTGTCTCTGAACCCGTCACAATTACTTTATTTACTCCAAGTCCACCTTCAAATTTCTAAGTTTTGTGGGCAGGCACCTTATCCATGGAGCCATGTCACTGGCTCTATTATTTATTTTTCCTACATCAAGTGAGACATCTTTGATGGCAAAGGCTAGCATTCATACTCTATCATCCCCAGTGTATAATGTGGCAGCCCCATACAGGTTAGTTGAATGGATGATGAATGAGTGAGTCATGTGCTTTATCCTTTCAGCTACTTTTCCCACTCTCCTTAATTAATTAGAATTTCCATTGTCCCCTAGAGGGACTTAATCCCTAAGACCATGATTATTTTACATTTTTAATCCCCTTTCCTTTTAACAAGAAGGTGTGGAACATTTTAAATGTACAATTTCATTACTTTGTACATATAAGGTTTGGCTAACAGACTCTCAAAGTTCATGATGACAGTTTAACATATTCAGAGACCAGGAATTGCTGTGTTTTCTTCTGTACAGGCTAGCTAGTCACTTTGGTAGAGTTTTCTTTTCTGCTGCTATTGAATTTTAACTGCCTGGTTATTGTTAGATTATTCCATAAGATATTTTTCACCCCTGTACCATTTTATCTTGTGCTATTTTTTAAATATTTTTAATGCCCATAGGAGTCCATCATGTCTTTTTAAACTTAATGAGCATGTTCTTTCTTTGACAAACTTTGACTTTTTTTCTTGTTTTGTGTGTGTGTGTGTGTGTGTGTGTGTGTGTAAGTGTGCGCGTACTTCTTGGCTTTTAGTTTCCATCCATTATTTTCTTTACCACATCTTTTAGCATTCTTATGCTTTTCTTTTTCTGCCTTTCACCTGTCTCAAATTCTGAGTTACTTTCCTTGGTCTTTGTGTGTGTGTGTGTGTGTGTGTGTGTGTGTGTGTGTGTGTGTGTGTGTGTGTGTTTGTGTGTGCAGGGACTGTCAAATTTCAAACTGACTGAAATAAAGTCTATTATTCTCTTTCACTTTGGTCTTTCTTTGTGCCCCATCCCACACACACCCAAATATAGCTTTCTTGTTGTATTTATTCATTTTCTCTCTGGTGTAATTTTGCAGTTTTTTCTAACTAATGGAAAATCACCACATTTCCTCTGCTGTCTAGCTTGTTCCTATATGGCCATTACCTCCTTGGTTCCTTTCTTTCTTCATTTATTGAAGAAATGTACATCTTTGTCCTATATTCTTTGGCTCTTCAGTACCAGTTTATCTTTTATTCCAAGCTCTTAAAACAGTCTCTATTAATACATTTTACATAATATAGAGTCATAACAAGTGAATGGGAGAATAATTAGATTATTTTGCAATGTGGAAAAATTTTCCTGAATATTTTAGGAGTAAAACTTCCTATGTCATTAAATAACAAAACTCCATATTAACTTGTCAATGCTAGAATACAATATATGGGAGGTATTACAAGCTTGTCTCAAAACAAAAGCAAAAAATCAAAAATCTTATTTCATAAAGGAAATGTATCATTACATTTGCTTGCTTTTTGTTGACAAACTTTTAAATAGTTGCAAGTGCTTAGGAATTCATAGAGTTTTGTAAATTTTCTTAAATTTTTAAATTTTTTTGTTCATTGAAAATAGAATTTTTTCCCAGTTTTCCCACACTAAATCCCTCTCAGTTCCTCCCCATCTCTCTGTGGATCTAATCTGGATTCACATCCTTTTTGTATTTCATTAGAAAACAAGCATCTAAGAAATAAATAAAATAAAACAAAACAAACATTCAGAATGGGACAAAACAAACAGAAAAAGAAAAACAGCCAAAGAGAAAGCATCAGAAGCATACATAGATGTACACACACACACATTTGCACACATAGGAGTCATATATAAAAACGCAAAACTGGAAACCATATTATATACTCAAAAGGATCTGTAAGGTTAAAAAAAAATTCCTAAGACAATGGACCTCACTTCCAAAGGTGAGTTTATTTTCTGTTGATCATCTAATGCCTGGCATGTGGCCTACCTTGAAGAGTAGTTTGTTTCCTCAGTGAGACTCCACTGGAGAAAACTAAATTTTCATTTGCAAGTGGTTATCAATGGGAGATAGCTTCCGGGTTAGGGATGGGTGCACATGTCCACTTCTCCTTTAGGGCTCCATCAGGAACAGCCCTGTGCAGCCACTGTGCATGCTGCCTCAGTCTTAGTGAGTTCATATATGCTCGAACCCTGTTCTGTCTAGAAGGCCTTGGCTGTTTGGTGTCCTGCATTCACTCTGGCTTTTATACTTTTTCTGTCTCCTCTTCTGTAGAGTTTCCTGAGCCCTGAGGTAAAGGATTTGATGGAGGCATCCCATTTAAGGTTGAGTATTCCAAGGTCTCTCACTCTCCGCACATTCTTTGGCTGTGGGCCTCTGCATCTGTTCCACTGTTCTGCAGGAAGAATCTTCTCCATTAATGGCAGAACAAGGCATTGATGGTCAATGGGTATAGCAGAATGTTATTAGACATTTTATCACTGTGATCCTTTTTTTGAGGACAGGGGTATTTGGTTTTCTTCTAGGTCCCTGGGCTAACCAGCTATCCAATTCTTGGCCACAGAATTAGTGTCATGTATGGTTCCATCTCATGGAATGGACCTTAAAGCAAATCTTGATTTGTTATGCCCACAGGATTTGTGCCACTCATTATTGCATTAGCATATCAAAGTGTTTGTAGCTGAGTTGGCGTTTATCTCTCCTTTGGTAACATGAAGGGTACTTTCCAGTATCATGAAGACTATGTTGTAGGGTTGAAGGCTCTATGTAGGCACCAGCTTGGCTTGTTCATGTTCAATGAGTTGTGTAGGTTTTATCTTCAGCAATGGGGATTTTCATTCAGTTTGTGGAAAGCGACCAATAGCCTTGGCAGCAGCTTGGGTTGTTTGAGGGCTCCCATGGTATCCCTTTGGCCAACAACTCAATTAGATGTAACCTATTCCCAGTGCTGGGATCTTCATTTGGTGATGAGAGAGACATCCAGTTGGGTTTCTGTCTCCTCTCCCTCTTATTTGACAATTTCATTTAGATAAACCTTATATATGTATAATTTAAGAAGCTTCTACTATAACAGGTTTCCAGGAAAATAATTTAAAAGTGCCTTCTAATCTTTTAGCTGTGGTTTCGTGTCTCCCAATTTCTTGTAAAAATCTAGTCTCTTTATCCCTGATGTATTCTCCAAAGTGCACAATCATTGCTTCTCTGAAGCTCATTCTTTTTCAATTAATATCTGAATACTATAAGTGTGTTTTTGGACATTTATAATTAGTTAAAATTAATTGGAACACACATTACCAAATACCAATAGCTAGTATTTGTGGATCACATGTAAATTATTTGGACAAGATTCTCCTGTTTTCTTCTTTCATTTCCTTTTTTCCTTCTTTCTTCCACATTGCCCTACTTTGGTTTTCCTTTTCTTCTCTTCCACTTTCCTGCATTTACTGTTTTCCCTTGCTTTTCTCAATATCTACTTTGTTTTCTTCACTTATTCTTTTCCATTTTATCATTGTTTTATGTCTGTTTTCTTTTGATTTTCTGGTAACCCCATTCACCCCCACTCGTCTAGCAATCCTTTAGGTTGACACCATGGACACATGGAAGTGCTATGGACTCATATAACCTTTGCTCTTTCTTCTGTGAAGGAAAAATTCATTTTTATGACTTGATCAGCACTTGCCTTTGGGCTTTGACAGTCGTGTTGCTGATACATGTTCATTTTACTTTCTGCTATAACCCTTAGACCCTCTTGTGATTACATTTTACATTGGTGCATTTGATTATTCTTTCCTTTGTGAATCACATTACGTTTATAAATGCTTTATTGAATCTTATTTTATTGATTTCTGTCCATTTAAAAATTTATCCTGCTCACACTCTATTTTATGCCTATTCTGCAATGTGCAGGAACACCTGAAAATTTTATTAGCATTCTTTCTCTTCTACTCTCAATGCAGTAAATGAAAATATTGAATTGTATTGAACTCAAAGTAGACCCCTAAGGGACATACTTGACACCTCCACCCAATCCAGTATTGAACTGTTAGTAACAGCTCTTTGTATTCAATTTGTTTTTGCTAGTTTTATTTCTAACACACTCACCTATGGCACTTTCACCTAATTCACCTATTTAAAAAATTTTTGCTAACCTAAATCTCCACTGACTTTCTTTCTTTTTTTTTTTTTGATTCTGTAAACTTATCTGGCTAAAGGAAGGATTCAGTTGTAGTTTCATATAATTTGTTTTTGACAAATGCATGCTAGCTATTGTGGAGGGAACCAGCCTTTCCCACAAATGGGTTCAGGGAAACTCTATGCAGGAGGGAGTACGAGTGTAGGAAAAATGAGGAATGACAAACGAACAGAGTAGTTCGTTCTTTTATGGGACCCGAGGAAATGACACGCATGCTCGTGCTTTAAAATGACACGTGGAACACGCTTTAGAAATAAAACGCAGGAATGTTTTTAATAAGGGAATTAACAGTGTACGTATTAAGAAAAGAGGGGCAAGAGAGAGAGACTGGCAATGCAATGTGCCTTGTCAGTGGAAAAACCACACCAAGAAGAGAAGGAGGGTGGGCTCTAAATTGATCATTATTAACAGATTCATATTTCATGTTAGGTGTTCATTGAGCTTATTCAGTAGTGAAGCTAGTGTCACTTTCCGGAGTCCTGTCTTTCTTTCCATGCAATCTTTCCATACTTTCTGAAGGCCTAGATTCTCCTAACTTGCACCTAAAGAGTTGTGTCTTGATATGTTCAGTTCAGCCTTTTAGTGATTCTGTCTTCAGTCACAGCACTGCCCTCTCTCTATCCCCAGCCTCAGTGTGTTTTGAAACCAAAATCATCTTCCATCATTTTTAGTGACAATTAAGATATTCAATCTGTTTCTGCATTGAATACAGTTAGTCACTTTGTTTTTGTTTCATATTTTATCTATAGGGGCAGATCTTTACAGTTAACTATTCTTTTCCAGCCGCCACACACACCAAGTGAAACACTCAAAATCTTTTATACTGGACACTGAGATTCATGGTACATTTTGACCATTTTGGCAGACATGAAAAAATATTTAATAACATTCTGCTGGTATGTTTGTCGGGAAAGAGACATAGTAATTTCATTATCAGTTTGATGTAATTGATACTGTCCTTATGATGACAGTAAATCAAAAGAACAATGCATTGAACTTTTCACCTAGCAATGTCTTTTCCATGAACTTATTCTATGAACGTCCTTCCGTGTATAATGGACTTGTGTGAGATAAATTAGTTTGCTCATGCTTGTAATGCAAGTGTTTAGACAAGTCTACTCCTTGAAACTCCTTGAAACTTGGTTGACCAGAGCTGATTTTGTATTTTGAATACCTGAGCTCATAGAATTCTCCTGCTTCAGCTTCCTGAGTAGCTAGTGCTACTGGCATACATCTTTGGGCTTCATTCTAGATAAATCCAAAATTTACCTAGGTATGGGTCTGGTGAAGGAAAATATCAGTACAATAGAATTCTATGAAATTATAACATTTTCAAAGGGTAAACATATGCTTTAAGGGATATCTAAACATTTGTGAGACATATAAAAGCTGTAAAAGGTATATAGTAATAAACTGGTTTGTAGAAGAAAAGAATATATAGTGTTTATATTGGCCTATAAAGGAATAACAAATTTTGAATAATAAATAACAAAATTAAGAATAGTTGATACCATTTGAGGGCATATAAACTGGAGCTAGAAAAGCCAAGGTTAGGAAAGAGATTTTTATTTTTAAACATTTTATTGCTATGTATGTACTGTCTATTTAACAGCTTAATTTTATAATTATACTATTCTGTAAGTGAAAGGTTTGGAAAACTCTGTTGATACCAATAAAAATGAATGAGATTAACTGTGTTTAGATTTAAAAATAAACTCTGGACTTTTGATTTGAATGATTTACAATAGATCATGAGTTTGTGGCTTCCAACATTGTTAATTACTAAGCAAGTCAAGTTCAGTTGGACTTAATTTTTTTGACAATAAAATACAGAAAGTCCTTGACAGCTACTCTAATGTGTTCAAAGTATTTTGAAAAGATTAATCATTATTGATGATTTTAGAACCAACAAACATTTTGATGTTTTTTTTTTAAATAACACAGAATTCACTAAATTAAATGTTATATTAGTTAAATACAGCTCACAGCAAAGGATTCTGTTGCTGTTATGATTTATGTTTTCCTGAAATAAAAGAAAATAAAAGAAAAATAAACGGAAATTCTAATTGGGACTGAAAAATATAATGATTTACCTAGAATAAGCTCAAACTGGGTAGAGACAAAATTTGGTATTTTTAAATATGCAAAAGTTTTGCCTGGTTCTTATTTAATTGACAGGTACTACAAGTACCAACGGGGGGTGTGAGTTCATTATTCCTGTGAAGGCACATAAGAAAGACATGCTACTTTGTTGTGAATGCTTGTGTGTTTGCAGCTATTTGTCCTCAATTAACTATAGTAGCACTAATTCTCAATAAGAATGGCTAAGAGCATTATCTTTCTATCTTACTTTTTTCAAGAAAAGATTGATGGTCATAATTCCAGTTAGTTTTTTTCTAGAGTTCAACCCTGCCCACTGCTTTATCTTCCATTAGCATAAATCAGTTCTCCCATTTTCCATGGGAACGTCAGATGTGAGGAGAACAAATAATCTTACTCTGATGGCATCTCTTCAGCTCATGAGCTGGTGAAAAGTGGAAATATTGTCCCCTTTCAAAGGTTTCTCATTGAAAAGAGAAGAAAGTAAAATTTTCTCTGGTGAAATTTGCTCTGAAAATGATCCCTCATATCTATGGAGAAGATATTCTAAATTGATATGATGAGAGACCAGCACAGCATCGATAGGCACATGGGATTCAGATTTACTTATTGTTTCCACAAGGTATCTTCCAGTTACATTGATTATATTACCAGATTATCTGATGATTAAGGCCATTAACAATCCACTCTCGAGTAGTCAACATAACATTGTTTAGTTGCCTTGCAGTAACAATTAAGGAATGAAGCAATTTGCCATAATTGGGTAGTATCAGAAAAAAAAAAACAAAAACTATCTACATTAAGGGAAGTAAAAAGATTTCTTTTTTATGGTTAGGGACGACTGTTAACAGAGCAATTTTTTTCTGAATTACAAAGAAAATTATTGCACTTTTAATTTGCTCATTATTGAACACACAGGAACAACAAATGGTTCTTGTTCAGAGTTTGCCCTATGTGGCTGTTGGCAAGTTTTTTACCCTTTTTCTACTTTTGTTTCGTCATCTAGGAGGCAGTGATTATGGTAGATCCTGATACGTAATTAATGTTTGTAGTAAGCATTGAAATCCTGGGAAAGAAAACATTCATCAAATAAAAATACAGAATTTACATAAAACATAGTTTAATTCATTGTAATGGGCTCATTCGAACTTAAGAATCAGCAAGACCTATCCTCAGCTTCCTTTTTTTCATACCAAATAAAACCATTAATTTATATATATATCTATATCTATATATCTATATATCTATATATCTATATATCTATATATCTATATCTATATCTATATCTATATCTATATCTATATCTATATCTATATCTATATCTATATCTATTTATCTATCTATCTATCTATCTATCTATCTATCTATCTATCTATCTATCTATCTATATACACACACATACATACCAAATCAAGGCAGAAGCTTAAGGATCCAACTCACCATAGAAATGATGGTATACACACACACACACACACACATATGTAATTTCATGGTTGTGATATGTTTTCAAGTTCTTTAATGGTGTGTTTTCCTTTTGTGGACTTCGGGTATGGTTCAGTCATCCAGGAACTCTACCCTAATGGGTTCAGATTACCCACTTTGGATATAGATTTTGACTGTTTGTTTTTAGAAATGCTGGCGTAAGAGGATAGGGTTTCTTTCTTTTTTCTTTTTCTTTTTCTGTTAGTTAGTTTAGAATTTTGTACAAAAAGTTTTGATAACATTCACATTCTCTCCCCATCTCCCCAAGTCTTCTCAGATCTACTTCCTTTCCCTTCCCACCCAATATTTTCTCTTTTTCCCCATCAAAATCAAATATTTGCCTCCCAAATATTCTTGGATACATAGCCTTTCACAGGATCTTGGCTGATTTATCTGGGGCTACACACTTAGAGAAAACTAACCCTTACTTTCACAGCAGGTAACACTTGCCAATGAGTCCCCAGTTAGGGGTGGGGTTTTTTGCTCAGTTTCCCTCCGTATTCTGGGATTTGGTCTGATTTGTGCTTGCACAGGTCTTGTGAATACTGTCACAACTGCTGTGAGTTTATATGCGCAGCTACCCTGTTGTGTCTAAAAGACATTGATTCCCTAAAGTCATCCATCACCTATTGCTCTTACATTCTTTCCACACCTTCTTTTCCAATGATCCCTGAGTCTTTGGAGGAGGAGGTTCAGTACGTATGTTATCTTTAGTGCTGAAGATTCTGCAGTCTGTTATTTTCTGCACCTTATCCAGTTGTGGTCCTCTGTGTTGATGATCATCTACTACCAACAGGTTGAGAGGTTGTCTTAATCTATGGATATAATGATAAGTCATTAGAAGTTTGTTTAAATGCTATGCCCATTAAACTGAATAATAGTAGTAGAATTTTTATAAGGTCTAAGCCCTCTTTAGCCATGAATTCTTGTCCTGATAGTAGTGTAAGATATGGACTTCATCTCTGGAGGGAGCTCTGAAACCCAGTCAGAAGTAGCTAGTTATGCCCATGATGTTTGTGCTCTTTTGCATGAGTAAGCATCTCTTCTTAGGCCAGTCATTATTGTAACTTGTGTGGTTCACATCTCGATATGTCTGATGTTCACTTTTCTCCTGTATCTTTCAGTACTACAAAAACTAGATTGTAGGGTTGAAGTTCTTAGGTCAGTACCAGTTTGATTTCTTCATGTTTTATGACTCAAGTACGTGTTTTCAGCGATATGGTATTGCTGTCAAATTCTGAAAGAAACAAGAATTTCTTATTTAGACATTGTTTCATACCTTCAAATTGGCAGCTTGGTTATTTTTGGCCTTAGGATAAAGCTAGAGGAGGAAGTAGTATTGATCTTCGGACCTGCAGATTGTTCATGATGGTCTAGAGGTATACAGTTTATCTGAGTGACAATTTTGAAAGCAAGTAAGTATTGGGGTATGTGGATAGGCTGGTAGAGTATAACTGTAGGAATTTAGATGTTATGTATGTCTGTGCCCAGCTCAACATCTTTCATCTTTAGGGTAGGCCCCACCTGGAAGAAGATTGAAATACTAAGTTATGAAACCCAGTAGGTGACAGTAGGAGCAGTAATCAAAGCAGAAGCTTAGGGATCCACATCACCATGGAAGTGATGGTTGAATTGCAAGATGGAAAGTTGAAATATAAACCAGAAAAGAAGAAGGGAAATATACATTCCTGAAGAAATGTATCTTAGACATTTTACAGACATGAACATGAAGTACTTATAAGCCAAGGACTAGCTACTTTACGAGACTTCTCCTCTTTAATCTTCACCAGAAATTTATGAGTTAGATGCTATCATTATCTCCATTTTATAGATGAAACCAAGGAAGACAGAAATCATAAGCTAGTAATTTATAGACCTGGAGTTTGGATTCAGGCACTATAGTACCAGAATTCAAGCAATGACTATCTACTAAGGATTTTTCTTGTTTCTTGGTACCAAGGCATTTTTAGAGAAAATTCAGAAGCTTTAGTGATCTTTAATGAGCCACTAGATCTAAAGGATTTTCTAAATCCAAACTAAATTGAATGATAAGACTGACTTTCCCCAATACATCCTTTAATTTGATTTGCTCAGGACCTAAGGATGAATCGGGTTCATTATTGGGGGTACTACTGAACTCAGCCTTGAGGTGTTAAGGAAGAAAAAAAGCAGAGAAGCACAAGCAAGGTAAAAACTCATTTTTTCATGAATACTAGAATTACTGTTCAGTATTCTGCTGTCTTAAAGTGCTATGTATATGGACTTCATTGGGTCAAATTGGGTTTATGACTTATAGGTGAGTTTTAGGATGTACAAAGACCCATAGACCCATGTAAAAATAATAGCTTAGCCTCAACTCAAAGGGAAACTTGCTGCCTTCTAGTTCAATAAATCTTTATTGTTTACTTTGATCTTAAAGCCAAGAACTGACTAATACTAATCCTCTTTAGTTAATGAGGCCAAGTAAGATCACAACCTGAGTTTGCCTGGGAAATTTTTATATACAAATTAAAAACTTACCTTTCTACCTTCAGCAATCTTGATGACTGGGCTAGATTTATTTGAGATAAAATGAAATTTATCAACTGAAACTTCCCAAAAGAATGAATGTGTGTGCATGCACACGCACACACACTCACAGGCACACACACACACACACACACACACACACACACATACACATCATTGAGTATGTATATAATCTTATTCAAGTAAGTTCTCAATTGAATACATAAATAGAAACTATAAACAGTGATGTCCCTTGGGTCATTGAAATATTTTAAAGAAGATGGGAGGGAAAGCTTTTGTAGGACCCTTTTCTGCTAGATATGTAATGCAGGGCAGGAGAGGGAGCTAATCTTTGTGCATACCTAATTCTATATTGTGTTTTATGCCTAATGGTTTCAATATAGTATTAGTTTATTATTTTACAATCCTGTGAAAGAATATTATTTTTCTATTTTACTGTCAAGAAAATCCAAGTAGTAGGAAGGCAAATAATTTGTTTGGGTTGTAGATTTACCTCTGTTGACTGTGAGTATGATCTCACAGTGGCTCCTGCTTCTTCTTTTCTTGGTTGTTCTTATATGTTGAGCTAATACACACACACACACATACACACAAACACACACACACACACACATACACACACACACATACACACACACATACACACACACACATACACACAAAATGCTATTTAAAAGTGAAGCTTATTTAGAAGTTTCATCTTTCATTTAACTTGTGTCAGAATAGCTAGAGTCTCTTTTCAAGGCTAGTTATACACAGATAATGATGACTTTGAGAATAAGAATTTTGATAGTAATGAAATCATTCAATAGCTTGTACAAGATGTCAGAGAGTACAAGGACTTTGTGTGGCAGTTTTCATTTGCTCTTTACAACCCTCCTCACCCCCATGATCTAGGTACAGATATCATGTGTTGTTGAGGAAATAAGCTCAGAAAGGTTGACTGAGTTTTTCAGGATCACACAGCTGTGAATATCAAAGCCAGAAATAAAGCCTCAGATCTGACTACAAAGCTCAAGTTCTTTGCTATTACTTCCTTGGGCTCTGGCAAAATATTTTTGACTGAATTTTACAACAGTGTAAAATCTATGCTTTAAGTATTTTTATGAAGCATTGCCTTCTCTAGTGGCTTTTAACCTGTGCACTACTGAATTAGAAACAATTCCTTTGTCTATAAATTGGTCCTGGGTTGAAGTCCATAAAGAAGCATGGTGAGTCTTGTGGGCAGTCTTTTTCCTTTTTTAGTCCTTAAGTATGCTTCATTCACACTTGAAAGTTCTGATAGCCTCAGCTCTATGTTCAATGCTTGTATATCTAGGCCACTTACGACCTATTTACTGGTGACAGGAGCTCTAGAATAGTACTTCCAGGAACAGAATTGAGATGGGAAGATGGCCATGGTGATTTATTTTAATACCTCTTAATGTGGAGGATAGAAAAAGTATTAAGAAACCATGAAGTAGAGCAAGCAAGGAAAATTCACCACAAGCTTCATAAGACTATTGCAAAAAGGGAAAGGAACCCCCATTTAGCAATGTAAATCTTACACAAGTCTTGAATACACACGGGAAGCTTAAAGGTTTCCATTTCACCTGGCAATTCAAAATGCTCACTCTACATGCAGGCTTAAGAGTCCCTCTTCTTGCAGAATGCAAAACCTCTAAGCATGCTGTGCTGCTCTCTGCTCTTTCAAAGCCACCACTTTGGAAACTCAGAACTGTTGCTGGTAGCCATGCTGCAGAGAAGGCCAGAAGTGAAGACTAATCCAGTGGGGGAAGTCATCCAGTTGCCCATAAAACTGAAGCCAAGCTTTGCGAATGGTTTTTAGAAGGTTGGATAACTAGTTAATGGGTCCAAAAATCAGAATAATTGGTACTGTCTCTTCTGTTACTTATGTAAGAATTTCCTGCTCAGGGGACTTGTGCCATGGAAGATACAGTCTACATTAAAGAAAGTTAGTTAACAAAACAAACTTGGTAAGGGAACTGTCTATAACAGGCATAGGCAAATATGTTACAGCTTGAGTCAGGCTGGAGCCAGGCTGCCTGCATGCTGTTCCTTTCTACAGATGGGGCAGCACTTGGCAAAGCTGACATGGATTTGGAATTTGAAGCTTCATGGTGATTTCAGTATTTCATTTTCCTGCGAATCAATAAGGATGATTCAAAACCAAACCAGATGGCCACGCAGCTACTGTGGAATATCAGCTACAGGCCAACCTTTTATTTTTCTTCAGAACATTACCTCTCACAACAACCTTCATTTCCAAAGTGTCTTAAATGCAGCAAAACACACGTCATTGCAGAGAGCCCACACATGCCTTCCCCTGCCCGCTTACTATTCGGATTCGGAAGAAGATTTAACACCTGTCAGAGCTCAAAAAGCCAGGGAGCACTTGCAAAGGTTGGAGACCATGAAGCAGTTGATAATCATCACAAGTCAGTTAAGAGGATATGGACTGTTGGGGTTGCATTTCATTTACAGTTTTTAAATATGACTGTTTCCTTTTGAAAACTGTAACTCTGAAGAAAGAAGCAGGATAAAGACAGTTACAAAGTTTGGACAAGCACGCTAGCAGACCTAGCAGGTACTAAAAGATAGTCGGCTAGAAATATAGTAGCTTCAGATGTGCATGCAAGACTGGGGCTATTTATGTAGTCTTTCATATCTCTTACAGATCTTTATGTTTCTTCCCTAAGAGCCTAAATGCCAGCTCCTTCTTCCTCCTTTTTGCTTTTCCTTTCTTTTTAGTATTTCATTTTGAAATACTTAGATATCACAGAAGAGTGGCAAAAATAGAGAAAGTTCTCATCTACACTTCACTCAGTTTTTTTTCCTTATTAACACCTTGTGTAACCATGGTGAATGTATCAAAAGTAAGAAATTAACATAGGTACCATTTTTATTAAGTAAACTACAAACTGTAATTATATTTCACCAATCTTCCCACTAACATTCTTTCTCTGTTCAGGAGGATACCCAGAAATACATGTTTCATTTCACCTCTGTCTGCTTGTTTTTTTCCTATCTGTGGCTTTTTGAGGGTGGGGTTGTTTCGGATGGACTTTTACAATTTTGGAGTGTACTGAGCAGGGTATTATGCAAAGAAATATTCAGTCTGAGCTTGTCTCCTGGTATCTGATGATTTGCTGTTTGTAAAGAAGACTACAGATATCCCATTTTAATTCACATTGTATTATGGTATATACAATATCAACCTTACCAACTACTTTTCATTTAATTCCTGATCAGATCTTCTTAATTAAAAATAATCTATCTGTAAGTTTCTAGGTAAACACACACACACACACACACACACACACACACACACACACACACATCCATGTCTGATCCTCAGGAAATGCTCATTCATTCATTCATTCAGCAAAATTTATTGGATTTTCTACTGCTATAAGACAATGAAGGCTGTTTATAGTTTATATATTCAACAAATATTCATTAATTTATTTAGTGCTTTTTTATGCTAAATGGTTGAGCTACAGCAAGGCAAGTGTGTAACTTGCTTTCAGTACACAATTAATATGCATCAGTAAACAAATATTTGTTACAAATGGGGCTAGAATATTGTTAGAATATCAATGTTAGTGTCCAATAAGTGTCTCCTTCACTAAAGTATGTGTGTGTGTGTGAATGCATGTATACATATGTGTGTGTGTTCTGTAAATGAAAGAAAATACATGATGCTTTATTTTTCTCTGCTTTATCACTATCATTTATTGTTCTCTTCCGTCTCCCTTTTGAACATGTCCTTCCCCATCATAGTCTTATTTCTGCTTTAATGTCTCAAAATACACTATAGATGGACCTTGTGGGCTATTCCATGTCCACCTTGGTTTCTCTACTGTTTTCCTTGTTCAGGTCATATTTAGACAGTCATGTTTTTGAGAGTTTATGGGTGTATCTTCTAACATTACTAGAAGTCACAGTCTCACAGAAAGCTCACTGATCATCTGGCTCTTAAGACTTAATTTCTTGTAATCCTGTTTGTTAATTGCTGATATTTTTACTGTGCTTTTAGGCTCCTTGTCAGAAAGTATTTGTCTATGCCTTTGTATTAAGTAATTTTTCCTATGCTTTGTTCAACAAGTTTTAGACTTTGGGGAGTAATTTTTGATCCATTCTAATTGATTTATTGTATGGTTAAAGATAAATAGCTTATTTTTCTACATGTGGAAATAGTTTTCTGAGCACTATTTGTTGAACATGTTTCCTGCCACAATAAAGTGTGTGTTTTGACACTTTTGTCAAAGGGCAGGGAAATATAAAGTATTTATTATTGGGTTCTTCCTTTTATTCTATTTGCCTGGTTATTTTTATGCAAATACCATGCTGCTTTTTTTACTATGGCTCTATAGTATAATCAAAAACATTTTAATATAAAATGTTTACATACAATATATTTTGACCATATTCTTTTTTCTACTCCCCAATTCCTTTCAGATTCTTCCTCATCTCCCTATGTACCCAACTTCATGATATCTCTCTCTCTCTCTCTCTCAAATACATAAAACAAAAAAGGTCAAAGAAATCAAACAAAAAATGAGTAAGACAAAAATTACTCAAACAGAATAAAAGGAAAAAAAAAGTGTACAAACAACTCTGGTGTGTGATTGATATACCAAGTTATTACACTATAGGCAACTGATTTTCTCTTTCCCAGCATATATCAATTGCAAATAGCTCCTTAGTTAGGGGTAGTATTTTGTATCCTTACTCTGACTAGTTCCTTCTGAACTGTTACTTTTCTGGCTCAACTCACTCTCTGTTCTGGGCATTTTCTGCTGAGCTCTGCTGTTTCTCTGTGTCTCTCCCTGAGCTCCCACTGCTCCATCCTGCCTCTGTATCTGACTGCTTCGGTAACTCACTCCAGCCTCAGTTTCTGCCACTCCTCTCTGATTCTTCAATGAACTCTGTTAACTGCTCCTCAACTATTTGTACTGACTGCTTCAACTGACTCTTCAGTCTGCTTCTCAACTGACTCTAACTGCCTTGTCTATCTGCTTCTGTTAACTGACTCTTTACCTGATTCTCACTCCTATGTAACTCTCTTTTACTGCTGGGAGCCTGTCTTTTCTCTTGAGGTTCGGGCATGTCCTTACTCTGCAAACTCTTCTTCTGATTAGTCACTTTGTCTGCCATTCACTCTGACTCATCACAAAAGTCATTTCATGTGTAACACTGGCTCCTTCTGAGTTCTGCTTCCACTGTTTTTCTTAGGGATTAAAGGCATGGACCACCACTGCTTTCAGAATATTGGATTAAAGGTGTGTCTACATTCCATTCAGATCACACAGGCCTCTGAATAAACCCCTAGGAATGTAGACCCTAGCCTGCACACAGGCTTATACCTCTACAGGGGCAGCAGCTTACTAAACCTCCTTTGGCCAATGACACACTAAGGTATAATACATTCCTGGCACTGGAGGTTTTACTTGGTGGTATAAGCGATCTAGTTGGAGCTATCTCCTTGTTAAATGGAGAGTCCATTTAAATTCCTTTCACATATGTAAATATCTCATGACTATCACGAAGAAATTTGGGGGCATAGGTTGAGAGATGGCAGGAAGATAAGAAAGGGTGAGTATGAAAGTAATCACAATTGATTATATGAATGTATAAAAGTACAGTCACTGAGATCAGTGTTAGGATGAAACAGAACAAATCAGAGTGTATCATGTATGGATGTTTATATTGCTCAAAGACTCTCCTAATTAGCTCACTAGTGTTCATAAAATGTCATTTTTAACACCAATCACAATTATTTTCATCTATATTATAACTTGAGTTCAGGTATTATGTTGTCTCCAAGGTATGTTTTCAGTTTATGATTTCTTTTAGCTATTCGTGACTTCTTTTTATTTCCATGTTAATTTTAGGATCACTTAGTTTAGTGAAGAATGTCTTTGGAATTTTCATGAGGAATTGCTTTAAATCTGTAGATCGTTTTCACCAGTATATCTGGTTTTATAGTATTACTCTATGAGCATGAGAATATTCATTAATTTCTTTCTTTAGGGTGTTATATTTTTCACTGTGGATGACTTTTACATCCTTGGACACATTTATTCCTATCTATTTTGCTTGACTGAAACAGTAATAGGGTTTCCCAATAAAGAAAATCCCCAAAATAAATGTATTCACTGACAAATTCAACACAATCTCAAGTGCTACTGCCTGTGCTCCTTACAATGTTCCACAAAATCAAAACTCATTTTATGAACATAATATAACCATGATACCAAAAATAGATGAAAGATACATCAAAGAAAGAAACTAGATATCAATATCTTACATGAGCATAGATTTAAGAATTCTTAATAAGTTTCTGGCACACCAAATTTAAGAAGACTCTATCACTCACTGTTGTAACAAAACACCTAATTCTATTCATGCCAATGCAATGTGATGTTGGAGATAATATTCTGGTCATGTTGCTTTGGTTACTTTTATCCAAGTTACTCATTTTTCTCATAGTTTATAGATATTATTATATATGCCCTTTCTGTGAACTATGTAAAATAATATTTGAAGAAGTTATAAACACAAAATAACAAATTCAATTGGATCAGGAAAAAAAGAGGAGACTATACCATGGACAGGTAGGTTTTATTTCAAACATGCAAGGATAAACATATACTATTTAGCAAGCGTAATTCATTACCCACATAGATTTAAAGATAAAGGCCACATGATTATCTCAATAGATGCAAAAAAGCCTTTGATAAAGTTCAATATCTTTCCATGGTTCTTACTATTTTTTCTAATTTTCTAAGTGTAATTAATTTGAACTTGTGTTAATTATAATTCTATCTTTTCCTGATCATCTTTAAAATCAATCAGATAAATAAACTTTATCATCTAAGAAAATCCATGAAACAACCACCACTACCACAAATGCAAACACCAAGAAGTTATGTAAAAAACGTCTTGAAAACAGTATTTATCACTATTATTGTTGTTGTTGTTGTTAAAATGATAGTCTAACTTCATACTCTGTAAAACTTTCCAGAAAAGAACCACTTTTATATTGGGTACAGAAGAGAATCTTACTTCTGTGTTTTTAGGGTTTTAGTAGGCCTGCCTAGCCTAGAACTCACTATGTAGACCAGGCTTACATCAAACTTAAAGAGCTTGACTTGCCTCTGCCTCATGAGTGCTGGGATGGAGTGTTACATTTTTGATGAGACTGAGTTTTCTACTTGGATCCTCTTTTATCTTGAGTGGTTTTTTTCTGGCTTCTTTATTTGGTTTTTGGGATTGGTGTGCTTTTCCCAGTATGTGACGGTGTCTTCAGTTTGACCTTGAATTTTTTCTCTAGATAAATGTCTTCCTTTTCAAATGATTGTCTTTTGGGGTTGAGGTGACATTGCATATATATACTTACATACATATATATGCAACAAACTATTTTATGTGTAGTACTGCCAGAGCAGACCTGTAGAGATTTCTTTAATTGATTTATCATTTTGAATGCAAAAATACATGCAGTTTCCATTGAACTGGCTATAGACGCATATCACAAGCCAAAGTGCTAGAGTTGCCATTTGTGAAAGCTGTTCCATTTTCTCACCTCTCTTCATTCTTAGCCAAGTAACAAATTTTTATTTTGGCCTAAACTTAATAGCTCTTGGTCTTGGCCAGAGGCTAAATCCCATTGAAACTTAGAAGTAAACCCGGTTACTTGTTTCTGAGCTACACAGAGGAGAAAAGAATATCATACTTTGAGTGAATTTTCCCAGTGGGTATATCTTTGAAGATGCACTATCCGTCTGTAGTGTGGAATCAGTGAGCCTGAGTCAGTGATGTTCAGGATAAAAATAGGGCAAAGATATTTTGTCCCCCTTTCCAGAATAGGAGTAAATATGTTGAAAGTGACTTTTCCCTCTTATTTCATTGACAAAGGTCAAAGGGTATCTTTTAAATAGTGGGCACAGACACTTTCAGCCTATTATAAGAGGTTCTACCTTTTAAAACTGGAAGGAATACTACATTTTATTTTTTTACAGCCTATGATTTCAGAAGATAAGGCTCAGAGAAATGGCAGAGGTCACAAAAATAAGCAATGTCTAAACTAGTATATATGCATGTTTCTCAAAGCATGTGGTGTTGAATTTGCTTATAGTAGGAACCCTATGAAGATTTTTGGACATAGAAATTAACTATTGCATATTACCACCATTTAGGACATGTTTCATGTGAATAATTTCTATTATAAGCTTCATATTGAAATAAAACATCTACTTAAAATGTGCATCATTTATGTGTAAATCTATTGATGACTAACAAATTAAGACATCTATAAAACCATCATTAATGTAATATTTATATATTGATATACTGTTTGTATGTATACATTATATGTATCAGTAGGTCAATAACAACTAGTAAAAACAGAACCAACCAAAAGCAGATTTCTGGAGCTCAGTCCCAATAGATGCATCTACAATACAACTCCCATACCTAAGGCTTAAGGATCATTGGAGAAGGCAGGAAGATTGTAAGAGCCAGAAGATCAGAGAATTTGCTGTGAGATTGTGGCTCCTAGTAAAGTGAGAAGCTACACCCATAAAACGCTTCAGCATTACTACCTAAATATGAGCTGGACAAAAATAACACCAATGAGCACGCTAAACTAGATAAGAGAAAGCTCACAAGATCTTAACCATATACTGAGAACTATAGGCAACTAAGGAATGCTGAAAGCAAGAGTAGGGAGGAGCATACCCTTGGTTATCCAATACTAAACATGCATCCTTGAAAACATACATACAAGAAACATTGCACAGACTGAGCAGGTTGTATTTGTGTATTTAGGAACACACCACACACACACACACACACACACACACACACACACATACATGTATAACAATAACGAATGAAAATATGGCCATGAATTTGAAAGAAAAAAAAAAGGGATATATGGAATGATATGGAGGGAAGTAAGGGAAGGGGGAAATGATGTAAGCATATTATAATCCTGAAAAATAAAAGAAATAATTTAAGAATATTCAAGGTCAGCTTGGATGTAGATGGTTAGAGAAGTTTTGTTGACACATAGTAAATAGTACACAATTTCTAATATGACTTTTATTATACAGATAATCAAAGACTAAATTAAGAAACCTTGTGAATGCTATACAATTGAGGAAACAATTTTCTTTGGTTTTTCGAGATAGGGTTTCTCTGTTGTAACCATGGCTCTCCTGGAACTCACTCTATAGACCAGGCTGTCCTCAAATTCACAAAGATCTGTCTGCCTCTACCTCCCAAGTGCTGGGAATAAAGGCATGCACCACAACCCCCTGGCACAATTGAGGAAAATTATTTCTGTGAAATGCAATGTTATATGGCTTTGAATTTTACAAAAGAAAAGTATAAGCTTAAGATCCAAATATATATATACACATCACACACACACACACACACACAAACACACTGTGTGTGTGGGGGTAAAGGGTGATTTACCATAGCAGAGAATAAATGACTTCAGAGGGCTCAGTTCTAAATAGGACATCTACATCATACCACCCACTCCCAAAGCTAGTACTCAAATGGATTCCTCTTTTCTACCTTTTTAAATTCAGGACATCATTCTTTGATACAGTCAGTAATAATTTATTTTAATCCATGTATTTAACCTTTCACCTGTTTTTCATTCTTTCTTGAATTTTTGTGTACTCACTTAGGATCATGACCTTCTGCCAGAAGAAATCTCTTTGGGAATTTTTTGTGTGTGATGTGAATCTACTGGTAAGAAGATCTGTTTTCATTATCTAAGGATGCCATCATAATTTTGCCTTAAATCTTGAATATTATCTATCATTTTCTGAGCGTAGAATAATTGTTGTTTGAGTTAGGATATTGAAGACATTATTTCCCAATTTCTGATTTATGCCATTTAGTGAAGAAATCGACTTCCCAAGTTAAACAGAATAATGAATGTATTCTGCTTTCTTCTTGGCTGCTTTTAAGACTTTTCTTTTTTAGGTTTCTGAGATGATTCAGTAAGTAAAAGATGCTCACCACCAAGCCCGAAGATGCACTTTCAAATTTTGGTCCCTAGAATCAAGGTGGTAGAAGGAGAAAACCAACTCCTGATGCAGTTTGACTTCTGATATGCTCACACAAACACACACACACACACAAATACACCCCACCCCACCACACCACACTGCATAAATATCATATTTTAAGGACTCTATTTTCCATTAATTTTTAAAATATTTTTATTATTATATCAACTGGATGTGTATTCCTTTGTTTGTTATTTACTTAGTAATTCTAATCCTTCTTCATTTTTTTGGCTTGATTCATTAACCACCTTTAGAAGAATTGAATGTATTCCTTCTTCCTTGAATGTATTCCTCTTCATGTATTCCTTCTGCCCAATTCTCTTTATCCCCTTTCTCTGAGACAAAAATTGAAGGAATTTTTTTTGAGATAATTTTAGTGGTTAAGAATAGAGGTAATCAGAAAGAAAACTGAGATGTACTCTGTATTTTCCCCCCATCATAATTATGTGTGGATAACTTTCTAACTAATTTATCTGTAGGATGATAATTCTCTTTAATTTCTGTTAAGCCTGTTTTTATTACATACTCGATATTCCATATGGACGGCTATAGAGTTTCTACACAATGTGATATTTTTCCATAGACAAAAAACTTAATCTTCTAGCCAGGAAGTGGTGGCAGATACTCCCAGCATTCGGAAGACAGAAGCAGGCAGATCTCTGTGAATTCAAGGCCAGCCTGATCTACAGAGTGAGTTCCAGGACAGCTAGAGTTACAACAGAGAAACTTGTCTCTAAAAAAAACAAAACAAAACAGCAACAACAACAACAAAAAGAGACAAACTTTATCTTTTGACAAGTGGCTGATGTTGAATCAATTTTTGATATCCAACGTTTCTAATTTTTATCTGGCTTTACTCCTGCGACAATTCTCCCAAGTTACCATATGAAGTCTGGACAGATTTTCCTATCTTCTCCTCCATTTAGGATCTCTAACTCCACATTTTTTTTGCCAAGACTCATTAAGTAAATAATAATCTCACTGTGTTTTCCTGTTGATTTCTGACTAGCTTTGTTTCTAGCACTTGTGGTTTACCAATCTGCAAATGTTTTCAGGCATACTGAGTACTGGACTCACTTCTGATAATTTAACTTTTCTCTAGGATCTTGGCCTCAATTCTTGTATGTTTTAGATGTTCTTTGAAAACTTTCAATTTTATTATCATTTTATTTAACTTGTCTATTTTTCAGAAAACTTGGTTTACTACATGCTGATATGTCATTGTTAGAAACAGAAGTCAAAACTTATAATTAAGTGACATTTTAATTGCTTTAATGTGCAATATTCTTTGAGAAGTGCTAATTGAATAATTGTTTAGTGAGTAATTGGGATGATCTGGCTTGTGAGTTTGTTATTTTTGATGGTATTTTACCAAATACAAGATATGCCAAAGAGGATGTCATATTAATGCAACCCAAGTTTCATAATTAGATAATTAAAATTTACATAATGCACAATATCCTAAACTCTCTAACATTGTCATACTAATTTATAATGGCAACTCTCTGTTTAAATAGTAGTGTAAATAGGGTCTCATTATAATCTTCTTTGACACATGAGCAATAACTGATCTTGCTGAACCCTTTACCATTACCTGGATTTGGAGATTTGTTATCATTTTACTTCTTAGGAATTCAAATGTTAACATTTCAGAACATTCATTTATGTACAAATGACTATATTAAAGATGTAAACAGGTTGATAGAAGCAGTCCCTGTGATTGCAAACTGTACCCTAACACAAATGCTTTTACTCTTTCTTCAAATCATCGTTTTGCTATTGTTGGGGAGGGATTTGGACTTGAAGTTTAATAAGTAATCCTTTAGTTGTTAGTAATTAAAATTCAACACAAAGTTAATTTAGGCCAGAAGGACTTTGTTGGCTTGTGTCTTAGTCAGCTCAGGATTAACAAATTATCATAGTCTAAGTAGCTGAAACAACAATATTTAGCTCTGAAAGCTCGGGAGGATGGTAACCTAAATCGAACACCCAGGATATTCAGTGTTTGCAGATGTCCTGCATCTAGGTCCATAGAAACCCATCTTTTCTTTGTGTTTTCGTATGGTAGAAAGCATGTAGGAACTCACTGGATCTGTCTTTATAAAGATACTGATCTCACTCATGAGAGCTCCACATCTATGACCTAATTATCTCTCACCATCTCCAAACACTGTCACACTAGGTATTGGAATCTCCACATATGAAATCTAATAGTGAATTCTGGCTTGAGGTCTTTCAGGGTCAAGGAACTCATATGTTGCTGAGTTGCCTTGATTTTCTTTTGGTATTCAAGTATGTTTTCTTTTTTAAAATAACTCCTTGACTTTTTTAGCCATGGTTTTTCTACACAGCTAGAGAGGTGGCCCCAACGGCACTCAACATATTGGGTAATTGAAACAAAAACATCATTTTTTTCTTTTATTTCTGTATCATTTATTATGGAAAGATGCTTGGTAATCTAAATAGAACAGGAACCTTATTCTTCTCTTTGCAGCAGGCAGCAGTCAAAACTGGTCAGAGTGCTGAGAATAAGTGACTGCAAGTACTCACTCAGCCTGAAGTTGGATGCCTTTACTAATCCCGTGCCAAGGCTCCAAGATCATTAGGGGATAGAAAGAGGAAAGTTGTAGGGCAGACTGTTGTCAAATGTGATCTACTCAATGTGATACAGCTGTTGCACCCAGATCAGCTGTGGTTACCTGCTCATGTCAAATCAGACAGTATTTTAACATAGATACCTAGATGGGTAAGAGCTCTTGAGGCCCACTCTTTACTGAAGATTTATTTTTAGTGGATAGTTGCCTTGAAAGGAAGAATCATTATTCATTGAAATTAAGGCCTCTGGTAGGTTTCCCTTACTCCAGGGGGTAGCTCTATACTCATGCATTAAAGGGTAGTAGAATTGGATTTAATGGATTATTTTTTAAGAGAATATGAAGCAATCTGGGATGGGGACATATTAGTTGCATCTGCTTGAAGTTAGAGGGAGGAAATTTTTGATGGATATGATTCTTTTTCATGGTATACATGCATGAAATTTTCAAAGAATGCTTTTTTTTAAAAAAAGGAAGCCTTTCTCTTTTATTTGCATACCACATATTATAGAAAGACTCCCAAACAGTTTGAATCATAAATAACCATAGACCAATGATCTAATAAGGTATGATATTATCTATAATTGGCTGAGCTTTGGTCCCATGACCATCTTCGTGGTCAGGGGATCAGAATGCTGTGATTGACAGACTCAGCATGACTGTCTAGGACCTGGAGGGTGTTAGAAAAATTTTGTTGTCTAGATTTTATAGAGGAATATATCCTGAAGAACTAATATTAATCTAGGAGTCACATGACAGCGTGGTCAATCTCAAGAGATGTTCAGAAATCTAATATTTTATCCTTTCATTTCTGTACATGACATGAATTTATGTACATGTACACAAACACATATTTATATACATGCTGGTGGAGACCTGAAGAGGGCATCGGTTACCATGGAGCTGGAGGAACAGGTGATTATGAGCCATCAGATATGGGTGCTGGGAGCCTAACTGTAGTCCCCTGCAGGAGCAGAAAGTGTTTGTAACCACTGATAAATCGCCCCTGCCTGACCCCACATAAAAATATTCATTTTACAATATTCTTTATTTGTTACTTTGAAAACCTAGTATACGAATATAGGGCATAGATCCTACATATATGGAAAGTCAAATGTACTTGCTCTGTTCTGAGTCTTTTAGTTTTCCATTTTTTTAAGGTTTCAACTGTCATTTTTTGATGAGATGGAGAGGTTGTGCCAAGAAAAGCTGAATCTTAAATCATACACATCCTGGATGTGGGGAAGATAGCAGATGATTAAGTCACAATAGGAACATAAAATTATACCTTGTGTGCAATACAATGTATTGCATATACAATATGCATGTACAATATGAATACCAAATGATTTACAAATATTGTGAATTGTAGGTTTCTTTCTTTTCTTTTCTCTTTTTTCTCAACTTCTTCAGATGAGCTCCACATAGCCCAGGTTGGCTTTGAACTCAGTATCCAAAGATGATAACTTTAAAATTCTAATCATCTTGTCTTCATCTTGTAAGTTCCATGATTTCAGGCATGCATCACCATTCCTGGCTCAAATGCATCTTGACAAAAGAGAATCATACCGTCTTCTTGAAATCTAAGGCAAAGAGAGGTAAAATAACTGAACTAAGATTTATAATTTTTCCATGTTAGAATTTGTATTTAAACTTTTATGTAACTTTAACTCCTAAGTCTGTGTTCATTTCAAGGAAACACATAATAGGATGAAGCTTAGTTGTAAAGATGGGAGACTATTGTGTTATCTATGTCCGTGCTTTCTACCTTCCCAGAAACTAAATTTTGGGGCATTTGAGAATCACCATGCTTATCCAAAGATCTGAGTCATTATCCCATCTTTGAAATTCAATCTGCAGTAGGAACACTTATCATATAAAGCACTGGTACCAGGGACCTATGCAACAGACAATTCCACTAGGAAAAGCAGGTCATATTAGAGCTATCAAGTTAAAATGCCAAATTTTGAGACCAAATGTAAATCCAGAGAAAGCCCAAAACTAGTCAGACATGGGATGAGTGGGTAGAGCTTCAGACTTAGTCTGGGAGAGAGGGGAAACTAAAATTACTGCTTCCCATATTTGTTCTTAAATATTAGGGAATATGATTTATAGGCAGGCACTACAAGTTTATAAGTTTATAACTAAGAGAAGAGAACTTCTCTTATATTTTGAAAGGAAAAAGTCCAGAAAAACACAAGAAAAGTAATAGGTGAATGTTCTGGAAAGTAGTGATTAAGTCTTTGGGGGCTCTACGATTTGCAGAGCACTAATTAAAAGCTACCAAGTATCCTATCCCCTAGGTCAAACCTTATGAATGGGAGATGGGAAAGCAGCTCAGCCAAGGCTTTGAACTCACTAAGAATTCAAGACAAAAGAGTGACAAGAAAGTCTAGTTCCCAAAATAGCAGTTGCTGCCAGTAGTCAATGAACAGTTTTCCAGCTTGCCCAATGTAAATGGAATTGTTAATCCCTCCATTGTCTTTTTAGCCACACCCACAGATCAGCACTGCCATCAGTCTCCTTACCCACCAAGCTCTGGCAACTCATAAAAGAAATTTTCCTTTAGTGCTTTAGCTGTCACAGCACAGGAGCCATGCCCTGGTTCCCTCTGCACCTGGAAGCTATGGGTGGGAGCAGGATTTTTACTAGACCTCAATGACTAATGCACACCTGCACATTCTTTTGTTCCTATTGGCAAGAACAGCATTTCACAAAACAGCTTGAAAAGAGTGTTGTCAAGAAGTCTGGGCAACAATTCCTATAAAGGCTTGCTTTCTTCTGGACTGAAATTAGTGACATGTTGTAAGATTTTAGAACAAGTATCTTTTTTTGCATAGCTTGATTTTTCTTACATTTTATTTAGTAGTCTTTAGTGGGATAAGCAAATAAAAATTTCATTGTTTTTCTTTTTATGAGAATGGACCCAAGGATATATATCTCTTCTCTTTAGCTCTCCTGCTAGCTAATATGGGAACTTTTCATCCTATTTTTAGATGATAATGTTGTCTACTAAGAAGTTACCCTGTTAATCTACTCAAGCTAATATTTACCAATTTCTATGTCTTCAAAAGGAGGTAAAATCAGTTATACCTAAGAAGTGATTTTTAAGGCTAGATGAATTCTTGATCTGTGGAATGAAGTGAATGGAAGGAGAAACCTAGTAATTAAAAAAGTAAATGATCAGAGTGTGCATTTGCATAACTAGTCACAGTTAGAAATCAATCTTGATTTGAGGGTTCCAGTAAATTTTCTATTCTGTTGATCTTGCACATCATTGATGACAGTTAAGCAGGTAGAACTTTTAACGAAGGTTTTAGGATATGGGCTGCTGTCATAAGGGATCAAATAAAAGAATCCAAGCAGCAAACCAAGCTTAAGAAAACCAATGGTCAGGACAAGAGTTTGGTCAAAATCCAGGTGATCTGAAAAGATCAAGTATAGGATTCATGAAGAAACAGTGTAGGGCGTTAAAAGTTCTTGATGTTTTCAAGGCAATGAGAAATAATTTTAGAGGTATGGATCACAGATATAGTCCCTAGATAATATAGGGCTAAATAAGGGAAAATTGACTAGAGAAAAACAGAGCAAAGGGTCCACACCAGAGGTAGTAGCAGGCTGGGAGTTGTAAATTGGTAATGGTGTTACATCCATGGACAGCTTTTGCTTGGTCTGCAGAGTGTTTTGAAAAGCAATGTCACTAGGCAGATGGCATAGTTGGTTGTAGTACAAGGCTCTTTGCACCTATTGTCCTGTATCAGAACAGCTTCACATATTTGTTATTCTTGCCTGGCTCACATTAAACATCTAAGTTTGCCATTCCTGGTGGAAGCCATCTGCTTGGCACTCTAGCTCTACATCCTTTTAGTTCCTATGGCCATTTAGTCCCAAGCATCAGAAATGATTTAGCCCTAGTCCCTGGGATAACTGAAATGTTTTTTAATCAAAAAAGATTTAGAGAAGTTTGGTTTAATTCATCTATACTTCAGCAACACAATGTTCTGCTCATCTCATTTCTAGTTTTGCTCCACTAACTAGGATTTTTCCTCTTTCCTTATAATTAAACTCAGTCTCTCTATATAACTTTCAGTGCCTGCAACCTTACCTTGCTCGCTGGCATAAAACTGCTGTGTTGGCATCCTGCCTTGTAACTCATTCTGTTTAGAGATATGTAGCAGATAACCTCACTTACAAGACAAATATATTTGAATTTGAGTAGGACCCCTGGTCATGTCAAACACTTTCTTCATCTATCTTCCAATATTTACCTGTCTTATCTAAAAGAATTTATAATGTTGTAATTTATGAATATTATTCACGAAGTTAATAATTAATACTACCAATATTTTTGAAAAAATTAGCTTATAAAGTGAAAAGCCTAAAATGTGAGGAACTAGTGGGAAAATAAAGTGAAGGAGAGAGGAGAATGATAAATAACATGTGCATATGTAAAACACTCTCCTGAGATATATATATATATATATATTTATATATATTTTCTAATTATATATATATTACATATATAATTTTCTAATGATATATAATATATAATATATAATAATATATATTATATATCATTAGAAAATTAATATCATTAGAAAATTAAAATTGAAATGATTGAAAAAATGTTGATATGTCTATGGCTTCAGTCTCTGTGGGCCCCTAAGAGTGCTAGTCAGTTGACACTGTGTAGCTTGTTCTCCTGGTGTCCTTGACCCCTCTGGTTTCTGCCATTCCTCCTCTCTCTCTTCCATGGGGTTCCTAAATCTCTGAAGAATGTTTGGCCCTGAGCCTCTCCATATGCTCCTCTCACCTGCTGAGGGGATATCTCTGGTGAAGACTTGGTTAGGTACAGATCTATGAGCAGAGCATGACATCATTAGAAATAGTCTCCGGGTTATCCAGTCTCTAGTTCCTGGCCTGCCTTCAGTTTCAGGCAGGCATTCCCTCCTTTGGCACGAGGTTCTGTCTTTTCACTGTCAATGAAGATCTTGCAGGGTGGACAGTTCCATCCCACTATGCCATGTCTTGATTGTGCTGTAACCCTGGGGGGAAGGCTGTTTTCTGGGAGAAGGAGGTTGTTTGTGGGTGGTAATGGGGGGTGGAATTTTGGGAGATGGAGGGAGGGGAGGAGGTGGGACTGGGATGTATTCTCTAAGTTGTATGAGAGAAGAAACATTGTTTAAATAAAAAGTTAAAAAAAAAAGAAAATGTTTATATGATAGTCATTGATGCTTTTCTGCTGATAGTTCTTATTTATTTCCCTTTCTGGATCCATTTTAGGATTATACATCCTGGCTTCCTTGTGGTTTAGTAGAGCCATGTAATTAAGTTTAGCATATGGGCATGTGTACAAAAGTGACAATGTCTCATTTCAAGTCTAGAAGGCCAGAACATTTAGCTGTGTGAGGAGATGATTCCTGGTTTTCTTTTCCTCAGCCTCTGAGGACAGACATGTTTAAAGTGGTAGGTGCTGCCTCTGTCTGAGTCCTAGATAAATATAATGAGAATATCTTCCCTCCACCATCCCCATCAGCACAAGATAGCAATATAGCATGAGAAACAAATACATATTTGTTCTTTTAAGTCATTCTGTCAATAAAATACTGACATTTCAATATTTTATCACTCCCACCACAACAGATGTTTAACTACCTTGATTGTTATACTTGGATCTGGTTTTCCCTTCAGGTTTCTCAAAGGAAATGTTTTATCAGTCTTAGTGTTGGATAGCAGTCTGACCAGTGAGAGACCTTAGCTCAAACGAAAGGAGGATGATGGCTATACGACATCACTGAGGCTGCCCTCTGAAATCTATACTCATATGTTCTCATGCGTACTCATGTACTCGGCCAGAGTGTTTCTCCCATCCCCACACCAATACACACACACACACACACACACACACACACACACACACACACACACAGAAACTTAAAAGGGAAATTTTTAAAATTCTAGTGAGAATTTCTGATTTAGACAAATAAACATAACTAGCTATTTTCAAATGCTTGCTCGGAAGTCTCTTAAACACATAATGACCAAGGTGACACAGCTGAGCTTAACGTGCCCAGGGAAACAAGAACAAATCAAGGACTGCCTAATGATGAGACCTACAACTTACGGTAGGAATTTGGGAGTTTTATATATTCTATAAAAACGAGTTTTAAAATGTCAGTGGTCATGTATTTTTTAACTGTTAATAAGGAATATTTGGGATTAGATAAGAAATCTAGTTGAAACAGGTAAGATAGAAAGTTTTAGTTTCATCCTATTCTTGTTTTTTTGTCAAGTTCTCAGTAACATATTACTTTGTGCAATTGTTATTTGTTTCATTTCTATCAAGAGAATATATTCCATATCATGTTCAATATACTGATGTTTTATAGTTAATGTTATTATTCATCTTGGAAAAAAAATTGCCAAATACCAAAATTGAAATATATCATGGCTGTAATTTAATGGTTGATTGAAAAATCACTGTGCAGAATTTTGTTTAATCTATGATTAGATTATTTCATCTTGCTAACACTTATAGAAAACTAGCACAGGGTCTAAAGAAAAGGGCTTCATTTTCTCTCCTCCACCCATAAAGCCTGAACAAAAATTCAGAATTTTACTTTCAAGACAATATTCTGTTTTTGTCATAAACGAATAAATTATTTTATTATAGACAGTACAGATAAGAAAAATAAATAAATATATTATTGAATATATCATCAGGATGAACTACTATTAGCAGTTTTGTATACTTTATAAACATAAGATCATATTGTTTTGGTAACATAGTTTTTTTACTTAATGCATAATAGAGTATATCATAACATACTTCATATATCATGCAGATTTTCCATCTCTTAAAATAAACAGTATAGTGCATTTTAGGACTTTATTGTATCATGTGGATTTACATACATTTATTTAGCTGATCTCCTTATGATTATACTGTGTCCAAATTTCCTATAATATCAAACATTGCAATCGACAACTTTATAGTTAATCTTTCCCTGTTTTGCACTTTCATATTTCCTTGGGACATATTTCTAGAAGACATATTTCTGGGACCAAGAGTATGTACATTGTTAAGTCTTTTGATGCATTTTGGAAGGTTATAACATTTCTTTCTGGCAGTTTACATTTCCTCCAGCTGTGAATTACAGTTCTTACTTCTCTGCACCTTTATAGATACTGGCTATAATAATTTAAAAATATATGCCAATTTGAAAGGCAAAAGTCACAGATTTTATACTTTAATGGTAAGCCTCCTTGAAAAAAAGATTAGTTGTGTAGTATGTACTTAAATAGAGCTATATTTTAGGGTCTAGAAGTGGCTAATTTCTCACCTAACTCTTCATTTTAAATTTCCTACAGAGCTTTGTTTTATGTAATATCATCCATCATAACTAGAGATGTGCTACATACAGTAACTCACCAATCATTCAAGTCCTGGTAAATCTGTAATATTTGCAATTTGTGTCTATTGCACATATTTATCTATTTACTCTATTTTCATCATCTGTAGGAAAACAGCTATATTTGCCTCCATAGCATCATTACAAAGAGAGATAAATTAGCAGGTTTCACCTGTTTGTATTCCTTTGTCTGATTTACTGTGGAATCTGATCATTTGATTTGAAAAGTAACGATGCTGAGTGAGGAATCAGATATGTGGCAAGGAAAATATTTTTTTTTATGGGAAGTCGTTTTTATTGTTTCACCACTTGGAAAGGTAAAGTATTCAGGAGGGAAGTGTATGTCTTCATAAAACTGAGTTAGATAATAGGCAATAAGGCATAACAGCATTTCCTAACCTCTTGGATAAAACTTGCAAAAATCTTCAAGAACCAATTACACAGAACAATATATCACTAGGGTGTGCATTCTCTTTAGTTGCTTTGTGATTTTCTGTAACTGGCGAGCATATTGCTTGGTGGAATTAAAAATACACAGGAGCTCTTTCGAGCTTGGCATTCCCTGGCTTGCATTGGCTCAGCTGTTGGCTCTTGGCTTTAGTGCTTTTACAGATCATTTGTCTGAAAGAGGAAAAGGAAAAAAGAAAGTCAACTTGTTTTCACACCCCACCTCTAATAACATCCATTGGGAAAATACTGGGTTGTGAAGCTACCATTCTGTTTTTGTGGCAAGTGCAGGTTTTGAAGAATCACAAGTATTTGTAGCAATAGGCTAGCAGCTATATTTTCCTCTATATTGGCATGATGAATTCATGATATTTTGGTTGCACATCCATTTCTATTGTATTATATTTAACTCATGTTTAATTACTTAATTACAAAGAGAAAATACCTACTAAGGAATTCAACTATTTCACAAGGAAAATTTTGATTAAACATAATAATTTACTTTTGTAACTCATGATGCTAGAATGTTGAGACAACAAGAGGCCTATCTGTAATGACAGCTCAAGTCTTTGATTTGGGATTTAATTTACATTTTAAAAATGATATGTATGTGAATTAATTCAACTTTGATGTGATTATAATAATTAGATACTATTTGGTGGTTTTAATTTTTTCTTTAAATAATATTTCTGTAATTTTAAGAAATATAATAACATGAAATTATTTTATTTTCCAACTTTTGGTTTTGGTTTCTAGCTTTCAGTCATATTTAGATGATTTATTTGTATAATGGTAAATTTTATGTGTCACAGAGTATCAAGATATTTTCTCAAATATTTTGATGTGTCAGAAAGGATATGTTTGGAAGACCTTAATTCTTGAGTTGGTAGAGTGTGTAAAGAAGGTTGTTCTTCTTAATGTGATAGACCTCTTTCAATGAGATGAAGGTCTCAATATAACAATAAATGCTGGTCTTTCAACAAATAAAAATAAATTACTTCTGACTGTCTGCCCAAAGACATTAGGACTGTTCCTCATTTCAGACTCAAATTTAAACATTGGCTCTTCTTGGATATCTGGTCTGCCATCTTTGTCTCTATAATTGTACTACTAACTCTTCCGAATCTCTATTCTGCAAGCTACAGGGGTCAAATGTCTCCACCTCAATGATCACTTGGGCAAATTCTTTAAAATAAATTTCTCTTTTAGGGGACTGGGACTGGAGGATTACTAGATTTAGACTCTACCGGCCAACATATAAACACCTTGTCTCAATCTTCTCTCTGTTTATATATACAGATACATACATCTTATTTGTTCTTTTCCCCCCTGGAAAACCCTGACCATTATGGCTCGTAATGAGCTTTGAGGTAAGGGTATGTTCCAGCAAGGCATGTGTCATTTATTCTGTCATTGACCTGAAATTCAAATCCTTGGTAATGACTTCAATAACTTCATGTCTAGATGTCACTATGGTATTATACATATTGGGTAAGGATGGATTTTGGGCGATAATGCTGGCAAAAATCTTCCTTTAACAGAAACAAACAAAAGACTATGGGAAATAATAGTTGGAGAGGAATTTGAACATTGAGTAGTTCATTTTCTTATTGTTTAATAAATAGGACATAGAATGTTCTAAGACTTAAATATAGGCAATGGCTCAAAGCTTGCTAACTGTACAGATTTCCTCAGCTACATATTGCGTTTGTCTTATAGTCATTTTTTTTTCTGGATCTGCGGTTTGAACTCACAATCTTGAACTAGCTGGTTAAGAGTTTTATCACTAATCTTAACTTTCAGCCCATATGTTTGTAAGATTTAAGTCATGGTGGATGGGAATTAGGAACTTTGCTAGTTGTGTTATGTGTAACATGACCTTCTGGGTAGAACTCTTTTTATTTGAGTCATCTGCTGCCAGTGATGGAGCACTGGTAGTTGCTTGAGATTCAGTAAGGTCACGTCACTGACATTTAATGAATGCCACTTTTCTGTGTGAGGTTTATAAAAGATCTGGCCACCATTTTTAAGTTTCTCAAAATTTATTGCAAAACACAGAAGTGTATGTAACAATAATAGAGAAAATGAGCCTATAAACTTGAAAGTTGTAGGGCCATGGGAGGGGTTGGAGGGAGGATGATGGGGAAAGGGATGTAATTTTATTTTAATGTATTAAAATGCATAAAATATATCTATATATAGGAAGAAACAAAATTCAGAAATTAAAAAAATTATCAAAACAGAGTATTTATTGTTTTGAAGGTGAGGAGAAATTGGATATTAAAATTGTAGGAATGTAAAGCATAAAATGCCTTTTCCATTATTCTCTTTGTTTTCAGCGTTGGTGATTGAAGTCAGGGTCTCACTCACGGTAGGCAAATGTTACCACTGTGCTGTATTCCCAGTGCCGCTATTTTCCTCTCATCAGAGTATCTTATCTTCCTAATTCTCTCAAATTCTGCTGCAAAATTCTGTAAGGAAAAGAAAATGAAATGCCTTACAGAATGACAGCAAGGAGAAATGAACTGGGTCAGGGGACTTTAACTCTAGCCTGATAATTTCAATCTGACCCAAGTCAGTAATGAAAGTTGTTTGATGCACTATGGGAAACTTGATGGTAGTCTAGGGCCGAACTTAATGTGCAAGTGCATCTATCAGCACAACACATCACCACTGAGCAATCACATTTATGATCTCAAAAGAATTAAAGAGGCAATGAAGGTAAAATGCTTCTCAAGGAAAACAGGTAGGCTCTTCTCAGTTGTGATGGAGATTAAAATCCTCTGAGCCAATGTTCCATTTGCCACCTCTACTGCTAGTGCTGCAGAAGTCAAGTCATGGACTTTTAATTTGATTAAAAACATAACTGCCCTCAATTTTACTGCTTTAGGTTTACCTCATGCACCATTGAGTCATAAGATGGGAAACATCTGTTTGAATTTGCAAGAAAGTATCAAACAGAGACTGAACACAGCTCATCAAAATCCAGCAAAACTGGAGAAAACAGCAGGTCAAATGAGCAATATTATGGCCATCTCCAGATTCAGGAGATACAAGGACTATCATAATGATACTAATTACTACAGTACAGGTTCCACGGTCTTGAGACAGGCACTGAAATATATATTGTGAATGAAAGTCTGTATTGTAGATGTGATTAATGTATGGATATAAATTGTAAATAAGGTATAATACAGTGTCCAAGCAATAATGGTGAAGATATCAGAGGACTTTTGATTCTCAATAAATATTTGAACAATTATTACAGTAGTGTTTTATTGCAGAAAGCAACGAAGTGGGCAAGAATGAATTGCTCAGGATTTTTTTTTGCAATAATTCTAATAAATCCCATAAGGGCAGCTCTTAGTTTCCCATTTTAATTGTATTAATAAGGAACAATGTTCAAGATGATGTCTTTCTCACAATTTTAAATTCTCTATGAAAATGCTTTCTAAATCTGGCAGTATATTAAAAAAAGTCACCTGGGGAACTTTAAAACCAAAACCCACTGGCTAGTTTGCCTCCTTGTACCCAAGAAATTTAGACTTAATGGCTCCAATGTGAGGTACAGGTATATAAACACACACACACACACACACACACACACACACACACGAATTCATTGGTTGTTTTTTTTTTAAAGTCAGATAATTTAAAATGGAAGATAATAATACAAAATCAAAATAGTTTCACCCACATATCAAATAGATGGCACAAGTCATGGGATTTCAACTACTAAGTCTCTTTATATAATCCTGCAATAGAACGCCACACTGCCCCAAATGCCTATGTTTGCTTTTGTTTATGTTATATAACTGCAGGCATTTGAAAGGTAGGTTAACATAATTGTTTCTTATTTATCAGGGTAAGTAGCAGAGGGGACCCTAAAACATAGTATGTCACCTGGGGAGGGAGGTTATACACAGGATGAACAATTTTCATAGTGTGCCTAGGATTGAAAGGATAATCCTTGGCAAATTTGGATGGCTTTGTAACCATAGGTATGGGTGGAGTATCAGGAACTATGTGGGAATTATGTACCTGGGTAGGAGTTAAGGAATCTAAAGGAGGAGTTAGAAAAGAAAGACAACGTAAGTACTCATTTTACCTACTCCCTCATAGGCTGGCATTGAGGCTACATCCATATGAGCATTCAACAGCATTCAATTCAAATAAATTGAAACAATAGATTTCTGATACATACAAATATTAGAGGGAACAGTAATACCAACTTCATTTGCTATTGAGAACCTACTAACTATGTGGATTATCCTTTATTGTGTATCATATGCTCATCCATATAAGCATTCAACAGAGGAAAAGCATGAAGATCCTTGTAATCAGTTAAGGGATTTCTGAGGATTGTGTTTAAAAACAAACAAACTATAGAAGACTTTTAAGAAGAAATTTGCCTCCAATGGCTACGTAATTGAGCATCCAGAATTTGGAGAAGTAATTTAGCTACATATTGATCAGAACAAGAGTGTATGTTAGTTCCTGATAGAGACTGGGTTGGCATAGGATAGCTAGTTGAAAATTACTGGGTTTTAAGTGTTTGTGGCTCACTGAAGCTTAAGTGATAATTTCCTTACAATGAGTAGCATTCCATTTTGTCTCTTGTTACAAGTTTTAATATCTCACAGCTTCTACAATGTAACCATTTGGAATCTATTTTAACTTGGGTTAGAACAACTCCATACCAAAAAAACATACCCAAAGATACAAAGAAAGACAAAACAATAACAACAACAAAATGCCTAAAAGCAGGCACATAATAAGGATAGTGGGAAAAGAGACCCTCAAAATTAGTAAGAGGTTATGGAATGAGTTATTTAAAAACCAGGATGTTTGATGTGTGTGTGTGTGTGTGTGTGTGTTTATTGTGTATTGTGTATGTGTATATGTAGAAAAGTGGGTGATGTGCCCAGGAATGATAAATCTGGGGTTCATTATTTATAAATATTAGTAAGTGCAGCATGGGAAGGTCCTCACATCTCCTATTTGGAATGACAAGTGTGGAGTCATTCTTCTATATTCTGCTCTACATAAGATTTTTGGGGTCTGTCCAATAACATATTTATTTTATACTGACATATTAAGATAGAGTCTCAGAGTGATGTTCAAATAGAACGAAATAATAGATTTCTGATACATACAAATATTAGAGGGAACAGTAATACCAACTTCCTTTGCTATTGAGAACCTACTAACTATATGGATTATCCTTTATTGTGTATCATATGCTCATGACTTATGAGGCATACCTATACATAGGCATTTATATATAATACACATAGGTGTATATATACATATACACACATACTTTTGCGATATCTATTTATATATAATATGTTTTCTTCTGCAAATAAGAATCAGAAAAGTAAAGCAGACTCACTACTCCACCTGTGATAGTGGCAGTGCAGAGCTAGGAATTTTATTCTGTTCCAAACTGTGCGATTTCACCACTTATCGTTTACTTCTATATTGGTTAGGCAGAATAATTTAAAAATGAAAAACCATGATAAGTCTCTGACTGCTTGTTTTCTTTCTCCAAAAGAAAAAGTGTAGGAACAGATTGAAGGGGCAAATGTGTTGACATATTTTATGGGGTTGGCCTCACTCACTTCCTTCGATGACACTATTTTCAAAACTCGAGGACAGAACTTAGTTTCTGTGAGAAGCAGATCTGTAATGAAATTATTTGGTGCAGCTGTTTTGGGTTATGTTGGTGTATCTACCTGGAATGAGCTCAACTTTTTCTCTAGGCACTTGTAAAATGTGTTTCTTATGGCTTCTGACTACAGTTCACCACCAAGTGCTGTTTTTTCTTTTGGCCAGTTTACACCTATCACACAGCTACAGAAAGAAAGGAGAGCAGCTCTGCATGGTAGCTTATAGCCAGACAATTATTTTCCATTTAAATATTGAGTGGGAACGACTTTGGATGTGTAGCCCTTCTTTGGCTCCTTAAGTTTTCTGCATACAATCCCAGTAATATTTGAGATAAAAATCTTCAGGGACAAGCCAGATTTAAACAAGCATGAAACATTTGAAAACTGAACTTGTGAACGTAGATGGAATTAGATCATGTTGCTAGTAATGTTGTTAAGGATTTCTTCTATAATAACGTGCTTACTTTCCAGTAAGACACAGTGACAATAATGCTTCAAAATAAGTCATTACTGCATGCTAAGAGTTAGATGGAGGTGAATATGAGCCAAGCTCTAAAGTTGCATCAACTTTCCAAATTATATGCTCCTTGTCTTAAAAACGGGAGGTTTTTATGTAATTCATGATGTTTAAAAGCAATAATGTATATAAGATTATGAACTTTCTCACATATAGCAAATGGAAAAAGCAGCCATCACCATCACTATCTTTTTATTTTTTGCTGTACCATGTGAGTTACATATTCTTTATCAATTGATTTTTATTATCTGACCATTTCATTCATGCATATAATGCATTCTTACTTGTTACCCTTCTATTATTCCCCCATCCCTAGGAGTTTCTCTTCTTCCTTATAAAGCCCCTTTGTTTTGTTTTCTGACTCACTGAGTTTAACTGTGGATATCTTTGCATTTCTTCATTTGAACCTATTCATTGGAGACTGGTTGGCTTACTGCTGTATATACAACTGAAGATAATGACTCTTACTCATCAAAATTTATTAGTAGCTAGTAGTTCAGTGCCAATCCTCTATCTATTGAAGCCTGTTGGAATGACCAATCTCATGCATTCAGTCTGGTGCCAGTAACCACATCTAGCATGAATTCATAATTGCAATGGTAGTGTTGTGTCTAAAACATAACATTTTATAACACTTCTTTCTTCTGACTGTTACATTGTTTTCACATCTGCAATGTTCCCTAAGCTCTCAGCCTTCACCTCTTCTTAGCCTCTGGGGTAGCCATGATTCTCTGCATTTACTGCCATATGCTACAGAGAGACAATTATGGATGAGAGTAGCATTTGTCTATGAGTATAAACAGAGATGTTTTGGGAGGAGTTTTGTGATATGTCCTTTTAGCTAGGGAACAGTAGTAACTTTACCATCAGGGATCATGACATCTCCAAGCATGGGTTTTTGACAGGGCATATAGTACAAAGCAAACATGAATTTCCTCCTGTGGATCAAGTCTCAAATCTAATCAAGACTGATTGGTTACTCCTTAACAGTTGTGTTACTGTTCTCTAGGTATGCATATCTTGCTTGGTGGACTGGTATGATAGTTCATGAGGTTCAAAGCTAAATGAAACTATTGATGCTTTTTCTCCCACAGAAGCCTGTTGAGTACTTACTAGTACTTTGAAATACAACCAATAGAGATGAGATGTCTAGCCCAGTTCCAGTATGGTTTCTCTACTTTGTGCAACCAAGATGTGTGTGGTTTCTTCAGGAATAAGGTCATATACATTTCTGTGCACAAGCAATAGGAAAGGCAAGAGTGTATATTGTTTTGGGGGTCTCTGAGTCCTCCCTTAGCAACAATTCCTATGGGAGTTCCTAACACTTGGCACTGAGTGCTTATTTAGTGACCTGTTGCTTATAGAAAAACATTATCTAGCCATTAAGGGCACCTGACTTCAAAGTCTCTTTTATGTTTTCTAATTGAGTTCCAACACAGTAGATTTCCATGTGGCTTTTTAAAAATATATTCTTCATTTTGGTTTGCCATCTTACATGTCCTCTCTCTTTGGCCCATCCTCTGACTCCTCCTTATTTAAACCTTAATATTTCTGTGATCTAGCTACTATATCCATCAGCCTGTTATGGTCAGAGTTTTCTTGGCTGATCTGGGAGGAAGACCATTTCTTAGTCAAGGGTATATGAGTAGTTGCTTTTTTCTATGAGAACCTCTAAAGAAGCTCCCAGCTTTGACTTTTTAAAGGAATCAGCTTATTGTCCTTCAGTGTTAAAAATTCCTAAAACCTGTGTCTATACATTCATAGATTTCAGTGACACAATTTAGTATAATTTATTTGGGAGCACTGCATAAACAGAAAATATGAAAATCACATATAGGTCTAATACTATTGAACATAATATATTTGTGGTAATTACTTGAAAATAAGAGGAACATAGCAAGATAACCTTTCTTCTAGGACCTTGGTTTAGCTTAGTTTATATTGTCAAACCATGTCTTAACTTTCAATTTTATACTTTCTTTGGTTCTCTTGAAATTATATATTACTTCAATAAAATATATGGTCACAGTCTAATATATACTAAGGATTATGAATTCGACACAGTTTTTTTTCCTGAAGAGAAGTTTATATCTAGTAATCATGCCACTTCAGTAGCAAAAGAGCTTTAGTGGATGTGACTATGTTTACTTCCTGAAAAATATATGAATGGACAAGGTAAACTTTGATCTCTCATGCACTCTCTCAGCTTATGTTCTTGATATGAAGCTGATCTATGAATAGATGGAGCCTTTACCAGTTAGCAACTCAGTGTTAGTACCTGTGACCAACACTGACTGTCAGATTGAGGAAGGATTAAATTTCTCATTAGTAGCTCCAAAGAATCAAACTACAATAGATGAATGAGGATAAAAGAGGCAGATTTTGGGCTTGAATATAAAAATGAAGCTGGTTCAAAATTGAATGGGCTCTTCAGGTCTAGAAATGTTTAAATAAATGCTGAATGACCAGAGCTCCAGGTGGTTGTAGAGTTCATTCCCCTGTTTAGTAGGAAATTGACCTGGAGGGTATTGCTTTTCCTTTCACTCCAGAGGCTGGTAAAACAACATAAAAGAACTCTGTATTGAGTTAAATTTCCAGGCTATTAATGAGAATTATATTTAGCATTTCTCTGTTTGCATATATATATATATATATATATATATATATATATATATATATATACACACACACATACACACACATACACACACACACACAGAGCTTGGTGACTATTTTAGTTAAAAAAAAACAGCATTTCAAGCTTGCAATATATGACATAGTTTTTAAGTCTTGTTACAGATTATGTCGTGGGAGCATAAGATTCTTTTTATCATGCAAAGGAAACGTGATTCACAGAAAGGGGAGATTAAGGAAAGTCTATTATAATATGCAAAGAACTTTCTCTTACTAAAGGACACATCCCCTATCTAAATTCCTACCAAAGAATCATTTCTTTTGCTGTCTTGAATTTTCTGAGTGTGGCTTTGTGAATTACTCATCTGCAGGCTCGGCTTTGTTTTACTTTTCAAATCAGTCTCTTTTCATGTTTATGATCTTTTGATCCTCCTTGCTTTTCTGACTCAGAACAAAATGTCCTAGCACTGATCTCTGGCCTCTTACATTGTTCTTATGTCACTCCAATTCAACATGTATTGTGTAGATCAATGGCCTATATAACCTATGATACACCATTCTAATGCTGACAACCATTCTGTGTTGATTCCTGAGTGCTAACTATTTCTAAATTCTTAATTTGTAGATTTAAGTTTCCTCTGGAATATATGTTCATTTTGCATATGATATAATATTAGTAAAAATAGTAATGATCACAAACAACAGAAAGAGACTTGGCAGGTTCTATTTATATATTTGTGCACACATACACACAACATACACACACACACACAAATAGACACATAGACACACAAACACACACATGTGTGTGCGGATTTGTGTAACAGTAATAATCAAAGAAATAGAAGCCATCAACTTGAGAGTTGGGGGGCATGGGAGTGATTCAACACAGGGAAGCTAGGAGAAGGTGGTAGGACTAAAGGGATGGCAGAATGTGATGTAATTCTATTTCACTTAAAAATAAACATTAAAAAACAAACTCCTGACACTCCAGAAAAGACAGCAGTGGCCTTATATTGGTGCTTACCTTGCCAATATCAACATACTTTTTAAAAAAGAAACTGAAAACTGTGGAAAATTCAGAGCAGATCAGAGATTAGCAGAGTGGGTTTCTGTTTTTGTTCTCTATCTACTCAGATGAGGAGTCTATTTTAAAGATAAAAGGTAACTATAATCTCAATTGAAGTAGTTGTTATGGGGAGAATATTTAATATCCTTTTGTTATTCAGATACTAAAAATTGACAAGTGGTTAAGCAGAAGAAATAGAGAGTTCACAGATTTGAAAGCCTTCAATGCACAAGCAGACTGGTGATTAGTCTTTTCCTGCTCAAAACAAACAAACGAACACACAGACACACACAGACACACACAGAGACACACACACACACACACACAAAACAAAACAAACAGAAACATTGCTTCATCCTAGTGGTGCAGATTCATAGGTAATCTACCTGTACTGCCTACGACAGTCCTTCCCCTGTTAGTCTGATCATCCCTGTGGGTGCTTGCCAAGGATCATGACCTCCTCCAGGCCACTCTCTCTCCCTTTGGGACTGACCAGATCATGGACCCTTCCACACCAACGACTCTCTATCTAGCTCATGCAGTATAAAGACACAGGTAACCTACCTGAGCTCTTCTGTACAGCACCTCCTCCGCTAGTTGCCCCATAGCTGCTTACACCAAATCTATCTCCCAATCTCAGCCTGGCATGCACATCCTGTGCACCAGCCCAGCCTTTGAGTTTACTTGACCATACCTTTCCTTCACCCACCCCGAACTCCCAGATCTACTCTGGATCCTACAACCAGATCCCACCTACATCTTTCTAAATTCCAGATTCTGGCTATGTGACATTTCTTGTGGGCCAGCCCTCCTGCTGTGCACCTATCAGACACACAACTAATAAAAGAAGTATGCACACTTATGTATCATTAGGAAAGCAATATGGAAATTCATGAGAGTATATCCCCGTCCTCAAATCTGCCAATTCTGTAGAAACTTTCTTCAGTGAGAATTACCTAGATGAACCCCAGTGCATGGAATGTCAAAAGAATAGTAACAAACTTCATCAAAGATTTCAAGGGGTTTAAAGAAGACACAACCAACCATTTCAGTGAACTGAAAAGGAATAGCACAAATATATTAATATAGAAAATCTAATTCATATAAACACAGTATTAATATAATTAACACACTACTTTATATAATATGTAACAGTAAATCTATAATGCTTATATAGGAAGGTATAGGTTGCCAAATAAAAATCTAGTGCCTGATATGGGAAATTTATGCCCAAATTGTTTGCCAGGGGAACACCCAAAACAATGTAAGCTAATGCTGTTATTCTTGATTGTCCACAAGAACTTGATGGTATGATCCTATTGCTAAAGATACCACTCTTTGGTCACAAGACTTGGAGAAATTAAGCTGGTAGAGACTGGGAAGCCTCCCTAATGGCTAAATTTCATACTAACAGAAGGTTCTATGTAGACTGCTAGAAGAGAAAATCTATCAACAACCAGCTATGAACTATGCAAGTTAGAACAAAAACTGGTCTCACAAGATAAACACATTGGTGTGATTGTGGCATAAATACTGTGGAAGAAACTAATTGCATGCTAATTAGACTTAAAGCCTGTTCCTCATGAGAAAACATATGCCTGGTGCTGTAAATCTGGCCAAGAACCCGTGGTTGGGGAGCTTGTATGCTCCAGGGACAGACTTACTACTACTATTTTGTAGTGTTCTGCTAAAAATAGGACATCTATAATATACCCCTCACGATTAATGGACTATTGTATAAGAGAGGGCTAGAATGACTTTTTAAGAGCCACAGGTCAAGGAAGGCCACAGAAAAACAATTTCCTCTGGACTACACTCATGAACTCACAGAAGCTATCCTCTCCTCCACAAGAACTATTCAAGATTAACACAGTCAGTATTCCAGCATGAAGTGGGGAGGTGCTCACAGGCCTGCTCCCCTCCTCTGAGAAGCTATTGATAGTTGACTGCCTGTGGAGGAGGAGTTTTCTTTAGGGGTGTCATCCCTTGGTAGGTTAACCATGTGTCTGTGAGTGACCCCCCCACCATGTCCACACACGTATGAGAAGCACTAGGTGAGATATTTGAAAAGAGAGGACATGAAGTGTGGAGTGAGGTGGGAAGTAGATAAGGGAGGATTAATTGGAGGAGAGGGAGTGTGAGCAAAATATATTGCATGTACCTATGACATCTTGGAAGAATTCATAAAAAATATTTTTAAAACTTAATTTAGGAATAATACAAATATATTTTAAGGATAATATACATTATAATACTTTTATGCTGACAACTTAGCACAAAGCTATCAAATACAACAGAGTTTTAAGTAGTGTGTAGACATGGGTAGAATAAAAACATGGACTGATATTATTAAAAATAAAATATTTTTCGTGGCTAACCATTTGGCAATGAAGACAAATTGGTGTGCTTTTCCCTGGGGAAGACCAACTCTCCTGCTCCCAGCTTTCTTCAGTTGCCTGTAATTCTTTGTGTAGGCTGAGGACACATGGGCTTTTCCCTGTCCACTTTGGCATGTTCTTTATTCTTGTCCTTGTTCAGCTCATGTTTGGACAGTCATTTTCATGAGACTTTAAATTGTTGGCTCTGAAAACATGCATATATGTAATATTATATGGAAGGAAACATCTATTTAGGAATACATACATGTTTACATACATTGCATACATTACATATATATGTAATGTATATGTATTACATATGTATATATATGTAATATATATATATATATATATATATATATATATATATATATATATATATATATATGCAATAATAATTAGTGAAAAAAAGAGGCCAAGAATTTGATGAAGAGTAGGGAAGGATGTCTGGGAAGGTTTAGAGTGAGGAAAGGGAAGGGAGAAACGTTGAAATTATATTACAATTTCAAAAATAAAATTAAAATGTAAAATATTTTACCAATTTATTTCAAGAAGAAATTCAGTGTCTGGTACTAGAATCTTTTGTGTCTAGTTGCCTGAAGGCTGGAAGACTGACTATCTTTAATATCTATCTAACTCAATCTCTTATTCTCTGAAGACTGAATAAGGAAAGAAAACTGATCTAGATGAGGCAGAAAATATTTGCTTAATTATGTCACTGTCAGAATTCAAAAATACCAATTTTTCATAATCCTTGTGGTGAACAGACAATTATACGTTTTGATATGTCTCTTTTAATGATCATAATTAAATATGATTCATCATTTTGGTTTCATCAATAAATCAAACTAGATCACAGGGTAGAAATTATCTGTTCCTTACATTCATTCAAATTATTTCACAGGAAGAAATGAAAAGATTATCGAAGAGAAAAGAAAAAATTTAGGGTTCAGTGTCATAACTCCTTACTTTTCATAACTATCATAGCCATTTTCCCAACGTCCACGAAATATCTACCTAGGCAAGATTTGAAATAGGTCTGAGGCATTATTTCTCTCATTGTAAAATGATCATAAATATATCATCTATAGCATAGGCTACTAACAGATATGCTGGCTAGTTTTCGTAGATTTGACAGAAGAGAGGAAGGAATGTCAATTCATAAAGTACCTCCATTAGATTGGCCTGGGGTTAAACATGTAGGACATTTTGGGGGGTGATTATTGGTGTGGGAGGATACAGCTCATAGCTGGCTCCAACCCTGAGCTGGTGGTCTTGAGTACTGTAAGAAAGAAGGCTGAGTAAGCCTTGAAGAGCTAGCCAGTAAATAGTACCCTTCCATGTCTTCTGCTTCAGTTCCTGCCTCCAGGTTCCTTCTTTGAGTTCCTACCTTTTCTTCCCCTCAGTGATGGAGTGTGGACTGGGAGGTGGGGGTCTATGTTTAAATAGACCCTTTCCAAGTTGCCTCCTGAGAAGTGTTTTATCACAGCACTAGAAATAGTGACTGAGGAGAACAGAACTGTTTTTTTGAAACATTTAGAAACACTTAGAAAAAGCCAAAGAAATATTAGTTTTGGTTAGTTATTTTTTATGCTAACTTCTGGGTTACTTATGCAATCGTATTTGTACTTAACTCATAGTTGGCTATGAATTAAGATATTCCTTTAAATCTGAGATTGTTCCTAATAGATGTTTTATTTTCTCCCTATTGGCATTATTGGTATTTTCTATGACTGTTCCTTTTTACTAGTACATAAAAATCATTCTGCATGTTTTTTCTGTATTCTTATTCCTGTCTGTTTTAGCACCTTGTAGAAATTTGATTCCCACATCATCACATTTTAAGTCTTTTTTTTACTTGACCAAAAGTTGCTTTTGTTTAGATTTGCTAAATTAAATATCAAAGGAGGTAGAGCACACTAAATCTTTAGTAATGTATGTTTCTATTGGGGCTTCTTTGAGTACCGAATACCTACTTTTCAACATTACTTCTATGGTTGAATCATGTTGTTTATAGATAGGTTGTTTCTCAGCTACTCAACATTTATAATGGCAGTTCATAACAGCAGTCTTTTAGAAGTAGCTGCTATCAGAACTTAATTAAATCTTTTCATGTATATGTTATAATAAAACACAAAGTCAAATAGAATGAAGTTCAGCTCCTCAGTTTAATCTGCTGGTTGGAGAATACAATGAAACCATTTTGGAATGTATTAAAGTTTCTGTGAATGGTACATATTTTTAAGTAACTATACATTGGTGATTGTTATATTTCTCTATCTTCTTATGAATTATTTTTATGGTGAGAACTGAAAGAAATTAAGAATGAATCATTATATATTACACGAGGCTGTCCAGAAGTTCATGAATTCATATTACAAGAAGAAATTATACAACTAAATGGTCATCATCTGGTTTCATCTTCAGAATAATTATTCCTCAGTAGATTCAGTATACTAGATAAAAATGAAAGTTAATGCTTATACTAATTGGGAAATTTTTGTTAGCTTTTATATTGAGTATTGAAATACACGTGATTAATTCTAAGCTTTATTATATTGTATTCAGATCACTATCACATAGAAAACACATAGATCAGAATATATCAAGATTTAGTTATAATATGAATTAATTCAAGACATATTCGATCTCTGTTAGAGAAAAGTATGTCACTGGAGAAAAATAAATGAGGGAGTGTGCTTCTGACATATTATTTAAGCTTATTAGGGGCCACAGGCAAAGAAGAAGTGGTAGTAGCCCTGTTTCTCCGTTGTGTTAATGAGAAAATAATTGTTTGAGGATGTCTTTGGTTGCAAGCAAAATCCCAGCAGGGAAGGCTTTGAAGATTTGTTTTCTGTACCCTTTGAGAAAAAGAAGTGCTAAAAAGACCTTAGAAAGATGTTAATCAAAAATGTTAAAGTTCCAGTATTCTAAGTCTTCTTCCCTAGAGGGAAAAAGAAAAAAAAAAACACTCAAATAAACCTTCTGCATGAAGACTGTGGTATTGTTTATTGAATTTGTCATTGTGGATGCACAGTGATACACTTAATGTGAGCCCATCATGGGTTCATTATGAATCTTGATTTCTAATTCACAGAATATATATTGGATTTTTGTCTTAGTATATGAGAATAGTACTAGTCTTATTCTCACAAAGTGTCTTTCAACCCACTCCTGGTGTCTATTGAAAACTGGATGGTCATGTAGGTGCTTAAAGAGGTTGCACATTATCTTATTTTCTTTCCCCCAAAAATCTCATTTGGTTATTCCACAATCCCTAAAGAAGAGTACAAGTTAAGCAGAACCTGACACTAACTTTCATTTCTTTTTTCTGTTTCTGTTTTTTTTTTTTTTCATCTGTTCCTTTAAAAGCTCACTTTTCAGGCTGGAGATTTTCCAGAGGATCTGGGATTGATTCCCTAACACACATGTTGGTTCACCCAGTGCCAGAGGATCTGATACCCTCTTCTGGCCTCCAAGGGCACCAAGCATGCACTGGTGCAGAGACCTACATGCACGCAAAACACACGTGCACATAAAACAACTGCATAAAATTAAACAGAAAGGTTCTCTTTCCTCCTATTTGTTTTTATTCCTTCTGAGTAACTTACAGCACTAAATTGCCAGTTACTTGTGAGAATATACCTAACTAATATGATAGAAATCTACCATTTACTGACAACCATAGAGCTCCATTCTTAATTTATATCTACAATTTTCTTCCCCTTGCATTTATTTAAAGGAAAAAGACAGAATTGTGAATAGGCAGCTAAATATAGCTCTTATGCTTCCCTCCTCCCTGTCTCATCCTACATTTCAAATGTTAATGAACAAAGGCATGCCAGAAAGTCAAGCAGTCAGGAAGAGGAGAAGTAGAGGTCATAGATAATCTGGGAAATGAATAATCAGTGCCTCTGTAATGAGGTGTGATCATACTCATGTTTATGCACAATTTTCTTTAAGTGACACAAACATTTTCTATCTTACCTGTTACTTCATGTACATGATTTTCTTATTCTCTTTAGATAAGGAGCTAAGTGCTTAAATTCTGAACTCCATACCTATTTATTGTAAAACCTCCAGCCAAAGGATGACAGTTGCAGAAAGGATATCATAGGTCATCAATTCTGTCCTTACAATTTTCAGATGAGCAATTAAGATGTGTTGAGAGAAATATCACTTCACTGGCTCATAGGAATGTTGAAGGTTTTCAACTCGTCTAGAGTTACTTTTGTTGTGTCATACCTGTGCATCTCAATATATTTTTGCTCTTTTAGGTACATGGATGCTAGTTCTGTTGATTTCAGCTTTTCATTTTTCTTTCTAGGTTGGAAAATTCTGGCTGTTTCTCTCCTTACTTTCTTCTCCTACATTCAGTTCCATTTATTCTCAATATTATTCTTGTTACCAGGGCTCTCATTGCTCCATCTGTAAATTTTTTACTTTATTTCACTACCTTCAATCATTCTCTAATACTTGAAGAACATTGCCATTAGAAAGAGTGTTTGAAAACAAAATGTGATTCAGTTCTTCTGATTAAGTTAAACATTCAAAGACTAAATATCACTTATTTCACTCATTGCAGTTGAATCCTAAATGAGCTTCACTATGTTCTTACTCATGGGTGTCCAACCTGAGACTCAAAGCTGGATGTGACCCAGGGTAGATATGAGTGTTAGTGCCCCAACACAAAACTGTAAAATGACATACAACATTATGAATTGGGGTGACAAGTTTTGTGAGAGTCTTTGGGGTGAATTTTGTAGATGCCAATGCTATGTTGCAACATCACACAAAATCAATGTATACAGATGATGATTTGTACACACAGCTTCAATTTTAGGATGGTGTGCAGTTTCTAGGGTGCCATCTTCCAAGCACAGACAGTCAAGTTTACACCTTCAGATGTTACATGTACCCATGGTAACCTGAGCAAGTTAAACACAGCCAATATCAATAATCGTTTAACATGCTATTATAAATGATAGGAATTTAACGTTATGTGGACGACCCATAAATGTATTTGATTACTAAGGGTACTGCTATACCTTGATCATGACTCACATATTGCCTCACCATGCTTTCCTATTGGGACTTCATTTTATGCTATATTAGCAGCAGCTGAGATGTGGAATAACCCAAATTTTGTTTTCTACTTTCCTGCTGGTTAATTTTCATGACAAAAGAAAGCATATTCCCTTACCTATTCTCATTATTTTAATTCCAGCATATCTTTTATGACATCTCAAAAGAAAACAGAACTTAACACCCAAAGAAAACTTACTGCGTGAAGAAAGATTGTTCAATGAAAAGTGGACAGATGACTTTGTTTTTGTTCACGCAAATAAAAGGTACCCTGACTAATCTGAAGAGAATTTATATGTACGTGATTTCAAAAAGACTTATTTGAAAAGGAATTATACGTGCCAAAACACTGCCAAATTCAGTGTGTATTAAGGGTTGTGTCCTTATATTGTAGAACTTGCAAAGGGTCTGCCTTCTCAATAATAATAAAAAGCATATTACAGAGGGTAGAGAGATGGCTCAGCAGTTAAGAGCACTGGTTGCTCTTGCAGATGACCAGTTTTGATTCCTAGCACCCACTTGAAGGCTCAAAACCATCTATAATTTCAGTTTCAGTGGATCCAGCACCCTCTTCTGACCTTTGCAGGTACCAGCTGTGCATATTGTGCATCTACATATATGTAGGCAAAGCACCCACATGTGAAATAAATAAATAAATCTAAAAAACTGGTACAAATGGTTCAACTTATAGTGTAACAACTAGTTATAAGGTACAATATTTAATAGCAAAAAATTAAAATCACTAATCCACTATTTTTAATAATAGAATATTTATCAGTTCTTTGAGAATTTCATAAGAAAATCATTTTATTGTTTGTAAGTTTATTTAAAAAAAACTTTGAAGTATACAGCAGATGTATGTCCCCCAAAAGGGATGGTATTTATAAAATCAGTTTGACTCACCTGAGTATAGCCAGGCAAATTAAAGAAATGCATAGAAGCATTTTAAATTGATAATGTCCTGCAAATGATCAAGACTATGAGTTTTGTAAGGGCCAAGAGTTTAACCAGTTCCAAGAATTCTTTAAAAGTGTTTGTGCTGACTGTGGTGACATCATTTACTTTTTTAAGCAAAATAGCTGATTTGAGAGTAAATTATGAAATATTTTATGATTTATAATGTTATCAAGTTGTTTATGGCATCAAGAACAAAATTTGTACCAGAGCTTGATGATGAAAACATGCTTACTATTCAATGTTTAAAAACCATTCATTTAAATGAGTTAAATATGAAGCTTCTAGGAAAAAACATATTTTATCAATATAATGTTTCGAGTCATAGCAGCATTCCAATTGGAAGTGAAATTAAGGTAAGGTCAAATTAAGGCAAACAAACAATTTTTATGAATTTTGACACATTGACTAAATATAGCCTTGTGAACAGTGAAAATATGTAACCTTGCTTTTCAGATTGATTTAGTAATTTGAAAACAGATTTCAAGAATTTCAGGAAAATTATCAATATTTTGGCATATTTGTTATTTTATTTTCATCTGACACAGATATTTCACTTAAATTTTTTCAAGTGAAATTTCTATAACTACAACCTGACATTCAACTTAATGTAAAATTGATCATGCCTTTCCTAGACTTTCCTAAGTTTCATTTTCTAGGAGACGAAAATTTGTCACTTAATAATCATGCACCATTGATGTTATCACTTTTGGAAGTACCTATATCAATGAGCAACTATTGTCAGAAACAAAGTGTACCCAGAGTAAAATTAGAACAAACATATTTGAGGAGTACCAATGACAACTCTGTGAGATTCACAATGATGTCCACAAAGCCATATATTAATTCACTATTCTCTCAGATAGAATGCCAAATATCCCACTAGTTTCTTTCTTTTAACCTTTATAATAAAAATACCAACAACCAATCAATAAAGTTTTATTATTTTTATGTTTATTTTTTATTAGTGATCACACACTTTTTACTTGCTCATTGATTTAAGAAATTTAGATTTATTTATTTGTTTATGGATGAGTGTTTGGCCTGCTGTTTACCTGCATGCCTCCTGCCTACAGAGTTTAGAAGAAGGAGTCAAATTCCCTGGTTGTGAACTACCATGTAAGTGCTGAAAGCTGAACCTGCATCCTCTGCAAGAAAAACAAGTGTTCTTAACTACTGAGCCATCTCTCTAGCTCCCTTGCTCACAAATTTATAAAAAGAATCCCCAAAATGAGGTACTTCATAATTAGCATTATAATTCATAATTGGGATACACAGAGTTTTTCTCATCAGCTTTTGTAAGTGTGTACATATTTAATGTGTGGTCCTAGACGATTCCTCTTTATTCAGTGTAGCCCAGGAAAATTAAAAGGTTGAATATCCTTAGTATTCCTTAAGTACTGCTCTAGCCTCATCTTTCCTTGTTTTCTTTCCTCTTGCCAATTAAGCATTGGAATATCCAGTTTGGAAAAAGTCTTCCTTATAGTGATCTCTTCTTTGCAATTGCCCTCATACTAAAATTCTTCTGCTCCCAGATCCAAGTATTGCATTGCCTTTTCTTGAATCCTTCTTTCGTCCTCAGGCAGAGTAATGACATTCAGTTTGCAGCATTATTGTACTATGCACATACCACACTATAGAATGGTCTGATACACAGTTCCACATATCGCCTATACTATACAGTGAACTTTATGAAGGAAAGGACCTTGCTTAATTCACACCTCCTTCTTTATGTATACAGTGAATGAATGTGGGCCTCAATAATTGCTAAATGTTACCCATCATATGCTTTGCAGGTCACAGCAATGACCAGAAATTTAAATTTAATAAATATAGACTTTTAAAAAATTGATCTCTTTCATTCTGGTTAATATAACCTTCATGTTCACTTAAAATGTCAATCATTCATACCTCTGGAAATCTTGAATCAAAGGCAGAAGATAATGAATTTGCTTGGGAAACTTATTTGTAAGTCATACTCACAGCAGAAAACTGTCTATGTAACATATTGCTTTTTAATAGTATAATGCATAAACATTAGATCTACTCGTTCAATCCTTAGTGCTTAAACTTTTTTATTTCTGTTAGGAATAAATATAATTAGATATTTTAAATGTGAAAAATCCTACTCCATTACTACTGAGGCCCTTGTTATACTGATTTACAGGGGACACATAGTAGCAACCATTGAAGAAATAGTCTTCTGTATTCATACCATGTCCTGGAAACAAACCCAATGAAAGAATACAGTTAAATAGAATATTAAAAACTCAGATAATTGGGTATTTTTGTTTGCTTATAAATTTATTTGCAAACAGTAAGTATTGCAAATATCATGATAGCACATATCTACACAAAACTTTTGCTCATGTCCTCTTTTGCTTTCTCCCCCCACTTTTTCCAGCTTCTCCACGTCTGAAAACATCTGTTTTGCAAGTTGTGATAATTCTCAACTACCCATGTATCTTGTGTCCTGTTTTTTTAAGAACCCTTTCAATTATTGTTGCGTATATTTAAATAGTAAAGGGACACATTTCAACGTATGTGTACAATGTGTACTGATCATATCAGGTAATTAGAACTTCTGTATTCTTATAATTTATATTTAGAGCCTCATAGATTCTATATTCTAGTTTTGTCCGATCCATATAATAACACAGTCCTATGAAGGTTATTAGCTCACTTTACTACAGAATGTTAGATTATATTCCTTCAATTTCTGTGTATTTTGGTATCATTTTCCAATCTCCTTCCCCCCTCCTCTTCCCTACCTTTACTACCCTTTAACAACCACTACTATTCTTTGGGTTAACATTTAGCTTCAACATTAGAATAAGTACTTGATAGTTTTCATATGTGGCTGAGATTCATAAATGTAGGATCTTGTGTATTTATGTTGCAGAGGCTGTTACATCTTCAGAGGGTTCTTGTGGTATACAGGGGATTCAGAAATTAGAGTATGCATGCATACATCTTATTAGAATAACAGTAAAAAAAACCACATCAATTAATAATCAGAATCACCAAAGAAACTGTTCTTCCTTAGTTTATAAAAGGCAGATGTTCCCACATTAACTGCTAGTCATTTCATGAACTCCATGTAGTTTTTATTTTTTAACACGGATTCCAACTATCGACATTAGATACTGTCATGGTGACCATTCTCTACATGTTCACATGTGTCTCTAAAGCATTAAAATATTGTAGGTAATTTTTTTGTAAAAATGTAATAAAGTTTTATTATACAGAAAGGCCACAACTAATAGGTTTGTCCCTCCTGTTCTAAGAGTTATTAAACTTTCTCTGTTCATATATCTTAATTCCATTCATGCCATCATGAGTTTTGTGTGATCAAGAGTAAATCTACACACTCTACAATGTGGGTTTTTTTTGGCATTTTAGTACTCAAACCATATCTTGGAGCATTTTAAGTAAAGGTTAAGGGGTAGCTTTAAGCTGTAGTGTGGACAGGAAAGTCTGAATCCTCTAATTCCACAAAACTAGTTCTGCTTATTTGAAAGACTAAAGGGAATTTACTTAGCCTTTGATTCTCAACATAAATGAATTAGAATTAAAATAATAAGTAGATGAACAAAAATGATGATGACAAGATTATCTTACACTAGAGTAATAACATAGTGTGGGATACAGGACCATTTAATAAAAAAGCAGATGAAGAACAAATGATAATTAATTTTTTTTCTGGAAAAATAAAATAGTACCCAGTTATATTTAAGGCCAGCCCTCATCATGGAAGAAAAGTTGATGCCATTTGGCTCAAATTGTTCTTTGACCATTTTAGAAAATAGTGGATTTTTGTTTTGTTTTGTTTTCTTATGTGTTTGTTTTGGGAGGATTTGTCTTTCCCTGAAAACTATGTGCATTGATTTTTCTCTAGCGTATATAATCTCAGTGATCTAGACTTTCCATGTCAGTTTTCATCATTGTACCACCTAGTATTAGCCCTTTTTTTGTTTCTTGCTCCTTGATAGCTTCACTGGGATGCCCTAAGCAATATCTAACTAGTTGAAAGGGCAATTATCTTTGAAAGTAATAGTTGCATTTTAGCTAAGACCTCCTAAGACTTAGCATTATGTGGTGATTATAATGATCAATATTTCAATGACTCTGTAGTTCACAATTCCTGTGTCTTACAACAATTCTGAAGATGAAAAAAATATAGAAGACATAACCTTTAATCCCTGAATAGAATGGAGAAATACCTATATAAGCAGATGCAGTATAATATGTTAATTTCTACAGTAGTGAGATAAACATAGAGGAGCGAGAATGCTAACTCTGCCTATGGAATGAGAGAAAATTTTTATAATAGAAGTGAAGTCTGAATTAGTTTACTAACTAGCATGCTTAATCTTCAAAACTTACTTTTGTAACAGAATAGACATTGAAAGAGGCTGAGACTAGAAGCTATTTCAGTACTTCTGAAGAGTCATGAGAACTATGTGGACTGAGGCGATATGAAAGAGATAGAGGAAAATTGACAAATTTTACTTTAATTAATTTTATAGACAGAATCAATGGGGCTTGTAGTAGTAGATGTATATGACGATGCCGATGCTGATGTAGATTCACCAGGTGTAAACAAGGTTCAAGGTTGTTGGTTCAGGGCATAGGACTATTCTCCGGCCTAATTAAATCACTGGGTCTAGCCCAGAGACCTGGAGCCCTAGATCCTTGAATGTTTCAGCCTCTTTAAAATCTAGTCTTACTTCTTAAGCTGGAAGGCTTCAGCCTTTATACAATCTAGAACATTTAAACTGCTAACACAGATCTAGAAGGCTTCAACCTTAGCCTTCCAAGACCTACTGCTGACTGAACCACTCTGACTAGCTCCTTTTGAACTCTGACTCTTCTGGTTCAGCTTACTCTCTGTTCTGGGTTTCTTCTGCTGAACACTGCTGTGTCTCTGTGTCTCTCCCTGAGCTCTCACTTCCTCATCCTGCCTCTGTAACTGACTGCTGTAACTGACTGCTCTGTAACTCACTCCAGCCTCAGCTTCTGTAACTCCTCTGTAACCGACTCTTCAATTAACTCTGTAACTACTCCTTAACTGACTGTTCTTACTGGCTGCTCCAACTCATTGACTCTGACTGCTTCAACTGACTTCTATAAATGCTCCTCCACTCTGTGTAATTCCTATGTAACTCACTTTTTACTGAGCTAAGAGCCCACCTTTTCTTGTGGGAGTTGGGCTTGTCCTTACCCTGCTAACTCTTCCTCTAATTAGTCACTTTGCCTGTCCTTCACTCTGGCTCATCTCAGAGGCCACTTATCTGACATGACTCTTTCTGAGCTCCACCTCCTGTGTCTGCTTCCACTGTTTTTTTTCTATGGAAAAAAAGGCATGGATCACCACTGCCTTCTGAATACTGGGATTAAAGGTGTTTACTATCACTGCTTTCTGAGTAATGGATTAAAGGTGTGTCTAAATTCCATCCAGACCACACAGACCTCTGAATGTAGCCCCTGGAATGTAAACCATAGCTTTCATACAAGGCTATTCCTCTACAGGGGCTTAATTGTGTGTGTAATACAAGAAAGAAGAAGGTGCTGAGAACAAATTTCAGGTTTTATCTTAGAGAACTGTGTGCAGTACTTTATAATTCAATTCGGACTTTAGATTTAAAAAAAAAGCAAATTAGGAGCGTGAGGCAAGAAAAATAAGAGCTTTTCTGTTGTTATACAAATTATGGGGAAATTGAGTTCGTCATGCATGGTGAGGAAATGTGAATCAGTTTTCCCTGTGTTTTTCTGTTAGAGTTCTAAACAAATTCCTCAATTGGGATGGCATCCATCTTGCTCAGATTTCCACACTTTTATTCTAGAGTGAAATAATTTCCCTATATAACTGATCTGAGACTAACCTCCAGGAAAACTGTAAACTTGGTTGAATGCAAACTTTCAGTTGCAAAAAAAAGAAAGTAAAAAGATAGTGTATAGTGTTCTGTCATAGTGAATGAAACCCATTTTCATTCACTGGATTAAGAAACTCTTAGCGTGGAGAGGTGGTACATCCCTTTAATCCCAGAGGCAGAGGCAGGTGGATTTCTGTGAGTTCAAGTCCAGCCTGGTCTACAGTGTGATTTCCAGTACATCCAAAGTTACAACAGGGAAATCCTGTCTTGGAAAAATGAAAGAAAGAAAACAGGAAAGATACTCTAGTATCTGGTTAACAGAATTGAGTTTATTATATAAAATGAATATTGATGCACCAAGGAGTTGTATTTAAGAGCTGAAAAATTAAGAGTAAGAGATACCACCTTGCAGGTCCAGAAAGGCCTTTCTGGTAGGAATATTGGGATGTGTGGTAGTAGTTTTTTGGCCTCTTAGTGTCTGGAAGAGGAAGAATACATTGAAGAAAATTTCTGCCAGTGTCTTAAGATTTGCATTGGGTTGAATCTTTCTGAACTCTCTGAAATCTAGAAGATGGTTATAAGATTTAATTAATAGTTATTAAATATCTTGTGAATGTAATGTCATATGCTAATGATTAAAAACTGCATCAGAAAGCAACCAAAAAAGCTAGAGAGGTAGCTTGCCTTATTACTGCCTCCTTATAGAATATGGGGCCAGGTATGAAATGAATCTGAATGAGCAAGCAAAAGACTTACAAATCCTTGGTCAGAGGATGAATTCCCTACTAAGAAAATAACAGGGGAAATGAAAGAGACTTTTATTTCCTTATCCCACAATATTGATGTTCTAGTTTAACCTAGTGTTAGTCTCACCTACTTGCCACTAGTGATCACCTGAACTCTCACAAGTTCAGCTCACTTAAATTGAATAACAAGATGTCACACTAAAACTAGTATAGCCTTCTCAATTCATTCTCAGACAAATTGGAAACCTTTTTTTTTTCTTTTTTAATGTCTTTACTATCCAGAATCAACTTCTTGTGAGTCAATGTACCCAAACCCAGACTCTCTTCTCTTATTTGTCCTTGTTTTCTTATTTCTTTCCACCTTTTCATGGTCAGAATATTTTTCTGAGGCACTATCATCATTTCTTGTTTCACTACTACATTAAAAGCAATATCACATATGAAAGATCCCATCTATTAATAAAATGATTTGACTTTACACATAAGAGTGGGCTATGGGTTACATAGCATGAGCGCAATTTAAATGCCTAAATACTTGTGTTTAGATAAAATATGCTTAATATTACCTCAAGGGAAGACAGAAATCATCTATCATATAATGATTATCATTATTAATATCAATATTAATATCAATATCAATGATATTATCATATCATTATAATGATATGATTATCATATAATCATACCTAATAGGCATAAAGCAACAAAGTATACAATTGTTAAATATCATTTAAAAAGTATCTGCTATGCAGAGGATCTGTCTTTGAGTGTGTATCTTGAGTAACATCCATCATTTCCTGCAGAACTATACTTAACCCATCTACCCATATTGGGCCTTAAATAATAGTCGTTTTTGAACACTATGAATAGCTCTCTTTGGCTGAATTTCCTTGTTGGATTGAGCCAGTGAGATGTCATTACTGAAGGTTAAAAGGATGGAGAAAGAAAGAACAGGCTACAGATTGGCTGTACTTTTACCTCTCCCTAAAAAGATCAAAGTTCTCATTCCATCTGGATTCTGAGAACCATCTTATTACCTTTACTATTTTCAGATCTAAAATATTGTGGTGTTAATTTGGCATATTAATGTGAATGTGATTATTCTTTCTTTATGATTTATTTTAACTACACCAACAACTGAAGAAAAGGGCCTTTGTTAAAGCCCTTTTTATTTGAGTATTCTATGTTTTCTCGGCTAAAATACTGTTCACTAGGGTGACTTTCTCAGTGTCATATTTAATTATTTCTAGAAAGAAGGAATTGACATAGTAATACTTTGATGACAATTTTTTTCTTTAGTTTTGTGGTTGTTGTATAACATTTCTCAGAAATGGATAAATTTCCTATGGAATAGATCTTTTAATCATTTAGAAGTATAATATGTAGCTGTTTGACTTGGTTATTTATCAGAGAGGAATATTTCATTGGGTGTTTATTAGTAACCATGAGCTAAACTTGTGTTGTAATAATACCTCTCTGGAATTTAGGATAAAATCTCATACTTATTTTTTTTTTCAATTCTGCTGGGCTGGGGGTGTCAAGCAATTCCTAAGTGTGCCTGTCTTTTATGCAGAAATTTAGCAATCTAAAGATTTTGTGATTTCATGACCACAGCCTAGCATTTTTTCTCTATTATCATTTATCTATTATCAGGTGAATTGGTCAGACATATTTCATTCATACGCTCTATAAGTGACAAAATATTGAATCACATTTCAGGGGCAAAGGTCACTTGTACAACTGTGCCAAATGTCAAGGTGACTAGGATGATGAAATTTTACTTACTGAGAGGAGAAGGCCATATGTCCAGGAAATGGGATTCGGTGAACATATGTCCTGAAAGTATGATTATAAAGTTGGCTTTCATTGTAAACTATTTGTTCCACATATTTACTTTTCCTCTATGTAAATAAAGTCATTGTATCCTTGATCTTTTATTTGTCTCATATGAAAATGCCAATATTTTTTTGGAGCAGAACCTTTGCTGTGCTTGTACTACTACTCTCTTGGCATGCCCACAGGGAGAGTTAGGGCTGTCTTCTATTAAGATGGTTGTCCTTGTAGAATATTTAGCATGAACTTCTTCACGAAGCCAACAAAATAGAATAGTTCCTTAGATCAAGTAATCATCAGAAAATATAGCCTTGAAATTATTACACAAAATATACAAGAAACTACAGTGTGAACATGACTAGTGTATTTTGAGTAGTGTTGCTTTTAGGTTATTGTTTATCACATTTCACAGCATCTTTATGAGGGTCCATAGATAAATTCTTCTCCTGATAACAGGAAATGCTTTTGTCTGAATAGCTTTACACAATCTCAAGGACAATCAAATTATGTAGAATGGTATGGTTTCTGTTGGCTGCTAGTTCATTAGGAACAAAAATTATTGTTTCTTTCTAATAAGAATGTTCTGCTTTACAATATGCACCTGAATTCAGCTTCTTGTTTCATCTTTAGTTTCTTGCAACATATTTTTCTGATCTTGTCACAGTTTTGTTTCCATTTTCCCTTACTATATTGTTTGCATGTTTATATGATGCTTTACAAAGTAGTGTATAACTACATATAAAGCAACTTGTTTTATCTGAAATTGAAAATTTCCATAAACTAGTGTGATTTCAGCTTCTTGAAGATTTACATGTGCAGTGAGAATTTAGTTTTTTATATATAAAATTACAAGATAGACTTCCTAGATATGTATTTTAAAATCCCAAGTAAACAAAAGTCACTGTAAACATTAATTCAGTGTTTACATAAAGGTTTCTGGAGTGATATCTCTAATTTTGCCCCATTTCTAGCATGATGTGATTAAATACATCCATTGTTAAATAAAATAAAAATGCTACAAATACAGGAAAGGGCAGTCTTGCTTATTTTGTTGTTTAGAATGATATCAATAGTAGATCATCACTCTCAGGTGCTGAAACTTTGAGGCATAAACAAAAAAAAATCAGCATTTTGTGGCCCAGGTCTATCCAGATACTTTAGTTCGTCTGGCTCCTAAATCTCTAATTTGGTACCTGGGACAAATGTTCCTAGAAGGAATGAATATTACTTCATTGAAAGATGCCTGTTTTTCTTTGTTGTACTCTGATAATGGTTAAAATATATAAATACCTGAATAAACATCTTTGTAGCTGTCTATCATCTACTATTGACACATAATTTCTTTTATAGATATTCAACTTTTGTTTAATATTAATTTTATTTTCCTCTTGTTCTTATAGATTATGTTCCCCAACATGTGTCACTTATTGGCTTATATTCGGGCTTGCTTTCATTTTCAGTCTGGTAGCTCTGCCAGATTTATTTTTCCTTGCAGTTCATTAGCATTATTTTGTGTTGTTTCCTAGACTTCAGAGAGTGAATGCACATAGGAAGGCTCCTATCCTCCCTCACACCCATTCCCTCTGCTTTATACTGTGTTCACTGCTTCACTAACGGGGCTCTACTGCAATAGTGCTTTCAAAGGCAAAGCCATTTGGATGCACAGCCATGGTAGATTGTATGAATGGAAGAGAAGGTGTGACTATTCTCATCTGATATTTTTTAAAAGGGAATGTCCTATTTGCTACTATTTCATCTATGTGGTGGGGGATTTATATGTTTTTTCTCAGGAGAATAATTTAGAAGAGATTGTTAACATTGTTTCTTCTTACCATGGGAACAGACCAATTAAGAGAACCCATGCCCTTCCTCCACAAAAGCAGTTGCTTTTGATAGTCTTGTGACTGATTATTTTTACCCCCTGCTATTCTCTTCAACTCAAAATGCAAAACAATCTACTTTCACAATAGTCTAATTTTTGGCTTTCAGAGAAATGTTATGCCCATCACAAATGAAAAATACTCTCATGTTAGATTTAGTATCTTAGAGAAGTAGTTATATTCTCCCATTTGTTGCCCAGAAACAAGTCAGTTGTGTTCTTCTCAGCTCTGGGTAAATCTGCTGAACTATGTATGTGGCAGCCTGGGGTCTCCCTGTCATAAAGTTATTTATATTTGGCTGCATTCCTTAGGAAAGTAAAAGTAGGAGAAATTGATTCCAGAGGCCTGGGGATTCTTGGAATTACAAAACACTCAGGTACCCAAAACATGGAATAGTGTATTGACTCAATTCATTTTTGAATTCTAACCACAGTTTTACATTCAAATTAATTGACAAGTCATTTATGTGCTGGAAATTTTCTTAAACTCAAGGATAGACTCCTCTCCCCCTCCCCTGCTCCCACACACACATACACCAGAACTCATAGCAGTAGCTCTCATTAGAATCACCTGAGAAGTTTTAACATGGAATGCAATCTGAATCTCATCCCTAACATTTCTCATTTAATTGTCGAAATATGCAATGGATATTGCTTTTACAAGTTCTCTAGATGGTCTTAATGTTCAGCCAAGGTTCATCTCTATTACAATATGGAAATACTTCTAAAGATGTCCCAGGTTCACATTTTTTGTTTGTTTGTTTGCTTTTTGTTTATGTTTTGCTTTGTTTAGTTTTTGGTAAAGGGCTGGACAGTAAATACTTCAAGCATTGTAGATATATGGTCCTTGCTGCAACGATTCAATTTTTCTGCTGTAGCATGAAAGCAGGCACAGACAATACATAACTGATGACTGTAACTATGCTTTAATAAAACTTTATTTGTAGAAGAGGTGGCTCTGTTGGATTTGGCCATTTGTGGATCCTCAGTCTAGGTGATTCTGATACACACTGAAATTTGAGAACTACTGTTTCAGAAATAATGACAAATGAATAGTCAGAAAAATGCTGTTAGGTATAATAAATTATTTTCCAGGGAAGGAAAGGATGTCAAGAAATGGAATTAGAATACATCTCACCCAGATTTGGTGGGAGGAAAAGGACTGTAACAGGAAGTGTCAACTACTAAGAAATAAAAAGTTTAGAAGAGAACATTCTAGGTGGAAGGAGCTGAATTGCCGCTTTTCCTGAATATGCATCCTTTGTTCTGCTCAGACCTGCTGTCAAATATAGCACACCTTCCATGATTTTTTTTTTTAGTTTCTCCCTTTGCAAATATCTTTTCTCTTCTTTCCAACCTTTTAATTCTACCTATTCCTCAAGGCCCGGTTCACATGCCAAATGGAGTTTATAATTCTTTTACCATTGCTATGCATGTGAGGTATCAGTGCTTCAGAGATTTCAGATACATATGAGAAGGCAGGTGCACAGGTTTTAAATTAATGAACTGCATTGATGCTCAACCCAACCACAGATTTACTTGTCATTAGAAGGAGGCAATGCCTCTGGCTAAAATTCGTGTGCATATTTTGAATTTTCAAACAGAGTCAAAGAAATAGCAAATACACTGTATGATTTATAATTAGAACTTGATGTAAGAAAGTATTCCAAGGAAGACCATTTGTGTTGAACATGATTACTGTTAGATACATAGGCTTAATTGAAGAAGCTACACTATTTTAGTGATTTTGATGGGCTACTATAGAATTACAACTTGACAAGATTTAAAATCATCTAGAAACAAGACCATGACCATGCCCGTGAGGGATTATTTTGATTATATTTGTGAAGGTAGGAGCATCCACCTTAAAAGTGGGCAGTACTGTTCCTTGGGTTTGTATGCTTCACTACATAGAAAACAAAAGCTTAGCTGAGAACAATTATATAACATTGCTGTTCCTGATGGCAGACACAATGTGAGAAGCTGCCTTAAACTCCTTCTTCCATGATATACTACACCCTCTGACTAAGTACTAAAAATATGTACTTTTTTATGATGCCTTTGTTGGTTGTTTCATCACAGCAACAGGAAATACAACTAAAAGAAACATGGTATCAAAAAACAGGCCATTGTAGTAATATACTGACTCTTTGAGTCTGTTGTATGGCTGGAACATGGAAGGGTTTGGTAGGCTAGAAAAGTCACAGTATGTTCCAAGCAGAATTTACCAAGCCATTTTGGTGGGAGCTGTGAGAGAAAGATGTAAAGAGTAGAGGCCCGGCGAATGATGTTTCAGAGGGAACAAAGGCTCTATAAGGAACTATGCTTGGGATCACTCATGTGATAGTTTGTCCAAGAATCTGAATTAATTTTATTTACGTTGAGAACTTGAAGAAAATTTAAGTATTTTTATATTAATTTTTACATACAATATTTTGATCGCATACTTTCTTTTCCAGTTCCTCCAATATCACCCCTGTATCCATGAAGCTTCATGGTCTCTCCCCTCTTTCTCTTTCTCTGATAAAAAACAAAACCCAAGAAAATGAAAATCAAAGTAAACAAGCGAAAATCAAACAATATGGACTATTGGGTCTATGGAGCAAATTTTAAGGCCGAAGAACACTCCCACTGTGACATGGCTACAGTTTACTGTACTTATTCAGGTCTACAGTGAAAAAAAGTGAAAATTTGGGGATAAAGATGGGAAGATTCCCCCTAAAAGTGGGTGGCACCTTTCTCTGAGCTTGAGTCTTAGACTGTAACAAAAAGCATAGGTGACTATGAACATGTATCACCCTCTTCTTCACCACTACAGATGAAATAGAACTAGCTTCAGGCTCCTGCCATCTTTATTCCCTTTCCATGATGAACTATACCATACCATCCCGAAGTTGATTTTGTCAGCAATTTTATTATAACAATAAGAAAATCAACTAAGACAAGGTTATTAAGTTTTACTTACCAAGAAGAAACAGACTTCTGATATCCAAATTGCCTTTTCATCCTGTATAAATGTTAGTATTCATGTACTTGGAGTGAATTGCCCTTAGTTTTCATTAGACATCGTGAATTGACATTTTCAGTAAGTACCTCTGCTAACCAAATGACCTCCAACTTGAAAACCCTTCTAGTCATTTTCGAATCAATATACCTTTACGTGACTATCTAACTGTTAAGGACTTATTGGCTTAGATTAGACGTAATCAGGTAAGAAGTTTCACTTGTAGAATTCTCTTAATGAGCTTTAAATCAACCTGAGTCTACTATGTACATCAGAGTTCACAGAGTTGTATGTGTGATGTGTATGTGTGTGTGTGTGTGTGTGTGTGAGAGAGAGAGAGACAGAGAGAGAGAGAAAGAAAGAGAGAGAGAGAGAGAGAGAGAGAGAGAGAGAGAGAGAGAGAGAGAGAGAGAGAGAGTTGTATAGTATTAGTTTCATCCTAATTGAATCATCCTCTTCAGGAGGGATATAGGAGGCTCATGAGGCTCAGGATGTTTGTAAACAAATTTCATGAGTTCTCAAAAGCTGAAACTTGAAAGATACACAATATACCCCTGCTCAAATTTATAGAAGCAGTAACAATTGTTGGAATGGGCTTGTTGGTGATGTGGCTGCTTTTGAATCATCTGTCCTCCAGTAAACAACCCCTTTCCCATACCCATGTTAGTCATCCTAACAAAAACACACTGGTTCACCAAGGTTGACTTTAATGTGATCAATCCTTTGGTCTGTCATGGGTTCTGTTTAGCGTGAGTAGACACAAGTTTCATCTGCCCAGGAAAAGTTTTTCCACTAATAAAGAAAGAAGGAGAAATGTGGAGGTTTGGCATGACTATAATATAACCCATAGGAAAATTGTCAAAACAGTGGATAAGAGACTATGTCATGAATTGAATCATCTGTTAAATTTGGATTTTGACTTTAATCCATTTAGTTTAAAACAAAGAAATATCGTGATTCAGTTTGAACTCTGCAAATATTTTGAAAGTTAATGTGGAAGAATAGACATGAAGGAGTTAATCTTGGAAGGGGAGCACAAAACAATGAGTGGAGTATTGTGTATCACAGTAAAGTAAATTCATTTGCATATATTATATTGAGGTGTCTTTGCAACTTATCTCACTTTCCTTTAACTGTCCTGAAGCTTCGTGTATCAAATTATCAATTAGAATTCTGTATTTACAGCTCAGTCCTTTCTGAATTCACACCTCACCTAATGAACTGAAAATTAATTCTTAGTAATCATATTGTCATAAAGAATCAGAAAATAGTAGAAATAGTAAAAGAAGAAACTTTAGAAATATAAACTAATCCAGTTTCCATTTTATAATGAAGACGCTGGGTCTTAGAAACGATAAACATGTAATTTAGTGTCATAGGACAAATAGTAAATTCTGAGTATAAAATGACATTTTGTAAACTGGAGAAATGATTCAGTGGTTAAGAGCACCAACCAGAAGACCTGAGTTTGGTTCTCAGCACCCACATGGTAGCCACAACCAACTCTAAGTCCAGTTCCAGGGGATCTGTCACCTTCTTCTAGCCTCTGCAGGCATATATGCAGACAAGACTCTGGCTGACCTGGAACTCGCTCTGTTGGCCACACTGGCCTCTAACTCACAGAGATCCACCTGCCTCTGCCTCCCAAGTGTGGGATTAAAGACATGAACCATCACCACCTGGCCACACAAACACATTTACGAAAACATGCAAAAAAGCTACTTTTTCTCTAGTTGACTTTTTAAAAATCACTACACTGCTATATTTTCTGTGCATACTAAAAGATACACTGAGATAACTCAAAATACAATATCTTGTACAAAAAATACTGCTAATGTTTAGAAAAATAGAGAGGAATGCACCTGTGGGAATGTTAGGAAGGGTTGATATTCCAGGGGTATATATTCAGAAGCCTGTGTGGTCTGGATGGTATATAGACACACCTTTAATCCCAGTATTCAGAAAGCAGTGATAGTAAACACCTTTAATCCCAGTATTCAGAGTCCAGTGGTAGCAAATACCTTTAATCTCAGTATTCAGAAGGCAGTGGTAGTCTATAACTTTAATCCCTAAGACAGAAACAGAATGTGGAAGCAGACACAGGAGTTGAAACTCAGAAAGAGTCCTGTCAGATAGCAAGTGGCATCTGCGATGAGTCAGAGTGAAAGATAGGCAAAGTGACTAATCAGAGGAATAGTATGCACAGTGAATCAGAGTGAGAACATGCCTAAAGGCAGGCTCTCAGCTCAGAGCACGGTCAGTTACAGAGTCAGTTATAACAATCAGTTACAGCAGATCAGTTACAGAATGAGGTGAGCAGTCTGTTTGGAGCAGGCAGGCTGCAGGAGAGACACAGGGACAATGCTGACTGAGGCAAAGACACGGAGAATAAGAAACAGAGGCAGAGACAGACTCAGTCTGAGGAATCTGACACAGACACAGAGGCAGCTTGGCAGAAGTCAGTATCAGATGGGAAGAGTCAGTTGAAGCTGAGCAGAGCAGTTCACTCTGAGAGGCAGTCAGAGTCAGAAAGAGTCATGCAAAGTCAGAAGAGTTCATTCAGAAACATTAAGAACAATAAACTGGTTCAGAAGGTCAGTTTGAACCAGTCAGCTTGGTGAAGAGTTTGAGCCACAATAACAATGAATTGAACCAGAAGAGTCAGAGTTCAAAAGGAGCTACTTAGTGAGAGTGGCTCAGTTGGTGGTAAGTCTCAGAGTCTCAGGTTTAAATGTTTAGATTGTAAGGAGGCTGAAAAGCTCCAGGGCTCCAGGACTAAAAACCAGTGATTTAATTAGCCAAAGAATAAACCATCTTTGAACCCGAATCTATGGGTATAGAAAAAGGTTAAATTCCAACAATAACTAGAATGCACTCATATTTAATAGAAATTGAGTCAACAGAAAATCCTCCAGAAAACTTTCTATTATTCACCCAATAAATTTGACTGATTTTCTCATAAGAGAGAAATTGTTTCATGAGTTTCAGATTACATCTAACATCAGTAATTAACCAGTCAAGGGGGAGATTGCAGTATGTGGGCATCTTCCTACATATTACATAGGTAAACTTAAAAATGATTATGAGACATTGGAGAGATTATGGTGTACAAATAAATGTCTCTTGATTGAAAATGGACATTTTAAATAATTACATAAAAATAAAGACAAAAACATCAAATTTGCCTCATGTAAACAAGTAACTCTGCAGACATAGAAGCAACTAATCTGCATTTACTCAAATTACTTTCAGATGAATGACAGAGATACAAATATCTCTGTAAATATGACACAGCATAGTTTATTCTATGCATCAATGTGACAGGTCATGACAACATAACATGACAACAACAATGACATAATTTTAAAAACATTACTTCTGGGCATATCTGTGGCTGTGTATCAACATGAGATGGTTAGCAATTAAATCTGTAGATTAAGAGATTTTCCTCTTCAAGACAGTTTGGCATCGCCCAATCCAATGAGAACCAGGAAACAACAAAAAGTGGCAGAGGAAAGGAGAAATTTGCCCTCTCTATTATATCATTAATCATCTTAATTCTCAGGATTTAGGTTTAGATTAGAACTTTTCTCTAAAGTTCCTGGGTCTCCAATTTACAGAAGACAGCTCATAGGATTTCTATGCTTCCATAAGCAAGTGACACAGGTCCTTATCAATCAAATATCTATCTATCTATCTATCTAATCTATCTATCTTCTATTATTATCTATTTGTCTATCTATCTATACAGGTATATTTTTATCAATTCTAATTACGTGGAGACTGATAGTAAAATATATAATTTGTCAAAAATAAACATTTAGAGAATGATAATTTATATTCATGTTAATATACATAAGAAAGTAATGAACAAAAGAATGGAATCTAAGACAGTTGTACAACATTCCTGTAATGAATATATGTTGTCCATGCTCACGCTTGCCAAGTACAATATCTTACTTACCTGATACTGTGGTTACTCCTATTGCAAGGCTTTAGAATATCTCAATTGTGAGGATATTAATTCTGGGGAAGTGATATATTCCATTTACATTTATTATTTTGCCTCCAGGGCTTAGTTTTAAAAGAATGTTTTCATAAAACAATATTAGGACATATAAACTATACAATGAACATTGAAAATGGGTATAAAATTGGAATGGTAACACTAGTGGAATTTTTAATGTGTGATATATTACTGAATAATTTTAGGATTTAATATGAGAAGTCAAATATTCAAGCTAGTTTCATCCTTAAATATATTAGGTGTTTTTTTTTATATTATTGCCCTTTTCATTTATTGCATGAAAGAATTACTCTAGTCCAAGTTAAAGCCCTAATGGTTCCATTACACTAACTGTGCAGTTTTTAAACTTTTGACAAGGGAAATAAGGGAAATTTTGTTTATGGCATGGAAATCCTCACATAAGCTTCAAAGGGCTACAAGTACTTGCAACTCATGAACCTTCAGCTGATTGTCCTTCCCAGTTCAGTCTCTATCAGGAACGAGCATATGCTTCTGTACTGTCACTCATAAGTTGAATTAATTCTGCATATTCTGAATGCTCAATGATGTGTGTAGACAATCTCTTTTAAACCACTATCTTAGTTAGAATTTTTATTGCTGGGATAAAACTCCATGACCAGAAGCAAACTTTCAGCTCACACTCTGTTACTGAGAATAGTCATGGCAGGAACTCAAGTCAGGAACCCGGAGGCAGGAAAGGAAGCAGAGGTCATTGGATTGCTCTTATTGGCATGTTTAGCCTGCTTTTTTTAAAAATTGTTTTACGTGCATTGGTGTTTTGTCTGCATGTATGTCTGTATGAGGGTATCAGATCGCCTGGAACTGGAGTCACAGATAGCTGTGAGTTGCCATTTGGGTATTGAGAATCGAACCTGGGCCCTTTGGAAGAGCAGTCAGTGCTCTTAACTGCTGAGTCATGTTTCCAGTCCCTAGACTGCTTTCTTATATATTCCAGGACTGCCATCCCAGGGGTGACACCATCCACAATCAGCTGGGCTCTCCACATCAATGATCAATGAAGAAAATGCACTACAGACTGGACTATAGGCAATCTGAGGAAGGCATTTTCTCAGCTGAGGTTCCTCTTCCAAGATAACTCTATCCTGTGTCAAGTTGACAGAAAACAAGCCAGGATACCCACCTTCATGGGTTTATTTCTATTATAATCTTCTTGCCATTTGTCTGTTGAATTATTATATTCATATAGCTCTCAATGTCATCAGGAAGCAAGCTATTACTTAGAAGAGTGGATATAGGGAGTCAGCTAAGCTTTGAGTGAATGTATGCACAGCAGATGAATTCCTGAGTGACTGTATGTATCGTTGACACATTTTTCTGTATATATATATATATATATATATATATATATATATATATATATATATATATATATATAATCTGTGTTCTCATGTTTTTCATGGCCTTATCACCCCAGTTAAGTTTCTGGGACTGAAACCTTATGTGATACCATAATGAAGTTCTCGATAAAAATCCTGCAGAAAGCAGGTGCCAGACAAGGCTAAGGCAGGCAAGAGACAGGTGTGCGTGTATGTGCGTGTGTTTTAGGGCTGGGGTGATTGCATGGAAAGATAGACAAAGGAAGTGATGGAGCTGTAGGGACGTCATCACTGGTAGCTCAGAGATCAAGACCAGTAGTTTTTCTTGTCAATATTTATAGCATATCTATGTAATTATAATTCTCCCAATTTAAGAATGATCCATATTAGTGGATTTTTTTCATTTTTAATAGTTTTTAAAATTTTTTTATGGAACAACTTGGAAGTGAAACTCAATGTTCTGTTACTATCATTCTTTTTGAATACTGTTTTAAAGGAACCAAGGAATAAAGGAATCAATCCCATTTTATTTTTAATTATATGTATGTATTCCTTGTCTCTGTGAATATGTGCATATAAGTGAAGGTTCCTGAATGCTAAGGCGTTTTTCCAGCTTCTATTTCTATTGATTCTTAAGCCATCTTCCTTAGGGTCCATCCTTCATCTTGCTGAAAAATGTATCTTTTCTGAGACTAAGTTTGTGCCTTCTTTTCTTTGCAGTGCTAAGTATTCAACTAGGAAAGTACACTACTACTCAAGTCAGTGCCCAGTCCCTGTTCCTTGTTCTCAGTAAGTTCATTCTTCCCCTTTATCATGTTTTTTATTCTTCTTTTAGAATTTTAGTTAGAATTAGTACTAAGGTCTGCAAATGTGTATTTTTTTTTCTTTTTTACTCTCTAAGAGAAAAACAATGATTTTGATCAGTTTTCCAGAGAGAAGATTTTGGTGAAAGCACGATTTTTTATTGCATGTCAATCTTTTTGGCTTGGGTTAGTTCAGTGAATGCTATTTGAAACACATGCTATTCATTATGCATCTTTTGTTCAACTTGTTTTCAACAGAAAATGAGAAACTTATCTTTCACCTGATTTACTTAAAGAAAATAAAAAATAAAAATAAAAATTTTTCAAAAGTTTTTTTTAAGGTCCTTTAAAAGTCTATAGTTTTCTCTTTGTTCTTTGCCAGTGGGTACCTTCTCAGCCTTAGGTTTTGGCTTGCAATATATTTCAAGAAAAAAATTCCTCTTTGACGCAAGTCTGTTTCTTCTGTAGGAAGACTATAGGAAAAAGTATTATATTTTGAACAACTGTAAAATGTGATTCCATAGATTCTTTAAATAAGAAAGCAATCTAAAAGAAATTACCAAATAATGGAGGGGTCAGAACCCCAACTGAACATTGGATTTTGGAGAATATGTCAGAGAAAGGAGACTAGAGCCTTACAAGAAATTGAGAGACACAAAACCACATCCAAAAGAGTAGACTGCACTTTTAAGCCGCCCCCCCAATGGAAACGTAATATAGCAGAAGCTTCCTGAAATGTATACACATATGAAGTTGATCTAAATGAAATTGAAAAACAACAGAGGGGACAAAGCTTCGACATTTCTTGGACATTTCTTGTCACCAAATGAAGCCCCCAGTACTAGAAATGGGTCATATCAGATCTAGTTGTTGGCCAAAGGGGTCAATGGAAACCTCCAATCAACCCAAGCTGCTCCTAAGGCTATTGGTTGTTCTTCACAAGTGGAACACATTCTTTTGCTGAAGATAACACCTACACAAACTCCTTGAACATGGAAAAGTTGAGCTTCTATCTACTTCGAGCCTTGGTTCCTATGTTCTAATGTCTTTTGTACAAAAAGGTACTCTGTATGATTCCGAAGAAGAAACGTAAACTCCACTACAAATCTTTTGATCTACAGTGATGGTCTACCTACATGATGTGCTAGTACAATCATGCCATGAGGTTGTGGAACTAATCCTCCAATATCTGATTGTATTTAGGGACTACTCCATGAGATGGAACCCATCCCCAACATTGCTTGTGTGGCCAAAAACCTGAGACCACATAGCCCAGGGACCTAAGGGAGAACCAAATACTACTGTTCTAATGAAGAGTCATAGTAATAAATGACTCCTAACATCACTCTGTTATAGGAAACAGATCAGTGCCTTGCTCAACCATCCCAAAGAAGCTTCTTCCTTCAGTAAACAGAAACAAATATAGAGAGCTACAGCCACATAATATGCTGAGAATGAGAGATTTTGGAACACTCAGTACTAAATAGGATGTTTCTATCAAATCCCTGCTCTTAGGAATCAGGGAAGCCTGTGAAACAGAGGCAGAAAGAACGTAAGATCCATAGAAGATGGGGGACACCAAGGAAACAAGGCACTTTAAGCACAGTAGGAGTGATACCCATATGAACTCCCAGAGACTGTGGTAGCAGGCTCAGGGTTTGTATGGGTCTGCACTAGATTGAGTCCCAGCACTGAAAGAAAGTGGACACAAGCCGTCATCACTAACACAGAAGCTATCTTCAATTGATAACCACTTGGCGAAGAAAAATTAGTTTTCTTCAAGGGAATCTCAATGGGCAAAGAAAGCATTCTTTTGACTGTCCCATGCCAGCAGTAGAAGATCAACACAAAATGTAGTTAGTAGCATCTTTGGAAAGACTTTGCCTCATGTTTAGTTGGGGCATTATTTATTTTTATTTTTATTTTATTTTTATGTATCTTTCTTTTTTATTTAATTTCATTTTTAATATTCTAGGTCCTGTCCACATATATTATAGCTTCTGGTTTTGTGTTTTTGTGGGATTAGTGTGTGTATGAACTTGTGTGTCACTGTGTTTATATGGTATTTTTGTGCTTTTGCTTTGACTCTTTTTCTTCTGTTTGTTTTTGTCCTATTCCGACTTTTTGTTTGTTTTCGTTTTATCTTATTTTATTTTACTTTTTTTTAGTATTATTCTTTGGATGTTTGCTTTCTAACAAGAGACAGAAGGAGTCTAGATTCAGAAAGGATGAGAGATGAGGCTCTTGGAGGAGTTGGGGGAGGGGAAACCATAATCAGAACACATTGTAGAAAATATATTTTCAATAAAAGAAAAATAGAAAAAAATAAAAAAATTGTAAGGAATAAAATAAAATAAAAGGAGTTTATTGAATAAACAAATTATTACTATTAACCATCTGCCAAAGAAATACAACAAAAGCTGTTTACATTTTTTTCTTTCTTCTTTATTTATTCTTCTCTAATACAATACTTCCCGACCTGTTTACCCCTTCCATTCCACCCAGTCCCTCCTCTACCACTTCTTCTTTCCCCCAGTTCCACTGCCCCTCATCTTCCCTTTAGAGCTCAGAAGGCAGAAGCCTTTCCAGGGATATCAGCCACATATGGCACAAGAAGATGCAATCAGACTAGGCACTTCCTCTCATATGAAGGCTGGGCTTGGCAACCCAATAGGAAGAAAAGGGTCCCAAGAGCAATGTTTTTTAAAAAGGAAAGAAATAAATGATGATTTTGTGGATATGAAATTATGCTAAGAACAAGTTTGACATTCTTTACATTTATGTTTTCTATGGTTAAAACATGTGAAGACATATTTGTTGCATTTATCAAGACATTTGACATAGATAAAATTTTATTTTGTCTTTTATACAAAGTATAAATTAGTAACTATTTGTTAACATCCAGACAGCAATAATCTCACCATAATATTTTCAAAAAGGAAATACTTTCCCCTAAAATGTATAATTTCGTTTAAAAATTAAATTGTACAATACTTGAATTTTCCATGAAAGGATGTGAATTTCCCATCCAAAATGTTCTTTTTTCATTAGCACATGTTTTCTAGAAAGGATTTTGGTGAGTTTGTGGTTCTTGTTTGTCAAATTTATGGTGATAATGCCTTGACAGTCCCATTCAATAACCATGCCTGTCTAGGGGGTTGACTATAACAATTAACAATTAATTCATGACACAGTATTTGCAACAGTGTCACTTAAGTTAAATACACATACACAAATTGCTAACCATTTGGTCTTGCACAAATTGTCACATTCTCTGGAGGTTAGAAAAACAAGTTTAGCAAAAGATATTCTAAAAATATTTCTCTCAATATGTGAAAGTATAAAATTTTCCTGCTTATCAGTTTTCACACCTATATCATTTGAATATTTTGACTGACATAACTATATGATATGTTGGTTCATTCTTGAGACTTGGCTTCCATTTCATTTTTCTGTTGAGAGGGAATATTTCATGAAGTAATCGAAATACTTTCACAAAGAATGTGCAATTTATTTCTGTTTTTAAACCTTTAACTTAAGAACATGACACATTTCTATTTCTAGTGTTCTGTTTGCTTTAAGATTTTATATTGCTGTTTTTAGGTAAAATAATGCACCAATAGGTGATGTGAACATTGAAGGTATGGCTTTGCGTCATAAAATTCTTGAAGGGCCTAAGGTAGAAACTATATGGCATTTTCTACTTCTGAGTACTTAGACAAGCCTAAGCTTGAAGGTACATGAGAAAGGGAGCAGAGGGATAGTGAGAAACTCTTGATACTTATTACCACTGAGCAGAGGTAATCAAGGTATCTTGGAGAAATGCTTTACTATTAGGCCAAGTCATGGGGCAGGAAAAATGAGCCTGTCACATCTTATAATTCTATAAGACAAGTTAGTGTTCAGAACTAAAAGTTTTCAGACATATCAAAGCAGTAGAGGAGCCAACTTAAAACGGTTCCCAGTTCCCAACACTGAGAAATTTTGTCCATTAAAGTAAATAATACAGTATTACAAATCTAAGGGTGAAATAAATACATAGTTGTCCATACTCTTGTAAATTATTAAATAAATAAAAAAACAGAAAGGATAAATATAGGAAAATCAACACACTTCCTATGTGTAATTTTTATAGCTACCTTTCTTTCCAGAAGGTATAAAGGTAACTTCTTGACACATAGACTTACTCCCAAAGAACAGTGTGTGGAAAGAAGAAAAGTTACTTTAAGAGAAAATTAAGTCAGGGGACCAAGTCTAATATTTCCAGTGATTAAACATGTTGATCATGGTTCTTCTCATATGGTGAGATAAATATGGCACTTTGACCTTTATCATATTCCCTTAAAACCTGTATCTTCTTTCCAACATTTAGAAACTATCAGAAAAATAAATCTGATGATATTTCTATGAAAGACTAAGTATTCCTAAATACACTCATGATCATGAAGAAATATACAAAGCCTGAGAAACTGTCACAGAACAATAAAAACTAGAGCTACATGATTATTAAGTTGCATATTATCCTTATGAGTTTGGAACTAGATGACATTAAGTGTCTACATTTCCTTATAAATTTTCTCAGACAGCAAAAGGACATTAACGAAAAACTAATGAACCATGAATGAAGTCTTGAAATTTTTTAATATCAGTATTCCAAAGTTATTCTCTTAGTTGTAACAAATGTATTGTGCTAATATAACATGATAAAAATAGAGGAAATTGGGTAGGTACTAAAGGGGAATTCTCTGTACCTTCTTTGCAACTGTTCTATGAGCATGAGATTGTAAGGAAGTTTTCAAAAAATAAACCATAGAATATCTATATATACATAAATATATATATATAAATATATAAAATATATTTTATAAATATAAATATATAAAAATATATAAAATATATATTCTTACATATAAATATATAAAATATAAAAATATATAAATATAAAATATATATAAATACATACATATTATATATATATATTTATATATATATTATGTGTCACAAATGTCACTTTGGCTTATATGTTTGGCCAGTGTGCTGATTTTTTTGCTATATGTAGTACAGGGTGAATTAAGAGCATGTGTTTTCAATCTGATTCTTATAAAAGGATGACAACATTCATAGTAAATGGATGTCAGGTTTGTTGAGAACGTGGGTATATTTCTTAATCTGAGTACATGTAGAACACAGGAGAATCACAAGGTGAATGTGAATGTTTAGTTGGGTATTTATAGAGTCAAATTCAAAGGGAGGGTATGTTGGAGATTTTTTTTAAAGTGAAGGGATAGAGAAAAGGGGGAGGGAGAGGATGAGAATAAATAAATGTGGGTATAATGCCCACGAGAATTGTTTTTGTCATTTTAAATTATTGTAAACTGTAGAGAATGGAAATGAGAAAGAAAAACAGTGAACGGGGTTGGTCCCTAGCAACAAGAAAGAATACAGTTGCTTAATTAAGCTATAGTGGAAAGTCAATATATCAAGCTCTGTTAAATGAGACGCTTAATCAAATGATCACTTGTTTACAGAGTTGAAATAGCGACACATTGGGGATTATTCTTAGGTATATATGATCATCTAGTTCCTACACCTGAAGGATATTTAAATTTATTTATATTCATGGTGATTTATGAGGAGGGACAAAGTCATTGGAACACCATTACGTAAAACAATTTCTGAAGTAGACATCTTTGATTTACTTAGTAGTAGAAACAGTCATATAGAAAAACTTGCAATTTAAGTGGCACTGAAAAACATTGCCAGGTCTTTAGGATTATGCAATAAAAGTACAGGAGAGAGTGTGGGCAAGGGAACTACAGATCTCTCATTTGAAAGTTGGAATTTTTCACATAATCAACAGATTTTTATATAGTCTCATGATTCACATAAAAACATTTTATAGTCATTTTTTTTTCAGGCGTAAGAAACAGAACCAGGAAATTAATACTTGCTTTCCCCTTCACAAGAAGTACAATTCGGAGTACACAAATTGTTGAGTGGCAACTGAAAAGTATAGCAAATGCAGTGGGAAGCAAAGCTGTTGGGATAGAATTTTGTCTGGAAGTTACCAAGGAAAGATATAATCTGACTTAACTTTTGATGCTGTATTGACTAGAGTTGTGTTTGAATGTGAATGGTCCCCAGTAGGATAAAATATTTCAGTATTTGATTGCAGGCTTGTGGTGCTGTCTGGGAAGGTCCTGCTACCTTCATGGGTTGGAGCCTCATTGGCAAAAGTGGGTCACTAGGGTGGGTCTTGAGGCTTTATTGTGGGTTGTCTATTTCTTTTTCACTCTCAGCTTCTGGACTGTGTACACAATGTGAGCAGCAGCCCAGCAGTCCTGCCACCATGCTTTCCTCACTATGAAGGATTGTATTTTTTGAAGTGTAAATCAAAATAATCCCTTCTGGCCTTAAATTGCCTCTTGTCAGATGCTTTTTCATGGGAAGAGAAAAGTAACTATGTCAATTAGTGGCTCCAGAATCCTGACTAAACCCAGAATAAAATCAACTTCATGATATCTCTTGTGTGATATCTTTTCACATTATACAATGCCTGATAATACAAAGGGATTAATTTGATAATTTTCTTTGAATTGTCTGTCATCTTATAAAGAGTAAGTTTGAGACAGTTTATGTTGTTTGTGTTACAACATTCCTAAAGCTTTATTTTTTATGCTTTGAAAATAATTTAGTTGTGTAGCAATGCTTATTACACTTTCTTTTTTTGTTCATCCATGGAACTCTTGGTTTTCCAGACCAAATCCCCTGTCAAAGCACTGCAGTTAATGGCATGATGTCTGATCCAATTTGGAGCAATCTACTCAGGTGAAAATACTTCCAGGAATATTACTTTTATAAATTTTAAAATTTGAAAAACCTGGAAGTTTGATTTATAATTGACTATGTTAGTGTAACATGTTGGTGAACATCTGCAATTTCAGACCTTGAGAGATAGAGATAGAAGGATCCTGAGTTATAGACCACGCTTTACTACACAGAAAGAGTCTGTCTCAAAAAAAAAAAAGGAAAGAAAGAAAGGAAGGAAGGAAGGAAGGAAGGAAGGAAGAAAAAGACAAAATGAGTAGAGGGCAGTATATCAGCAGAAAAAAAGAAACACTTTGAAGAGAAGTGTAGATACTCATATAAGAATGAGCTTAATATTGGAATGAATGAGAAAAGAAAAAAAAAGATGAGAACAGAGATTAAAATGAGAGAGGGATTTGAAACAAAATGTAACACAGAATGTTTCCCTGTAAAAATCAAGAGAAATTAACTGATCTGCAGTTGTAGGAAAGCTGATGAAGATGGAGCCACGGGAGAAGTGGCTCAGGTGAAGAAACCCAACCACAAACCTCAGTAAATATGGTAAGCCACTCCAGAAATATTTCTGAAAGCTGAAACCATTTCTTTGTATTTGCATGTGTGTTTAGACCCACTTTAGAATAAAACCCTTCCAATGTACAATAAAGAACAAATTGCAAAGCAGTTTGGAGGTTTCGTCTGAGGCTCCATTTGATTGGCATGGCTAAATATCACATCACCCATCTTTCCTTACTATTTTCTTCAGATTCCCAAATTGCAAAACTGATTAATGTATAGAAGACTGGAAATTAAAGAAACAGCAGTAGCTGGAGATGTAGGTAGATATTGCCATCAAGGCTTTTGTTCTGTCTCCCAGTTTCACAAAGATATGGATTACCAGACAAAGATGTGTAAGATTTGTAAATCAGATCAAACATAACAGAGATATTTGGAAGTTGTACTGAGTTGACTGAAGGTGCTTCTTGCAATCATAGAATGTTACATAACTCCTTCTTGTATTTACTATTATTACTTTTGAAGGTAGAGTCCTAAATTCCTCCTGGTATAGAAAATACTTGGGAGGCTGACTATTTGCACAGTGTGAGTCCAAGACACTAGTACTCAAATACTAACAGACAGCTGGAACACAGTTTGTGCAAAGGCTATTAAAACCTCCAGGTTTATTCATTACTAACTTAGAACATCTAGTAAAAATTGGAAAAATATTGCTGAGCTATGAATTCATAAATTTAGTAACCTGGAATCTTTCTCCTTATTTACTCATGCTCATATACTTTAATCTATAATATTAGCTTACTTGAACAGTTTGTCTTTGATACACTAAACTACATTTCCAAAGCACAATAAGCCAAATGTGTCTTTGCAAAGAATTGTATGCATGTGTCTTTTCTTTAAGGAAGAAGAAATCTTGGAAAAGTCTTACTTTTGATTTTGATTTCTTTGCTGCCAACAAAAGATAGTAGGGATGAATATTTAAATATCTAAACATATCTAAATATGATGTCTAAATCTATTAATATCAATATCTACTATATAAATATCAATGTCTAAATCAAATTAATTATTGAGTCATTCTTTGTTTAAAAAGTATGACTCTAAAAATATAGCAGGGACAGAAACAAACATTTTCATCATTTGCTTTGGTGTGGTTCATAATTTACATGTATGTATCAATCATTCCATGTGTTGTTAATGAATGATTTTGGAAACCATGTTAGTACAATTAAACCCTCAGAGGACCATATATACAACACCATAAGACCTTCTCAGGGGCTATGTCTTAGTCCTAGGGAAAGTCACAAATTTTTTGATACTTTGCATGGCTGATCTTGTAAGTGATATGGAGAATAAATATTTGTTATTTGGTGGTTCTTTGACTTGATCCCAGTGTGCTGCAGATAAAGATTTGGAAAGGGTCCATGTTGTTGACATCTTTGTTAAATTTTAATAAAATTCTTGTAGCAAATTGGTGTATGAAAAAGTTGAAGGTTACCAAGAGTTGTTATCAGAGAAAGAAGGCTAAAAACATACCTTTAACCTTTCATCTTCCCACATAATTATTATATACAGATCACCCTCTTTGAAACTTCTCTTTTGAAAACTAGATATCTAGAAGTAAAAGAATGAATAAAACACACCCACACATTCCTGAGAATTAAAAAAAAATTTTAAATTAATTTTAAAAAAATTAAATGTTTTTAAAATTGCATTAATTATACTCATGAGCATCTCTAATTTCCTTGGGTTCATCAAAATAAAATATTGTAGAATCAAGAGAACACACATAAGCAAATGTAAAGCTTCCAATCACAAGATTACAAGGATTTGGGAGGGAAAATGTCTTTCTTGTACCCCATGCTGACTTAGCACAGATGTAATAGTCATGACAATCCTTCTGTCTAGGTCTTCCAATCCTAGGTTTACTTTTTAAATGCAATTAATAATGGAGTTTTAAGTAGAAAAATACCATAAAATTAAGATTACTGGGCATGTGATACTTCTGGGCCAGTTGCTTTTATTTTACTAATGTTTAATTTACTAATGTTTTCTGTTTGATTACACATTATTAGCTTACTATGTACCAAGGTAAGAAAAATGATTAATGCATTTATTTATAATTTATTTATAATGTATATGAACCTACTCATTCTGTGCTGCAAAAATAAATTTACTTTCATAATTTAATATTTAATTTTAGTGTTGTATATTATATAGTTAATACAATGTGGCATCTCAATAATGTTCAAACAGGAATACTGAGGACTATATTATGCATAGAGTCTACATAGTGAACTTCAGTATACACTATTACAAATCATGCATGTGACACAGAGGTATCATAAGAACATCTTGCTATTTTAAGTATACTACTTGAAGTCTGGTTGTGATTTTCACAGTCAGCCACTGAGTCACTATAGAAGCTTTAGAATTGTACATCAGCATGATGGATATGCTTTTTCTCCTGTAGTTTATTAGCCCAATCAAGTTTGTTGAATACAATATATTGGGCAGATATAACATCACATATCATCTTTCATATTTGTAGTATGGCTGCAATGTTGAAACAACCCACACTTCTCATTAAGCTCAACCTTTTAAGATGTTCAACATCATTTCTCTAATGCTTCACTATAATGCCTTTCTATTTCATAGCAATTCATAGTCAAGGATGACTTCTGTCTTCTATCAGAGTGCAGTAAATATTTGCTTCTACTGTCTGCTGCTGAGAAGCAATATCTGAGCATTTCATAAAACACACAGGATGGTTTTAGTTGGAGGGCTGTATTTGCTAAAGGTTTTAATGCACTATATACTTTGGTTAACTTTTCATTATTTATGGATAACCAGGGATGTAAGAGACTTAGAAATAGTACCATGAAGAATTCCAAATGGTGAGTTGTTCTGTTTGCTTTAAAAAGTTTGATAAAAAATGTGTGACCCCCATAACTCAGTTCTGTAACTTTTTGTTAGAGAGCTCTTCATGTAGAACAAGGTGGTAAGTTGATTGTTAGAAGTAGTTCTTTTTAATTTCCTCCTAGTGGAGATGGAGAACTAGTACTTTACTGAAAAAAAAAAATCGTCATGTATTGGTGGTGTACGACTTTAATCCCAGCACGCAGGATGCAGAGGGAGGTGGTTCTCTGGGAGTTTGAGACCGGCCTGGTAAACAAAGAGTGAAAAAATCAAAGTAGAACAAAGACTGAGAAAAACAATTATGAAATTATTTCCACATCTCTTTTCTCTGGGTAGAAGAATTTCAATGCTTCTTTAGACCTTATTGGATATATTTTAATCATATTGGCTACTCTTTTCTAGATACTATTCAAAATTTTTTTATCTTTTTACAAATTATATATTCTAATATTGGACAATGTCCACTAGCACTAATAGATGGGTGGGAAGGAGTTATCTCAAAATCTCAATTTCCCAATGTACTTTTCTTCTCAGACCAACCCCAAACTGCTGAAATCCAATTACAGAGAAAATGTAGTTTTTGACAATAGTGGTTCTTGCTTTTTTTCTCCTTAATTCCAAGACTGGATATGAGCCATCTTGTTTCTACATTTCCAATTTCTCAGAATTCTTCAGAAAAAAGAAGGTTTTCCATTTTCTTCCATCATCCCAATTTGCACAATATTCAAATAACATCAGTGAATCAGCAAGGATTTTTTAAAGTCCAAACTATGAGTGTATACTCCGCTCGATGTATTCTTATGCTGGATCACAATCTTATGTCTATCACCTAATGGCTTGAGATTATTAGCTTCTATTCATGGCAATTTTTTGCTCTTAGTATCCTCTAGTGTTCTAAAGACGTAAAAGTATTTGTATAAAGGCAAGACTGTTTCTTTGAATGTCTACATGTGACAAAGAATTCCCATCCATTGAAATACTCATTGCTTTCTCAAATATTTATTGAATAAATGGTATGTTCTAGGTGACAGAATATATGCTGGTGTCCAATGACATAGGAAATTGTACAAAAGACATTCATTCATGAGTCGTTTACTCTAGTGGATGAAGGGATCCATCAGATAAGCATGCAAGTGCACATAAAATCACAAAATGCTAATGTTTTAAAACAGAGGTTCCAAGAGAGCATTGGAAACGACCTTTATGGAAAGGAATACTTCCCTGAGGAATAACACTTGAATGGAGATTTAAAGGAAGGGAATAGGTCCAATAGATTTTTACTAATTTCTATTCCTAACTCAAAAATATTGGATTTAGAGGGAGGATGACAGAGGTAAACTGCAGAAGAATGGAATCTGGATGATAGTTGTATAGAATAATATAGGTAAGGTTGAACTGGAGGGGTATAAAATGAGTAATAAGTATTTAAGCAACTTGCTACATATCTTTAAAGGGTAAACAAAGCAAAGCAAAACAAAAAAACCTATGGGGAAAAACTAAAATTACTTATCTCATGTTTTCAAGCTGCAGGGAAAGCATAAGTAATTAAACACAGGGACATAGATATGAAAACAAGGATTCAGATTTTTTTAAACTCAGTTTTATTTCGTAAGTGGCATTATAGGTAGATAATTATATTCATTGCTTTCCTCAGAGTTGTGACCAAATACCTAAAAAGAAGAGACTTAAGGCAAGAAAGGATTGTTTTGGTGTACAATTTGAGAAGGAATATGGTAAATTATAGTTGTCACATTGTGTCTGGGTCAAAAATCAGAGAGGGAGAAGAATTGCTGTTCTTCAGCTCAGTTGCTCATTTCTATTCAGTCAAGACCCTAGCCAATGGAATGGTGCCACCTATATGTAGAGTGGGTCTTCCTTAGTTAAACCTTTCTGGAAACACTCAGATAAACGTACCAAGAGGTATGTTTCCATAATCATTCTAAATACCCCAAAGTTGACAATAAAGATTAACAATCATAGTAATAAGATAGACACATTGAGAAACAACTTTTGTTGTTGGTGGTGGTTTTTTGAGACAGGGTTTCTCTGTTGTGACTCTGACTGTCCTGGAACTCACTTTGGAGACATGTACCACCGCAGCCCAACTTGAGAAAAGAATTCTTAATCAAGAAACCCAAGTACAGGAGACTAACATCAAGAAAGAATGGCTTATTTATAGTTTTGACAACTCAAATATACAATACCACATGCAAAAGGTAATACAGCAAAATAGTGCAGATGTTTTTAAAGTTTCAAGCAGTTAATACATTTTTAAATTTTTCTTTTGCTAGGACTGTTATATCTTAAAACTCAGAAATTTGCTAAACTTCAAGCAATAATCATTTTTATTTCCTTTCTTTCATTTCAAAACACTTAAACAGTATTAAAAATATTTAAATCTCATTTGGCTTTGATTTTATGCATTTAAACATATTATTTAGTGGCTCATTTGAATATAGCTCATAGTGTAGTATAATGACTCAGGAACATGTTTTCTGAGGCAGGTTCACTTGATTTTAATTCCTGCACACACTAGTTGTCAGTCATGTTCAGTTTTTTCTAAATGAAATTACGATAAATTTATACCTACCTCATAGAGTTGGTGAAAGATGTAATGCTAATATAGTGTAATATTGCACTGATGAATTGACTCACTGATGACTTGAGTTCCAACTCTGGGATCCATATGGTAGAAGGAGAGCACCAACCCCTGAAGTACTCTGATTTACACACACACACCATGGCATGAATCATGTCTCTCACACATGCACATATGCAAAATAAATACATAAATAAATAAATGTAAAAAACAATAAAATTTGAAAAATTAATCTTGATCCCATCAGAGCAAATTTACACAAACACACACACACACACACACACACGTTCAAGGACAATTTTTTAAAAGTTTAAAAGAAAAACGCAAGGGCAGACAGCTATAAATCTTTGCAGTTAAGGGGAGAATGGAGAAGTGAAGGATAAAAGACCATGAAGTTGAGTTAAGCTCACATGAAGGTCAGCCACGTGGCTTCAGTAGGAGGTTTTAGCGAAAATATAAGCAAGTCCGAAGTACCAAAGAAAGCATACTTAAGTTCTGGCCAAAGGAAAAAGACAGAAAAAGAAAAAAATCTTGCAATTGTACCTTTTTGAGTAATGTTGCAGTGATATAGTGTATTTTAAGAAAACACACACACACACACACACACACACACACACATATATATATATATATATATCTTATCATTGATGGTACCATTAATACCATCATCATCACCATGTAAACTTACTTGTTTTTCAGAAGTGAAGTTTCATCTTTTAAGTTTTTCTCTGTAAGTTTTGTGAAATTGACATTATGAACTTAAGACTGGACTGATTTTGTTCTATTTGTTTAGTTTTTTTTTTTTTTAGTTTTTAATCCTGACCTTCTCTTTCATGTTTCATAGTTAAAAATCTGATATTTATTAGATCCTGCTTTAACTCTTGTCTGTATTGAGTATTGTTTTTCCTAGGAGAAAATAATATATATGAGATCCAATTTCCTAATTGGTAAATTGACATTATGAGGATAATGGAAAACAACTGATAAATTATATAAATACTACAACACCATTTATAGAATATAGTCTATGTTAGTTTCCAGCCCTCCTTCCTTCTGTTTTGATAATCTGCAAATTGGATACATATTACTATATTATTACATATGATTACATCCAAATAACCAAAGAAAATTCTAAATGAGAAAGGGACAAACATTTCTCTAGAATCCCTAATGACAATTCTTCTAGGTTAGCATCACTTATCAGTCATTATTTGTGAGTAGAGTCATGATTCCATCTCAGAAGAGCTCAATGTTGGTGGTACACCAAAATGACACATGGCATCTTATCCTGAAATTCTAAGTTAAATTTATTGAATATGGATCTCTCTACTTGGGCCAATGAGTATATCTAAAAATTATAATTGGGATTTTGAGAGCTCTGGGCCAAGGGTAACCATTTGCCTTAAATAGTATTATCTAGCTCTCATTTCTTTATCTTGTCCACAAATAGATCTTTCATTCATCCAGTAAACATTTGTTGAGCAATGTTATAAACATGTGGTCTCTGGCACAAAACCCAAGAATGGAAATATCATGCAACTTATTCTTTAAAAGCTCACTTTATGTCACAGAAGATAAAACATGGTAAGAAGTAAAAGCAAAAAAAAAAAGATTAAAATTATCACAAATAAGTAAAAAAAAAGAGGATATAATTCAGGAAACAAAATTTAAGATGAGTCTTGAAGATTTTAAGTAGCAATTTGTGAACATGAAGATGCTTGAGGCAAGAACAGCATCCAAAGGTGCTTTGTTAGAAGAGAACACAGTATATTCAGCTAATGTTGGTAATTAGACATGACAGAGGCAAAGGATGCATACATTATGAGAGAAAGACTGAGTCAAAAATTAAGAGTAGTAAGTGTGGAAAGAAATGTAAAGGGTCATTAACACAGCTTTTAGAGTAAGACAATCAGGTGAATAACTCTGTACAACACTTGTATATAGTGATGTAGAACTCACAGAATAAATTTCAGCTGTCAGATCCATTTTGATAACATCAGCATATAGATAATAGTAGTAGGCTGGAGAGATGGCTCAGTGGCTAAGAGCACTGGCTGTTCTTTCAGAGGAGTCAGGTTTGATTCCAAGCAGTAACATAGAGACTCACAATCATCTGTAACTCCAGTCATAGTAGATTTGATGTCTTCTTCTTGCCTACTTGGAGACCTGGTATGGATGTGGTGTATAGATGCACATGCAGGCAAAACACATGCATAAATAAAAAAAATAGGAGATGATTTATGCATGCTAGAAGATAAAGTCCTCCAAGGAAGGTTATACAGAAAATTAAATAATTTAAGATAAAACTGACATTTATTGTGTCAAAAGAAAGTTTCAGTACAAAGAGGAATAATGGTCAAAAGAGGAATGACGGGATAACGGGATCAGAAAGGATGATTTCATCATTGAAGGAAAGGAGGAGAGAATTTTTAGAAATTTCTAATTCCTTTTTGTGATTTCATACTAGAAGCATATTCAACTTAATTGTGGGCACAGGAAAAATATCCAGAGGTGGACATTGAAGAGTATCACAGATGCTTTCTGAAATACCGAGTAACAATGTCTCAACTTCATAGATGAGCTAGAGCATAGTAACTATTTAAAGCAGAAATGAAGTGCAAAAATATGATGTAATAAAAACATATAGTGTTTTCTTTGTAATCTTGAAATGGTGAAAGATATTCAGGACATAAATGTGTGGAAAAATACAACCTAAGAAGAATAATATATATGACCCCAATTTATGATAATTCTATATGCCAAATAATAGAAATAGAATAAAAAGCACATTGGGGAGATATTTAAAATAAATATTGCTGAAAAAGTATTCTTTATACATGTTTTAGGAGCTTACACAGGTCAATGAGATCACTTTAAAGCCTGTTAAAATGTTAAAATATCACAATATGGCATGTCAAGTAAGAGAAATTAAACAAAATGATTATTCCTCAGATAACTATAAATTTTGCAGCTTGCACATTATTTAAACCAGTCATTTTGCCTACAAATGATTATCTTGCAATGGTGGTATGCAGAATTGATATTACATTTATAGACAGTAGTTTGACAATACATACTTAGGGTATTAAAATGCTCACATCCATTGAGCTTATAATGACATTTCTAATAAAATGTTCCAAGTAAATATTTACAACTCAGAAAAGAAGATTTATTACTGGGTTAGTTATTGCAATGTTGATTATAATAAGAAAGATTTAGAAATGACTTTCAAAATATCAAGAAGAGGTTAAATGAATAAGACATATGTATAATATAATGTTCAAATATTAAATTTATTATAATAATTTTAAAGAGTGGAATGGTGGATTACAGTTTAACATCATTTGCCATCTCTTTTTCAGTACTATTTCAGTGCATGGTAGGAATTAAGTGTATATTTACCTTAACAATATTGGTAGAAATAGTGTTGTAGAAAGAAGCTGGTTACTGATTTGGAAGTTTGTATTATGTCCATTGTGAAATAGTATGTGTGTATAAAAAGTCTCTAAATATACCAAAGTATATTAACATTAATGTAAATAAACAGTAAAGATGTTATTTATAGTTGTGGTGGGAATATTTTCTATCTTTCGTGTAGACCTAGCATTAACCTGTGCTTGGTGAATCATACTGGATATAGATTACCGTGGCTTCCTTATCTACCTGTCCATAAAACTAATTACTTAATGTTGCATGTGAGTCTTTCCATCAAACTCCTAGTTCACTATTTTTGACATCTGTCTTTTTTTTACATCTCCAAATTAATAGCAATAGTTTTGTGAGTATATGGAAGTTACATAATCTTTCAAGAACTTCGGGTGTAACTTTTCTAAACTAGGAAATTAAAATTCTCAGAGCAAGGAGAACTTTTTCCTTTGTTAATGTGAAGTTCAGTTTCTCTTAATGTGGTTTAATTTACTTCTTTGCATAGGAAAATCATCTTTCTTAACAGATAAGACAAGAGTGGTGTACTTCTTTCTAAATCCGTACAGAGAGATGCCAAACCTCATTTCTTTATCTTGTCCCCTAAACATAAAACTAAACCAAACCAACCAAACCAAACGAAATCCCAAAGTCCTTTTTCTTCAAATAAAGCCATCATCTTTTTTAGTTTTCTGACTTAACTCCTAAAGGTCCATAATGCCTTTATTTTTTATTTATTGAGAAGTAGAAAGTAGATGTTTGTATTAGGGTCTTAATTTTGCTATCTGTAAGGATTTCTTAAGCTTTCTTGACTGTGAAATATGGATCAAAAGTTTCCTTACTGTTCATCAGGCTTACTTTGATGGTCAAATGGGATCATAGATAAGTGGGTTGTAAAACTTGTGTTAGAGCATATGGAGCATGAGGTGATTTGCTGAACTCTCTTGTCAATTTTATTGATTCCTGATAACAATAAGCTGTTCCCAAAATTCTTACAAAGATCATTTAATTTTTCTTTCTTTTGTATTACTGTGATTTGTTTCATTTTTGATATCATTTATAGCTAAAATATAGAGATCTGTATTAGTCCAGCTTCTTATGATTCTTTCTTTCAATAATAGTCCTTCTCTAAACCACAACCCGATCTGTTTCCATGTTAAAAATCTAATTCATTCCTGTTATTACTTTCCAATGTTTTTTACATACCAGTGTTGGCTGAATGACTCAAGCCAATTGATGAATTACAAAATCAACCATTAACTACTATGCATACACACAAGAATTGTTCTTGTTTGTAACTTTTTCTTTAACCTTTTAAAACTCATGAAAAATCTAATGATCACATTGTAGTATTGAGGCAATACTTTGTTGTTGTGTTGACTTAACTTCTGATATCCCCATACATATTAGAACCATAGTCCCTCTAGAATTTCCAGTCATGATATAATACTCAATTTTTAAGTTCTGGTCATATTTTCCTTTTTTGGCTATCATAAGATACCAAAATGATTTGATTTAATTGGTTCTTGATAGGAGAATTCATTTCTTTTGCCCCCTGAGTAAATTGTTTGACAAGAGAGAAGTGAAAATTTTTTCAACATATTGACTTTATCTCATCTATCCATTTTGAAAATATTTCATCATATCAACTGCTCTTCTCATTCCCATTAGCAGTTACTACCCATATTCTTTCTGCCAATCTGTGACAACCATCAATCTACTTTCTGTTTCTACATATTTGCCAGATCTGAACACTTTGAGTAAATACAAGCAAACAACATATTTATTTATTTATTTATTTAAATTGTTAATTTTTATTATTTCATTTATTTTGAGTTTGAACATGATTACATAATTTCCCCCTTCCTCTTTCTCCTTCCAAACTCTCCCATATACCTACTCCTCCTTGACCTCTTTCAAATTTGTGGCCTCTTTTTAAATTAATTGTTGTCACATATATGTATATGTATAAGCATATATATATATATATATATATATATATATATACTGATATCTTCTTAAATGCATAATATAGTTTGCACAATCTGTATAATGTTACTTGTATGTGTATGTCTTCAGGGCTGACCATTTTGTATTAGCTAACCAGTTGGTGTGCTCTTCTCTAGGAAATAGTATTTGTCCCACTTTCAGCATTCCTTAGTTGCTTATAGTTCCTTGTGTAAGGTTGAGCCCTCTTGGTGTGTTACTCCATACCACCACTATTAACATGTTTATTATTGTCCTTGTTCAGTTCATGTTTAAAAAGTCATGTTGATGAGACTTTATAGGTATAGTTCCTGACATTCCAAGGAGACAGTTTGAATAAGCATATTTTTGTGGCTCAATCATGTAGCATCTATGAGTACTTGATTCTTTTTCTCCAAAAGTAATGCCTTATTGTCTTGTATTAAATTTTGTTTATTCATTTATTAATTTATATCTTATTTATACTTTCTAGCTATTATAAATTATTATGCTCTGAGCAACTTCAGGTTTTGTGAAACATGTTTTAAATTCACTTGTTTTAAACACAGGTGAGAGAGATTGTGTCGAGTTTGTCTTTCAGGGTCTGGTTGCCTCACTCAATACAATATCTTCTGGTTTCATCTATTTATCTGCAAATTTCATGATTTCAACTTTGTTTACAGTCACACTGCAAAAGTGTGACTTGCTACATAGTTGGTCGTCAGGTCAAAAAGTGACAATTTTCTTTGTGATAGGGCTTTATATGTACTCTAAATATATTTGACATATCTAGTATCTATTAGATGGTTGGTTGACATAGGTACAGAATTGTTTGGCTGCTAATTTTGAGAGTTGATGAGAATTAAACAAGCACAAATATTGTAAAACTCCTTAATGTTACTGACATTGGGCCACTTTCCATGAATGAGCACTTCTGAATTACTGCAAACCTTTCCATTAGATCTTGTTTTCAGGAAGTTTTGTAAAAAAAAAAATATATATATATATATTTTTTTTTCATGTATCAAGCATTAGGGTTTCATTATGACATTTTTCAAAAAGTAACTGCATTTGCTGTTTCTCCTCCCTTCTTCTTCTGACCCCTGTGCATTCCAACCCCAAGTATACTCTTTTCTGCTTCTCTACTACATATGACCTTTTGTCCTAACTGCACTTCTCAAAACCTCACACAGTTGCTATTTAGTTCCACAATCCATGCTCATTTTCATATTCTGTTATTTACATAAATACAAACATTGAAAGTTATCCCATTTATGAAAGATTACTCCCCATGCCACAAGGGCTACTTCTATTTTTAGAATTCAAATATATCACTTTATTAGGGCATTATAGTGTAGTGAAAAAGAAAAGGCTTTGCAATTGCTCCTATTATTTAAATCCAGGTTAATTGCTTGGTAGTTTAGTAATCTTGGGCATCTCATTTTTCACACTTACTATGAAGAAAGGACAATAATGTTACACAGACTTGCAGTTAGAATTAAATAAAATAATGGATATTGAGTTTCTGGTATGTAGCAAACATCCAACAAATGTTAAATTTGCTACAAACATTCCCACTTAACTGGAAACACAATGATTTCAATCTCACTAAGGTGCTAGCTACACTTCATAGTAGAGCGGCTCAATTTATTTGTCACAAAAATATGTAGTAATAGTGTTACAATGCTCAGCCGGTGGGTACCACCACATTAGCTGTCACTTTTTAGCTTCAAACTTATTTTCAAGGTGCCTTTAGGTCTTCGGTGTTGCATTGCAACTCCATTTCCATTGTGCCTTCCAGCACTGGGTTGACTTTACTAACTGCAATACTACATTGTTGACTTCTTTTCAGCCTCCATTCATCACCACACTTCATAGATCTTTTTTAGCCCTAGTCACACATAGCCAGTTGTTTCTCTTATTTATTATTTATTAATTGCTAGATTTATATAGTGCTTTCCTCTCTAAAAGCTTAAGGCACTGTACAGAGAACTTAAAAACATGGCCCATTGAATATTACACATCTAAACAAAATTGAAACTGGGGAAAGCAGACAAGCAAACAGGAATGGAAAATCGGATGGATAATGAATGATCAGGGGAAAGAGAAAAAGTGTGTATTGCTCAGCTCATTTTTCCCCTTTTTGTATGGCACCTTGAGAACCTATCCCTTCTGAATGTTTTATTTTTCAGATCTCTGATCCATTCTTAAGATGCTTGAGGCCATTTACTGTTCAAAAGAGATGTGTATTTGTCACCTTTCCAGACCTAAGTGAGAAGAAAGGACAGCTGAAAGCATTTCTTTTTATCAGCCAAGTTGTTAAATGAACCAATTCCTTTCTTGGTAGACGATGTAAATTAATGACATATGATGTGTTGGGGAAACGATATTGCATAGACAGGTGCTCTAATTATAATGGTACATAATGAAAGGCAATGATACAAAGAGGGGTATCTTTGTATAGACAATGAATGCCTAAAAATATCAAACTCACAAAAATGATAGCGAACTGCAAGTATTACCAAGTTTAAAGTGCTAAGAAAGAAGGATAATAGTGTATTTTTTTAAATCATCCTTGTAACTCTGGGACCCTGCAGTTTGCAAATAGAAATGTAAAATTATAGTGGGATTGTAATTTAGTGTACAAGCATTGTATGTAATGAAGGAATGGAGGGGCGTGTTTAAGTGAGTATTGACATACTGCCTTCACGTTGACTTCCAAAGAAGCCACTGCTTGAGACCAACCAGGAAACGTAAACACAATTTGCTTAACATCACTTTTTTTTCTATCCCCAACACACACATATTTTCCCTCCAGCACATTAGAATGTACTTTATGTGATCAGAGTTTATTATTCATTTTTATTTTGATTACCTTTAATATTTATCCCAGAGGGACTAAAATCAACTCAGATAACTCAATAGCTCATTAGCAGATTAGTAGGAGAAGCATTTGGAATTAATTTTTCCTCTGATTCTTGTTATCAGGAATGAGGGAAAGTTGACTTTTACTTTCTTTTTTATTCACAATGGGTTGAGGGCCTCTAGGGTTTTGGCAATTATTTCTTTAAACTGAAAGTTAGGTGGTCTCTGTGTGTGTGGGGGACACAGAGAGAGAGAGAGAGACAGAGACAGAGAGACAGAGAGAGACAGAGAGACAGACAGAGATACAGAGAGAAAGACAGAGAGAGACAGAGACAAAGAGATAGAGTTCATGTAAAAGAGATGTGCTGTGAAGCAGGTCAAAAAATAAATGCAAAACAAATTTATTTTTAAAAAATTAAAAAACAAAACAGATTTTGCACAAGTCTCTACTCTGACAAAAGCCCTGGATAAGAATCTTTACCTAAAAGTCTTGGATCCAGGCCTACTTTTGTTTTTTCTCTGTTGGAGGCCAGTATCCTAATATTGCTCGCTGCAGCATGTTATACCTACAGGAAAATCATGGAAGCACTTAGAATTTGGTTACAGTACCAAAGGGCAGTCTTATTCAAAACAGTCATGGTATCTGTAATTCTGTTTCTATGTCTTGGGTGTTTTCCTGACTTCTAGATTTGATTTTTTTCTTTTAAAGGAATTGAGCCATGATTTGTGTAATTCTTTAATTTCACTGTGAAATTTATTTGTTTAATTTGGTAGTCTCATTAGCTCCTTCAATTAAATCAAAATGAGTTATTCTATTTTGTCCTTTAATTGTGATACAAATAAATGCGTTTTAAAGACTGTCAAGTACAGGGCACAGACAACATAATGTAAGGCAAAAGATGCTTGTTTTAATGTTTGTGGTGAGTGACTACAGTATACTAATAACTTATTATCACATGTTATATATCTTTGAAAAACAATAGCGATATCAGTACTCAATGAAAAAGCAGATTAGTGATGATTTCAAGTTTCATTCGTGAAGTATGAGTATGTGATGAACCACTAATACAGATTGTTTCAGAAAACATGTTCACTTAACTGTATTTTTGTGCCAGTCCAAATATTTTTTACACTCTCCTTCTCTTTCATCATTGATTTAAATTTAACAATCTTGTTAGAATTACTTTTCCTTGTTTTTGGTAAATATTCCTTCTCTTTATTGCTCTCATTTCAGCATGGTATAATCCTAAAATGGGTTACCGGTCTTACAGAAGTGCTGTTTGGGCAAAACAAGCAGGTGATAATGGGAAATACCTCCTGGTTTAATAAATGGTAATGTAATCGCAGCTGACATATCCTTGGCCCACCAGCCTAATTAAAAAATGTAATTATATCCCTATCTTTTCTATCAACATATTCACAATTATTCTAGCTCAGAGGGAAAAAGGATTGTAATAATTGCAGCAAAGTCTTTGAGTTCAAAATGGCATCTGGCTAAGCAGCACTTAAGATGCTTCTCTTGATTCCTACTAAAATGCTAATAAATTAAGCAATGGACATTTTAAAAATGGAAAACTAAGAGTGATGATTGCTGGAAATAAACTGAAAGTCTCATAACTTTAAGCACAATATTAGTGTGTTATCCAAAAATTCTTGAACCTGTAGTAAGTTTGTGCCAGTTTCACTGTTTAGGGTTTTTATCAACAAATGGACAGTTTCCTAGAGGTTACCTTTAAATGAGTAAAGAAAAACAACCAACACATTTGTATTAGTAAAGATAATAGAAGAAAACCCAGGTAAACATGTTTCAATTACAGATGTCTTCTATAAAAATGTATGGACACATAAATAATATAGATTTAATTTTTGTATTTTTTGTAGTGATTTACTTTTATTTGGAGTTTTGTGTACCTGTTTGTCTGTGTGTAGGTATAGGTACATGAGTGCAGTGTCTGCATAGGTCAGAGCCATCAGATACCCTTGGAGGTGGAGTTACAGGCATTTGTGAGTCATCCAGTGTGGCTGCTGGGAATCAAACTCAGATCTTCTGCAAGAGCAGTACTTTCTCTTAAATATTGGGTCACCTTTCCAGCCCTGAGGTATTTCTTTAAATTACTGTCATGTTATAGGTGTAACTTTTTCCCACTTAGTACTAATAACTATAGTTTCATAACAACAAATAAGATTCATCTCAGCATTTTAAACATTTTATTAATTCCTTGAGAATTTTATATGTGCATACAATGTATTTTGGTAAAATTCACCTAGGCTCTTTCTAACTCATCATGGACCCACCCTCCACTAATCAATCCTAAATTTCACGTCTTTTTTTGGTAAAATTCACCTAGGCTCTTTCTAACTCATCATGGACCCACCCTCCACTAATCAATCCTAAATTTCACGTCTTTTTTTGGTAAAATTCACCTAGGCTCTTTCTAACTCATCATGGACCCACCCTCCACTAATCAATCCTAAATTTCGTGTCTTTTTTTGGTAAAATTCACCTAGGCTCTTTCTAACTCATCATGGACCCACCCTCCACTAATCAATCCTAAATTTCATGTCTTTTTTTTTTATAACCCATAGAGTCCAATTTGTGTGAGACATAAACACATAGATATGGGACCATTCACTAATGCATGGTCAACCTACCAAGGGCTATACCTATAAAGAAAACAGAGTCATCAGCTTTCAATAACTCTTCCTCGAAAGATGGGGACTTCTGAATCTTTCCCCTATTCGTGCTGTCATGTTGACTGGCTTGATTTTGTGCAGGTCTTATGCAGACAATTACAACTGCTGTGAGGTCATGGATGAAGCTTTTATTTCATGTCCATGTTCTTTCATATCTGAATGTTCCTGATCAGTAGGTTGGATGCTAGTATCGATGTATATAACATATATTTATCTTCTAAAGCACACAAAATCTATGTCAAGCTCCACAAATTTAGAATGGCTAACTGTATAGAAGTTCATTAAGATATATAAACTTTGTATCTGGCTAATTTTGAAGCATGATACTTTTTAATTGAAAATTCTTTACTATAAAGTGTTAATAAAATATCAAATATGTGTAGACAGGGAATGGGTGCCTGTGGGATTTTTATAATATAAATATCTTGTACCTGTGACCTTACAGTCTTTGCCTCCATTTGTGTGAGCTGAAAATGTATGTGTACATACATGCTGAATATGTGTGTAATTGTTTCATTTTTATTTGTAAGGTTCCATTTATTATTCAAGGAGCACTGATTGAATATCTTTCAAGTGATGGGGAAGTATAGACGTAAGATTTGAGAAAGGAATGTGAAACCCGTGTACAGTATATATTGCTGATGCTATATTATTTATCTGTCAGCCAATTATGGTGGTAGGTAGTATCAATGCCATTGATAAACTTAAGCTTACAGGCTTTAGGTAATTTGTCAACATTGCATAGACAGCAAATGAACAATTTAGTTTTTAACCTCCAAAATGTGTATTTCCAAAGAATTTTATTTATTTATTTTTGTAAAAAAGTAAAGGCTTATAGTAAAGAGTTCATAAGTGGAAAAGACAAAGTATAGAAAATTGAAACATAGGTAACCACAGCTAATACTTTGATGAACATTCATACTTCTAGTTATATATACACACACATGCAAGCATTTAAAACTAATATCATGCTGAATATATAATTGTATATTGACTTTTTTAATATACTATTAAGAGTATGTTTTCATCTTACTATTCTTTAAAAATACCATTTGATGACTAGATGATGTTCTTTAAATAGCCTCATCATTATTTGCTTAATTAATAGTTTAAGTATCAAGTTTCTCACATTAAAAATTTTGCTTTAAAGAACATCTTCATGTTACAAAGATCTGTTTCAGCCTATACTTATTTTATAAGTCACATTTATATGAATAACAAACACTCTGGCAAAAGACTTAAACAGAAGTAAGACATTTAATGACACGTGTTCAATTTTCAGAACTATCCTGCAAACTTACCATGTTATCAGTATATAAATGTTGGTTTTTCTTGTCTTTTCAGCATTAACTGCTTTCACAAAATAATTACATATGCGTATTATAGATACTAACGCTTTATTTTTATTTGTATTTCTCTCATTAATAGATAGGATTGGCATTTTTGCATATCTTTTTTCTACAGATATTTCCCACTTTAATTACCATCAGAATTACTTCTGAAGACAATTCAATCTATCTTTTTCTGTATTAGTAATTTTGGCTTCATTAAAGCACAGAAATTGCTTTCCTGTTCTCATGTTAAACAAGCATTTGAATCTACAATCACCCTTAGCATTTGTGTTCCCATATCCATGGATACAGCCATAGATCAATTAGCCGCAATTAGCCACAGATCAAAAGTATACAAAAACTAATAAATCTGTATTAAACATATATTGATACTTCTTTCTTTTCATTATTCTGTAAAATGGATATTTTTACAACTATTCACATAGCATTTACATTTTAGAAGGTACTGTACGTAATCTAGTGTTTATTTAAAGTGCACAAGGTCTTATGAATAGGTTGTATGCAAATTTTCCAACAATTTGCATGAAGGACTCAGGTATCTGTGTGTTTTAATTTACATGGGATATCCTGGGAACCAATCTCCCATGGCAAACAAAATAAGCCTCTTTTGTGATTGCTTGTTCAGTTTTTTGTTTTCAATACTTTTGTGTTCTCTTTGTTACTTCTGTTATTAAAAGAGTTGTGGTCTTTAAGCTGTGCTACATTGCAATATCAAAGGAAGAAAGAGATGATGGTTTTCATTCTTGGAATATGGAGCACATGCCAACATTTTATATTTTAATAAACTACAACTTTTGTATTCTTAGCTTCCCATGCTGAAAGACTGCTGGTGAGATAAGAGTGACTTGTGTCAGAAGTTAATCTGTGTTACTGTTGTACAAGATACAAGTATTGTACATGATGTTAATTTAGAGAAAGGTATGCTCATGTCAAATAGCATACATTGTTCCTGGAGATAATTTGTATACCTAGAAAAGCCTGTATCTATCTCTGTAGTTATGGCTTCATATATATGACGTAAGTATGTATGTGTCCATATAAGCATCATTTCAAATGTTTGAAGTCCCATACTTTCTCTTATTTTGTCCCTTCTTCAAGAGTATCAGGAAATGCCAGTTTTATGTAATATAATCATAGAATATCAGGGGTAGTTAATTACTTCATAAATTTTTTTTGGTATGTGGGTGAATTAATTATTTGAATGGCCAAATTATTTGCCTCAAATCACACAGCTAGGTTTGATACTGGAATTCAGATGGCTGTCTTCTATTTTGTTGCTCATTACATTACATCAAATCATTCAAAGGTCCCTTTTATTGGAATACAACAGTGTTCATATACATTAAAATGCTGAATGTGATTTATTTTTCACATGTCCTATTAGAAGTATTTATAATTAAAGATTCAAACCAAAAAATATGTAAAACTATAAAAAAGATCGAGTCTGTGCATAAAGAGTTTGTGTATGTGTAATGGGTAGCTTTAGTTGCTAACTTAACAGAGTGATTTTCAGTTGAGAAATTTTCTCCATTACATTGTCTGCGAATATGTCTGTGGGCATTTTCTTTACTGCTTATTGATGTGAGAATGTCCATCACACTGTGGGAGATGCCATTCCTGGAAAGACAGCTGAGCAAACCACAAAGAGTAAGCCAATAAGCAGCATTCTTCAGAAGTTTCAACTTTAGATTTTGCCTGCATGTATCACATCTTGAGTTCTTGCCTTGGCTTCCCTTGATGTTGGACTCTAACCTGTATGATATAATGAAACATTTCCTCTCATAGTTGGTTTTGTCCAGAATTTTATCACAGCAAAAGTGTAGTAATTAGAACACTGTATCAGCATACTATTAAGCTTTCTCTGCTTTCTGGTAATATGTTGAAATCTAATCACTGTTATTATCACCATTTTAAACCTTTTAAAATACCATAGTAGTTATGGTAAGTTTTAACTACGTTTCACTGTTATGTTTGTGACTTTGTAGTTTGATTATTTCAGCTTTTTTTTCTGGTTTAGCCAAACAGAGACAACTTCTCAAGTTTCAGAGAAATTGCAGATTCAAAAGTTCCGTGGTCTTGAAATCTGCTTTTGTATTAATTGGCTTTTCTAACACAGATCAATGATTTCACAAATATTTTAAGCACATATGCTATATGCTTACTCTACTGCTAGAATATTTGGGAATATAATAATTGATCCTAACATATTATTAAGATTTTTCTTTTTCCTTATGCACATTGGCTTTTCATTTTAATTTCATGTCATTCAGGTCTCTAACATTCAATTTAGAATCACACAAGGACAACTTGATGAAGGAAATTATTAAATAAAGTATGATAATTGCCATCATCTTCATCATCATCAGTAACTACAAACATTTCATTTAATATGTATTAAGAGCATACATAAGTGGACCAAATTTGTGCCTACAAGGACGTTTTAGCATTTATTTAGAAAGATAAAATTTTTATGGAAGACTTATATTAGGGGGTATATACAAGGAACAAAATGAGTTGAACAAGTAGGACTATATGTACTTGACTTTAATGGAATACCTTATACACATAATATAACTAGGTGTTTTCTACTTTTTTAGGAAATGTTTAATGGAAATAAAAAGATATTACTAACAAAGGAAGCAATCTGGGTGAAAGAAGAGGTCAAATGCTCGTAGGTGATTTTGAAAAAGAAAATGAAAATGCTAGTTTAAATGACCGATACCATAAAGACATTATTAGTGTTAGAACTTGCCAGTTACTTGTTGACTTTAGAGAAGTGCTTTTACTTTATCTGAGTGATCCTCAATGTATCTTTCATCAAAACACCTATAATAATTGTAATAATTTTCACTTCACAGTTGGCATAAGGACATATCAATATCAAGTACATATAAATTGCCCCACCTGTTACAGACTCATGCAGGCCCTGTGCATCCTGTCTCAGTTTTTGTGAATTTGTATGTGCATCACACAAGATTATTTAGAGGGCCTTGTTTCCTTGGTGCCCTCCATCCCATAAGGCTCTTACACTCTTTCTACCTTCACTTCCACAGGATTCTCTGATCCCTAATGGGAGATATTTGGTGGAGACATCCACTTTAAGATTGAGTGTCCCAAGGTCTCTCAAGCTCTGCATATTATCTGTCTTTGGGTCTCTGAATTTGTTCCTATATGCTACAGGAGGAAGCTTCTCTGATGATGGCTAATCAAGGCACTGGTCTATGAGTGTAGAAGAATGTCATTAGGAGTCATTTTATTGATACTTTTATTTGAACAGTAGTATTTGGTTTTACCCTAGATCCCTAGGCTATCTAGTCTCAGGTCTTGATTGCCTAAGCAATGCATCGGTTCCATCTCATCAATCAAATCACATATTAGTTGATTACTCCCACAAACTTTGTGCCACCACTGCACTAGCATATCTTGCAGGCAGGAAACCATTGTAGATCAAAGGGTTCATGGCTGGCTTTCTGTTTGCATTTCTCCTTTGGTAGCATGCAGAGTATCTTCCTATACTGAAGATGATAGCAGGAGGGGGTAAAAGTTCCATGTAGGCACCAACTCAACTTCCCTCTGTTCAATAAATTGTATAGATGTTGTCTTCAGCAGCGGGGCTTTGATGGAGAGAAACATATAGTCTTTGCAACAGCCTGGGTTATCTGTGGCTTCCCACAGGAACCTGTTCACCAACAACTCAATTAGATAAAACCCAATCCCAGGACTGGAATTTTCATTTGGTGACAAAAGATGTCCAAGCAAGTGTCTGTCTCCACCATAATTTGGTGATTTCATTTAGGCTGCTTTCATCTATGCATGTATTTTAGGAAGCTTCTACTGCATCAGGTTTCCATACTACAATGGTCCTCAATGGCCCTTAATTTTTACTGTCTTTCCATGTATTTCCTGTCTTTCTATGTATTTCCTCCCTAGGACCCTTCCTTCTTCTCTTCTTCTTAACCCTCCCATTCTAGTCCTTCTATCCATCCATAACTCTCTATTCTATTTCCCTTTCCCAGGGAGATATATCTGCCCCCTAATGCAGTCTCTCACTCTATACTTAACCTCTGGGTTCTCTGAATTGTAGTTTGGTTATCATTGAATTAACAGCTAACATCCACATATAAGCTAATACATACCATATTTGTCTTTCTAGTCTGGGTTATATCAGTCAAGATGATTATTTCTAATTTCATCCATTTACTTGCACATTTCATGAATTCATTTTTAAAATGGCTAAGTAATATACTCCATTGTGTAATTGTACCACATTTTCTTTAACTATTCTTCTGTTGAGAGATACCTATGTTGTTTTCAACTCTTGCTTACTGTGATGGAACAGCAATGAACATAATTGAGAAACTTGAACTGTCAGTATATAAGGAGACTTACTATTTTGTGGCATGTGTTCACAATTTTGTTCACATTTATGTACATAGCTTTTGTTGGGTTGTGTCGTTTAGGTATCATCACCCATATTAACTTTACAAGCACATCCTAGTTCACTAATGAAAACCCATCCAAATGTCAGTCTTAATTCTACAGGCTGATTTTGTCACAGTAGGAAATATCAGTAGTTGAAGAGGGATTTAAGAACTTGAAATAATAATGAGCTAAATGTACATACTAGAGTAAGGGAAGCTTAAGTTGTATATTATAATATTAATATATACATGAGATGTGGAACAACTGTTAAAGGATGCATTAATGATATGAAACAGTAGGTTTCATGATAAAGTTTTCATATATGTATATAATATACGTTGGATGTATTTACATCTACTCTTCTTTCTTATTCCTGTTTACCATTTCCTTTGGCTCCTATCCTCTTCCCAAAAGATCTTCTCCTGTTTTAATATTTAAAATAAGTCTGGATTCTGTATATGAAACAAAGCATATAATATTTTCTTTTTGAGACTCTCTTATTTAAGTTAATATGCTGATTTCCAGATCTGTTGTTCTCCTGCATTTTACTACATTTTGATCTTCATTTTTTGCTGTTTAAAATGAAGAACCACTGTATAGACATACCATATTGGTTTTACTCATTCACCAACTTCTCAAAAAGTAAAAATTACAAGAGAGATAAATCTTTGAGAAGTTTTTAATTTGTAGTGACTAGACAATAACTGTGCTATCTGGTAGATGATTTTGAACATTGTATTTCTGTGGATTCATTTTGCAAATGACTTCCTTAGAACTGAGCAACTTTGGTGCCATTTCTAGACACTGGTAGGTACTGAATTATTTACAAATTGGATCCTCTGAATTTTTTAAGCAATAAAATAGTTATGTGATGGTTTGGACTTTGACAATAAAGGAACTACCCACAGAAGATCCTATTTTATTACTCCATTCTGGTTAGATTACATGAAATTGGACAAAACAAATAAAAATGAAATTATTTTGTTCAGGGAGGTCAACTTTCAGTGTTTACATGACAGTGTATTTAATGGCAGCCAATCAAACCTTTTGTATGTTTAATGGCTTTGTTCTCCTATATTTTGACCTTCAAGTCTGCAACTCTTGTGTTAACTATATAGTGTATTTCAGATAATATGTTCACATACAAGTAATTTTATCTCCTTTTAGAATAAGCTTTTCTCCCGGGTAAGAACAAGCAGCACCTCCTGAAAGCAGGAAGTCATTCAGAACCAGCTGGCTTGGAGATATTCTTTCTCTAGACTGTATCCATGGTAGTAAATTTTGGCATCATATTGTTTGAGATTGAAAAGAGACTGATTTTTACCTTGTTGAAGTACCTGCATCCCATATTGATTGAGCAAAAGCAAATGGGGGTTGCTGCATTACTACCTTTACTCTAATAGTCTGTCTTTAGCTAGAGATGGAACTACACGCTAAGCAAAGGCTGCAGAATACCTTTTGCTTATTTGGATCTACTTAAAGAAATTTCTTTGTGTTGCTAAAGAATAGCTGACCCCATCATCCTAGTCACATTTTATCCTGAATAATGAGGGGGACAAATCTCCCTGCAGTAAATGTTCAGTTTATGCTGTTTTTTTTCCCTCTCACTTCAAAAAGATAAAGAAGCTTTATGAAATAATGATGCTATCCTCAGCTGAACATAAAGGTTTGTCCTTAATATCTTAATCAATAGTTAGAGTTAGGAAGGTCAGCTCATTTCTAAACTAAAGCTGGAATCAGCTGTCCAGCACAGAAATGAAATCTGGCAAAGAAGGCCCCAGGCTCATGTCTCAGCTCCAGGTCTGCATTTCAAATAGATGCTTTTAATAGTTGGTTTTCAGTATTTATCTTTGACATCTTGACTAAGGGTCTTCAGAACTTCCATAACCTACCGATGGATTCCTGTAAATCCCTTTGGTGTTCCTATTTCAATTATTCTGCTCAAAACTGTGAGCAAGAGTTTGAAGTATATTTCTGTAAAATCCCAGAGACTAGTTTTTGAAACTCCGGTGGCATTTATTAATTTATTCAAGCAATCAGACAGTCCTTTGGCAAATATTTTTCAGCACCTGTTATGTTCGAGGCACTGGGATAAACACCAGAGATACAAATAGACTTATAGTCTAGGTGTAATAAACAGCCCAGAGGCCAACTTAATTTCTATGCAAAAATCAGTCTCATTTTTTCCTATTTTAAACTTACCTAAGAATGCCGAATTCAGAATGCCTTGCTCATTCTTTTTACGTGAGTTGATTTCTTTTTCTTTATTATGATATTGTGGAATAGTTCAGGTTTGCACTCAACTTCTGCTTCTGATATTTATCAGCTGTATGATTTTAGGTAAATCACTCAGTCTTAATTATTTTCCTTATGCTTTATTATCTGCAAAATATGTATGATAGTAATAAGTACCTGCCTTATAAGGTCTTTGCAAAGATTATATAAAATGATGTCTAGTATATAATTTCAATTCAATATAAACATACTGAATACTATTTGTTCTTTTATTTTGAAAGAAACTCATTTTATTTATTATTTGAAGGCAATGAGGAATGAATAAATAAGCATATACTAGAAATGTTGAATACTTGTCTCTTTTCCCTTTAGGAAAGTTAAAAAAAAAGAAATAAAGAAGAAAGAACTCAGAAACTTCAGACACAAGACTGCTGAAATCATTTTAAAATTGCTCTTGTTTTAAAATAAGTAAGCTTGTATGATGATGCCCTGCTTGCTGTCAGAAGTGCTAAAGTTTGATTAGAAGCCCAGTAGTTTTTACTCTTGGTATACTGAGGTCAATTTCATCATTGTTTTGCTTTCAAAATTAGATGGCTTATCGAACTTGCTGAAATTTCATCACCCCACAGCTTACATACACTTTGTAAGTCCTGAGAGATCTAGAAGTGATTGTTTTCAAAAGATGAGAGATGCCAGAATCTTGTAAATATCCTGTTTCTTTCCCCAACATCAAAAGATTTTTTTTCTTTAGCAAGATACCTTAATGGGTCATAAAATCTTGTGATGATACGTGACTATTTTCAGCTCGTTCTAGAAATAGATACAAATTGTGACATTATTTCAAAGTGAGGCAATGGATGTCGGTTTTTGTTAACATTATTATAGAAGTAGCAATCTTCTTATACTTTATAAACTATACCACTCATATCCCCTCAAGCCGCAGTCTAGTCTTGGAGAATAATAGGCATCTCGAATGAAGTTGATGAGTTTTATATGAAAGAATCTCATTTAGAAGGTAATTTCTCCAAAAATTCAACATGCCCTCAGAGCCAGTATATGACCTTGATGTCTTATAATATTAACGAGCTCCCTAAAGGTAACATTGGGATAACAAAAATCATACGTTTTTTTTTTGTTTGAAATTTCATAGTAATTCTCAGTAATCATTCACACTCAATTTTTAACATAGTACCTTGGTTCAGTCTAGATATTTATTTCTATATGTCTTGTTTCAGGTGGAAATTAATACACACCTGCAATCATTTTGCTGTCCAGATCCAGAAACTGGCCTGTTTAGAGGTAGACATGTTTTATCTGCATATGTAACTATCAGACCCTTTCTTAATAATAGGAATTGTCAAAGACAATCTAAAGGTACAAAGACAAACAGATGGAACAAACTCTCATGTTAAGAGAAAATTACCTGTTCTTCTTGGATTTTATAATTAATTTGGGAAAGTATTACAAACTTTATTTATATTGAATGTGTTTTACCACTTTGTTCACTAATTTTAATAACTTCAACTTTGCATTATTACTGAACTACTTTGGCAGGTTGCATTAGATTAAGGGTTTATGTCAGTAATTCCCTGAAAATAGGCTTCAGAGAGACACTTGTCAGTAACTTTGAGCTTAATGCTCACATTTCTAACCATTGATCTGCTATCTTATAAAAGAAATGTAGTATTGAATGTGTTTACTTCATAGAACTGCTTGTGGTTAACCTGATAATACACATATAAAAGGACGAAAAATGTGTCTGTTTATAGTGGATTCTTATTAGTTACTAGACATGATTTTTATTTTAACTTCAAATTGGCATTGGAATTCTATGCCATAAGAGATAAAAGTGAGTATACACTCTAGAAGAGATGAGAGAGTGTAAGGTATTCAGCATGCACAGCTGGTCAAAATTTCCACAATGAGCATGTTATGTATGGGTATTATGGCTCCTCTCTAGGTCAGATATTCATTTCAAGGTGCCACAAACACAAAACAATGAGGCACAGAAACCCAGAGACTAATTCTAATTACCCTGGAATGCATAAATTTCCAGGAGCACAGTGAACAACTCAATTACCTGGGCAGAATTCACTGTCACCAATAAACTTGTATATCATGTGAGAGACAAAGCTGTTAAAAATGTCAAGAAATGTCAAGAAATCTCACATAAAATAAATGCAACTTATAGCACAGTGTGACTATAGATTGTACACATCATCTCAATCAAGTTTGCTTTGTATTATTAATTTCAAACCCTTGAAGTATCCTGTTTTGTCATTCTTACAGTGGTGGCTCAGAGGGGAAAAAAAAAACGAGATAAGAAAAATGAAAGCAAAGCCTTTACCAATCCATTACAACACTGTAAGCAACAGTGATGGCTAACAGTGTCTAAAAATCCATCATAGTATTCTACCTATCAGCTGTAAAACTGTCATCCCTAAAAGGTTATTAGAGCACAGATGTGGTTGATTGTTCACACTGGCGTTTTAAGGTGCTGTTAAGGATGGAGTATTTCAAGAGCATACACAAATGGAACTTGCTATTCTTTTTCAGGAGATAGGGAGTTTTCAGCAACGCATTGAGTGAGAGAGACAAACTTGTGTATGAGAGATAAACACTCCTAAACAAGAAGACTGATAACGTAAGAAAGAGGTCTAAGACAAGAACATTATCATATTATCTGCTTACTTTCCCATCACATTCCAAGAACCAAGCACAGTACTGGCCTCATAATAAATACCCAGCCACATGAGGTGCATTTAGTTAACTTTGTGCAAAGCTTTAACTGATACACTCAGAGTATCTCTGGTCTCAGCTGTGGGGTGGAGGGTTGGACAGTCGAGCTCTTCCTCCTGGCATTTTTGGAATAAGCATTTCTTTACTAATCTTTCCTCCCATGGGAGGGATGAACACTGCAGCAATTTCCCATGTCATGTGCTCTGCCAGCTTCTCAGAGGTCTTAAAATTCACAGCTCCTAACTATCAGGACAAGAAAAAGAAGCTAAAAGCTCAGCTATGAGCTCTTCCATCCACATTCTCTAGATGAAATATTTAGTGTTTTAAATTAAACATGCCCCAAAATCTTATTCCAGAGAGGCTTTTGCAACCATCCTGCTTACAGAGCTCTAACCTTGGAACAGAATCTGCATATGAATCAAGGTCAGCCTGTTGGAGTTTCTCTAACCAAAGTCTGAATTCAAAATCTTAACCTCAGGGCAGCAGCAGGGGGAGAGGGTGTGAGTAGAGAACACAGGTGTGTGTGCGTGTGTGTGTGTATGAGACATTTAGTGGAGTAGTGTCGAATCTGTACGACATTTGAGATTGATAAATTATGATTCCTTCCATCCAGCTTGGTATTTTTTATTCAAATCAAGTCCCTGGAAATGAAAGAAAAATCATTTTGAGAATTTGCTGAACAAAGTAAATCAAAATGTAGCGTCCACCTTAAAGAAATATTTGGACCCACTCTATTCTACAGTTGACCAGCTTATAGTGTGAGTGTAATACTCTGTTATGGGAGTCATAATCATTTTACATGGAGTTTTGATCAACCAAGATGTATTCGTAGGAAGGGTACCTAGATGAGGATGGGCTTGAAAAGCACACATCTGAGGAACTCTTGGCCTAAGGAATCATTTTGATATTTAAAAATCCTTTCTTTTTCCTTGTTATAGCACTGAGAATTGGACCTATGGCTTATGCTAAGCAAGCAATTCTCTTCTGAGCAACATGCCAACTCTTTTGTCATATTTTATTAAATTCTGATACAGATTTTTAGTAACTTGCTCTGTCTGGTCTACAACTCATTCTGTAGTGCAGAGAGATCTTGAGCCTGTGGTCTGTTTCCCCAAGTCTGGAGAGTGTTTGGGATTACAGGCTTGTACGATGAGGCTGGATTCATTGTTAAAATTCTTGAATGACATTTTAATTTCATTCAGGTATAAGACATGGTTTTACCACAGACTAAGTGCCATAACCACAAGGAAGGTAGGAAACAGGAAGACCAATTTTATCTCCAGCAAATCGTTCTGATGCACTTCCCCACAACCTCTTTCCATTCACTGTCCCGTACATTTATAAGATTAAAAGAAACCAGAAACACACCTTTCATATTCTAGTTCTTGTCTAGCTTTCCCAGATAGTCAGGATTTTTTCATATTTCATTTATACTTACCTTATTTCTTTTTCCTTTAAAAATCTTTTAATTTGGTAATTAGCAAAGGATAAAATAACTGCAAATTAGCATTTAAACACATATCAATTATGTTAATACAATAGGCTAGTTGCGAAAAGAAGGAACTCGAGAATATGTGGTTTTGCTTTTTTGTTTTATCTTTTGTTTAATTGGGGTAGAGTTGACAAAAATTACATACAACTAAGGTATAAAATTGGTGTGTACACTTTGTAAAATGATCACACACAAAATATCACCTCACAAAATATTTTGATGTTTTCTTTTTCTTTATGTATGTTAAGAACAGTCAAAATCAAACCATTCTAGCAAAGTATATGAGTGTCGTTAACTATGGTTTTCATGCTATGAACCTTTAGGTTCATCGATAATGTTACAAAAGGCAGGATCTAATTTGTTTAGACTAAATGATGTTCTGATCAATAATATTCTGATATGTGAAATATGTCCCTTTTATCCATTAATTTATTTTGTTAACACACTTTGGCTATGGTGAATAAAGCCATGGTAAACATGGATGTACAAATGTCTCTTCAGTACAGTGACTTGTTTTCCTTTGGATATAGCAAGGACTGCTGGCACATATAGTAGTTGCATTTAAATTTTAAGGAGCTCTTATTGTATCTTCCATAGCAACTGCAGTGTTTTATATTCACCCTGAAACAATGCAAAATGTTCCCCTTTTCAATATCCTCACCAGCACACTATGTTTTGATCAAAATCATTGTAGCAGGAAGTAGGAAATACCTCACAGTTGAAGGTGAGGTAACAGTAAAAGTTAGCAGTAAAAATCATACATTTTCAGTTCTATATGATTAATATGCCCTGGAGAGCTAATATATAGCATGATGGCCATCATTAACAATACTTTTATACTTGTATGTTGCTTCTACCAATCTGCTTGTTTTAAGAACATGGGTTTATATTCTGGCTTTGGACATCTTTTTAAAGAAGTCATTTGTCAAGAGCCATGCTCTTTCATATGAAGGTAGTATGTTCCTCCTCCCCCATGGATAGCTTTTGGTTGTTGTGTCAAATACACATGATATAATATTTAAAGTGAAGAATTCTTTGTTTCCATTCAAGGTTTCAGAGGTTTGATTTCTGGACCCATTGTTTTGGGACTGACATAAAGCAGAGAGAATGACAGCACTTGGAACATGTGGCAGAAGCTGCTTACTTCATGGGAATCAACTCAAGCTTCTCCTCTGAAAGGATAGGATGCTGATCCTCCTATTCTCTGTCAGAATTACCTCCACTTTTTCTCATGGATATGAGAAACATAATTGCAACTATATCCCATAATAAACTCCATGAAGATATGTTGGACTCTTTAAGGGAGCAAGTAGAATATGCACTAAAGGAGCTGCAGGGATTAGCTCATATGTATCAGCATTCCCTTTCCGTGATATTAATCCTGTAATAGAATTTTGTGGTTAATCTAAGTAAACCAGATTATAAAACAAAATAGACAAGAATACATTGAATTCCTGGCACTTTAACTACATGGTATAATAGTTAATCTTGCATGTTAACTTGGATTCCAGAACTTTGTGGTTGGATCTGCCAATAAGATTCTACATCTCTCAAGCTGCATTTGTTTTTTTTTTTACTATAGAAAATAAGGACCTCCATTAATGTACTGTAGAGGAATAGGCCTATGTGAAAGCTAGGAAGGGTCTTTTTCCAGGGATCTACATTCAGAGGCCTGTGTGGTCTGGATGGAATGTAGACACATCTTTAATCCCAGTATTCAGAAGGTAGTGGTACTCTACTCCTTTAATCCCTAAAACAGAAACAGAGTGTGGAAGCAGACACAGGAGGCAGAGCTCAGAAGGAGTCAGTTATGAAAATGTCAGTTACAGAAAGCAGAATGGGGCAGTGATAACTCACCAAGACACAGAAGCAGTTTGAAGAGTATGAGTTCAGAGGGAGCTAGTTGGGGTGGCTCAGTCAGCAGTGGAGGCTTAAACGTTCTAGATTGTATGAAAGTTGAAGTCTTCCAGTTCTAGAATTATAGATTGTACTGAGTTCTAAATGCTCCAGGGCTCCAGGACTAAGAACTGGTGATTCAATTAGACAAAAATAGCAAAAAGCCTCTACCCTGAATCAGTATCTACATCTGTTGTAAATCTATGCCTACCATATACTAAGGAGGTTTTGAGGGCTATACACCTTGGCCTTTATTGGCTGAATAGCCTTAGTTTCTTACTAAGCAGCACCAGTATATTCATGTAACTTAATAATATAGTGTTGCTATACATTTGGTTATGCAGAAAAAGTTTTGTGTGCTGGGTGCTTTGTCCTGAGGGGTGGTGATAGATTTTTATAATGGTGCAGATTGAACCTAGGGCCTTGCACATGTTTAGCAAATGCTATATCACTGAGCTAAATCCTGTATCTGTGACAGTACTTTTAAAATCCAGGGCTTAGGGAGTAATCTTTAGGTCATTGGAAGCATTATCCTGGGAAGAGATTGATGTTCTTTTTTGGCCCTACTTGCTTCCCATAAAATTAAGCTTTTTATAAAAAATAGTAACAGGACTCTGGAATTTCTCTGGCTTTCTGCTTTTCCATTTGATCTTTTCTTCTTACATGCACACATGTTAGGATACCATCTACTAGATTAAGATATACCCAGAAGACTTTCACCAGAACTGACTGTGAACTGGTACTGTACTTAGGCTTTCAGACCAATGAATGAATTAAATAGCTTTTGTTTACAAATGACGTTGCCTTGGGTATTTTGTTGTAGCCATAGAACAAGTATTAAGATATCCACCTATTTCCTTGTTCTTATAGCTGTATTCTTCCATATATCTATCAATTTCCTCAGTCTTTTGTCCCATAAGGGCATTTCACTCCGTTGAGATATTTTCCGAGATAACTGTAAGTAAAATTTTCAGTAGAGTGACTTTCACTGGGGTCTGTTTGTGTCCACAATATCAAGATAAACATTACTTTTTCCCACTGTGAGGGGTAAATGGACTAGTTCCTGTACCCTATATTATCATTTGATTTACAACACATTTATTAAAAGAAATGTCTTTGGATGATAAAGGGAATTTTTTGGAGAAGATTGTGGCATTAAATTTCCCATGTAGTCCATACAGGTCTTGAGTAATTGAGCCTCCTTTCATAGTCTCCTGTAGGCTAACAATATGGATACAAGCATGTTTTACTATGACCAGCAAGTCTTCAGATATTGATATCTATTTGATACCTGTCAAGAAGCAAGAATATGAGGGAAGATTCAAAAGGAAGACTTCAACACAATTCAACAGAGTTCTAGCCACTGTTACAAATCTTTGCGCTAAACTTACCTAGTGGAGTAGCAGTGGGAATGATTGCTATTGTTAGGAACTGTCGGCTGGAACTACCTCAAGGGAAAAGTAATGGTTCATAGTGGAATCAGCTAGGATTTTTCACTTTCCAAAGCATGAAATCCATGGTAGTGATAAATGCCTAAGCCTAAATATTAACATAGATTCTCTCATTGTTTTAGGTATTAATTTTAGATATTATTGCTATACACTACAATTTCTCTTTAGCTCCTATCTAGCAACTTCACTTTGATTACTCTCTCTCTCTCTCTCTCTCTCTCTCTCTCTCTCTCTCTGTGTGTGTGTGTGTGTGTGTGTGTGTGTGTGTGTGTACATATGATCCTCTGTGTGTTGGAGTGTGAGTACAAAATTACCATAATTTTGAAGTTTTACTTAGTTTATTTTGATAATAATCAAGATTTCTTTGATAAAATATTTGAGAGATTGAACAATTTTCTGCCCTTCACCTAACCAGTCACCTTTTGAAAGGGATGAGATTATTGGTATCTAAGCATACTGAATAATACAGTAGAGATGACTCAATTTTTCTCATCTCCTCAACTTAAAAACAACACAGAGTTCATGTTCAATTGCTGGAGGGTCAGTTTTGTCCTTTTCATATCACATCGGTATCCACCTACACTTGCACAGATGAATAACTAAGTGCTGATGATGCAATTTGGATGATGTTTTATTTTATGAAAGGCAAGAAACATCAGCATATGGTTTCCATGGGAACCTCACCTATGTCCCTTTGTGCTACTCTAATGATTAGAAAATAGCAGGTAAATCAGAAATAATTGCTACTTTACCTGTGAAATACCGAAGGCTATAGGCACAATGGCTGACACAAATGTATTTGGAATCTATATATAGAAGTTGTTTTTAAAGTATATATATATATATATATATATATATATATATATATATATATATATATCAGGCTAATTTCATATCTTTTGGCTTTTAATTTCTTACATGATTACATGATTCTATGATAAAATAGAATGCATGCCAGGTTACTTGATAACTCAAGTAATTTTTAGTGATTACATCAATACCTGCCTAATCGTAGGAAGTGTGGCCTTATTCATCACATTTATAAAGGGCTGGATTTTTATATCTTAGTTAAATAGAGCATAGGTAAGATGAGATAAATAAATTTTTCAAAAGCACATGTGTCTAGTCAAGTTTGATGCTATTCAAAGTGAAGATCCTCTCTTGTTTTTGTTGTTGTTGTTGTTTATAGTTTATTCTGAGATAGAACATTGATATGTAGCCAAGATTGACTTCAAAACTGCAATCATCCTTTCGCAGCCTATATTGTACTAGGATTATAGGCATATTCAGTTTAGATCCTGATTTTCCTTGCTGACTCTCAAGATTTCATTGGAAGCTAATACTTATTGCACATATTTGGTTGTTCTCATTAAACTAAATACAATAAATTTGGGATGCAACCTAAATAGAAATGTAGGTGCTCACTTCCCAAGAGATGGCACATTAAGGTACTAAATTCAAATTCCCTGGGATTAAACCTTTTTACTGCAACCCCTAATTTTTCTATACTTAAATTTCTTCTCTGGCTTTACCAACAATAGTGATGTATTTTATTTGGGAGAGTTAGATGTTTCCTCACTTTTGAATTTCTTCTATAACCAAGTAAATATTCTTATGAGAGTTAGTATCTGAAGTTTCATCTAACTTGAAGTCATTGTTTTAAATTTAAAGTGATATGGAGGGAATGTACTCCTTAAGTCTTTGAGACCTTTTCACTAATTCTGAAGATAAGTGGTTAGTGAACCAAAGTCAAGAGTAAAGTATCTGACAGCTTTGATAGTAAGTTTAAAGACACTTTCATTATAAAAATTTTATTAACTATATTGTCATAAATAGAAACTAAACAAGCACTAAAAATGTATTACCAGGTTTAGTGCTATTGCTATAAAATATTCATGTAAAAGTTCTCAAGTTGTTTGTAGAAAGGAATGTTAAAACAGGAACTACAAACTCAATTTTTTGGTGTCTCTGACATGACTCTAGGTGGAAGTGGAAATTAAACTATCCATTGTATTCCTACAAAAAAAGTACTTCCAGATACATGTATATCACTATGAACAACAGAAGAGATGTTTTTATTGAGAATAACCTGCGAATAACACCTGGCAAAACTCATGCTTGCTAAATGTTATTGTTCAATACTAAGATTTTATATTTATTTTTTATCCATTTTTTCTTTTAATGGTCAGCTTCACTTTCTGTTCTAATTCCATTCGGATCAAAGTAATATAATAATAATTAATATATTTAGCTTCAACACTAAACATTTCCCTAGCTGTCATATATCTACTTATTTATGATTTAAAAGTCAGGTTAGAAAGAGATAGACATTTATTTTTGTGGGTAGCCACCATTGTCATTCTATTCTATTCTATTTTAAACTTAGAGAAACTTTATTTGTATTAGATCAAGAAACTTTATTGACAAAGCTAAGAGGAATTAATTTTTTTCACTAGAAACAGAGCTCACCTCATTACTTTACCTATGGCATCTATTGACTGTTTTAGAATTCAAAATATCTTAAAGTCACAAGTCATTTTGTTAAAGAGGTAAAGTTCCCATTAATTTACAATTGAAAGAAAAGAAATAGCAGTATAATAATGGAGAAAGTTGCCTCTGTGTATTCCATCTATGACTACCTGTAATCTAAACCTCAAACTCTCTCCAAGCCCAACATCTAATATTTGCTCCTGGTTGTTCTTTAGAATTTAGCTTTCCGTAAGGCAACAAGGATTTCTATTAGTGTTTTGTGGTCTAGCACAACAACAAGTCTGTAACATTTACAGTATGCTTTCTTTGACATTTTTACTAGTAGCCACACACACTCTCTCAGGAGAATGCTATCCCTCTTTCATGTTCTCTATATAACACTGTGTCATTTCTCATTCCATTTTGTAACATAATTATTGATGTACTGCCATTGATTTTTAGTTGACTCTGAGCTCCTTGAAAATAAAGCCTACGTTTTAATCATGTCTCTGTTGTAACTATCCCTTAGAATGACTTAGTATTTATAGTAATAAAGACTTAATAGATATTTGTTGAATGAATAAATTGAATAAAACAGATGTGGAAAGGTTGGAATAAGGTAATTGTGAATTAAGTGAAAGCACTTAATGTTTCTTTGTGTAAATTCTTCATAACTAGAAAGGACATTATCCTTTAAGAATGGGATATTCTGGAGTTTTGTTTTCAATATATGCTCAATCTAATTGCTTATATTCACACATCTTGTTTCAATGCTTTGTTTCTGTTAGAATAAAAAAATACCTATAGTTTAGCAAACCTACTCTTGTTTTAAATATCCAAGGTCTTGAAGTTTCATTTTCTGTGGATAGCATATAAAAGAATGCTTGGATAAAAATTAAGCTTTGGTTATCATCCTAAAAATTTAAAAACTATATTCACAACTTAACGTGCTTAATGAAATGTACATTTCCTGGAGTCCCTTTTCTTTAATCTTTTCCTCTACACTGTTTTTGCCAACTTATTCAATATCTTCTTAGTGATGATTTTTAAAAGATTTTTTCATGTCTATTTTTTAAATATATCTTATTAATTATTTGAGAATTTCATACAATGTGTTTTGATCATATTGATCCTTCAGTCTTCCCCCAATGCCTCCCAGATCCAATTGCTTTCTCCCCACCTCTCCCAATGTCATGAACTCTTTTATTTTTGATAACTCTCAAAGTCCAAATTATACCTATATATTCATAGGTCAGGGATCATCCTATGAAGAATAGTTGACCCAGGGACTCACACCCTTAAAGAAACCTATTCTCCTTCCCTGAGCAGCCGGCTATCAACTGTTCATAGCTCCTCAGCTATGTCTGGGGATTCATGAATCCCTCCCCATTCACAACTGAAATATTGACTGATTTAATCTCATACAAGAAAACAGTTGCTGTGAGTTCATGTGCGCCGAGGTCCTGACAGGTCCAGAAGATACTGTCTCACCCTGAGCCTCCTGGATTCTTAATCTTATAATCTTTCTGGCCTCTCTTTTGTGATGATCCCTGAGCTTTTGGGTGGGTATTTATTTTTCAATTATGTCTATGTGTGTGCCTGCATGAGTTACATGTACCTGTATCACATGCTTGGAGGTTGTGAGGAAGGGAGAAATGCAGGGGAGAAGAGAAAGCTGGATCTTCTGGAAATGGAATTAAATGGCATTGTGAGCTGCCTGAAATGAGTTTTGAGATCCAAACCTAGGTCCTCTGCCAGAGCAGTACGTGTACCATCTCTCCATCTCCTCAGGAATGATTTTGTCCACACTGAAGCATATTTTATTTGTTTGATTAAGTAGGAACTTTATGGGGGTGAATATGTTAGGTTTCTTCTCACTATGAAAAAGTACAATATAGGGGGATGTAATGAAGGAAAGATTGATTTTGGCTCATGGTGTCAGAGGTTTCAGTCTACCAATGCAGTGAGGATGTGCTAGGACAGAATAACTCACAGCATGGTGACCTGAAAGAGGAAAGGAAAAATGTCTGTGCTAGCAGGAGTCCTCCATTTTTCTGCCTTTGCCTCGAGTGCTGGGATTAAAGGAGTGAGCCTCTACCTCCTGCCTAATTATTTTCTTTAGACTGAATCTGTAATAAAGTTTCAAATATTTTATTCATGAAACAAATACCACACAGAATCAAGAAGTAAATAATATAATAAGTTCACTAAAATAGTGTTAGACATAAATAAAATTTGTTACTTTATTAGTAAAATTCAATCATAGATAGGAGAAGCAACCAAGAAGATGTACCCCTAGCTGAGGAGCCTTTACAATTGATGACTACTAAGTTAGGGAGATCAATTTTCTTCAGAAACATGAAATCTGTTATGATACGCAAGCTCCCGTGGATTTGCCTACAAGTATGTGCATAAGGAAATACTTATTAGATTCAATGGGGTATGAAAAGAAGACATGAAGTTGGGAGTGGGATGTGGGAGGGAGAGTCTGGGAATAGTTGGAGAGACATTAGGGCTAACATAATCAAAACTCAGAGTACATGCACCAAATAGTAACTAAAACTAAAACTGTCACTTTCTCAATTTCATTACTTACTGCTAGTTTTCATAAAAAATAGCAGTCAGATAAGAGAAGGACAATACTAATATTTCAGTTAACCATATTGGGTGCATGGATGCATGTGCAATACAAAACCAGAGGAATGAGTCATAGTGATGGATAATTGACAACCTATGCATGGGTATTAGAGTGACAGTTGTCTAAGAAATTTACAATAGTGGGACTTCTTGGAAGTTCTGAAGTCACAGATCAGTGGTGTATGGCTAATTTTCCTGTGAAAGAGCCTTCTTCTGGGGATACCTGCAGAATTCAGAGAGATCTGCCGGTTGTTGTATAATGCTCAAATGTAGACAACAAGTGAAAAAATTGGAAGCCATGTTATATTTTGACATCTATGACTATATTTTATAGTGAGGATTTTCAAATTTTATTTTAAAATGTGGAATTCATAATGAAATTTAACTGTATGTGACATCATCAAACTTGTGCTTTATGAATACTCAGAGTTTTGTGGACAAAGGAGCTTTATGAATGTTTAATGTGTGGTAGTTAGGAGGGCAGGAAGGAGATTTAGTCTAGAGAATGAATATGAGTAATAGAGCAGTAGACAAATCCTTGACTGAGCTAATACTTACATAGACTAGAAAATGTATTTAAAATGTACTATAAAGAGATAGATGTCTCTGAAAGATAAGGATAAAAACATCATAGCAATTTGAAGAACTGAGAGAAGTCCAAGAGAGTTGGGTATTTGAGTGCCAAGTGAGTAATGTTGAGAAACAAGGCAGAAAGACTCATAGGAACATGCATGACAGGGCATACATGTAATATCAGGGAGTTTGAATGTAAGCAAACAGCTCTGGGAGTAATTGAAAGATTTTTAATGGCCATGTTAAATGGTTGAATAAAACGTGTAGTGCATTGAGTAAATGGATGTTTAAAAAATTCGAATTAGCTAGAAAGAGAAGCAAAATCATTGAAAATCATTCTTTTATTATAGTTCCTCCTACACATTGAGACAGATTTTCTTTTCAACTGTATACCTCAGCATGCATATGTCTAACATTCCAAGCATGTTAATGTGTCACAAGAGGGGAAGGGCAAATGCATCTGTAATTGTTGGTTTTTATTCCATTCAGTGAGAATGCATTTTCATCCATTGTTTTTTACTTTTTGATAGAAAGTCAACAGATGTAAAACATGCAAGATAGATGTCCTGTTTAAACTATCTTTTCCACTATATATTATTGTGTGTGTGTGTGTGTGTGTGTGTGTATGTGTGTACGTATGTGTGTGTGTGTAATGGAAGGTTATGTACATGCCTCAGCACACTTGTGGAGGTCAAAGGAAACTTCTGAGGGAAGGTTGTCTCCTTCCATCAAGTGGATTCTGGGAATCAAAATTGTGTTGTCAGATTTGATGACAAAGATGACAAGTACCTTTACCTGCTGAGACATCTCACCATTACTGAAAGACTTTTAGAAAGACACTGGCTCCAAATGGCTATATTATACATACATTTCATATTGATATAGCTATTATAGCCAGACTTTCTTCAAACTGAGGATTTTCTTTATTTGAGGGGTAATTTTTTATTCAATATTTCCTTAGGTTCAACCAGGTATGATGAGATAGCTGTTATTGTACAGTAAGCTTTTCACTATCATGTGCACCACAGTGGCTTGACATGTCATCAAAGCTTTCCAGTATACTAGATGATTTAGTCTGAATGACTTGGTGGTGATTATCCTTGCAAAGAATATATAGCCCACTAGCTCTTACCTGTAACTTGTAATCTCAGGATCAATAATTAGATTAAAATTTCAATGTGACCTGAAAATGATAATTCTTTGTATTATTATCAGCTCTGATCAGGAAATCAGCTTCTTTCTTTAATTTATGATCTTGAAAGATAAAAATGCGAGTGAATCATAAAAATGTAGTAAAGGGTTTTAAAGTCAGACCAAGGTTAAAGTATTGGCTCTGGAGCTCACTATCCTTGTGATTTTGGCAAGTTGTTGAAAGTTTCTGCCTTTCCATTGCTTTTCTAGATCCTGGGGATATTGATAGTATATACAGTATAATTTTATTTATTTTTTTATTATAAGAGTTAGATAAGAATATGAACTGAAATGTTTTCGGAGTTTCTTACATTGTGTCTACCCAATAGTGTGTTATGTACTATCTCTCACTGCCTTACATAAACATGGCAATTACATTCCTTATAATTTTGATACTGAAAATGTAAATGCTGTGCTTATGTTAGGCAGTTAGAGATGATAATAAATAACATTGTAACCCATGCAGTTCATTTTTTTTCGTATCCTCTCTTTCACCAAAGGTAATGTAGCAAGAAGAGCAGAAACTTGAGCATGTCTGGAGAATGGAGTGCAGACTTTTATGTTAGTGTCTACAACTCTTTCCTGGAATCTTCTAGGTGAAAGGAGACAGGATAGTTATCATTGTAAGTAAATAAATTTTATATTTTCTTTTCCCTTTGTCTTAAAACTCTTTCCTTCAGCCTTGACTGCTGTGCACTGCTCCACAAAGATATTTACCCTTCTGAAACTACCTTCATATCTCATAGTGAACACTTACCAACTGCAGAAATTGATTCATTGCCACAATTCTATTCCTCTTCATGTTCATCTTCTCTGTCTCCTTCTGTCCTGGGAAAAGTTGGCATTAACAGTCAAACATGACCATTTAATACCTTATAAACCCAGAAGCATTATCTATTAGCATTTTTGTCTGGCAGAAATTTTCTGAAAGGGGACTATAAAGTAATTTATTTGTAAAGTCTGAATGCTCATACTCTTTCCTATTTCTGAGGAGGGACTTTGCTCCTAAGTTGCATTTTAAAGTTTTTTTCCTTTATTTGAATGATCCCAAGATGACTTATATTTCTTTGTTGTCTAGATAAGGGATATATATATATATATATATATATATATATATATATATATATATATATAAACTTTTGAGCAGTATATGATTGGCTTTCCTTTCTATTCCTTTATTCCTTGTCTGCTTTTATCTCTAGGGGTGATATGATGGTTAGTTCATATTTTGGAAAATTATCTGTGGGACTTGAATGAAAGACATCATAGAGAATGAAAATATATGGAAAATAAATAAGTCTTGCTAATTGGTTGCAAAGGATCTCTAAAGATTCCCCAAGACTCTGTTTCTCCAGTCTAGCAGAGCACAGTGTTTATTATATATACAAATTTAGGAACTCTCTTTGCAAGGAAGGTAACAGAATTTTAAGTTCCAAAGAACAATATAAAAAGAGAGAAAGGCTAAGAGCATTAATATATAGCCAAACAGACAACTACATTGAGACACAGAGAAACTCACTGGGTTACAGTGATGAATGAGGCAAAGGAGTTGTTTTACAGGGACATTTTAAATGCACAAAGAAACATTTCTTCATATTTTTTCTAATTATACTGTACCAAATAGAAGTCAAATTCCATTGCCTAAAAGATTTCTACTTTAACAATAATGTAGTTAGTAGGTTTACATGAGGAAGATATCAAGTAAATAGGAGAGGAAATAAGATTTAAGTAGTTTAAGTGACACTGAATAGAAATTTAATAGTTTTATTAATGACCTAGTCTACTGGCACTTGAACCAGTAAATGGAATTACACATGTACTTTGTCCACTGCCTAGGACTGACACATTTATAATTAGTTCACTTCAGAGAGTGGAAAAAAGTCATAGATTTATCATCAACATTTGTATTCTAAGCTTTTTTTCCCCCTTGGTTAACCCTACTTCATTTCCCATGACTTTATTCCCTTCATTCAATACACTTGTTACTTTGATCATCCAGTGTAGCTTCTGAGCCTCCAAAACTTTCGTGTCTACCCAAAACTTCTATAAAATTCAGCTCAGTTACCCACTGGCACATGTGGCCATCGTCTTAACTAAACATGCTAATTTACTTTCATATCCAGAGCAAACATTTGGTCTATGCCCTTCAGTTACTTAATTCAGTGGAGAGACAGATAGTTAGCATTCTCTGGGTTGCTTATGTCTCTTGAAAAGAGAGGATATGAGGATAGAAGTAGAGGGTATGTTTCATCTAATTTTATAGAATTGTCTATTGATTGTATGTATTTACAGATGCCATATCCCTGACTACAATTAACATTTATAAATACATTACTGAGCTTCTTGATAGAAAAACAAGGTAATTGAAGCTTGGTGATCTTGAGAGAATGTTTATGGCCATCATTCCATAATGGTGCCAAGGCATCCTTACCCTAAAGAAGAAACAAGTTTTAAGTGATTTCTTCAGAATTTGAAAGGTATATATAGGGTTAATGTCAATTATAACACACTCAAACAGTCATGGTAATGGAAAATAAGTTGAAATATGTAAGCAGGACCTTTAGGGAATGAGGGTAAATAAATGTCTGTTGATGAGTGAAAATGAAAGGATTTAAAACTGACTTTACAATTTTACTGGGAGCCACTGAGAGTTAATCATGGAATAAGAAGACATATTAGTAATGGAAGGAAATGTAAGACTGAAAAATAATTAACTTAGTTTACACAAGGAGGACTGGAAAGTAACAACAAGGAAGGGAAATACATTAGGATTAGCTACTGTGTTACAATGGCTGGAATTTTAAATAGTCAAGTGAATAAAGAAAGTTTTAGGGGAATTTTGAAGTATGTCAAATTAGAATTCTTCATGGCATTTTCTAAAATACTGTAGTATTTTTAAAAGCTTTCAGTTATTGTTTGGCTGTTGCTTTTGTAGTTCCTTGTCTGCAATATTGAGTCATGTGTTGACATAATTTCATATGCATTATATAAAGCTAACATTTTCTCCTGTGGAATCAGAGGAGTCTGAGTTCTGTTCTTAGTGTTCATATGATGAAGTCCTAACATGGAGGTTCTAGAAATGTGACTACATCTTGGGATCTTTAAAGTGGAAAGAAGAAATTATTGGAAAAAGATAAGGGCAGGTAACACAGGGAATATGATTGAAGTACCTTATATGTGTGCCTGAAAATGTCACAGTAAAGTCTAACTTGTTAATACATGGTGATGAAAACACAAAATTATGACATCGTAGGGAAATATAGCCATCTGCAAGTCTTTGCATAGTCTATGTGATTAAGAAGGAACCAGTCCCATCAATACATTGATTTCAGACATCTAGCTTAAAGAGTTGTGAGCAAATAAACTTCTGAAGGTATCCAGTCTATAGTACTTTGTTGAAGCAGCTCTTGCAAATCTATGCAGGCAGAAAAGCATGTAGTCTGAAAACTGGACCACAATCAGGAAATAGAAAGCTGCCTTCAACCCAGGGGATACTATTGATTTTCTGCTTTTCTGTTTTTGCTTCTTCTTTGTTTCTATGTCCATGGGTCAAAATATGTCTGCCTCACAACCTTCAAATTTAAAGCCATATAAAACAGATTGAATTGCCATTTCTAAATTCTGGATTTAAATTTCAAGAGGAGAATATTTTATCCACCCAGTGTGGGATCATATGTCTTGTAAACAGATGTAACTCAGTGGGAATGGTGGGCATTGGCACATATTATAAACATGATAGCCAGAGGTTCATCCTTGTGGACCTCTATTTCTTATCATTTCTTATTTCTTATTATTTCTTATCACTTGTAGCTTTTTTATTTATTCTCTTATTTTACAAGTACATCCAAGTTTTCAGAGGAATATCTAAGATACCATATTTAGCATTTTAAAATATTCCGGCTTTATAAGTTTTAAACATTTTTGCTTGGCAGTAGTGACACACACCTTTCATCCAAGTACTCTGGAGGCAGAGGCAGGGGATCTCTGTGAGTTCAAGGGCAGCCTGGTCTGCAGAGTGAGTTCCAGGATAGACAGAGTTACAACAGAGAAATCCTATCTCAAAAAAACAACAAATTTTTTTTATTAATTCTTTGAGAGTTTCATACAATATGTTTTGATATCATCCTCTGTCCTCAATTCTTCCCCAATTCAGTGCCCCCTTACCCACTCAACCAATATTGTGTCATTTAAAACAAAATTCTTCAAGATCAGTTTGTGCTAATCAAATATTGTTCAGTGTGTGGTTTTCTGGAGAATGTTTGTTACAGGGGCTTCACACTCTTAGATAAAATTGTCTCTTCCTCTCCCAGCAGCTAACAATTGACAGTAGTAGCTCTACTACTTGGGATAGGATTGTGTAGCCAACTCCCCTCTTCTTGATGGAATTTGGTCCCAATTGGGCTTTTGTAGGTTTTGATATTCTGTTTGAGGATTGTGTCTCTCAACATCTAGTTTACTCTCTTTCCAGGAATGTGTATAATATAGTCTATGTTGATAATATACCCTATCTTTGGTTGTGATCCAGGAAAATTTTCTCTGCATATATAATCTACTCTATTTTCAGAAGCATAATATTGGATACATGTTTATAATGTGCTAATCTAGATCCATTTCTAGATATACAACTCTGGAGGAACATTTAATCTTTTATTCCATTACCATGGCTGCTCTAGGATAGAAAGAATGTTAGTATACATCCTTATTCCCAGTATTCAGAAGGCACTGGTAGCATATGCCTTTATTCCCCATGACAGAAGCAAATAGAAGCAGAGGAAGAAGCAGAGACCACCAGAGGCAGAGCTCAGAGGGAGTCAGTGTCAGACAGGTGGTGACTTTTGAGATCAATAAGCGTAAAGAGCAGCCAAAATGACAAAACATAAGAATAGTTAGCAGAGTGAGTCAGAGTAAGAATATACCCAAGTTTCATGATATAAAAGCAGGCTGTAAGCTTAGAGAGGCAATATGAGGCAGTAAGTTAGAGAATCAGTCAGATAAGATGCAGAGGCAATTCATCAGAAGGAAAATGAGTTTGGGAGAAAGAATCAGCTAACACTGAGAGGCAGTCTGAAGTAGGCAGTCAGAGAGGCAGCTAGAGTCAACTTGAGTCAAAAGATTTTAGTCAGAAACAGTCAGCTGGCTCAGAAGGTCAGTTTGAACCAGCAGCTTGGAGAAGAGTTTGAGCCTGAACAGCAAGTGAGTTGAATCAGCCAACCAGAAGAGTCAGTTGAGTTAAGTACAGCTCTGAGTTCAGAAAGAGCTAGTCAGAGTGGCTCAGTTAAAATTCTTGGAGGTTTAAGTGTTCTAGATTGTACTGAGACTGAAATCCTTTAAGGACTGGGATTGAATTAGCCAAAGAATAAACTGCCTTTTGCCCTGAATCTACATATACATATGACATGTACAATATGAATGACACAAATGTTTAGGTTTATAGTTGATGTGTAAAGGAGAGAATAGGAAAAGGACAAAATTAAGAATGCTATCAACAGGTCAGGCATGGGGGCACATAGCATTTAGGAGGCAGAGGCAGACAGAGGTCTATGAGTTGGATGCCAACTTCATATACAGAGTTATGGGCTAGCCAGAACTGTATTGTGAGATCATGTCTCAAAAAAAAAGAAAGAAAGAAAGAAAGAAAGAAAGAAAGAAAGAAAGAAAGAAAGAAAGAAAGAAAGAAAGAAAGAAAGGAAGAAAGAAAGAAAAAGAAAGTTATCAATAAAGAAACAAAAAAGCAGCATAGTTCCACTGCCAACCTATCCTTACCTTTCATTCAGTCTAGGACAAGAGACAGCTGAAATACTTAACCATTCAGCAGGTGGCTAAATAGCATTCTGGTTATGGGGGAGGCATTGTGGTTATTTTTCTAAATGTAAAGCAGGGTAAACATTTATTTTTAAGAATTTCAATTTCAAGTGAGACATTTGCATAGAACCACCAGTACTTTAATCTTTCGAAAGGCTTTTTATAAGTCATCTCAAGGACTCTAAAATAATGCTTCTTTTTATAGTTTGACTGCTTGAAATAAAAACAGAGCTGAATGTTGCCCTTCATGGTGCAGTTTGAAAAAGAACATGGATTTTATTTCTTTCTTTGCTCTCACTAGCTATGTGACTCTTGAAACAAAAAAGTATTTGAAGTTCATACTGCTAGTTGTGTTTGGCCATCCTCTTATTTGGAAAACAGTTTTCCTCTTTTCATTATTTTAATTTCAAAGTACATAAGAGTTATTTTCAGACCTTCATCTATCTGAGAGAAGAACTGAGCTGCATATTTAGCCAGATATTTTTTCTCTAAGAATAGCGAGTCAAGAGTTTTAAACAAAATAAACTATCAATTACCATAACTATATTTCCTTTTTAGTTAATATTCTTTAGTTAATATTTTCTTTGTGTCCTATTTTCTACAAGTAAAAAGGGGGACTTTGACCATACACTTAAGTTTTTTTCTTATTTATTTCATATAAATATGTATCATTTGGGTATCATTTATGTGTGTATATATACAAATTACTTGTCTCTATATATTATGTCTGAGTGCAGATTAGATTATAATATATAACATCATACTTGAAAGTATTTTGAATCTTTAAATTTTTCATTTGGTGAAGAAAACCCTGCATAATAATAATTGCAAATACTATCAGCCACATGAGGATAAAATGAAGTTTGCAACCTTTTCTCCAAACACACTTATAAGTATGTATTTTTAAATTCCTTTTCTTCCAGACTCATCAAAACAAGCTAAAGATCCTATGAGAACCTTTTTAGGTTTATATTCTTTCTTTGTTATCAGGTGCCATGTTATCAAAACGGAGTCAGGAAATATTTAAAAGCTTTGCCTCACTGGTGGGTATTGGGCCCAAAGAAACAAATGCAAATACACTTTGAAAGGGAATTTGAAGGGAAGCTAAAATGTGACACTAATTTCACCTGAAACTCATTAGTCTTATATGCATTTGTTACTGAAGCAAACTTTTGACCCAGTACACAGAAAAATCTGAAGATAACTGATACTAATGCTCCATCAGATATTGAGAACATTGGTCAGAATTAAGTAACAATTAAAACTTTGGTTTACAGTCTGGTTTGGAAAAAGTAGTCACTGATGAATGTGTGTGTGTGTGTGTGTGTGTGTATGTGTGTGTGTGTGTGTGTGTGTGTGTGTGTGTGTGTGTGTATGTGTGTTCAGTGCTTGTATTGGTAATTATTTATTCAATAATGTCACTTCATTCCTTTACATGGTTCTTAAAACAATTTATTTGTGTAATTTGCTTCTTTCTGGGATTCATTACATGCTGGCATTGTATTAGACACCAAGAATCCAATGTTCAGTAGTCCCTTAATTTTCCTTTCTTCCTGGCATAATAGCTTCCTGTAATAGACCTTAGTCATTGTCAATATCTTTCTGTGGTTGGAGCTAAATATCTTGCAAAAAGAAAATGTGGCAAGGCATAAATATAAAATCTCTTCTTTAAGTCTCATACAAGATCTCTGTCTTATCCAAGAGTTTGTTACTTCTCCCACAGTAGAATGCACTCTCTAGATGTCTGTCTTATCTTTGGAATTCTCAATTTCAAGGGAGAATTTATCAATCCTAAATGTTTCTACTAGGATTTGGCATTACTTAGTAGGTAGAAGAGAGAAGAAGTCTATAAGAGATGTACGAGCTATAGGAAAGGGGTTTAGGTCATTGACAAAGGTTAAGTTATTCCCACTAGAAGATATAGCCACAAACTCTTAGGAAACAAATAGTGCAGAAGTAGGAAGTCATTAGAATGTCTGCCACCTATACTTTCTTAGAGATTTTACAGTAACTGTAGCATATATAATGCCATATCAATCTATTCTAAGTTTAGACTAATGTTGATTCTTAAGTTTTATTTCCTTTGTTGATATTCCAAACGTTGAGCTAAATATTAAAATTCAAAAGCAAGTAATTATATCTTGTCTTTCACTATAAAAAGTCTGACTATAAAACACAACCTGATAATGCAGGAATTAATATGTTTTTGTATTAATGATGAGAACAAGTTAATGAGTAATGCAAATAAATTACCTGTCAAGCACACCAAGTAGTGTGGAAAACATGCTGATTTTGTAATCTGGCAAATAGAACTGAAGTTACAAATGTGACAATGTGAAGAAAGAGAGACACATGATTAGAGAGACTTTTAAAAATTTGAACACTTAACTTATTCTAGTTGATTAAGAAAAGCTCCCGTAAGCAAGATATGCTCAATCTGAATTCATAGGTTGAGTTTGTGTTAGGTAGGTAGGTGAATAATGGTATTTGCAAATATGTTAAGCTGGAGGAAGAAGAGTGAACATGAAGGACCAAAATAAGACAAATGTGGCTAAAGTATTGTGTGTTGAAAGAGAGTAATCATGAGTTTGCAAAGGAATATGGTTGTCCTAGAATGAGCTGGAGAGGTCGTTCTAGGTTGGCCATAAATGTCTCAGTTGGTTACATTAATGAGTCTGTTGGAAACCTAATGGCAATGAAAAGCCAATCAAGCATTATAAACATGGATATGGTGAGAAAAACAAAAATACGATTCACTTTTCAATTTAGAAGGCATATTCTGAACATAGTACTGAGATCTGGGCTATATGTTGATTTACATATAGCATTGAAGATGTAGTTGTTTGTTCAGATGAATATGAGTGCCTTAGACCACGCTAGAGAAGAAAATGACATGTATTTTGGAAGTATCATCACTGAGTCTTAAGCATAGATTTGGTATGAGAAGAAAAGGAAGAGGGTATAATGAGGGCCAGAGAATATGATCACTCATATGCTTCAAGAAGGTAATTTCTTAGCCAATGCTTTTTTATTGTTTTGACCATATTATTCTTACAAGAGTCTTAAAACTGTACAGCTAAGACAGACTTAGAGAATTACAGAATTTCCTTCTCCTCTACTTCTTATAAGAACACAATAGCGGTGATTGCTCTAATTACCTATCTAAAGAAGTAGGAGAACCAGGATTGGGTCCAGGTTCATTAGTTTGTATTTGCAGTGTATCCAGAATGGATGGTCTTTTGGAAGGGCTTTGTGTTTGTGGTTTATGGCAGTTTCTTTGAAACATCTGAGATTTCATCTGAGAGTGAAAGGCATGACAGTTATGACAGAATCTGAAGTAGAAAAAAGACAGAAAATTGTACTAAATCTCAAAAGTGGTAAGTCAATATAAAGTGGATTTACTCTATCCATTCTCCCATAGTTGGCTGTTTGCACTTAAAGTCGGGGACAAATTATTTTCACAGATGTGCATCATTCTGCAGTGATTTCCACTAATTTATTTAGAGTTAGCAACAAACACATTTCTTATAAAAATCATTCTAACACCTGTGGGATGAATACATTAATATATTTCGAGACACATGCCAGGTTAATCTTAATAACCTTACCACTTTATTCTTTTTCTGCTTTCCATGGGCTGTCTTAGAGGAAAGTGGTCAACTTTTCTCTGTATTGCAACTTGGGAAGGTTTTTCATGAGCTACTTAGGAACATACCTCTATTTATATAAATGTAACTGAAAATGAAGATATGGAGGTATGTAACACTGTAATGGGCAGCAGTGATCTGTGGGCTCAAAAACAGATGGATTTTCAAAAAAAAACTTTTATTCTAGAAAACCATCTCTCATAATAAGGCATTAAGTGAAATATGCAAGGTGGTAATGGAAATATATTTGCTCATACTACTTCAAAATATATATAATACTTATGCTTTTTAAAACTTTTTATTGATAATAGAATTTTTTCTTATAACATAACTTATTATGGTTTTCTTTCCCTCTATTTCTCTAGTTCCTTCCCACCTCCTCCCCACCTAGATCCACCCATTTTCTGTCTCTCATTAGAAAACAAGCAGGCTTCTATGGGATGATAACCAAGTAAATTAAGCTAAACTAAACTAAACTAAACTATACTAAACTAAACTAAACTAAATGACACTATAATAAGATAAACCAAAAACAAACATATCAGAATAGGACAAAACAAACAAAAGGAAAAGAGTCCAAGTAAAGCTCTTTAATAAAGAAAAAGCATAGCCTTTCTTTGCTTTGCCCATCGCTTTCCTCTACCCATACTTTATATTATCTTCTATTTGTGTTTTATGTAAAAAATATTCACTTCTAGATCTACTAGATGAAGCAGAGCAACATTTGTGTCGGAATAGTCTGTAGGGGATACAAAGGAGTGTGTGTGGGTCTAAAAAGTTGTGTACTGCATCTGTGTGGAAGAAATATGTAGGATGTTATAGCCTGAGCATGCTGAAGGAGGCAGCTAAAGAGAAGTGGCATGCTTTGTGGTGTCAGAGCTAAAAAATGAAGTGAAATTTGCATTCATTCAGAGATTAAACACTTGTGGTACAGTGTAGCTTTTTTGGAGTAATTCGGAAACTCAGACAGGGTTTATGGATCAATGTGTGGTGTCAAAACATACCAAATTGAAGATGAGGTTAAAATATGGGACATTAGTGATAGATCAGAAGAAGTTTCAAATAAATTGGGATTGATATATGTGTGTATATATGTGTGTGTGTGTGTGTATATATATATATATATATATATGTATATATATATGTATATGAAACTTTGCTAATTTAGAGTGACAACATTCTCAGGATTTTATCAACTATATTAATATAGTGATTATAATAGAAATATTTTTCTCTTAGAAGAGACGATTAAATATGCAAATAGGGAGAAACTTATAATAAACAGTGTGTTGTATTATTGGATTAAACTGAAGTTCTCAGTATGAATTGATGTCTCATGTGTGTGTGTTTGAATAAATATACACAGTGTATTTACACATGTGTGTGAGTGTCAGTGTGCCCATGGATGCATATATAGGGGTCAGAAGATGTTGAAAGTCTTCCTCCATTGCTTGATATCTTTAAGTTTTTGAGACAAGGTCTCTCATTGAGACTAAAGCCCTTAATTTTGACTCAGCTGCATGACAAGTGAGCTCCTGAAATCTGCCTGTCTCTGTCTCCCAATGCTAGAATGTTGGCAGGCATAGCTGTGCCCAGTCTTTATGTGGATGTTAAGAATTTGAATTAAGGTTGTTTTGCTTGTACAGCAAGCGTTCTCACTTACTAAGCCTCTCCCCAACCCTATGAATTAATGAATTCAGTGCTCACAAATTAAGAGATTTGTATGTGTTTAAGTGTGTTTGAACCTGTGTGAGTGGGCATATGTTTATTTGTACAATAGAATGAACTGGTGTAGTTGAAGCTGATATTAAGGGGTAATACTGTGGCTAAGAACTTGGCTTCTGAATAAAGTTCTTTGGACGTGGCTGATTAAAGGACTATGGTCTTCAAAATGCACTATAAACCTAGAATAGATTGCTTTATTTCAAAATATTACATTCCCAAATAATAATGGATACATGTTACAAGGATAGGTGTTTTTCAAGGAAGTACCATTAGTAAATGATTATGTTATTAATAACAAGAGATCAAAAGACTGGTATTCCAATGCAGGAAATCAAATAATCTGCCTCACAAACAAAAAGTGGACTTTTCCCCACTAAGCAAAGCCATTCAATCTTCATGTAAACATTTACTCACCAGCAATAAATGCCTTCCTTTTCTTCATTCATATTTAGCAACTCATTAATATTTTACTTTTAAAACCATTAGTTAATGATTAATCATATTTTAAACAATATGAGTCTTCATCACAGATCATTTGACCAGTATTCCACTAAATACAACATATAGAGAAAACAAGGTTCTTTATGATGATGATGTCATCTCATTCTTAAGTATGATGGATGCCCAAAGAGAATGTAACTGACGGTATTTGCCTATTTCAAATTGGCAAATTGTCTTAGTTAGAGTTTCTATTCCTGTAATAAAACACCATGAATCAAAACAACTTGGGGACTACAGACAGCTCCACATTCCAGTCCATCACTGAGGGAATTCATGGCAGAAACTCAAATAGGGCAGGAACCTGGAGGCAGAAGCTGATTTGGAAGCCATGGAGGAGTGTTGTTTAATGTCTTGCTCCTCGTGGCCTCCTCAGCCTAATTTTGTATAATATCCAAGGCCACCAGCTCAGGATTGGCACTGCGCATAGTGATCTGGGCCCATCCACATCAATCATCAATCAGGAACATGTACCACAGGCTTGCCCACAGGCCATTCTCATGGGAGCATTTTCTCAATTGTTGTTTCCTCTTCAAAAACAACTCTAGCGTGTGTCAAGTTGACATAAAACTAGCCAGCACAGAAACTCAGAGGAAAACAACTTACTTAGCCTCCACTAATACTGAGTGAGTATTTACATTCAGGAAGAGCAATGACCTTGATCTTCATCATGCTGGAAGCAAGAGCAGTGATCTCATTCTGTATTTGATCAGTAATGCCTGGGTACATGATGGTGCTACCAGAGAGCACGGTGTTGGCATAGAGGTCTTTGCAGATGTCAGTGTTATACTTCATGATGGAACTGAAAGTCATTTCCTGGATTCTGAAGGATTTCATATTCAGGAAGAAGAGCACTCGGGGCAGTGGTACAGCTTGTTTACAGTAGTGATGACCTGGCCTTCCAGCAGTGCTTAGTTCTTCTCCAACGGGGAGAATGATGCATCAGTGAACATCTCTTACTCAAAATCCAGGGCGAGATAGCACAGCTTCTTCTTAATGTAACATATGACTTCCCTCTCAGCTGTGATGAGGAGGCTGTAGCCACTCTTGAGAGGTCAGGATATTTGTGGGGTAGTCTGTCAAGTCCCAGTCAGCCAGGTCCACAAGCAGGATGGTGTGGGGGAGAATGTAGCCCTCAAAGATGGGCACACTGTGGTTGATCCTATCTCCTGAGTACATTGTGGTAAGGGGAGTAGGACAACAGATATACAAGCACAGTGTGGACTGGATAACTATGTACATAACTAGGGTATTAAAGGTCTCGAGCATGATTTGGGTCACCTTCTTATGACTGGCTTTGAGGGTCAGGGGTGTCTTGGTGAGCAGCATGGTATACTCCTCGAGGGTTACACTCAGTTCATTGTAGAAGGTGTGGTGCCAGATCTTCACTATGTTATCTCAGTTTGTGACAATGCCATGCTTGATGGGATACTTCAGGGTCAGGACACATTTCTTGTTCTTGGCCTTGTTTCCCACATAGGAGTCCTTCTGGCCAATTCCCACCATCATGCCTTGGTGTGGTGGGAGGCCCATTATGGAGGAGAATACCTCTCAGGGAGCATTGTCATTTGTGAAGTGGGCTTCACACATGCTGGAACTGCTGTTGATGACTAGTGAAGCAATATCATCATCCATGATGAACTGATGGCAGGTGTGGACCAGGGCAGAGTAGCTTTGAGAGGGCTGTGTTTGCAGGGTGGATACAGAATCCACCAAGCCTACTTTCTTATAAGATTTCAACAAACATAAAAATTAGATCGTAATAAATACAATGAGGGCAGCACAAGAAAATGAAACAAAAACATATTTATTGGAAGAGTAAGTAGAAGCAATTTTTGAGTATATGAGTGAAGTAGTGATTGCCTATATTAAATGACTTAACGAACACTAAATGCACAGTATATATCAACATCTAAAATTTTAATGTGACAAATGAGCTTGCTTCTGGTTAATTAATTTACATAATCTAGTTTGGAATGATGACAATTTTACTCACAATAAACAATAACATACATACACTATATCTTCTATGTTTGGTTTTAATAACACTCAGAGAGATCTATCTCATAAGTATTCTGATAGGCACAACAGAAGAGATTTTAAGGCAATTTCACGAAGCTCAACTTATTTGTTCTTTTTATTCAAAATGAAGTGAATGGTGCTGCAGCCTTGACAACTATCTTCAGGTGTTCATTGATATCCAGTTAAAAAATGTTTAACCTGTAAAGATAGAGTGCAACTATCTTTTGATAAAGGTAAATTTGTCAGCATTATAGCTGTTTGATTTCTAGTTGATAAATGAATATTAAAATACCACAAGTGAGGCAATCTTACCACACATGATGATAACATGGTTTGCATCAAATTTGACTAATCCATAGTAGTCGGATAACATCTGAGTTTAATGAGGTATATATTGTATTGTAACAGTGATTGTGACTACAGAGGTTTTTGCATTTCATTTCTATGTTCACCTTGTAGACTGGTAGCAGTATACTCACTGGCATTGCTTCAGAAACATCTCTGAGCAATACTTTTTTGTATTATACTTTTAGTGGAGTAACTGGAGAAATAAGGTATGGAAATCACTCTGCACAATGAAAAACACAAAGTAAGTACTTAATTAATATAACTGATATCCATAATGATACCATAATGATTATCCATAATGATAATATTATTTAAAGTGTACTATCAAGCATGAAGTGTTCGTTCAGTTGGAAAAGAGTTTTAAGTAAAACACATGCAGCTTTTAGTCAAACCAATGCTTACCAACCATGGAAAAATTCCTCTATTATCCATTCAAAAACAGGAGATTGTCACACAGAATGGCAAGTAAAAATTTACTTCATAAATAACACTTGTCTAGCCACATAATTTTTACATTGTTTTGGTGGAGATTCATTCAGGAAATACCTGTGTATATCCGATCAAGGCCCATTCTGTTTTTAGCTTAAGTGCTAATAAAGAGGAAGACAAGGTTTGAATAATCAGGATGTTGACTACTGTGTTTCTTCATTCCCAGGAAACATACTGATCTTTAGTTAAGTAAAGAAGTTCCTGACACTCACCCTTACATTTCCTCTCCTTATTGGGGGAAATTACAACTGAGGAGCTGGTATTCAGAAATTGGCTAATGGTTGTATGGAAATCTCAGGAGAATACAAAATTGCCAGAGGTGACTTTTGCAAATTGCAAAATGGGTAAGTATAATGGATCCTACATCACCAGTCAGAAGCTTGAGGGCCTCTGGAAAATGCTTCTCCTATTCTCCTTTGCCATGTTTTGGACTCAGTAGTGTCCTTTCAAAGTCAAATACCTTTATAGTTCATAGAAAACGCGTTGTACTATTTGAGTATAATCCACTTTATCAAAAGAGCTACAAAATTTAGCTCTAATCATCCAAAAATATAACCTAGGTATATTTTTTGACAATACCACATACATAAAACAATAATCATCAGAACAATAGAGCAAGAAGTTTCCAAAGGGATCTTATCACTTTTTGTTTCTACAAAATAATCTCAGTCTGCATTCATGGGCCTATGATACCTAAAAGAGTTCTAAAGTCTCCTTTCATCTGGTATATTTATTGTTTCTCATTTGTGGCACCATTTATGGGATTATTCTGTTTCTTTTTAGAATGTGCACATTCTCTGTACAAAAGTGGCACTTTTGGTAGCTTAGTTAATTATTTTAATGTCGTTGTTTTACCATGTATCTTAGTAATTTTTAAATTATCACAGTATTCCTTATTTTATGTACATAACACAGCAACTCTAAAGCATTAGAGAAGGATATAGACCTAGCCTCACAAACCAAGAAAACTTTATAGTCAGAATATTTTTGAAACATCTCTGAAAAACTAGGAGAGGCAAAAATAAATGTGCAGCATTTCTCAGGACTGCTTTCTGGTAACCTCTTGAGGCAACCACCAAGCCTTGACATCAACAACAAATCTCTGTTTCTTTGTGTGAAAAACAAAAACAAACCAAGAAAAATGAAAGAAAGCAAAGTATATTTTTAAAAATCCATCTTGATGGGTCTGAGCAATCCATAGACCATTTTAGATTTCTAAAATCAAAACTGAAAAATGTGCACTCACGGACTTGAAAAGCATTAGTTTCCAAGACAAGGAACAATTAGTGACTTATAGTATGAGATTAAAAGGATCAAATGTTAAAAAGTCCCAGGAAAGTAGCATCTTTCTATTTTCATTTATTTGAAAAGCATCCTTTAGGTGATATTAAAAGAAAATGTTAAATTGGACTTATTAAGTGAAAATATAGTTTTCAAAAAGCTACCACAATATAATTGCATTATAACTTTCCTCAAATGTATAACTTGATAATTCCAAAACATATAACATCGCAACTTATTTGTTGGTTAGACTGGTTTAATCATCTTCATGCAAAAGGAAAAACATGCATGTATGTGTACATACTTCATATATATATTTTTAAATATTATTGTATATCACATTTTCATGAATATAGACTTGTTCCCCTTTTCTTAAGAATAATATCTAGTCCCCAATAAATTCAGCTTCTGAAAGAAAAAAAAGTAATTTTTGCTCTTAATATATACTGTATGGACAATGACTATATTGCTTTCTCTGTGTATCCTCAGTTCTTAGTTCCAAGATAGTCTGTGAACAGAAAAATTCATGGTTTCTATTTTTACAGAATTTATATCTATACCTATATACTTAAAATTATCTCTAGCCTAATTATAATACCTAATACAATGTAGATACTCTGTATAATATTTTATTTCAGGAAATTTTAAAAAATCTTGGCTTCTTGTCCCTCCAATAGGACAAAATGGCAGCCTACAGAAGGGAAAAGATTTTCACCACTCCACATCTGATAGAGCACTAATATACAAAATATATAATTCAAGAAACTAGACATCAACAGAACAAATAATCCAAACAGATCTAAACAGAATTCTCAAAAGAGAAATCTCAAATGAGCTGAGAAATACTTAAAAAATGTTCAACATCCTTATCATCAGAGAAATGCAAATTAAAACTACTCTTAGATCCCATCCTTACACCATTCAGAATGGCTAAGATCAATAACATAAGTGACATCTCATGCTGGCAAAATGTGGAACAAAAGGGACACTCCTTCATTGCTGATTGGAATGAGAACTTGTACAGCCACTATAGAAATCAATGTGGCAATTCCTCAGGAAGTTAGGAATCGACCTACCTCTAGACCCAGCTATACTACTCCTGGACATATACCCAAAGGATGCATCATCCCACCACAAGGACACTTACCCAACTATGTTCACAGAAGCTTTATTCATAATCGAATAAAGAAATTCCAGAAATTGGAAACAACTTAAATTCTCCTCATCTGAAGAATGGATAAAGAAAATGTTGTATATTTACAAAATGGAGTATTACTCAGCTATTTAAAAATGGCATCATGAAATTTGCAGGCAAAGGGGTGGACTAGAAAAAATTATCCTGAGAGAGATAATCTAAAACTAGAAAGACAAACATGGTATGTACTCACTTATAAGTCAATATTGGCTGTTAAATAAAGGACAATTATATTACAATCCACTGACCCAGAGAGACCATGCAACAAGGTGGGCCCCAGTGGGGACATATGGATGTCTCTGGAAGGGGAAATAGAACAGATATTGCAGATGGTGTTGGGGAGAATAGGAATGGGAACAGTGGGGACCAGTTAGGGAGAGAGAGATGGAGGAGAGAATATAGGAAGAGACAACTAGAATTGGGGGACATTTGGGGGAAATCTGGAGATCTACTGCAATGCAATGGAAACTCTCTGGAATCTTCAAGGTTAATCCTAGCAAGGACTCCTAGTAATGGTGAATAGGGAGCCTGAGCAGTCAATCTCCTGTAACCAGACAAGGGTTCCAGTGGTGGGACCTGTAACCTATCTGATATACAGGATCTGCTGGGCCAGTGGTGGGTGGGTAGAACCCCATGCCAAAGAAGGAAGCCCATGCCTGAAACTGCAGGCCCAGACAGGAACATGGGACCTGATAGCCTGAAGATGATTCCTAACAACAATCCGCGATGCTCATAGATCTGTGCCTAGCCCAATTGTCACCAGAAAGGCTTCCTCTGGCAGCTGCTGGGAGCAGATGCAAAGACCCATGGCCAAACACTGTGCAGAGCTAAAGGAACTCCAAAGAAGAAGGGAAGGAGGGATTGTGGGAATCAGAGAGGTTGAGGACACCAAGGAGAACACACCCTGCAGAGTCAACTGGCCAGGTCTCTTAGGGGCTCAAAAAGACTGAAGCAGCAGACACCGAGCCTACATGGTACCCTATGTATATCTTACATTTGTCTGGCTCCGTGTTTTTGTGTTGTGGTGTTCTGTTCTCGGTGTTCTAAAAGTTGGAGTGAAGGGGTCTCTGACCTTTTTTTCCTGCCCTCAGGACCCTTTTCCTCCTGCTTGTCTGCATCATCCAGCCTTGATGTAGTGCCTCATGCCCGTCCTAGTTCCATTTTGTTATGCCCCTTTAGATTAGTAGCCCTGAGTGGCCTGTTCTTCTCTGAGAGGAAGCAGGGTAGGGGCAGATGGACATGGGAGAGAGGAGAGATGGGGTTACTGGGAGGAAGGGAGGAAGAGATTGCTGGGGTGCAGATGTATAAGAGAAGAAAAATAAATTTAAAAACAAGAAAATCCTGAAGGAAAAAAAATCTTGGCATCTGCTCAATACTGATGTGACTTTTATGAATATTTTCAATCTTTAGTTGGTTGCATCTACAGATACAAAACAAAGGAGTATTTATATTTGTTTACTAAGTATAGAAGAATGTCTAAATTTTCCTTAGAAACTACTTCAGTGACTGTCGAATGGAAAATGTGTCCCAATTCTTCCTGCCATTTTTTTGATTTTTATACATATATTTCATGATGACTATTTTTCAATAACTATTCATTTTCCATTTCCTATGCTTGTTATTTTTCTAGCTTCATGATACAAGGTCAACATCAGAATGCTACTAGCTGTGATTATGCTCTTAGTACACAAAGTATTTCTTGGCACATACTCAAAGCTTAACAAATTTGAATTTTACTAATAGAAATTCTTTTATTCTTTATAGTTTTAGTACTTGAAATCATAATACTTATTTGGAATTTATTTTACTTTAACCATGGAATTTAATTTTAAATACTTTTTAAAGTTTAGTGATCCCACTTAAGAAATAGATGGAACATGAACGGTTAAATTCTGGTGAGAGGAGGGCAGGCTGAATGAGGGACTATGAGGAGGTATAAATAACTTTTAAAGACTTTTAGAGAATGCCATATGGAAACCTACTACTGCAGAAGCTTCCTAATACACACACACACACACACACACACACACACACACACACACACTGAGAAAGAGACAAAGATAGACAGAGAGAGAGAGAGAAAGAAACAAAGTGGAATCACCATATAACGAGACATCAATGCCCCTACTAGACACCAGAGACAAAGAAATAAAAAGCCGTTTGCCAAAAAATGTTAGTTCTTTTGAAGGTGTTGCCCACTGGGATACCATAGACCCCCAGATAATATAGGCAATTGTCAATGCTCTTGGTTACTGCCTAGAACATGATGACAAAACCCTGTTGCTAAAGATACAATATTCTTAGTCATAGAACAGATAGAAATTGACCTGGAGGTTTCATTCCTACTGTCTAGCTTTCATAGTGTTAGAAGGTGCTATAAATTCTACCAGAGGAGAAAAGTAGCCATCAGTGTTATCTAGCTGTGAACCCTGTGAACTATAGTAATTACTGGTCTGGCAAGACATGCCTACTTGTTCATAATTGTGCAATAGTGGTATGAACATCATGGGAGTAACCACTTTCTGACTGAATCTAATTTCTGATCAACAAGTTGAAACACCAACTGTTGGGACAAGAACCAATGGCTAGACAAGTCATAGGCCCTAGAGGAAAAACTACTATTATTTTGATAAATGTGCATAGTAGTAGACTAATTCACATTGATTTAATATTATAGTCGTAGATTAATGCTCAGGGATCACTGTGGAAGAAAGGGCATAAAGAATGTAAGAGCCAGAGGCAGTGGATGACTACAAGAAAATAGTATCTTTTGGACATAACAAGGAAGCTACACATATGAACTCAAAGCATTTGTGACAGTATCTAGAAGTCCTGTGTAATCTCAAGCCAGACAAAATCTCAGCATTAAGGGGACTTGATTACATAATCAAACCCCTAATGATGGAATTGTTGGCAATTGCTAGCAGCTGGGAACTGCAGTATCAGTTTTCTCTAAAAATGTACCACCTGGTAAGTGGTACATCCTCTGCTGGAAAACCATACTTTCAAGAATATTTGGGTAGAGCAAACTGGTCCTGAATGGCATAAAATTTTCAAAAAGATACAAAGTTGGGTGATGGTGGATTGGGTTTTGAAAGTGTTGGGGGATTATGGGTGAATACGATCAAATGTATATTGTACAATATTCTCAAAGAATTAATACAATTTAAAGATACCTTTTTGTTATATGAACAAAAGAATGAGAAACAGTGTTTGTATTACAAGAGTTTACTTATATGAAAGTGGCACATCAACAGTAAAAATGGTGTACTGATTGTTTTAAGAATCGATTTAGAGATCTGTGATTCACTATAGGCTACAAGATATGTGCTTGAGCTAAAGGAAACTATACTTGCTGGGATTTATTGCAAGAAATAGCACAGTAATGTTATTCCTCTCATACCATCATGTTTTGTAACTGTTTAAAAAATCAAGTTAAGGGTTTGGGGGACACTTTGCAAGTATAAACATGTTACAAAATGAAAATTGGACAGATAATATTATGAAGGCCAATGGTAATCAGAACAACTGAAGTACTTATCCAGACTTAGAGTCAAAGAAATTAGAGCAGACGAAACTCTAGAACAACAGGTTAATTTTCTTTTCATGTGTGGAACATCAGGTGATAGGGAGTGGAGGGTGCAGAGCTTTAAAATCACATGATGAGGTTAAGTGATAATAAATGTAAACACTCTCTGCAGAGCTGGGGCTGCTCACCCTACCTAAACTCTGAGAGTGAAGACAGAGGTTTGGATAAGCTATCTTCTCTTTAATCACCACTCTCATTATTGTTCCCATTGATATTCCCATTGATCTCTCACTTCCTATGGTTTGGTTTTACAATGGATAGCTATATGAAGAGGCTTTGCATGAAGTGTTCTTGTCTGGATTATAGTCAGGGATGTGATGTTAAATATCTAAAAACTGCCTCTCCTAAGCCAAGCCCTAATTTGGCAGTTTCTTTTGCAGAAATATTTTAGCTACAGCTGATGAAAACCACCAATGATTTAACTCTTAGCTTGAAAGATGCAATGATCAGAACTTGTGGTTTGATAGTAGCCTGTCCCAACATACCACTCACTGTAGCTGTGATGCTATGACTTCTGTAATAGGTTATGAAACTTTGTGTGGATTAGTTGTGGCAGAGAAGAGTAATTTCTATAGGAAGACCAGCTGAGACATACTCAATACCACTATGACACACAACTTTATGGTAAATATATTTCATCATATTCTCTCTGATATTTATATAATACATATTTTAAATAGCTGAGAAAGGATAATTTTTAATATCGTCTCAAGATTTGGATCCTTTCCACATTGCTTTCCATTTTAAACTGCTGTAGCTCTTTACTGAAATACCCAAATCTGCTCTTTTAGAAATGAGGTTTTATGGCTGTAATTCTGTGTATCCGTAGAGGCCATTCAGCTAAATTGGTCACTCATTTCAGTCTAAACACTAAGAAAAACAGATTCAGTGTTCAAAGACAACTGTCATTCTGCAAGTGCCTGTTTTCTCCTGGAGAGTATGGTAATCACTAGTCAATGTATGAGTGGAGATGCAGCTACTTCTTTCACTGCTCTCATCTACAAAATCGGTTACAGGTATAGACTGATCTTCAAGACTCACATGGTGAAATGAAGTCAGAGTTTTACAGTGGGTACTAATAAAATCTGACTGGTCTTCATTGAAGAGAAAAGTAGACACACAGAGATGTCAAGTGTATACAGAGATAAAAATCACCTGTAGGCAAAGAGAGGGGGGGAGGGGGAGGGAGAGGGGGGAGGGAGAGGGAGAGGGAGAGGGAGAGGGAGAGGGAGAGGGAGAGGGAGAGGGAGAGAAACCTTACTAGCACTTCAAATTTGGATTTTCAGTCTATGGGGGAAACAAGTTACTCTTTTAAAGGCTGCTGACTGTAATGTTTGTCTTGGCAATCCAGCATATGAATACAGTGGCAATGCCCAAGTATTTACAGTATCTATCAGGTACACTTTGTTCAATTGAAAGTGTGTAGAAGCCTAAAATTGCAGTGGTTTAAGTGGCATAGATATAATTTAATACAAAAAATATTTAACTTATAAACTATACACATTTAATTAATGATTTGCATTTCAGATTCCAGTTTCTTTCCATATACTACAATGCCATATTGTGTGTGTGGCCCTTGCCTTTGTGTTACAAGATTGTGGCATATGTAATTGACAAAGGAAGATGGATGAGGACTAGAAATAGAGACAACAAAACTGTCATCTCATAATTCAAGTTATCTGCTGATATTTTTTTCTTGTTAGTATGTCTGATAGAAATGTGATTCATTGTGCCATATCTAACCAATAAAATAAAAGACAAGTTATTTTCTCTTCTATTTGTCTACCCTCCATACAGTTGTAGAGGAAAAACTAGATAATTGCAGTTTCTTAAAGAAAATATTTAATTGATGAAATTTATTGACCTTAACTGGTCAATAGTAAAAAAAAATACAAATCATTCAGTACCAAGGTTATTTTCTTCGTAAGTATTAGAGAAAGTATAAATGTGGAATAATGGGTCTTACAAATGAGACAGCTGTTACAGGTAACCAACCAGGGAGTTCAATTAACTGAGCAGTTTATTGAACATATCACAAATGAGAACTATAATATTCCTTAATCTATTTCAAATTTTTGTTTTGTTTTGTTTTGTTTTTTGAGACAGGGTTTCTCTGTTGTAACTCTAGCTGTCCTGGAACTCACTCTGTAGACTAGGCTGGCCTTGAACTCATAGAGATCTGCCTGCCTCTGTCTCCCAAGTGGTGGGATTAAAGGCATTTACCACCACATTCCAGCCTATTTCAAATTTTTAAATGTAAATAAATGTTCTTATTGAGCATAAAGAAGAGGAATTTAATGAAAAGATAGCAACTTACTGCTTATATATTCCTTCATCTAATTAGTAATTTTAAAAAGCAATGTTTGTACATTAGGCTATGCACTAGGTTTATGCATTTTAAAGAAACTGTTAGACTCTCATGGAATTTATATCCTATAAAGAAGAAACTGATCAAAAACATAACTTAAATATATTGTCTACTACATCTAAGATTCTATTAAAAATATTAACTTTGGTAACAGTGTTCCAACAACATGTTTATATTAGTAGTGGTAGTATATTATATTGTTTTATAGGTAGAGTTCAGTGGAAACATAAGAATGTATTTTAAAGATTGCGCTTAAGTCTTGAGAATCTTAAAGTTCACTTGTATGCACACATATACAAACAAATATATCGCTATTCATCCTCAAAATGGAACTGCTGCTTATCAATTCTTTAAACTTTTTAAATCAGTTCTGTAATATTTCAGAGGACGAAAAGGAGAATGAAGTTGAAAAAATATACTTCACAAATATACCAGGTGGGTATGACAGATCTCTGCTCAAATTCTCATCACCTGTAATACATTTATGAAATATACGGATAATTTTTTATTCACTTGAGAAAAAAGCTGTCTTTTTATTTGATTCTTGAAAAAAATATAGGTGATACCTACAATAGTTTTATGTTGAGAAAATCAGATTTTAGAATTGAATTGGTGAGAAGACAAGTCTTGGACCTCCCATTTATATTAGTTACTTTTTTGTGGCAAGAATACTCAATGAAATCAACTTAAGGTAAAGGGGGTCTATTATGACTTATAGTTTGATGGTACAGTCTATTGTGGCAAGGAAGGCAATGCAAGAGGAGCTTGAGGTAGTTCATCACATTGAGTCCACAGTCAGGAATAAATGAGAAATGACAGCTTGTGCTCAGTTCCAATATCTAAAGGAATCATTTTTTATTGTTTTTTAAATTTGTGTGTGTGTGTGTGTGTGTGTGTGTGTGTAACACCATGAGTGTTGCATAAGTACAGGGGCCAGAAAAGATTGTCAGATACCCTAGAACTGGGGTTACAGGCAGTTGTGAGCTACCGGATGTGGTATTGGAAATCAAACTTTGCTCTGTAAGAGTAGCAGGCATTCTTAACCACCAAAACATATTTTCAACCCTATTTTTACTACTTTTAAGATTTTTAAAAATTAAATTCTCAAAGGATTTATAAAATTTCAATCTAAAAATAACATTTTATTTATTTGTTTGTTAATTTATCTATCTATCTATTTATTTATTTATGATGTGTGTGTGTGTGAGTATGTGCGCACATGGAGGTCAGAAGACAAGTTTAGGGAGTTGATTCTCTCCTTCACCCCATGTTGTTCCTGTGGACTGACTTCAGGTAAGGAGGCTTTGCCAGCAAGTGCCTTAACCATTGGGCCACCTCACCATCTCAGCCCTCTCTCCAGTCTGGGATACCAACACACAATGATGCTACCTGTATTTAGGGTAGATCTCTCTGCCTTGGTTAACTTAATCTGAAATGTCCTCACAGAGACAGGCCCAAAGATGTTTCCAGTGTGATTCTAGATCCTGTCAATGTTGACAATCAGTACTATCTGTTGCAGCTATCTATAGGTAATAAGAATTGGCCTAGTTCAACTCTTAATTTTTCTAGACTGTTTATCATATAGTTTTAAGAAATTTCAATATTAATATGAACATGAAGAGTTTAGAATCCTATCAAGGGAATAACTGAACAGCATGCCCTTTCGTTAATGTATCTGTAAGCCAATTTAATTGGAGATGAGACATTTTTTCTCTTAATTCCTGGGTTTTATTATCAAAAAAGAAGAAACACAGCCCAACAAAAAGTACAATAGTTGTTTTGAACTCTGTGACAGGTTGTTTGTTAATATTACTTTATTGAATCTTTACGACAGACTTAAGGGAATTATTATCATCCATAATTTACAGGGAAAAAAAGATATTTGAATTTTGTCTTATTTAAGTTCATGTGAGAAAAATGTAGACAAGCCATAAATAAATAAATAAATAAATAAATAAACCATAAATAAATAAATAAATAAATAAATAAATAAAATGATTTTTTGAAGGAAAAGGCAATGATTTTCTTCATCACTAAGTACTATTTTTGATGACATAGAAATGTACAGAATGATAAGGCATTTTTACCCTGAATAGCACAATGAGTTTGTTAATTAAACAAAACCATAAAGAGCTATGTGGTATTTATTTCTACAAGGTTCATGCGCTGGCAGCTTAATTCTCAAGTTATCCTTGTTAAGAATTAGAAGCTTTGCAGAGATTGGAACTAGTGAAAGGTCCTTAGATCATTGTTGCCCTCAGAAGGGATTAAAGTTGTTTCCCTGGTTCTCCTGATCTGTCCTGAGAATAGATTGTCAAAAGAATGAGACTAATCCCTGAACCACTCATTTTCTTGCCTCTGTTTTCTGGTATAACCTTTCCTCCTTATACGACTTAATTATTGCTATAGGAGCCCTTGTCAGAACATACTTAGAATTTGGCTAGAAACTATCAAAACCTAGTGTGTAGTTTCTAACAGTGTATTCCTACATCATGCATCCTGCTTGATTATATATATATATATATATATATATATATATATATATATATATATATATATATTCATACATGTATGCATGTCTAAAACTTCACATCATCTTATAATTCTGATGATAGACAAGGAAGTTAAAATAATTCCATAGGGCTAAATGTTACACGGAAGTCAAATGAACTGGAGCATTTCTTATTTCAAAGTCATTGCTAGCTATCAATTTCTAATACTTCTTTTAAACTCCTTGTTTAAATTTTTTCTTACATTTTTGAGATCATAATGTAATCACATCATATTTATTTTCTGTTTACTCCCTCCAAACCCTCCCAACATACTCTTCCCCACCTTTCTTCAAATTCATGGGGGCAGGGAGTTCAAGGAAGAGATACAATATTCAAGATGCAAGCCTGGACCTAGAGGGCATCAACCACCAAAAGTGAGCTGAACTTACTTGGAACTGAACTCTGGCTAGCTGCCTTCTCAACTGTGTCTTCTCCATCCACATGGCCTCTTCTTCAATCTCCTGCTTCTGATTCCCTTGCTTCTCACTCTGAAGTCTGCCTTCTCTCTCAGTTAACACTCTGCTTCTACTCTCTGCTTCCCCTCAGTGCTTCTACTCTATGCTTCTCTCTACTTCTTGTCTGCTTCCACCTCTGCTTCTACTTTGCATCCCTTTGCTCCTACGCACTGTTTCTTTTATACCCAGAGAGTTGGATTTAAAGGCTGTGCTACCACTGCCTTCTGATTTGAGTTTAAAGGTGTGTGCTATCATTGCCTTCTAAATTGGCTTAAAGCCCTGTGCTACATTAGGTTTAAAGACATGTGCTACCATTGCCTTCTGAGTGTGCTTATTTAAAGGCATTTGCTAAGTTGCCTTCAGATACAAAGTCTTATGTTGCATTAAAGAATAGAATCTTATAATTGGCTTCTCTAAAACCGGACCAGTCAACCTTGTTGCCATTAAGCAAAAGTCAGACTGACAGACATGGGGTGTTCCTCATATCTCCATGTTAGTAGTTGGGAAAGAACCACAGTATTTCCTTTCATTAATCATTGGCACAAACAGAGGACAGGATTAGCCTGAATAACATTATTTCTAAACTAGAGCAGCCATGCTGCCTGATCAGAGGTCAAATGTCTATCACACAGGCCTTTGAAGGTGATCCTTTCCCAGAGCAGCCATGATACCAGATCAGGGATCAAGTATTCTTCTATATATGGACTCTATTTTCACTAAAATTGTTTTTGCATACATATAAGTATATCCATATACACATATATTCCTAAATACAACCTGCACACTCCATATAATGTAACTTATATGTATGTCTTCAGGGATGACCCCTGACACTGAACAATCAATTGATATGCTCTTCCCTGAGGAGGACCACCTCTCCTTCTCCCAGCTTTGCTCACTTACCTGTAGTTATTTCTGTAAGGTTGAGACCTTATGTGCTTTTTTCCTATCCACTTTGGCATGTCTATTGGGTCATCCTTGTTTAGTTCATGTTTATAGAAGCATTTTGTGAAACTTTATAGGTATATTTTATTAAAATAAACTTTTATTTTGTGTGTAGGGATATTTTTCCTGCACGTATATCTGTGCTCCACTTGTGTGCCTGGTGCTCAAGTTCCTCAAAAGAGGTTGTCATTGTCAATTCCTCTGGAACTGGAGTTACAGAAGGTTGTTACCTGATATGTAGGTTCTGGGAATCAAACCCAGGTCCTCTAGAAGAGCAGCCAAAGCACTTAACTGCAGGGTCATCTTTATAGTCCTCTAACACTTCTTAAAAATTAGTTGAGAATGATATTGTGGGACTTGGGGATTTAGCTCAGTGGTAGAGCATTTTCTTAGGAAATATAGACCCTGGGTTTAGTCCTCAGCTCAGGAGAGAAGGATGGTGGGGATATGTAACCAACAACTGGATAAATAACAAAGCTATTGGAAATTTATGCTGTTAGAAGATTTTAGATCTACATGGATTTCTTTTTATTAAATATTGAGCAAGACACAATATAGTCAACTTAGAAATGATTATCATATATCTCATCTCAAAGAGTTGTGGATTATAATCAGAAAACTTCCTTATTCTCTTTCCTATAATCGGCTTAAATTTACTCTGGAAAGGACATCTTTCCTTGCACCTGGAGAGAATAATCAAGGAACATTCCATACATTTTCTGGTTACTTTTAAGCAATACAAGTCTCATTTCAGTAATTAATGTATCTACAACAGTGTATTTATACTGGAAACTTTATCCAAATTTCTTTCCATTCCAGCAATTTCACAATATAATGTAAAGAAGTGGGTAGATTATTTTTTCTGTCTTTTGTTTTAATTTTCTTCCTGTATTTGTTAATTTTGTGATTTGTACTTCATCATGGGTGTAGAAAGCCATTAAGTTCAATTCTATCTTTCATGGAATGCCCAATTAATCTTCTTGGGCATCATCTCATGGCTGGAAATATATCACTTGAAACTCTTCTTCTCCTTGCCCCCTCTTTTGTTGTTCACATATTCTAGATTTTTCTTCCTCCAGTTGCTTTGCTACATGTAAGAATTTGGCAATATATCCTCTTGTTGGAAGTGTTTCTGTCATGGCATCTTCTGACCAGGTTCTATGAGATCTAATGCCTTTTTCTTCTAGAGCACAGACATATACATTTATGTATGTTTTATCCCACTATACTAAGTATATTCAATCCTATTTCCCCTGGTGTGTGATAAGGTTCAAGCATCCTATAATAATCACCCTCTGAGAAAGTAGTGCTCATAGTATATCAATAACTCTTTTCAGAAATCTCCTCTTAATGTAAAACCCTTTTATCAAACTACCCAATCTCTTTTATAAGTGAAAAATATGGTATCCAACAGGATCTTCCCAGCAATATTCAACTATTTTTATAAATCTCACATGATAAACTGACACCTGGTAAAATATATCATTTAGAATTTTAGAACAGAAGTCAAAACACATATTAAGTATTTTCATTTTAATGATATTACTTAAAATGCCAAAATAAAATATCAAAATCAACTGAAAATGACAGAACAAAAGAAAGAGGACATTGAAAAAATTCTAAAACTTGTCTCATTCAACAATTTGAACTGATAACAAGAAACGAGTTACTACTTGAGCATGGTTGTCTAATTTACATTCCACGTCCATGAGCAATGAAATATCTAAAGAGACCATCAGAAGGTACTCTTTAGAGCAGATTTGAAGACTAAAAATATAAATCTTTCAGAAAAATATGGTTTTTAATTTTGACAAAACGACAGAGAAACGTCATTCTAACTTTTTGGGGGAACTGATCAAGAGGTTATTTTATGTGTACCAACAAATGGTCCATACAAATAATTATAATCTTACCTTACTTTAAAAAGCATAAAGCTCACAAGGGTATAGTGCTCTGAGTTAGTTAACTGTATTTACTTGTTGGGAAGATATGCTTTCCCAGTGTAAAGTCGAATGGAGTTAATGATACTGAAAGTAGAGCATAGATGCATTAAAACAGTAGCCTATGTATGATGAAGGCATCAACAGTCATAATATTCATACCATGTTAGCCAGATTGGCAATGGCAGAAAATGTTGCCTTAGAAAATATTGTCTAGTGCAGCAGCAGTATGGAATAAATTCAGTCATGAAACACAAGTTTCAGAAGGCACTGGGGTAGTATTTTTCCATCCATATTGCAGAACATAAAGAGGCCTTGGATATGGAATTTGGATATGATGACCATATTATATAAAAAGTAACTCCTTTTAAGAGTGAACAGAAGTACTGTTAGTTGGATATAACAGACAAAAATACATCCTGGGAACACTGGGATACAAAATTATCTGAACATACAAGACAAGTGACTTTTTAATTGGGTTTCTGAATTTAAAAAGTAGAGTAATTGATCTGGTTTTTTTTGGCATTCATGAATTATGTCATTATATTTATTTTTAAGATGAATACTTAGCAATCAATAAAGACCATTATTTCTACTATTACATTCATTTTCCAAGACATCTAGCTTTATTTGTAGCCATGAATTATCTATACGTTATCTATCTATATCCATATCTATATGTTCCTTTCCACATAAATTTAGTATAATTTATAATCTCAGCTTTGAATTAAAGAATATGGAAAATTTTGCTTATTTTAATTCACTGACTCAGAAAAGCCTCTAGGTTTTCAGTGAATTTTGGAGAGTTGATTGATTTAGGTAGTGTGAAAGGAGATACGGATGACTGGGTAGTTGGAAGAATAACAGCATAGTCTAAGGAGCTTAACTTTGATGTGGGGGATTATGAGCAGTTCTTGCAGAGTTTTCAGAAGTATGGAAGCATTCAATTGAATTTAATAATACTTACAGCCTATTCTGTGTTACATATAATCTGTTCTACATGAATTTATATTCTATTTAGAGAGACAAAAATCTTCACATGAAACAATTAGTGAACAAACCACGATGATTAGATCACAAGGTGTGAAATTTAGTAATGAATACTAGAGTATAACATCTCTGGAATGTAGTAAAGAAATAAGTATTGAGCATGATATACTGCCTAATACTGACATTTCTTCAGTTGATAAACATAGCTCAAGATCCTGATAGATATGGCTCACCTTGCACCAAACACTGACACTCCTACTTTTCCATAGTATGAGCTGTCATCTTAATGTAGCTGTTCAATGATAGCATTTTCTCAACCCCAGTGACATCTCCTTATAGCAATCTATGCATTCTGTTCTGACAATGTGACTGATTTTCAATAATGTAATGTGGACAGAAATGTGTGTTACTTTGGAGACAGTTCATCCCAAGGAAGCCACTGTGAGTTTTCAGTGCTTAATTCCTATGTCTGCCAGCTTGATACAAAGAAATTCCAGGACTTACTCTGGAAACTAGCTCCTTCAATCATCATATGGAGGAAAGTGGCATGTTGAAGAGGAACAACATTTGACTATTCACATTAGTAAGAAATTAACTTCTATTTGTTGAGTCATTGGCACTTTCAGGATTTCTTTTTTATAAAATTAGTATTGCTCCAAATAAGATGGACACTAAGTTTTACAGAAATTCTCAGGAATAGGCCATTTCATAATTCCCCAGGATTTAATTGCTTACTGATTTGTATGCTCCAATATTCAACATAATTAGCAAATGCATTAGTTTCCTCTCCATGTTTACCTAATAATAAGTGATTCCAAAAGATTAGAAAATACTGATTTTTTTTTACTCAGACTTTCATTCTCTTTCTTTGTTTAAAGTAATTGCAGAGTGCCTAAATTAAACAGGTGACCTCTTCACACAGGTTTGCACAATGGACGTGAAACAGGTTAGAGTACTATCTGGACTTTTGTAGAGGAATATTTAATCATTTAGTACAGCAGGATGACTGCTCTAGCAAAGGATCACATTGAAAGGTCTTTGTGATAGCTAGGAAGGGATCAAGTCCAAAGGTCTATGTGAAGGTATAACATCCAGGGGTCTAAATGAAGGAATCACATTCAGAGGCCTGTGTGGTCCAGATGTAATATAGAATGAATGTTCGTACATACCTTTAATCCCAGTCTCCAGAAGACAGTGGTAGCACACACCTTTAATCCATAAGAAGGAAGCAAGATAGAAATAAGTAGAGCTCAGAAGGAATAAGTGTCAGACAGGAAGTGATGTCTGAGCTGAGTCAGAGCGAAGGTCAGGCTAAGTGATGAATAAGGAAGATTTGGCAGTGAGTCAGAGTGAGGACAGGCCCAACTCTCATGATAGAAAAACAGGCTCTCAGCTCAGAGAGTCAGGCAGTCAGTTAAAGGAGCAGTATGATTCAGGCAGACAGAGGTGATAAGACATAGAGACAGAGACACAGAAGCAGACAGAGGCAGTCTGAAGCAGGAGTCTGGAGCAGTCTGACACAGTCTGAGGCAGTCTGAGAAGTCTGAGGCAGAGACACAGAGGCAGTTTGGCAGAAGTTAGCATAAGAAGGGAAGAGAGAGTCAGTTTGAAGCCAAGCAGAGCAGTTCAGTCAGAGAAGTTGTGGGAGTCAACCAGAGTCTTCCAGAGTCAGAAGAGTTCCATGAGAAACAGTTAGCCAGCTTAGGAGGTCAGTTGAACCAGCAACTTGGAGAAGAGTTTGAGTCAGAATAGCTAATGAGTTCATCAGCACAGCTCTGAGTTCAGAAAGAGCTAGTCAGAGTGGTTCAGTCAGCAGTAAATCTAGGAGTCTTAAATATACTAGATTTTACAGAGGGTAAAATCTTTCAGTTCTAGGTTTAAGATATAGAATCCAAAAGACTCCAGGGCTCTAGGACTAGGACTGGGTATTGAATTAGACAAAGAATAAATCGCTTTTGAACCAGAATCTACGTCCACAGACTTCAAAGTACAATCATGTTCTGAGTAGTTTGGAATGGTACTCTTTTTTTTACCCAAAGAAACTTATTTGTTTCTAAAAAATGATATATTAAATACACATTTAGTATAAGCACCCCATCTTGCACAGCTCTGAGTTTTCAAGATTCAAAACTTCTTTTGCTCATACATATATTGAATGACAATTGCATTAGAATTTCATTAATCATGAGAGTTTAGTTAAAACTAGAGCACAAGTTAAAGAGTTTTACCTTACTTGCTTTGTCACAAAAATTTTCAAGCAGTGAATTTTATATTGAATGCCCTGCTTTTGGCAGATTGATCTGGGAATGTTGTGTCAGATTTGAATTGGCAGGAGAGTTACAGAAGATTATTGTATTAGCCCATGCAAGAGGTGATAAGCAAACGTTACTAAGGTACATATAAGCAGATTTAAACAGAGGGCAAGCACATGTTTCAAATTTGCATGACTTAAAATATAATTCTCTCAAAATTAATCTTGAAATTTAACATAAACCCAATCAAATCTGAAATAGGATGTTCTTTTTATTTATATCATAGAAAATGATTATAATATTTATCTGAAAAGCAAAATAAAGCCTTTGCAAAATAGATAAGGACTTTGATATAGGTAGCAAGAAAAGATAATCTTAGCAAACATTAAAACATATGCTTATAAATATTATATATAAGCTAAGTGCTTGATTAGGCAAGAAAGCAAATTTGAGATGTGTAATGGAATAATAGAAATTGGCACAAGTATTAAATTAATTAACATAAAAGTAGTATTTAAAAAGCAATACTGAAATTTAAAAGTATTTATTGAATAAATGTTTAATTAAAAATAACTCTTACATTGGTGAAGTAGAATAGTGCTTCACAAGGTGTGGTTTCTATACTGTATAATCAAAACCACATTACATTCAAAGATTCAGACATCACCCAAGATAGGAATGGGATGCTGAAAACTATCATTTAAAAAACTCTTTCTATGCACAGTGAAGTTGAGGAAAACTAGACTATATTATAGAACAGTGGCAATCCAGGACAATCAGCAGTCAGTAACTTAACAAGACTATCTGCCACTTATATGTCTGTCTGTGATAGAGGATCTCTGCTCTATATAGTCAACCTGAGACCCTGGCAAACATAAATAATAATATAACTGTATTCTGAAATATGTAATATTCTGTGACAATGCAAAAGTGAACAAAGTCCTGTAATTTTGTGAGAACTAACTATATGGTGCTTCATGACAAAGAGTCTAGAATAAGAAGAGTAGTTGAAGTGTTTGGTGATCACTATTATCTCTGTCACCTCATCTAAATCTCATGAATGAACAAAATGTTTAACTGCAGAAAATGAAATCATACTGTAGGAATATATAGGCCACTGTTTGTAAAATATATGCCATAGGGAAAACTTTGATACATACTGAAAAATTATAACTCTCCATAACAGATAGTTTACATACATTTAAAAATTTTATTTGCCTGAGAATTTCATATGAGTAATGTATTTATATTATTTCCTATCATCTCTCCCCTCCTTCTAAAGATCCTCTACCCCATTTCATCTCAAATTAAATTCACAACCCTTTTTTCTTTACTTTTGCTCTTTCTTTCTTTCTTTCTTTTTTTTTTCTTTTTTCTTTTCAGTCTTTCAAGACAGGGCTTCTCTGCTGTAACTCTGGCTGTCCTGGAACTCACTTGTAGACGAGGCTAACCTCAAACTCACAGAGATCCACCTGCCTCTGCCTCCCAAGTGCTGGGATTAAAGATGTGTACCACCACTGCCCAGCTAAACCTTCTTTTCTTTAATCATTATAGTTACAAATATAAATTCAACCTGCTGAGACTATTTAATGTTGTTGTGTTTGTGAGTGTGTGTGTGTGTATACACACACATTTTCAATTCCTATAAGGATTAGCTTAAGCAACATTTTCATAATGAAATATTTCTTATTCCCATTGATATTAGGTATCCAGTCACCCCTAATTATAAAATTCACTTTATTTTTTTATATTCTCAATTGAGATATATAAGTATATTTATTCCCTGTTTGTGTTTACATTAGCAAGAAACTTCCACAAGGGTAAGGTTGTTTCATGCATAAGAACATTCCTGGTAATTTACACAGCTCCTGAAATTTAAGAGGATTTTAATTTTAAAAAATAGAGGAAAGAAAGGAAGAAAGGAAGGAAAGAATGGAGTCAGAAGGAAATAAAGTTGAGGAAAGAATAAGTAGAAAGTGACAGCAAAATTCATGTAAAGTCTGAAAAACCTTACACCAAAATTTTGATAATTTTTATTTCTGAAAATGTGAAAGCAATTATTTTATTTTTTATTGTAGTTTTCTGAAAAAATGTTCAATGAGTTTTTTTTCTTTTAGAAACAGAACAAGGAACATCATGTACTTTTGTTTTCACAAGTAAAAAGGCTACAGGAATAGTGGGGAAATGATGGAAGACTCCAGAGATAACTAAGTGTAGGAGGAACATGATAAGAGGGAGTCAAACACAATACTAATACTCCAAGTAACTAACAGAATTGAAGAATGCTTCATAATTTCTTTCATCTGGACAAAATTCTCTTTCACTTCTCTTTTCATTTAATTACAAAAGTCTCATGATATAACATATCTTGGCCTGGAAATACATTTATGATGTTAGTGATGTACTTTTGAAACTGGTAGCAGGGAAATAGATTTTAAAGTTTTGGTATAGAGTGGTGGCTTAGGGTATAATATAGAGTTGGGATTTGGATAGTTGTAGAGAGTAGATTTTCAGGTTTTACCAAATGAAAGAAAGCAAGAGAGTAAGGGAGGAGTGGAATACAAGTAAAGAAATAGAATTACACAGAGTGCTTACGCATTTTGAGTAAGAGACAGGGGTAGAAAGAAGCAAAAATCCTTAATCCCTGGCAAGTTTCTTGCTTGTGCCACGCAGATGGGGGTATTGATTTGATTTCTGGACAAGAAAATATAAACTTTGAAGTAAATGTTTGTGTGATAGGGTTTGGAGGAGGAACCTGGATCAATTACAGAATGAAGTTAGAAGCAGTGATGTCAGCTTTTGACTGAATAGGGGGAGGTTATTAATTGTATAGAGGGGAGCATGATATTCTTTGACAATTTTTGTTGTATTTGAAGCATTCGTGTATAAAGCATCTTCTGTTGGACTCTATTATTGGTACTTCAAAGAAAAATTTTCAGTTGAAAATATTATTTTGGGAATCAAAAGGTCAAAGATATTAAAGAAAATAGATGGTCAGAAACCCTAAAGTTTAGACTGACATTTCTCCAAAAGTCTCAAATGTTTCCCTTCATGTTTTAATAATAAAAAAATATCATGAAAGTCTCAATGTTCTTCAGTGTTGAAATTACCCTACCACAGCAATTGGGCTTTCTATATATAAAATACTACCTTTGTCCATTCATTTTTGATTCCTGAGTTTTTTTTTCAATTCTTTCCAATGAGTTCTTCGAGGTGCCTGTTCAACTACACAATTGGAAAGAAACCAAGACTGGTGTTAGATGCTTATATTTCTGTCTATAAAACATTCCAACATAGTCAGTAGATTTATAATTCCTCTTTTACAGGTAGTTGGAATACTTCTTACTGCAAAATTCTAGACTCTAGCCAGTGGTTGATTCTCTTTTAAGTTGTTAGAGAATTCCAGAAAGGAGCACAATACAGCAAGAGTCTGTGATGCTATTAAGCTGATGTGTTCCACTCTATAGTTAACTTCTTTAAAAAGTACCAGGTGTGATGCCTAATCCCTGTAATCCCAGAACTCAGGGAGGTGCCAGCAGAGCTACAGGATAAGACCTTGTTTGAAAAACAAAAACAAATTTAAAAAGTATCCAGTCCATTAATCAAATAAAATTGTTATTTAAGCTCAGATTTCTCAGAGTGATGAAAGTTTTACTATTAAACAGAAACTTTATGGATACTTAGATCTCATATATAACTCAACTATAATGCTCAGATATTCAATATCAGATATTGATAGAGGGCCCCTGATCAAGCCTGAATCATCAGTATTAGGCAAAAAATCAATTTAAACAATATTAGCCTTCTTTTGGAAAATGTTAGGTGACTTAACATGCATAATAGTATTACTATCCCCTTGTTAATATGCTGTGTGTTTTCTTTAAAGGTAACACTTTCCATCAGATTATGTGTCATTAGGTTATGTGCAACAACATGTATTCAAGGTGCCTCTGCCACCTGAGTGCTGGCATTAAAGGTGTGTACTACTACCACATGGCTTTTCAGCTTACTTATACATTTCAGGACCACCTGCCCAAAGGAGGCATTGCCCACATTGATTCAGGCTCTCCAACATCAACTACCAATGGAAAAAAAAATGTTCCATAAGTTTGCCCATAGGACAATTTTGTAGAAACATTTTCTCAGTAGAGACTCTGTTTTCCCAAATGAGTCTAATTTCCATCAAGGTGATAAAAAACTAACCAGGATGTAGGAGAAATATAGTTTGTTACCAATTATCTGAGGGAAATTCAAGTGTGAGTTTATTGGGGGCACGTATATAGTTAGAACAATAATAACAACAAAACAATATATATTGATCCTGTCTTTCAATAGCATACATAAAGTACTATTACGAGAATATTTATGTGCATATATATCCTTCTCTTTAAAGGATTTCCGAGGTTGCATTTGATATCATCTTTAGTTTATGATAGAATAATTCTGCTTGGTGAAAGTTGAAGGAGAGAATTAATATGATTAATATTAAGGAAGTAAAAAATAACTAATAAAATATACAATTGTAGATTCAGGTTCAAAACCATTTATTCTTTTGGCTAATTAAATCACTGGTCCTATTCCTAGAGCCCTGGGTCCCTAGAACATTTTGGCCTCTTTACAATCTAGTCTTAATCCTTGAACTTTGTATAATCTATTACATTTAAACCACTAGTCTGAACCTAGAAAACTTCAGCCTTAGATTTCCTAGACCTACTGCTAACTGAACAATTCAGTCTAGCTCCTTCTGAACTCTCACTCTTCTGGTTCAATGAACTCTATCTGGGCTTCTTCTGCCAAGTTCTACTGTGTCTCTGTGTCTCTCCTTGAGCTCTCACTGCTCCAACCTGCCTCTGTAACTGACTGCTTCAACTAAAAGTTCTGTAACTTACAACAGCCTCAGCTTCTGTCATTCCTCTGTGACTATTCAACTTAGTCTGCTAACTGCTCCTCACCTGACTGTTCAGCCTGCCTCTCTCCCCTAACTCTTGTTACTGATCCCTCAACTGATTGACCTAACTTGCTCTTCTGCAACTCCCTTTAATTGAGCTGAGAGCCTGCCTTCTTTCATGAGAGTTGAGCATGTCCTTACTCTGCTAACTCTTCCTCTGATTAGTCACTTTGTCATCCACTCTGACTCATCTCAGAAGTCACTTCCTATGTCACACTGACTCTGACTGAGTTCTGCTTCTTGTGCAGGCTTCCACTGTTTTTTTCTAGGGATTAAAGGTGTGGACCATCATTACCTTCTTAAGGATTAAAGGTTCTTGCTACCATCACTTTCTGAATACTGGATTAAAGGTGTTTCTACATTCTATCCATACCACACAGGCCTCTGAATGTAGCCCTCAGAATGTAGACAGTAGCTTTCATACAGGGCTATTCTTTTACAAAAATTAAAGTCCCCAGTCATTTTCAGCTAGTTTAATATACAAAATTTGACAAATAGGAAATTACCAGCAAGATGAATGTGAAAGCTATATGAATTTCTATTTAACCAATTATAATTATTTTATAACAGGGAGGACTTAAGAAAGTATTCATATATCTTAGCTTTCTAAAGTTACAAGGACTTTTATTTGTGTATCATTTTGCTTGGAAATGCCATACCATCTACCATTTGATTTCAAAAAATGACACCCATTGTTTCTCTTCAAGATTCTGTTATTAGTGTAAAGTTATGGAGCTCATCCTGAATTTTTCTATATTGTCATTTTCTATGTTTTTCTATATTTCTATATTTCAATATTTTCTATAATGTCATTTTAGCCCTATTGAGTTTTTTTTAACACTTCAACCATACTGGGAAAATTGGAGTGCACATTATTACTCTGATATCAATTAATCATGCTTCTTATAACTCAAAATTGGCTGTACTATTTATGTTCCAAACAAAGTCAAATCATTGATTTCAGTTTAAAGACATTAAGCAGATGGATTCATTACTATTCAAATAAAAAGTTAGGTGGCTAATCAAGCACTGTGAAAACTAAAATTTGAGTTAGGGATTTTCCCAGACTCAAACATCACCTTTACTGAGTTATGATAAGCATAAGCTAACAAAAATTTCACCTGACAATAATTGTATCAATGATTTCTTTATAGTGAATGCAGATGTCAAAAATGCTAATACAGAGAAATTGTCAAGAGCTTTAAATTCATTTTGGAGACTTGTAGTTTGTCATTATATTTCAATGTCTTTCACAGGTTAAAATTCTCTTATATGTTTGAAACTATTATTATTATTATTATTATTATATTATTGTGCCACATTATACTCTATCATTTTCAAGTTAATTGCTCTAGTTGTGAAACACAAACTATTCACATTTTCATTATGTATTTCAATATCATATATAAATCAAGTCCTATTACAATAAAAATAAAAATAAAAATGAACAAAGCAGCTTCATGACCTCCCATATATTTTGTTGCTAAAAATTTAAGCTTAACAATGGGAAATTTAGTTAAAGTTAAAGGAAAATTGATCTTTTATCACCAAAGAGGATTTGTGAGAAATCCTATTGATCTTTGATCTAAGAACCTTGATTATGAGATGTGAACAAGGAAAAAGAAACAAAATAAAATATGAGAATTTGAAGGATCCTCATCACAACCAATTCAGTTTGACAAATAGTTTACAGATACTCATTCTGCAAAAGTGAATAATCCTCAAATGTTGTCCCTGAGTATTTAAAAACCCAATAGAAATGGCCATGACCAATGAATAAGAAATATTAAAGTTCTCCTTAGTCATCTATCTCGATTTTGTGGTAGCATTTGTTACATTCGGATGTATCACATAATTTATTTTCTCATCTGTACAAACTAAAATCAGTTTCATGAAAGCAAGAGGTTTATATTTTGTTATTGCTACATCTTTAAAGAAATGTCCATCATTTAGAGCAAAGTAAAGCTTTTTGAATTTTTGTCTTGAGAAAATTCTGGTGTAAAATGCTTAAGTAACACACCCAAAACCCCAAGTTCAATCCTTAGGACTGAAAAAAGTTTAAAAGTAACTGAATTGGTGAAAGGATGAGTGAAATAGTATAAAGAATATAGTGAAAATATAAAAGAGGTATAAACTAATTTTGAAATATACAAGGATGAAAGGCCAACTCAATATCAATTAAACATAAATTCCTGTGTGATAGCATCTTGAGATCACCAAAGCAGATTTTCTTCTACTTTATTTTTAATCCCACATATCTCCATTATAATATTTACTATACTCCAGGGTAATGATCTATTAGTCTCTTTAATTAGTAGACTATTGTAGCAGTATATTCACAGCAGCTGTAGACATTGATTCAAGAAAAAAGATGTTTTTTCTTTCATCTAATTAAATAACCAGTTCTTAGTCCTGGAGCCCTGGAGTGTTTAGGCCTCTGTATAATCTACTCTTAAATATACAAGCCCAGAACTAGAAGGATTCAGTCTAAGCCTCTATACAGTCTAAAATGTTTAGACCTCTGTACAGTCTAATAAGCCTCTGAGACTTACTGCTGACTGAGTCACTCTGACTAATTCCTTCTGAACTCAAAGCTGTATGGAATGCAAACTCTTCTCCAAGCTGCTGGTTCAAACTGACCTTCTGAGCATTCTGAGCTAGCTGTTTCTCTCTCTCTCTCTCTCTCTCTCTCTCTCTCTCCCTGTTTTTTTTTCAAGACAGGGTTTCTCTGTTGTAACTCTGGCTGTCCTTGAACGCACTCTGTAGAGCATGCTGGCCTTGAACTCACAGAGATATGCCTGCCTCTGCCCCTCCCCTCCAGTGTTGGGATTAGAGGTCTGTGCCACTGCCACTCAGCTAGCTGACTGTTTCTGACTGAATTCTTCTGACTTGGACAGACTCTGACTGATTTCTGCAACTTCTCTGACTGAAATTCTCTGCTGGGCTTCAAACTGACTCATTCTTCCTGTCTGATACTGACTTCTTTGCCAAGCTGGCTCTATGTCTCTGTGTCTCTCCCCCAGCCTGCCTGCTTCAGACAGCTCACCTCATATTGCCTGCTGTAACTGACCCAGCTCTGAGCTTAGAGGGGGGCCTTTATATCATGAGAGTTGGGCATGTCATCACTATGACTCAGTTTGATAAATCTTCCTCTGATTAGTCATATCACTGACCGATCTCAGATGTTACTTCACTGACTCCTTCTGAGCTCTGCTTCCTGTGTCTTCTTCTACAGTCTGTTTCTGTCTTAGGGATTAAAGGTGTGGACCACCACTGCCTTCTGAATACTGGGATTAAAGATGTTTGCTACCACTGCTTTACTGGGATTAAAGGTGTCTACCAACATTCTTAACATTCTATCTACATTCCATAAGGACCAGACAGGCCTATGAATGTAGTTCCTTCATATGGACTCCTGGTATATAGACTCTTAATAGCTTTCACACAGGCCTATTCCTCTACAGGCTATGACATCTTGGAAGACAGGCATTCTTTTCCCATTTTTCTAATTTCCCATTTTATAAATTAACTATTGATTGGAAGAGATTGGATGATTTGTTTGGGATTTAATTCTTAAGAATAGGGTTTAGAGAATATATCTGATCAGATCAGATAAAAAAATACCATAGCTAAAAAGCTTGAAAATTTATGAGATTGATTAAATAAGGTATTCCTAAAATTTCTACTTGAGAGCACTTTTCACCTGAGAACTTTTATGTGACTCCATGTATGTAGACTAATAAAAAAGATATGTAAATCAAGTGTATATTGATAATAAATAGGAATCCCTATTTTAAATAATTCTCTAGTATACACAACTAATGAGATGAATATGCTTGCTTAGTTTTTCATAAAGAATTCAATTTTGATTTTTATTTTAGACTGAGGGGTATAGACTACTGTAAAAAATTTCAAGATTATTAAACATTTTTATTTTATAATAATAAGTGCTAAGAAGGCCACCCTACATAAGTATATAGAGTAACATGGCAGAAGTATATTTAAGGGCATTTCAGAAATTTCTGGAAATACTGCCCATATCCTAAGATAAAATTAACTTAATGAGTATATTTAATGAATCTCAAGTCACACATAAAATAAAATAAACAAATCTTTAAAAATATTTATTAGTTCTTTGGGATTTTATGTAACATGTTTTGGGTTTTTGTCATAGTCACACCCAGATCTATGTCTTTTTTCTCAAGACTAACTTGAGCTGACCAAATATTCTTGGATGTATGGTCTTCCACTGGAACACAGACTATTTACCAGGGGCTATGCTATTAGAGAAAATGGACTCTCCCTCTCCAAGTAGCTAATAATTTGGAAGAGCTCCATGGTAAGTGTGTGATTTTGTGCCCAACTCCCTTCTCCCTGTTGGGATTTGGTCTGGCTTGGGCTTGCACAGGTCTTGTGTATGTTATTACAGCTATTGTGATTTCATATAAATAACTAGTCCAATATTTCCAGAGGACAGTGTTCCCTTATATATTTTGAGAGACTTTTGATAATTTCCTAACTTCGAGTAGTTTTTACTTTTAAAAAATATTTTAATTGCCTATCTTTTTTTAACTTATGTATTTAAGGAACATATAATGTTATTCAACTGGAATACATATTAAGACCAGCACACAAATTTGGATGAGTTCAGTAGAGAAACTCTATTCACTTAGGTGCCAATGGGCATGATACTTGTACAAGCAATGCTTTGCTACATATGGGAAACAGGACATAGCATTTGAAATACTGTGAATCTCAAGCAAGTAGCTTTCTGGTGAAACATAAGAGATATGATGTTTTGGGAAATGAAGCTTCAGAACCAAAAGGAAGTGTAAATGTTGTAGGATAGCAAGTCACTGAAAAGAAAATTTCTTCATTTCACACTGTTTCAAAAGCAAGTATTACAAAGTGAGACCATCTTAACCATTTATAAGCCCTATATTTAATACTTCCTAGATTATTTCTGTCTAAAATTTTGACGTATTAGTCCCATTCCCACCACAGTGGAGCTCAATATTTTTACCCATGTAAGTATTTTAAAAGTAGTTCTTCACAGCATATTTTGATCATTTTAGAGCCATTTTGATTTGCATAACCAAAAAAAAAAACTTTTTCTATAACTACGGGATAGTAATAAGATAAAACCTTATAATTATAAAGCCCAAAGTTGCTGTGTGTGACCCCTTGGAAATCTCTGATGAAGCTTTATCATTGCTCTTGAGTGACATAATCAAAATATATAAGACTTCTGTCTTGTTTACCTCTCCTCTGACATTTTCCCTGTTGTTTCCTTCTGAAGGGAGATACCTTTCTTTAGACACACTCCTATTGTTGGAGTAATACAATCTCTTACCCTGTCAAAATACAATGTGTTACTGCATAACTGCATTTTATGATCATATTGCTTTTCTTTATTTTTCTGGAAAAAAATTAACTTTATTTAGGATTAACACGTAAGTCCTTTACAACAACAAGTAAAACAAATCTAATTAACATTTTAAGATCACGTATGCATTTTAATAATCAAATTATTAAATAGATTATCAAAATTTCAAATTGACTCCTCAAAAGGTGATCTAAAATTAATTTTATAAGGTCAATGTAATATACATTATGACAAATGAATATTGAATACATATATAAATTATTTATGGTTTTATAAATACATGATTTATATATGGTAAACTATATAACATAAAATGATGCATACATGCAAACTGTAGTAAGTTTCCTCTGAGGTGCTACATTGAAACTAAATTATAAAAATAAACATTTTTCAGTACATATAATATGTTTATTTCACTCCTTCTTGGAATCCCTGGAAATTGGAAGCATGGTATTATCACAGTGAAACAAAATCCAATTAAACTTCAAAGCTACATCTCTCTATCCACAGTACCTCAGAGAACCAACAAAACTCTGAATAGATTTTTTTATCCAGATTTGTTTTTTTTTTTTTGTTAAAAACCATTTAATTTGGTTATCTTGCTTTGCGAATTATGTCGCTAAATAACCTATTTATTTTGAAATGTTAGGAAATATGCTTACTGCTGTATGTGAAAAGCCATAGATTTGTCTATCAACAGAAAGAGTAGAGTAGGCTTTAGACTTCTTTGTTAATTCAGTTCATGTTACATGTAAATTATTTATTACAGATTTGATGTGACTGACTGCTTTCATCTTTCATCTGTTGGTTGAGTGTATGGAATAAGAATGTAGAGATTTTGAAAAGGTTCTGTTAATAGGGTTAATTGAAAAACATTCTGGTTGTTCAGTGTAAACTTTGTAAAATGAATGATTTACTCTTGACAAGGCAGACACTGTCTCTGGGAATATGCTTTTGAATTGGAAATTGAAAATAATTTCTTTTTGGTCAATGCAACTTAGAATTAAATTGTATCTTTATGTAATTTGGCAATATAAAATATAATTACTGTGTAATCTTGGAGTGAAGGTATAATGATTTAATGTTTAAAATGTATCAAGTCATGTTTTCACATACTAGATATAGTTATTTAAGGCAATGTTCCCATTTTTTTTCAAGATCAGATAAGCAATTTTTTGTCTATTTTTCTTCTCTCATATAATATATTCCAACACCCTTCTTTCCCTCCCTCCACTCCTCCAATCTCCCCCAGCTCCCCACTCACCCAGATCAACCCCCATCCTCCCACTCCCACCTCTGCTTCTGCACAAGAAAGAGCAGGGTTACTGCTCAAACATAATACAATATGGAGCAGGGTCAGGCGCAATTCCCTACTTCAAGGTTGGACTAGGCAACCCAGTAGGAGGAGAAGGGACTCAAGGGCAGGTAAGAGGTTCAGAGACAACTCCCCCACCCATTCCAGTTTGTGTGAGTTCTGCAAGAACACCAAACCAGGCAACCTCAGCAGGTTCCATATCTGACGCTCCAGGCTCTGTGAATCCCTAAAAGTGCTGGTCAGTTGACTCCATGGGGTTTGTGCTCCTGGTGCCCTCGACCTCTCTGATCCCAATAATCCCACCTCCATTTCTTTCATGGGGTTCCCATGCTCTGCAGTTTGTTTAGCCTTGGGCCTCTGAATCTTCTCCCATCAGCTGCAGTAGGGAACCTCTCGATGAGGATTGGGTTAGCCACCAATCTATGAGGAGAGCAGGTTAATTTAAGAAGTCCTTTCCTAGCTATCCAGTCTTTAGTTCCTGGTCGGCCCTGGAGTATTGGTCATGGGTTCCCTCCTTTAGCATGAGGTTCTGCCCTTCTATTGTTCCAGTGGGTCTTGTAGGGAGGATAGGTTATAGGTTAAAGGTTTTGTGGCTGGGTTATGTCCCAGTCCCACCACTGGAAGCCTTGCCTGGTTACAGGAGATGGCCTGTCTAGGCTCCCTGTGCCCCACTACTATAGGTCATTGCTAGGGTCTCCATTGGTTACAGAAAGCTTCTACTGTACCAGATCTCCCAATTCTCTCCTACGTGTCCTTCAATACTGGTTATCTCTCCACCTATTATCGCCCTCCATTCCTTTCCTCCCTCCTTCTCTTCCCATTCTCATCCTTTTCTATCCCTCCTGCATCATCTGTTCTGTTTTTCCATTAACAGGGAGATTCCTGTGTTCACAGCTGGGCCTCTCCTTATTGCATAATCTCTCTTGGTCTGTGGGCTACAGCACCTTTGTCCCTTGCTTAACAGTTAATAGCCATATATAAGTGAGGTATCTGTGTTCCCTTAGAATTTATAGTAATTCTGTCCAGGCCCTTCTGAATTTTAGGTTCTCCATTGAGAAGCTGGTTATAATTCTAATAGGTTTGTCTTTGTATAATACTTGTTATTTTGCTTTTGCAGGTTTTTAGTATTCTTTCTTAGTTCTGTATGTTTAGTGTTTTGGTTATTATGTGGCAAGGGGACTTTCTTTTCTGGTCTAGTTTATTAGATGTAATTCTTCCTCTTCTATTCCTATTATTCTTAGGTTTTATCTATTCATAGTGCTCCAGATTTCCTGGATGTTTTGTGGCAGGAATTTTTTGATTTAATATTTTCCTTTACTGATGTATCTATTTCATCTATAGTATCTTCAACTCCTGAGATTTTTCTCTCCCATCTCCTGTATTCTGCTTCTGTAGCTTGCCTCTGTAGTTCCTGATTACTTTTCTAGATTTTTCATTTCCCAGATCCCCTTGGTTTGTGTTTTCTTTATGGCCTCTATTTTTTTTTTTTTTTTCATTTTCAGGTCTTGGACAGTTTTGTTGGTTTCCTTCCATTTTTTTTTTTTTTTTGCTTGTTTTTCTTGGCTTTCTTTCAGGGATTTATTTCATTTCTTCAAATTGTTTGTTTATGTTTTCCTGTGTTTCTTTGAAGAGTTTACTCAGTTCCTTCAATTATTTGTCTTTTCATCTATTTCTTTGAGAGATTTATTCTTTTCCTCTTTAAGGACTTCTATTATCTTCATAAACCCTTTTTCTTTTGCTTCTATTGTGTCAGAGTGTTCAGAAGTTTCTGTATAAGGACAGTTGGGTTCTGGAGGTACCATATTGCCCTGATTGTTGTTAATTGTGTTCTTACACTGTTATTTCAGCATTTAGGCTTTGGGTGACTCTAGGTTTGGGGCCAAATTCCCGAGTTTTTTTGTTATTGGATATGTCTTGTTCCTTTTTTTTTTTCTTTCTCTCTCTGGTCTTCTGTATTTGTGACCCTTTGTCAAGCAGGGAGTCTCTGCCTAGGCTTGGGGTTGATATACAGAGCTTGCAGGCTTTCTACCTGTTCTTCTGGCTGGCTGACTTCTCTCCTTCTGGTGTGGGAGTTATCAGGCTTAGTTGGTATCTGGGACTTGGGTGGGTGGCAGTGATGGAGAGGGCTAATACTGGTGGTGGGAAGATGGTAGTGAGTTGGAATTTGGAGGGATGGCCTGTTTTAGTGGGAATATTTATGGAGCAGGTTTCCTACCTGTTCTTCTGCTGGTTACCGTGTTATCCTCCAGTGTGGGGTTGTCTGCACAAGTTAGTATGCGGTTTTCTGGTGAGTGGAGCTGGGGAGGAGTGGGAAAGAACAGAGGTGGGAAAATGGCAGTGGATTGGGGTTTGTAGGGATGGGGTGTTCTGGTGTTCTGCTGAGCAAGCAGTCTTCCTACCTGTTCTTCTGGTGGCTGGTTAATCACAATCTGGTGTAGGAGATGTCTGTCCGAGTTAGTATATGGAACTTGGGTGGGCGAACCATATTGTTTTTCTTATTGTCCCCCAATATTTTTATTTCCTAAGAGAACATAATAAAACCCATACATTTAGAGTCATATATGGCCAAGTACACTTGTAAAATGTTAGCTGAAAATTTAAATATATTACACATGCTTGTATACATAGGTTAAAAGAAATGTGAAAAGATGAGAGTCATCATTTTCATTGAAATATCTGCATAATTTATGATGAAAACTAAAAATAGAAATTCTTTCATGTTTTGAGGTAGAAGCTAGAGGAAGATTTTATTTTATTTTTTCATTTATGGTCAATTTGTATCTTTATTTGTTATTATTATGAATGTCCTTCTTAACTTGACTAGCTAAAGGCTATAAAAATTAACAGTATATAAACTAGTTTTGTGACTGAATGGTTATTATGAATGGGAACTTGAAAAGCTCAAGACAATCATTGTGGTTAGCATTATTATTGCTGTGATGAAACACCATAACCAAAACCAACTTGAATAGGAAAAGGTTTATTTTGCTCCCAATTCCATATAATTTTTCAGCATCAAATGCCATGAAGGCAGTCACTTACACAGGGCAGGGACCTGGAGGCAGGAGCTGATGCAGAGCCATGTAGGATTGTTACTTACTGACTTGCTTCCCCTGGCTTGCTCAGCCTGCTTTGTTATAAAATTAAGGACCACTAGCCCAGGGATGGCACTCACTCACCACTCACAATGGGCTGGGATCTCCCACATGAATCACTAATTAGGAAGATGCCAGAGAGCTGGATCATATGGAGGCATTTTTTCTCAATGGAGGGTTCCTCTTTTCAGATGACTCTAGCTTGGATCAAGTTGACATGAAACTAGCCAGAGAAGTATGCAAAAGGGTAAAAACTATCAAAAGTAAATGAAATACACAAGATTTCAAGGATTCAAGAAATGTATAAAACATTTCATTAATTTTGTTCTCATATTCATTTTTCTTGAAACAATGTTTTTTATAAGTTGGATTAAATAAAATAATTTTTAATATTAATAAAGAAAGAAATTCTAATGGTAGGCGATCTTTAATTGATGAAGTTGTTAATTTGTTTCCATCACCATTCAGTGATCAGTGATATAGCGAAAATAGCATTCATTCGTGAATTGTACTTGAGTTCAAATTACAGCTTCAGTATTGCCAAATATTGTGAAAATTGGGGCAAGTTAATATTGAAATTCAATTTTATTATCTCATTGCTTAATTACCTGATAAGTTTTATCTGAGCATATATAATCAGACATTTATTATGTACCCAACGATTGTATGTGTTAGACAAACTAAAATTTTCCTAGTTTATGTCTCCACCTATATGTTGTCTACCAAATAAGTTGCTAAATGAATGCTTGGTAGCCACTAACCCAGTAATAAAATGAAACTTAGACTGGTTTTTACTGGGGTACAGTATCCCTAGTTTGTATAATCTTTGTCATTTATTAGTCACATGTCTTCTTTGTTGCTTTCTTTCAAAGGGAGACCTATCAAAACACTAATTTAGACTGTCATAACACAAAGGTTTGACTGTCACTTGAATAATAGTCATTATGGAAAAGAATTGAAGACTAATAAAGGAGTATTTAAATGAATGACTACACAGAAGCAAACTTATTGAAGAATGTGAGATAGAAACATGACCACTTCTAATGCAGGGATTTCTGCATTTTGCTCATTTTGGGTATGTCTTACTAACTCTATTATGACTGCAAGAAAAAGAGTGATTTTTAATACAGATGCGCATTATTACAAAAATAAGTTTCCCAAAAAAATAATTCTTTTTCATCTTATTTCATAAGGAAAATAAGCTCTAAAGCAAATGCATTTTGGGAAATATCTGCCTTTTTGCTGAAACAAACAGGCTCTCTTATCTTTCAACAGTCAGAATATGGGACAGTCAAAAGTCTAGCCAAAATTCTGTGAAAATTTCAAGGCTGATCATTGGCAATTTTACTATTTCTGTTAATTTCACCTCTTGACAGATATCAAATGCCTATATTGACTCTACTGATGTTTATTTTTAAGGATTACATAATATGAATGCTACCAAATCTTTCTAAGCCACAATATCAATTTTTTTAGTTTACTATATATGATGTTTCATTTTGAGTGTTTCTTGTGTGTTTTTGTGAAACCAGTATACATTCACTTCACATCCTACAACATACCATTACTGCTAAACTGAGCTTACAGGTGGCTGTAATTGACCTCTCTGTTGTCCGTCCATACCTTGAGTTCATTGGTTATATATTTTCAACTATAAACTTCCTTCTGAAGGTCTTCCTACTGGAAATAGATGATGATCCATTTGATGAACGTGAACTATACTTTTTATTTTGCTGATAATTCGTGGTTAATCACGTTGGCTTCTCAAAACTTAAAATTAGAGCCTAATCCCTTACAATAACCTACAATGTCTTAAATGATGTAGTCTTCAATACTTACCTATCTGTTCCAATTGATTATCATATTGACACTTATTTGCAAAGACCCAGCCATCCAGATATTTCTAGTTTTTGTCATCGTTTTATTTAATTTTTCCTTTCAAAATTTTAAAATGTTTTTATTAGTTCTTTGAAAATTTCACACAATGTGCTTTGATCATATTCACCCTCTCTCCTCCAACTCTTCTGGGATCCAACCACCCTTCCCACTAACCTCATGTCTTTATTTTTTACAGTTGAGACCAATTTGTGCTACTCAAAGATTCTTGTATGTCTGGCCTTCTCCTGGAGCATTGTCCATTTATAAGTTTTAGAGAAAACTAATCCTTTCTCTTCCATCAGCTAACAATTGCTAATAACTTCCCTTCTAGGGGTATAATTTCACATTCACTTCCCATCTCTATGCTAGAATTTGGTCTGACTTGGGCTTGCACAGGTCTTGTACATATTGTCATAACAATTGTGAGTTCGTCTATAGTAGTTAAAGTTGATTTTTCCTATACTACCTACTCAACTACCTGCCATGTCCAGAAGATACTGTTTCCTTGTAGTTATCCACTGCCTGTGGCTCATATACTCTTAGACACACTGTAATCATGCTTTCTAAGAACACTCTTTTTAGTCTCCCCTTATAGAATACTTTGCACTGTAATTTTTGTCTATGTTCTAAGAATCTCTCTTATAGCACATATTATTTTGATAAGGGTACCTACCCAGTTGATATAATCTAAACACATGATTAATCAATCCTACCTGCCAATGATTTTTGTTCTCTAAAATAGTTTTTCTTCATGGCATTTTCTCTATTTTAATTACCTGTCTGACTTCACTAGGGTATAAACCAGTGAAAATTAGACCTTGGTGTCTGGCTAACATCTTTATCCTTAATACTGGAACAATGTGGTTGATTAGGTAGATATTCATGCATTTTCAAAACAACTTATGTATCACCCACTCAATTTCAGGAGTTGGTAACCAGAATCAAGGACCCTAAACTGTAATATAGGAGAGAAAATTCTGGGTTCTCTCATTGAAGAATTTCAAGATTCATTTAGAGAAAGATACCTTAAGCAAGACTTGTTTTAAATCCCATAACTTTAAGGTCTGGGAGATGCCTCACAATGGGTAAAGGTATTTGACTCAAAGCCTGACTACACACACACACACACACACACACACATACACACACACACATATGAATAAATACTGTAGCTTTAAATCCTGTAATTCTGAATTCTATTAAAAACCTTCTAAACTACTTTCCTTCAAAACTGTAAAATTTGCCAGTGATAGCCTTGGGAATGAAACATTAAAATGGATCTTCTCTTAGCCTCTAACATATCCTTGATTTTACTAATCCATTCGTTACACTCTATAGGATGATCTTTCAGAAAATGCAAATGCAAAAACATTCACATGACTAATTCCGTTCAATGGATAACATCCAAAATCATTATTTTATTTTTAGAGTCCCAGAACAATCTGGCTTTCTCCCCTCCAGACACTCTGATCCTCTTTCTTTTCCCAGAACATGCCTTGCCCTTCCTCTTATTCTAGACCTTCACATATGCTATTCTTTTAGTCTGAAGCTCTCTTTCTTCTGCATTATCTCTCATCCTAATTTAGCTTGCTTCCATCAAATAAAATGCTTCTTTTCTCAAAAGGTTTCACTTACCCTCTCAACTTGTTGACAAAACCCTGTACATTTCATTATTGTGCTTAACATGTGTCATTGTGAAGACACTCTCCAGAGAGGAGATCAGGGTATAAATATTGTGTTTACTGGTGTATCCTTAACATAATGTCTAACACAGAACAGAAGCTCAATATTTACTTTAGTGGAATTATTTGAAGACATGTTTGGACTGTAATCTGTCATATCTTGATATGTGGCTAGTTTTAATTACCTAACAAAAATTAACTTAAAAATGATAGGATTTTCTTGCTTTTGTGTACTGCATTTTACATTATTTTATTTTTATTCCATAAAAAGCTTTCTTTCCACCTTTTCTCATCACTATTTTTTATTTTAAAAAGAACTTACATATTTGGAACTTCCTGATTTTATTCTGATCATATCATTTTCTCATTTTTAATTTGTCACTCTGGAAAGAATATAGACAACCAAAATAATAATATTTGCTTTTGGTTTTCCAAGTTTTATTTTCTTTTTTAAATATTAAAGCAATAGTGCAGAATCAAAGACAAAGAAGAAGACAGGAATGTTGTCTGCACTGTTTATAGTATATCTTATGTATATAGTGTGAGAATAGTGCCTGACACATCAAGGGTGTTGATCAAACATTAGTTTAATACATTTTTATCTTCTATTATCTTCTGCCTGAAGTGGAAAAGATCCATAGATTCTTGATAGTGGTTGAACATCTTCTCAATGTTAACAATTTTCAAAGAGTTTCCATAAGACATGTTTTAGCACTTCAGATTAATTATAAAAATAGTGTAAAACCATTCTCTAGACTGGTTAAAACTTGACAGATTGGATCATACCTATAAGCTCATCACTACTCAGAAGGCTAATGAAGGAGGTCAGCTTGGGCTAGAGTATGAGTTGCAGGCCATTCAGTGGTATGAGATTCTTCCTAAAAAAAAAAAAAACAAAAACAAAACCAAAAAAAGAAACAAAATAGAAACAAAAGGACTGTTGGCCATTACTTACATATCTCATTTAAGTCAAAATAGTGCCTTAGCTTTTTTTGACTATGCGATAAATATTGGACCTAAAGCATTGGTGACAATTTAGATATTTACAGTAGTTGAGCATACCAGTTCTGCTGGATGTTGCTGTATTTTGTTGATTGTATTTTCAAATAACACATGAACATTTTAGGAAAACATGAAACTATAAACAAGCAAAACATTTTAAATCAACATCTCTTCCACTATTTGGTACTAATGATCGCTAATATGTAACTATCTAGAAATGTGTGTGTACTTGTTGAGTAACATTTAATAATAAGAATTATTATTACTATAGTATAATGTTCTATAACTTGAATTTATACTTAAAATAGTTACAGATATTTTAATATTTGGTAAGTTTCTGTATTTATTTTTCCAGCTTCATAATATACTATTGTGTGTATGTGATGTCACTAATTCCTTTTCATAGGCTTTTATGTAGTTTTCAGCAATATAAACTTATTGTCATTAACAAATTTGTGCAAATAGTACTTTGTGATAGTATATTAAACATTTAAAAAGTGATATGCTAATGTGGATGTTAAATCTGAGATTTTACCTTATTTACAAACCAAGCTTTCTATAGTACTATATTGTAAGAAATCATGTGTTTGTGTCTGTGTAAAATATTCTTTAATTTGAGATTCCTACAGCACGAGTCTAAGAAGGCCACATGATATTTTGCTAATTGTATTTTCATCAAAGACAAGTTCCAAGTTCCATTGGAAACTGACATTATGCACCTTTTGGAACATCTTACATATTATACCTCAAAATTTTACATTCTCATACTTTTACCAAGATTGATTGTTATTTTAAAGTGAAAGAATATACTGTTCAAAAAAGAAATACTGATGATCAAAATTCATAAGAGCTCTGATACTTTAAATGTAAGGAATTCATTTATTCATGTGACTTTCAGTGCCCTAGAAAAGGCCATTTGTTTTTGTAATTAGTTCACTCTCATCTCCCCTCTTCAAACAAAAAGATGAACACAGACGAATACTGAAAATATTGTACATCTATAGTATTAAAGTATCTCCTCACCGTACTGGAACAGTGAACAGCAAAATAGGTGTGCTCTACTTGATTAAAAAACATAGAAGAGAATATATTTAAATGTTTTATGGTGGTTGGAGGGCTGAGAGGATAAAGTTACACAAACTTAATGATCTGATTTAATTTTCCAGAACTTATGTGAAAGTGGAAGAAAAAAACTCAAGTGCAAAAAGCTGTCCTCTTATTGTCACACATGTGCTATGACATGTGCAGCACTCCTACATCATAACACACACACACACACATGCGCGCACACACACACACACACACAATAATTTTTAAAATTTAAAAATATCATATTTTCCTACATTATTCTTTAGTCCTGGAGTTTCTTGCTCATGTTGCTGTCTAGACAATGTGTTGAGAGTAGTCAAGATATGACAAGGTTTCTAAATATAAGTTTTGTGTACATGTATATAATTCTTTTATTAACCTATGGTAAACTTGATTTTAGATGACAAAATTGTCAGAATATAGTAAAAATTTTATGTGTTTGATGTTGCACCAAATATGATGTTGTAATATTATGGAACAGTTTGATTTTTTAAATATAAATACAGAAATATATTATTTCAAAAGAGAAATAAGTAGGAAAGAAAGGAAGCTTGCATTATTTGATTTGAATATTGCCACAATGGCAACCAATTCATTTCATAATTCTTTAATTGCACGAGCTCACGATAATGATTGGAGATGCTGAAAAGATGAACTCGTGCCTTCTCTTTTGTAAGATTCAGAAACTCAGTGGTCTGTTAGAGCAGTTATGTTTGGAAAAATATAAACCTGTTTTTTTAAAGAAATTAAGAAAAAAATTTTGTGTTTCAATAAGAATAGCCACAGAGGGTTGGTAGCTAGTGAGGGATCAGCAACAGAAGATTGTCTTCCTAGAAAGGGGAAAAGACTATGGTGTTATAAAGAGATAAATTGGAGACTAGTACTAGAAGGGATAGGAAAAGGATGGAATATGTGAATGACAACCAACACTAATGACTTTTCGAAAAGCCATATGGAACTTACTACTGTAGAAGTTTCCTAAATTTGATACATAAATGAAAGAAATTTAAATGGAGTCACAATGTTATGGGAAGACTGTGACCCGATTAGGCATCTTATGCTACTAAGTAAAACCTCCAGTACCAGGAATGAGTTACAGCTTGTTGTGTAATTGTCCAAAAGGGCCCCAGAGACACTTCCAAACATAAGAGCATTTTTGTTACATTTATTTATTTAAGCAAACTCAAATAGTTATAATAAGGATGTGAAAATTTTTATTCTAAATTAAGTAGCATACTCAGTAAGCCCGAGTTTGGAGACAAAAAGAACAAAGTTAGATGAACAATTAGCATATTGGTTCCAGACTAGTGAAAAAGATCTTAGACAAGATTTTATAATTATGTAACTCTCACTTTATGTATATGTCATCTTCTTTAAAAGTTTGACTCACAGTGCAAGTTAGTGGTTTATCTTAGATTTCTGAATATATGTCAATTATTTAGAATACATTAAAGTTAACAATCATGACACCAGTTGTATTCTCTTTTATAAGAATCTTGCCTGTGATTATCCTTGCCTTCTGAAACATAAGAGAACATTTAACACACATCAAATCAGCAATTTATCTAAAATTTCAGTGAAATGTCTTTTTGGTAGTAGACTGCTCTAGTGTAGTTTAATACAAACAACACCGAAGGATTTTTGCCTTCCAACACATGTGTAGCAGATTTTTCCAGCAGGAGTTGAGGGGGACAGGTAATATATTTCAAAAATACATAATAAAAATAGTTGAAATATTAAGTTAAAGTTTTATGACTGGGGAAATTTGAACATTTCAGAAAATATAAATAATTAGAACTGATTCCAAAATAGCATGAACTAAATATATCATAACTCATTATAGTTCTATGACCAATTTATTTAACATTCAAAGAAAAAATATTAAGACACATTTATTCATTATACCAAAACCCTAACTCTCCAAAATCACAAAGATGATTAAGAAAACTAGCATAATTTTAGTATATAACTTGACAAAAGTCTTTTCACAAGTATACTTAAGTCCAAATTCATTTGTTAATATATGAGCATGTTTGTCACTGACGTACTATGAGTGATACAGATGTAACTTGGGGATTACATGGGAGATTTCTAAGCACAACAAAATCATTTTGAAGTAAACTTGTATATATGTGCATATGTGTGTTGTGTGTGTGTGTGTGTGCGTGTGCATGTGTGTGTGTGTGTAAAATCTTAAGTCACTTTCCACCTTGCAACCTAGTAACTCTGCTGATGGAACTGTTCTGTACAGGATCAGCTAGAAACATGTAAAAGAAACCATCTAAGAAAATTAAAGCAACTGGTAGATTTGGTACAAACAACAATTTTTATACATCCATTACTAGATATAACTTTACAAATTATTTTTCATTTTTAATTAAAATATAATTGCTTTTCTTCAATCTAGCTTCTGACCCTCTCTTCAACTCCTCCTTTGTCCCTTCTACTCCCAAATTTATAGCATCATTTTCTTTAATATGTGTTACACACACAGTTGCTATTACTCTTGGATGTGTCTCAGAAAATGAAAGTAAGCGCTATTGGTGAAGACACAGTACACTTAGGTCATAGAATTTGGATTATTTAAACTGCATCTAACCTGACAGCCTTCTTCCTGAACAATGGCATCCATAGAAATGCAAACTCAGAAGAGGAAAATCTCAAGGATACCACTAGTAGACAAAGAACTACAGACAAGTAATGATTTCTGAGAGAGTGAGAATTCCAGTGATGAGACCCTTGATTGGTTATCCAACACAAAGTAGTCATCTCTGAGACTATATGAACGAAAAGACCCAAAATGGACTCAGTTGGCTGTTTTTACCTCACTATGTATTTCTCTTTGTATCTCTCTCTTTCCTTTTCTGTTTCTCTATCTCAGTCTCCATTTCTCCATCCCTCCCCACCTCTCTCTCTATATATATATATGTGTGTATGTATACACACACACACACATACATACTATGATTTGAGAGAGAAAGGGGGAGTACATGAAAGGAGTCAGAAGAAGGAAAGGGAAGGGAGGAAATGATGTAATTATAATTTAAAAAAAACAGATTTTTAAAATGAAAAAATGAAAGTTTAAAAAAATAATGCTGTTAGATATATTTGAAAAAATTAAAAAGATACTATGAATATCCTAAGTATAGGAATATGTTTCAGCCAAACCAATTAGAAGATATGAAATAGAATAAAATTCAACAATAGTCATAAACAGAATACTCATTGATAGTATCAGTTTTATGAAAAATAACCTACAAATAATCAATACTCAAATGAGATACAAATTTTCAACCATCAGCCTAGAAACTAGATAAGAAAACATAATGCTGGCTAGAACATTGTGAAATTGGCACTCATATTCAATGAAAATGAAGAGTAAATCAATGCAAATAATTTTGATGGAAACTTGGCAACGTATATGTAAAAATTTGAACAATCATTAACCTTATAATCTAGTAATTCCACTTGCTGAAGTTTACTGTATAAGAACACCCTGAAATATCTATAAAGATATATTTAGAAAGACATTCTCAGAACATTATATTTTTTATTCCATTTAATTTTTTAGGGTTTCATATCAACACTGTATTTACATCCTTTCTATCCCTGTCTTCCCCACCCTACAACTCTTCTGTCCCCCTCCCTCTCAAATTCAAAATCCCTTCTTTATTATTGCTACATATACACATGTATGAATAAATATAGCCTGCTCAATCCATTTTGTGTTGATCATGTGTGTGTGTGTGTGTGTGTGTGTGTGTGTGTGTGTGTGTGTGTGTGTAGAGGGCATGAGGTTATTGTGTTAACAGATAAGCACTAGGAAAACCAGGAAAGTTAAGCACATGTGTGTCTCTTTAAAAGAAGAGATATATAACCTGCTTTCTGTCCTGAAGGCTGGGAATGGATGTGGTTAATAACCTGGTGATCTCTGCAGGATCTGTGTGGCTAAGCCACATCTGGCTTTCCTAGCCCTAACCCTAACCCTCAGGCCCTTATCTTGAGCAGTGTTTCTCAATCTATAGAACTCATATCTATGGAATATGTCACATGCACTTTACAAATGGGTGCCATGTTGATTATTAGTCTTGCGACCTTTGTGCTATTTATATGACTGAGACCATACCAGATCCTTCCCAGACCTGTAAAATGTAACATGTAGTCAATCTATTGAGCCCCATCTTTATGGAGGAGGTAACATAGACTTTACGAGAAAATTTCAATGTAATCATGATTTAAGTTTTGTTTTACATTCAGGATTGAGTTAATTATCACCAGGACACATTTTTCAAAATTGTTTTCTGTGCTTAAACATGCCCAAAGTACACTGCCTGGTGTCAGACTCCGACTCCTGAGTCATGTTGAACAGGACCCCTTTCTTGCCTCACACATATCAGCACTGCTGACTGTGATGGTGGCAGAGATCCCCATATGTGTGTTTAGAATTATTATTTTTGGATTTTGATGACTATTTCAGGGTTTCACCCCAGGAAAAGTCTCATTATCCTACTATAAGCAGCTATTGTCTGTAGCTCCTTATTTATCGGTGGGGCTAGGTGAGATTTTCCTTATCCAGATTGGCATAACAGCTGCAGCTCTCATTGAGCAGATCTTTTTTATGTGACCATAATTTTGAGATTTTGTGGGTTTAGGTTCCTTGTCATATATAGAAGGATCTATCTCACTGTAGTCTTTCCACCTTTTCTTTTTCAATATTCACTGAGCCAAAGATGAAGGAATTGTATTGTCAATGCATCAATTGGTGTTGGGCATTCAACCATGTCTTGTTTGCTGTATTTGACCAGTTGTAGATTTCTATAGTAGTCACTGTCTTCTGCAAAAAGAAGCTTATTTGATGAGGGGTTGTAGTTATACTTATCTGTGCATATAGTAATAATATTTAGAACACGATTAGAAATTATACAGGTTTATTAAAGACATAGTAGTAGATTCTCCTATGGGATCTATGGCCTCACTAGCCACAAGTAATTGTCTGGGTTTACAGTACCAGACATGAATTCCTTCCTGTGGAGCAGACCTTAGTCCAATTAGATGACTTGTGGCTATTCCCAAGATACAAATGCCATTGGGGATATATTGCTATGGTGGCCATTCTTTGTGCTTCGTAGGCTTCATATCTGGGTAGGATTATGGATTGTTTTTCACCCTTGGCAGCTTGCATAGAATTTTTTTGTTTGCTTGTTTTCGAGACAGAATTTCTCTGTCGTAACTCTAGCTGGCCTGGAACTCACTCTGTAGGCAAGGCTGGCCTCAAACTCACAGAGATTCACCTGCCTCTGCCTCTCGAGTTCTGGGATTAAAGGTGTGCCTCCACTTCCCAGCTGCTTGCATAAAATCTTAAGATGCTATGAGATCTAGTCTTCAGGGAAGAAACTGCCAGGTTAAGTCTAGATCAATCCCTCCAATTCCCATGTTTGAAAAATGTGATGCAATTAGCAATAGAATCTCACCTTTAAGTATTGAGAGGCAACAAATTGCAACAATACCCTATTGCTAATATTTTAGGAGTTTGACTCTTGACCAACAACTCAAAAGGAAGTTTCTAATGCCTGACACTAGGGTCTGTTAGATAGTCTCTGGGTTTGGGGGAGAAGTATTGTACCCCAAGTGGTATAAATTCTATCATCTATCTATCTATCTATCTCTATCTATCTATTTATCTATCTATCATCTATCTATCTATCTATCTATCTATCTATCTATCTATCTATCTATCTATCTATCTATCATCTATCTATCTACCATGTAATTATATACTATATTTTTAGTAAATAAAATATTATGTTACATTTTGGCTTTTTCAAATATCCTTAGTTCTGAACACTGTCATAATAAAAAGCATATGAAATAAGCCTGCATATGAAATAAGCCTAACTACTCAAGATTTAGGCTTATTTAAGTAATTATGGAATGTTTATATATTTGAAAGGTACATTTTATGTGATAAATGAAGATTATGGTTAATTAGTGGAGCTTAACAGAACAAAACAGTGAAGAAACTGATGTATGCTCTCATTTAATTATCTGGGAGTGAGTACTGAAATGCTCTATGAAAATTATGAAAGCTCCAGAATATACAGACTTAGGAATTCAAAGACAAGAATGATAGCCTCTGACTCTACTTTTCTGTATCTTTATTTAGAAAGAGCTCAAAAACAAGGAGTTCTTATTACTAATGGAAAGGTAAACTAGATTCACCTATCTGCTTTCATTATAACCTCAGACACATGCAATGTTTGCTGAAGAATTGTGCTTCATAGCCCTGAACTCAATCTAGAAAATGGCCTGCAGTAGAAAATATAACATTGCTCTGATAGAGAAGCTTATGTTGTTCTCCCTTTCTCCTGTGACTCAGGAGGCTTCCATGTTGCACAATACCAATTCCAGAACTACTGTTAGAGGACATCCTGATCTGAAGACAAGTGACTACTATATTATCTCATACCTGAGACTCCTTCTCCACCTCTTCATTAGACTCATGTAAATAGCTGCATCATCCTGACAGTCATTAGAGTAAGTGATGCTGAAGATTATGAATATGTACAGGCATAAAAAGGGTGTAAGACATAAATCTCTCACTAGTCACAAAATATCAGTTCATATAAATTAAGAATTTAAAACATAGATGAAATACTTCAGATATTACACTGAAAAGGATTTATTTGGATAGAAGCTCAGAAACAAGTTACACCAGCTAAAAATAATAGACAAATGGAATTACATTAAAATAAAATACTTTTCAGCAAGGGAAAGATTTTACAGAGTGCAAAATATCTAATATAATGAGATAAAATATTTCAAACTATATACATTAAAGGAAATAATACCAAGATTATATGGGGAGCTCAAACACCTTGGAAGCAAAGAGCAAATGGTCCAATTAAAATATTGACAGCAGATCTGGGGCTTTAGGTCAATGTTAATAAGCTTGCCTAGCATGTGGAAAGCCCTCAGTTTGACCTTCAGCATTAATGAAAACAGGCAATAGAACAAAATAGACATTTCTCAGAAGACTTACAAATGACCAACAGGTATGGCAGAAGATATTCAGTATCACTGATCATCATTATGCAAATAAAAGGAACATGACAAAGACATCATTTCATATTAGTTATAGTGGCTTTTATCAAGAAGAGGAAACAAAAACAAAAGTAGGTTTGAAAAAAGAAAAACGTATGCACTGTTAGGGAGAATGTTTATTATTAGAGCAATTTGGGAAAACAGCTTACTAATTCCTCAAAAATTGATATTAAAATGATCACAGGATGCAGTAATCTCATTACTGTGATTATAGCCTGTGAAGTTTAACCATGATTGTCAATTTTATTGAGTATAAAAATCTATAGAATACATTTCCAGAAACAAATAACTGAAAAGGGAATACTATCACTCAGAATCATCAGCACCTGATATCAGCTACTCAGATACAGGGAAGTATGAGGGAAATGCAATGCTACCTGTTGACCTGAGTGGGTCCATTTCATTACTGATGCTAGTGCTGCTTCCATCCATCTTTGCCATCATAATGCTACAGTACATAGGAGGTTCGTTAAGGAAAAGCTATTTCATTCTGGTCAAAATAATGAAATCCACCATTGGGTGGACATCTAACATTAAAAGCTTTAATACTACTTTCTCAGGATGGTGGATTCACCTTAATCTACACTAAAGAGAGGGGAGGAATATTTATCCTCCTATTATTTATCTGCCTATCCATTAAATGGACATCCTCCTATTTATTAAATATTCCTATTATTAAAGGAGCACTTAATGAGGTAGAAACCCCAGAAACTCACCTCCAGTGCAATTGCTTGCAGAGCTTCCTTTAGTCGATCTGTTTTTCTGAAAAGTGTAACTTTCTCCCTTTTTCCTTGGATCTTTTTTCTAAGTATGTTTTCTCTAATTTCTTGGATGTCCTCACCATTGATCTAAAGCTGCCCACCTACAATTTTTCTATATAGTTTCTTGCTGCACCATGGATGACTTCCATTGCTGAACAAGCCAGGTAAACTGAACAGCATGACTCTGCTTCCTTGCTCTTCCTCCTTCAGGGAGGTATAGATATTTACAGTTTGGTGCCCTCAAATTTTCCTATTTAAACTCTAATAAAATTGTTTCCAAGCTTTTTCCTGCTTCCATTAGAGATACAATATAACATGCATTGAAATAAATTTATATAATTCTCCCTTCCCTTGCCTTCCTCTAACCCTTCTATAGTGGAAGAGGTGGGCAGAAAGTTTTAAGACACAGAAGAACAGGAAGTTTTCTCTGTGATTGTGTCTCTTAGAAATGTCAGAGATGCTCTATCTATAAAATTCTCATTAATATGACTGCCTAGACAAGACTTGAACTAGGACAATGCCTATAGACATGCTAATATAGACAGGATAAATCTCATTAGGCCTTCATTCTCTCCAGAGTTCAGGAAACCATTCTTGGAATGCCTGTCCTATAATGTATAAGTGATCCTAACAAATCCTCCTCTCTCATATGAACTTATAACTTCATTGGTTCTCTTTCTGTAACAACTACTAACTAATACATATTAAAAAGAAATTAATTCAGGATATTTAAGTTTTACACACACACACACACAATGCTAGTCACAAAAACCAAGATTTAGAATTAACCTAAGAGGTCAACAATGAATGAATTCATGAAGGAAATATGGCCTATATAGTGGAATACTATTTTTATATGAAAAAGAACAGTCACTTGAGACAATCTGGGAAGATTTGTAGATATTTTATTAAGTGAAATAAACTCAACATAGAAAGTTAAATGCTGCATTATTTTATTCTTGCATAGAAATTTTTAAAAAATTGATAACATAGAATCCAGAATTTGTGGTTATCAAAGTCTTAGAATGGGAAAAGGCATGGAAGAATCAGGGCAAGCAGTCAGTAGGTACAAGACTACTAATAGACATGAGGAATAAATTCTAATGTTTTGGTGCATGGTCAAATACATATAGGTTAAAGGAGCATATAATACATATATTCAAAATACATAGAAGAGAAAATTTTAATGAACTATCATAAACAGATGATAGATTCATGTAGTGGTTAGTTCTTGTCAACTTTTCATATACTAGAATCACATGGTAAGAGGAACTATCAATGGAGGAAATTCCTCCATCGGGTTGTTCTGTAGACAAGTCTATGGATACTTTCTTGATTAATGATTGATGGGGGAAGACCCTTGGGCAAGTGGACCTGGATTGTATAAGAAAGTGGCTGAACAATTCATGATTGTAAGGCAGTAAGCACTATTTCGCCATAGTCTCTCTTTCAGTTCCCTGCCTTGGCTTAACCATATGTTGGACTGTAACCTGTAAGAAAAATAAAATCTTTCCTACAATGTTGCTTTTGGACATGATGTTTTTTTTAACCACAACATAAAAGTAACCTAGGATAGTTCAGGATATTTTAGGTAGGATAACTGTCCTGATTTTGTCTTTATATAATGTATGCTTGAATCAAATCATTATACTACACTACATATGTCTTTGAAACATGTATTGCTCAATTTTGGGACAAGAAACCCAAAACAGAATTTGAATTGATTTCACAATGATGTTTATGAATACATAAATGTATAAAATACTAAAGAAAAGTATTGTTTTTCTGTAATAGGATTTTGAGTAATCTTCATTTTATTTATTTTTCTTTAAAATAAATAAATAAATAAATAAATAAATAAATAAATAAATAAATAAATAAATAAAATTTATTTTCTCTGTATTTTCTAAATTATTTTCAATATATCTATGATACATTTTGTTGATTTATTCCAGACCCTCTGTCAGGATTTCACACTGGATCTAAGTCTGGACTTATTTGCCTCAGTCTTCTGAGTGATTGGATTTCAGACATACAATATCTCATCCAACTTATTTTCTGTTATTATAAAAGTGATGATTCAGAACTGCTGAAATTAACCTTGTCTTATAAAAATATGTGTATGTGTGTGTATGTATATATATATATATATTCATTCATAGTCTGCCAACAACTAGTATAATTCCTTAATATTTGGTAGGCACAAAAAGAATAATAAGCCCACAAATTTGAAAGCCCTCAAAGTGGGAAAGCTCACCCCCGAATAAATATGCCTTATAATGTAGTGGGAAATGCAAGCACAAATTTGAAAAAGTTAAATTCAAAAGCCAGCACATAATTACATCCATTGGCATGGAGGGGGTAAATGAAATACCTTAGATGGCAAACTGTTGGAGAGATCATATCTTACTAGTTCATGGGTCTTTTGTTTTTCATTTAGCTTTTCCTTTTTTATGATACATTAAATTTTTGATAAGCTCCACTTTGCCATAAGGATGGATTTGATCACTTAGCATTGTATTATCTGGAGTAAACCCACCAGACCATACATTCAAGGTAATTTCTTTTTTCTGGAAATATAATTGAAGAATTGCATTTTCAAAGTTAGAAGATCTCTAAAATGGTTCCTAGCTTGAACCTTGGTCAACTGGATACAATCCTATTTAATAGTGTTTTTGATAGTATTCATTTAAAATCCCAGTGCCAAATTCTGGGGGAAAGAGACCTTGGATAAAATTAGTTTCTAAAGGAATAAAGAAGGTAACATGCACTTTTTTTCCTCTCAGAATTGATGACAATCTTAAAATGTCAGATCTGCCTGCATTTAAATAGCACATTCATAGAAAAATGAGCTATTTTTGCATAGGATAAAAAAGACACATGAGTGGTCATAGAACTTCCAGAGGACAAGTACCTATTTCATCTTCTCTTTATGTTATCAGAAAGCAGGTTGAAATGACCTTTACAAAACAGATTCACAGTATTGGCAAAGAGAAAAAGCAGCCAAGTGGTTTGATTAAAGTTCTAATAATTATGAGATTGAAATGTAATTTAGTTATCTGCATTCTTTTTTAATTTTAGCTTCTTTAAAATAAAAAATGCATAGCATTAGGACATAATTATTGTTATAGAGATTGAGTCACTTCCATTTACTGTAAGAACTAATTGGCACAAAAATATAGTTATAGATATTTATTTGTTGTGACAAATACAATCTTTTATCTGCCTACAGTTTGGAGAATGGATTTTTATTTTCATTCACAGCATAAGAATATTAAAACCCATGATTATCATCAAAGGAAAGTAGGTAAAAAGCACATTTTAAAATCTTTAAAAAATTGTTTTCTCATTTTGAAAATAAAAAGAAAACTATAGAGACAAATTCAAGAGCCATATTCTCTTCTTCTGGCATAGGAGAATGGAGCGGAACCCCAGAGCAAGAAAGTTGCAAGAAATGGAGTGTGAAAGTTTAAATACCTTAACTGTAACCAACAACTCTCAAATTGAGCTTAAGATGCACAAAAATAGAGGAAAACCTTATGTTGTGATGTTCTCCTCTCATCAAGCACGCTTCTCTTTGAAATAAACAGAGACTTCAAACAATCAAAATGCAGAGTTGTGGAGCCCAGTTCCAGTGGATATATCTAAAAAGCACTCCTGCATCTTAGGCTCATAGAACACTGAGGAAGGGGTGGGGCAGAAAGAGTTTAGGGGCCAAAGTTTTGGAGAGTTTTCTATAAGATTGTGACTTCTAATAACATCAGAAACTATACACATAAAGTTTCACCAATATGGCTTTCCAAACATGAACAGAACAAGGATGATACCAGTTGTGATAGCTATTCTTGATTTTCAACTTGACTACATCTGGAGTGAACTACAATCCAGAAATGGAAGACACACCTATGAGAAATTTTTTGCTTGGTTTGAAGAGGGTAGATCCACTTCTTATCTAGATCTTGAGGTGGGAAGACACATGCCTTTAATCTGGACCTTAAGACAAGAAGATACACTATTCATGTGGGCCACACCTTCAGTTGGAAGCCTATATAAAGACATAAAATAAGTAAGCTTTTGCTCTCTATTTGTTGCTCTTTCACACCTGCTAGAAGGTTCATTTCCTCACTGGCATTAAAGCTTACTTCTTGGGGATTCCAGCATTTACTGAAGACCAGATGAGACATCCAGTCTCATGGACTGAACAACTTCTGCAGTCTTGGAGTTTATGTTCATGCCAGTCACTGCTGGATTAGTTGGATCACAGCCTGTTAGTCATTCGAGTAAATCATGTGTGTGTGTGTGTGTATGTGTGTGCACACATGCGTGTTTGTACAGAACCCTGACTAATACGCCCAATGAACATGCCAAACTTGATGGAGAAAAACCTATAAGGTGTTACCACTGCCAGCCTCAATGTAGTTTTAATATGCATTTTCCTAATTGCTAAGGATGTTAAATATTTTTGAGATATATCTTAGCCATTTTTATTTCTTCTTTGGCCAACTTTATGTCCAAGTCCATAGCACATTTTTAACTAGGCTGTTTGTTTTCTTGAGTCTGATTTTTAAGTATATGTTTTGCATATTATCTCTCACTCTGTCAACTTCCTCTTCACTTAAGTGATTGTTTCCTTTGTTGTACTGACACTTTTTAGTCTCATAAGTCCCATTTGTCAATTGTTGGCATTAATTTCTGGAAAAATGGGATCCTATTGAGAATGTCCTTTCTGGGCTGGGCATGGTGGCACATGCCTTTAAACCCAGCACTCAGGAGGCAGAGGCAGGCAGATCTTTCTGAGTTTGAGATCAGCGTGGTCTACAGAGCAAGTTCTAGAACATCCAGGCTATAAGAGAAATCTTGCCTTGAAAATACAAGATACTATTGTCTATAATAATACAGAGACTAGCAAGAGAACTGACAAGGTAACATGAGATAGAATGATGGTATCAAAAGCTACAAGCAGTAAATGGGTACAACTAGAAAACAATCATATTGAGGCTCTGTTGTGGAAGTTTATTTTTAGTTATGTATTAAATAATTGTTTTGTATACTGTGGCAGAAAAGCTACCTACACCTTGGTATTTTCTATTGTCTGCAGGTTGAGGATTTATGTCGAGGATGTTTGATTGCACATGATGTGCATGTGCTATCAGTAGAATACCTAAGGAGATCTGAATCAATAAAAACACTTGAGCTCAGATGTTCAGGGTTCCACTGTCCTATATGGCCCTGGATTTGACATTGGTTCCTTCTGCTGAGGTCTGGAAGGGTTTGCATCTATGAATATGCCTTAGTCTCTACCTTGTCCTTGGGTGAGCCACCACAGCAGCATAACAACTGCATGGAGCTGTGGTAGCCAAAAAGGGGCCTGCCAAGAAAAGGACCTGGTATCCAAAATGGCTCAATTATATAGGGAAGAGAAGTAGCCCAGCCACCTAGGCTGGAGAGTTCAGGGTAGTTGGCAGGGTAAGCAAGCTAGGAAGACCCTATAATAGGTAGGGCATGAGAGATACTGGGAGAATCTGGCAGCCAGGTCTTCATTGATATGTTAATAGACATCTCAGGAGTTTTAAGACTTAACAATTACTTTCTAACCATGAGTTGAATATGGACAAGAACAGTAGACTTGTTAATGTAGATGGTGAAGGCTCAGGTGAGTGTAATCCTAAGCAAATAACTACAGGAAACTAAAAAGTACCGAGAGTTGGAGAAATAATCTTTCCCAGGTAAGAGCACACCACTTGGTTATCTAGTACCAAGGGCCAGCCCTAAAAGCATGCATACAAATAACATTAAACACAATATGAAAGTTGTCTTTATGTATTTAAGAACACATACACACAAACACACACACACACACACACACACACACACACACATACACACACCTATATAACCACAATTAATAAAAAAAGGAAGCAAGAGGTTATGAATTCAAAAGAGAGCAAAGAAGAGCATAGGGTAGTGTTTGGAGGGATGAAAGAGAAAGAAGAAATGATATAATTCTATTACAATCTCAAAAAAGCAGAATAATTTTAAAAGCTGCAAGCAATATATTCATATTGTGTATTATTTGTGGTGATTTAGGGATGCTGAATAGTAAAAAAGAAATAAGAACCATGTAGTGTATATACGTTGTTCACAGCAAAGTATAGCTTTCCATATTTTGAAATACAAGTTTAGGCATCGACAGAAAATCAACTTAAAATTATTCTTAAAGCCTGTATTTGTATAAAGTGCCCAGTTCCAAGTCAGTGGAAATATTGCTATGTATAGAGGACTTACTCTGGAGCCAATGGTAAATTTAATCAAATCACTAGCCCTTGCTTTTCACTTCTTATGGTCATAACAGTGATTTCAGAAGCAAGATAAAGTACAATCTGCTTTCATAGAGCCAGATGGGCCCAAACATAGCTCAGAGTTTGGACCCATAGCCAGAAATTTTAGAATTATTTGTGTAATGATATTTTCCTCTCCAGAATTTGAAGGACATTATGTCTATGTAGTGGGTATAGTTTACTTTCAGCTCAATCAGTTCCTCTTTGAAATGAGCTTCAGTAATGAATCAAATGTTTGATAATTCAGATACTTCCTGAGATATGAATTCCAAAGGCAGCTGCAGAATATTTTCTTAGCATGAATCATTTATTTTTTAAAATGCAAATAACACATGAACATTTTAGGAAAACACAAAACTATAGATAAGTAAAACATTTTAAATCAACCACTCTCTCACCATTTGGTGCTAATGATTGCTAATATAATCATATGTAACTATCTAGAAATGTGTGTGTACTTGTTGAGTAAGATCTAATAATAAGAACTATTATTACTGTACTACAATGTTCTATAACTTGAACTTATAGTTAGTTCAAGATAGTTACAGATATTTTAATATTCAGTAAATTCATATATTTATTTTTCCAGCTTCATAATATTCTATTGTGTGTATGTGATGTCACTAATTCCTTTTCATAGGCTTTTATGTAGTTTTCAGCAATATAAACTTATTGTCATTAACAAATTTGTGCAAATAGTACTTTGTGATAGTACATTAAACATTTAAAAAGTGATATGCTAATGTGGATTTTAAATCTGAGATTTTACCTTATTTGCAAACCAAGCTTTCTATAGTACTATATTGTAAGAAATCACTCTGTGTGTGTGTGTGTGTGTGTGTGTGTGTAAAAATTCTTTAACTTGAGAGTCCTACAGCGTGAATCCAAGATGTCCACATGATATCTTCACACAGAACAGGTGGCATTGCTGGAGAAAAACCCCAATCTTAGTAAAAAAAAAAATGCATCTCTATAATGGGTATTAAGCAATCATGGCTGTCTTTTGCTTTGGAATGAGATACAGTCTTTAGTTTTCAGAGTTGTAAGACAAATTGCTTTTTTTTTTGCATTTAGAAGCAATAATATCTCACTCTTCTACTATGTATGCTTCCTAGCAGAAGTAGTCAAGAGCAAGGGACAGTCGGTCCTTCTGCTTCATGATCCATAGCAATGTGGAAAAATGATGGATGGGTAATTTTGCCCAATAAGACTATTGACTCAGGATGTATAGGCATTGTAAGAATTGTTAAAATGATACTCGTAAATATTATTATAATTTTCAATTTCCTTAATAACTTTTGAAAGTCCCCATTTACTGACATTTCAAACATGTTTTTTTCTGCAAATTCTTCAAATTATAACAAATATTATATATGGTACTTTATATTTATAATTTTAATTCATCTTTATGTGTATTGTTCCCATTGGTATTTTTTTCAGCTGTTAATTATCCTTTCAAGATGTCTGTCTATTGATTCTATTCACTTTTATTGTTTTGTTTTATTAATTTATAGGTGGCCTTACAAAATTCAAATATGGGCATGTATAGCAAAGACATTCATTAAATCTTGGTTTGTGTTTTAATTTTCTTAATTGGACAAATTTGAAGTGTGAAGTATACGCATTGAAAGTCATGACTTCTCAGAAATTATAACATCGTTTAAACAAATACCTTCATATGTTCAATATCATCCTTAAATATTTAATGCATGCAGTCACCAGATGACATCTTCCAAATTCATTGTCATTTTCTGTTCAATTACCTATATTTTTCTGAATGCATCAACAGTGCTTTTTCTTTTCGCTCATGTTTTGAGTTCAGTGTGGTCAGATATCTTTTCATATCAGCACGAAAGTACAATATTATGAACTACAGGGGTCCAAAAAGTTTAGCTGCTCAGAGCTCCTTTAATTCCAAAAAATCCATGCTCAGTAAATTTCCTTAGCAACTTTCACGAACTAGCCATCTGACAGCATTCAACAAAATTAAATATTTTATCCTCTTCAACTTCTGCCAAATATCTCAAAAACTGACTATGGTTAGCGGCACAAATACAAAGACAATTCACTGTCTCAATCGCTTCTTTCCCATGACTTTACCTTATAAAGCCAAAGCCTGCCTGACAAATGATGGGGTGGAAACTATATACAGAACCTTTCCTTTTTTCACTTGAATGAACTTTTGAAATGTTCTATTTTATTGCAAGTGCCTCATCTAGAAAAAAAATGAATCCAACTTTTATATATTAGGAGGGAAGTTTTCAAATTACATTTTGGCAGGTAGCTAAATATCATGGATGTTAGAAAAGTTGATATTTAATGGTGATATCAAGGAAGGTCTTTAATTAAAGGATGAACTATTCAGTTAATTAACCTAAAAGATTCATTATCTATATAGCAAAAATAAAAATGAATTAACTACCTCAGGACATGTACAAAATTCAACTCTAGTTGAAACCAAGTGCTTGGATGTAAAAATCAAACTTGTGTACAACTTGTATAAATGTCATTTGATGATCATTTTAGGGTAAGTAAAGGAATTCTTAAAGCATATGGAACACTAACCCAAAGCAAAATACTGACTGTACTGACTATTTTCATAACAATTCACCCACAACTATTCAATCGTATTCAATAAGAAACTGTGAAAAGCTTTGTTCTAAATATGACATCTGTATCCTACCTTCTACTTCCATGGTTCAGGGATTATCATGGTAGAGGCAGTAGAATGATTGTAAGAACATGAGGTAGTGGACATCTACCATAAAAGAGTACCTGATGGACATGACAAGGACATAAAGACATGAATATGCAATGTCTCTGAGTATATATGTGCAATACCTACAAAAGATCAAGATAGCCAAAATCCTAAAATGGATCGGGGGCAGGTATGACAAATGAAGGCACATCACAAGATGAGGTGCTAATGACACGTTTTGACAACTAGAGGAAAGAGAGTCTATTTTCTTTAGGGATGCAGGCACTGAGAGGCTATCCATGCTCCACTAGATGGTCTTGAACCCAAGTACATTTGGGCAGAACTAAGTGAACTCAGCGGGTTTAAAATAAAACAGCATGTGATTTGACAGGAAGGTGGTGGTGGGAGTCAGGGAAGAATTTGAGGGGTGTAAATAGAAATTTTATTCAATCAAAACATATCACATACATGGATTAAACTCTCAAATGATATACATCATATGCATGGATGAAATTCTAAAATAACAGGAAATGAAAAAATGACTAAAGTCTAAACAATAAAATGAGTTACAATATTTGCTAGTTCACAAAATATTAAAAATCTACAGGTGAGTATGAGACATGTGCGCAGAGAATTGTATTAATGAATTGCACAATAGTATAATATAAAATATGTAATGTGATACATATAACAATAATATAAAGACTAATGGTCAAAGACAGGTGACATTGCTGAAAGAGTAACAGTACTTGCTACTAAAGTGGGGCATTTGATTTTGATTCCAAGAATTCACATGATGGAAGGAGAGAGCCAACTACTGCACATTTCTTGCTGGCTTCCTCAAGTATGCCATGACACATACATGCCCCTACACATACAAACCACAGACACACACACACATACACACACACGATAAAAGTAACCTATTTTAAAAAACCAATCTCAAAGAGATGCCATGTAATACTAATTTGAGTAGAACTTTGGTACTATCACAGGATTTGGTGGCTCAGGTGTTGATCTGCTACTGGTGAGAACATAAAATGCTATAGCCACTTTGGAAATGTTTGTCATAATCTTATCAAGTTAAATATCCACATATACCATGAAGCAGCAATTCTATTATTAATTATATTGCCAAAAATTTTTTCTTGCAAGAGCTAAAAATCATATTCATGATTCCACCACGTAATAGCAAGGTGTTAGAAGGAAGAAAGAACACAACTTCAAAAAGCATAAAAAATAACTAGAAAAAGAACAGATGCTCTCTTTGTTCAGTGCAAAACTGAAGACTCAGAATATTTCATGGGCTTTTAAAAAGCATATTCAACAGTATAAATTAAACAGTATATAATTAAAATTAAACAGTATATATTTTGACCTATGAAAGCATGAGATAAATTTTATTTTAAAATAGAAGGAAACCATAAAATAAAAATTGAAATAATGACTGCATTTATATAGAGGTAAGGGATGAACTGGCAGAGAAAGACAAAGGTAGAGAAAAACATTATCATTGTTCTGCCTCTCAATTTTGGTGGGAAATGGAATCAATGGAATTAACTAGATAAGCAAAATGTAAGATTGGGACCTAGAGAAACAAAAAGATTTCCTTATGTGACCTGGATTGTAGCAGTAATAGTCTGGTCATTTGCCACAATGACTATAGAAGGGATGAAAAGAGTTCTAAGTGAGATGTTCAAAATCTTCATAAGGGATATTTCCCTTACTGGTGTTGGAGATATGGTACTTTTCTTAGATGGTAAATTCTGAGTATGGAAGTCCCGAATTAGCTGCAATTTATGTACATCACTACTTTGCAGAGCTGGTTTGAGAAAGTGGTCAGCTCTTCTGGAATATAGCAAGAAGCAGAAAGCAGAGAGTAAAAGAGTTGCTGTGCTTTTTTTTCTTGTTCACTGATACCATCACAATAATAATGACAAACTCTCATGCTAGACCTAAACCAACCAATGAACTTATATTTCTGCACAAGATTTAAGTATTTAAAATAAATTTGACCAATACATTCAGAGAATGCCAAAAGCAAAGGAACAAACATATTTTGAAAGAGCATCCTAATTGCTAAATCTTCTCTCTGTTCTGTAATTGTTGAACAAAGGACTTATGTATTATTATAGACTTCAAACTATGTACTTTCAGAACAAGTACCTAAGTATCTACATCACTTAGACTTTCTACCATGATTTTTATTTCTTATTTCTCTGTATGTAGTGATCATCTCTTTAGGACAGGGTCTCAGATTAGTCACTCCTGCTAAAGAAACTATAAAGTATTTCCAGGAAATAAAGGGTTTTGTCCTCTTTACATTAAGAAGCCTACAGCTGTTAATGATAGATGTTCTCTAATTCAAACTGCTTAGTATACAACTTAAATAGTTTGATCTAGTAAAGGAAAATAATTTATTATGTAAAAACACAGTTTATGAAAATTTCTAGAACTAGAATCTAGGACCTTCCAATTTTCCTACCATGTGGCATCCACTATATAAACATTGACTTCTCCCATTCTCTGCTCCAGAGGAAGAACTATCACTAAATAATTATTTGTATATTCTTATTAAAACAAGAATGTATAATTTGAATATACGGCACCAGCTGGAATAAATGGATGGTGTCTAACTAACTTGTTTTTAATAGGTCTTTAATAGAGAAAGATCAAGGTTCAAGACAGGGAACCTTTGTTGACTTTGACAGTAGCTAACTGAATGACTTGTAGGAATCAATTATAATAAAATAGTTTCAGCTTCCTCATCTGAAAAGGAATAGCTTTACTTCATGCTTTAAAATATATGCATAAACTAATCCAGATACCACCAAAAACATCTGGGAATTCCATCAAATTCTTGATACTTGAAAGCAGCTGAATAGTGTACAGCCACAATAAATCATCTAATTCTAGGTTTGGATTTACTTTTTCTTAATTTTTTCATTTTATTTTATATGTATAATTTTTGCTTGCGTGTGTGTGTGTGTGTGTGTGTGTGTGTGTGTGTGTGTGTGTGTACCACATGTGCGCACGGTATCTGTGGAGTCCAGGAGAGGGTCTGAGATGCCCAAAAACCTGAGTTCTAGATGGTTGTGAGCCTCCATATGGCTGCTGGGACTTGAACCTGGGTCCCTGAAAAGGGATCACTGAGCAATCTCTCTTGCCTCATGTGTTTGAATTTCTTGATATCATAATTTACCTAATATAATTTTATTGGTGCTCATTATCATTATTCTTAATAGTGATCATATCTCATCTTACGTTCCTTCAGTAGGACTACTTCTATAAGAGCTGCAAGATAGAATTTTATGATAACCGAGTGGCCATCTATTGGGCATCAATTATGAGTTCTTCCTGTTTAGAAATCATGATATGATTGTCATGTCACCCATTTTCTCCTTCCTATACTTAATGTTGTGCTACTAAACCTCTGTCATCTTGGTTATACATTCTTTTATAAATATAGTTTTCCACAACTATATTTATATTTATAGTTTCTAAAGCTAGCATATTTTATCTCTATTTTATGTCTTGTACCTCCTAAAGAACTAGTCTTCCTAAACTTTCTATTCTGAAGTTTTTAAAAAACTTTGAATACAAGTGTTTCTAGTAGCATTATGAAAAAGAAATAAATGATCAATAAATAATAATGAAGACAACCTACTGAACTAAAAAGAAATTTGGAAAATTCATTGCAGTGTCCCGAGGTTATATTGGATATTAGGCAGAATTTAAGTCCAACTCAAATGATTAGATAAATGAAACTACTTGAGTTAAAAGTGCACTGACATTATAGCAAGCGAGCGGTTAAATATCTCATTGCATTAGGAAATGAGAAACATGTCACAATAGGGAAAATGTCCACATTTTGACAAAATAGTAGAACTTTCCAACTCTTGACATTTCTGCTCAAAATCTCTTCCTCTATTGGTTCTTTCAGTTGCATTAACAAGGTTCAAGTGCAGTCATTGAACCCTTTGGATTAGTTAACACGTTTCAAAGAACAGTTGTCATTTGAGACATAAAAAGGAAATATTCACTGAATTCCAAAAAGAAATGTTTTTTTATCCTTTAAAAAGTAAAGATATGGTGAGTGAGAGGAAAAGCAAGGTACAAGGAGACAAAAATAATTAGTGACTGGGAAAAGATATTTAATAAGATCAAGACTTAACTAAAATAGTGATGTCTTATTAATATTTAATGCCATTCATCCAATTAATTCAGAATATATTACAAGCATTAGCTTAAAGCCCAATGAAATATCACCTTAAATAGATAATTTCTACTGACAGATATTTTCTCCAGAAGACTTGTAGGTTACCTGGGTAAAATCCATGGGTAGGTAAGGTTATAGGTTTTTTTTTTCTTTTTTCCCCTTTTTTGCCTTTGTTCTGTTCAACATTGTATTGCTAGAATTTTAGTCTGTAATTATTAATTATTCATTTTGCTATGTTAAGTCAATTAACTTGAGAGTTATTTACTGTCCTTGATAATTAGATGTAGCAATTAAGGCATGCTTTATATTACACTTGAATTTTCTTTCTAAATAACTCATGAGCACATAACCATGCTGGGTTTAAAGATGTGGTTTTAGTGGGAATCCTTGAAGCACAGTGACAGGTATATACATTCTTCACTTGAAAAAACTCACTGTAACACGTTTTGCAAGCCTAATGTTTATAAATTGGATAGTAAATGAGTATCAAATAGCCATTGTTTTCTGTATACAAGCATGACCATTATTGGTGAGCCAGATTGTTTTTGCTATACTTTATTAAATAATCAGCTACTACACATGTAACTGAAATTAGGTTTGGCTTTGGGTATCCATATTTGTAAGGCAACCAAGTCTTGATGTCAGTTACTGTCATGAGAGAAAAATGAGTATCATAATAATTTAACAGACTGCAGATACTGAAAATTAAAGAACCCTGTACAAAGAAGGCGATTTAATACTGAGTCTTTCGTTGGAAAGTTATATGGCCTATTCAGTAATCATAGTTACAATATTGTGTTTTATATAAATAATGAGACTGGTTTTGATTATTCAAATTGACCATTTTTCTTTTACATAAAAAGGATAAGCATAATTTGTTTCACTTTTAGCTAAGGATTTAACATTTCTCTGTTGGTGAGATAGTAAATATCAGTGTTTTATACACATATCTGCTCATAGATTTGTGAGTTCAAAAGTGATTTAATAATATGCCTGCCTTGAGTTTAATTGAGAAAAGCAATTAAATAAGCAAAATTCAATCTCCAATACAGTAAATATAGCAAGAATGACAGACTTTTCCATAAGATGCTGGGCAATAAGAACCAAAATAGAGATTAATGAGATACCTCAGTAGTACTGTGCTTGCCTAGACTATCTGAAGCTCTGGATTCTATCCCTAACCCTGCCAAAATTAGATAACACAATAGATGTGGATAATATTTATTTAGCACTAAGGCCCTTTTATCAGTTACAATATTCATTACTTTCAGAACCATGCCACACTTCATCTCAGCAAATCTTCACATAGCACTGTGAGATCGGCATGAACTCTATCTTCATCTGTAGATCAGGAAACTGAAGTTTGGAAACTCTCAGGGTTAAAGGACATGCCACATATGTTTGTTCAGGTTTTAGACAGAAGAGCCATGTGAACAAGCCTGGAAATGGCAGTGTGGCTATTTGCTGGGAATTATAAATTAGAGCAGTGACAGAGAGCCAGCTGAACTATTTTCTTCCCAATGCTAGTCAGGCCACAGATGGCTTCCCAATCTGTCTTTCTTTCAATTAACCATTCGCTATCATTTTCAGATGACTCCCTTTCTTAATTTCATCGATGTCCCCCTAATAGCAGATTGGCTTGAACAAACAGAAGTCCAATTGTGCATGACTTCTGACAATTTTTAGGCATCTTACTGATGGGTTTCTTTTTCTAAAATAATACTGTCTGGGACACTGATTTTAAAATTTTTGAGACTGTCTCAGAATACAAATTCATATGATCAGGAAGTGGGTCAACTGTGGCTACAAAGCAAAGAGTGAAGAATAAATTAGTTTGTGAGAAGAGAATGTTTATGTAGGAATTATTTAGAAAGAGAAACTTAAAGAAAAACAAAGATGAAGACAGAAGACCTATATTCTAAATATTGGAAGCAGGTCCTTCAGCAAATACTAAGCAATCACATTTCTTTTTAAAAGTAAACTGTAAATTTGTCCTAATGATCTTCTGTGGCTATCATTCTTATGTTTTCAACAACCTATTAACTGGAACAATAGATCTACTTAATTTTATTGTTTATGGTTGTGTGTTTATGTTTTATTACTGGAATTTTTAGTAAAAAATAAAAATGCAAATACACTTAACTGCATTATCTTATGGTAAAGGCATAGTTCTGTGGTAGAGAGCTGCTCTAGCATGTACAAAAACCAGAATTCAATTTCTAGATGCCTTCCTGTCCTCCTGCTCCCCAAAAAGAATAGAATAAAAAATACATGATCATGATTATCCAAAGAATTGTGGGTCGAAGAGCAAAGAACCTATATGAATAAAAGCTGGATACCCTTATCTTCTGTAAAACATTGTATTCCATCCCCCACTTCTATTATTCCAGTGCATTTTATAATGCTCTTGGCTTGTCAAGGTTTTCTGCAACCCCACAGAATGTATTTTACTTGTACATTGTATATATTTTCTTTCCCTGGTGACCTTTGTTTTAATTCCTGATGTCTTTTGAATACCTATCATGATGCAATCCATTTTCAACCTCAGTTTGTAGCCTCTGGGCATCAGACAATAGCTTCCTCCTTCCTGTATCATTCATGCCCGGGTGAACCACACATAGACCTTGTTGTTTTCATAGGCTTTTTAATTGTATTTTTTAAAGTTAGAATCATGTTATAGAATGTGATGATGTTTATTTTGCAAATAAAGCTTTAAGCCAAGGTCATAGATTATAGTACTGAGGTGCAGGAATTCTAATCAAGTGCTTGGTATATTTTAACACAGTATATGAGAGACAAATGGGGATTATTATTCCCATCTTACCGCATAATAGATTAATTATCTGTTGCCATCAGTTTGTTTTTCTTGTTCTGGACCATCTCAGCTATAGATATTTCACCTTAACTTTATTTTTATTATATATTCTACCTCACCCCTCTTGTCTACTGTCCTTGCTCTTTCTCAAATTCATGCCCTCTTTTTCTTTAGTTGTTGTTACATATACAGTATTATTATATATATAAATGAAAATTGTTCAGTATGTATAATGTTACTTGTATGAATGTATATTCAGGACTTACTGTTTGGTATTGGATAACCAGTGGTATACTCTTTCTTAGGGAAGACTATTTATCCTGTTCCCAGCATTCCTTAGTTGCTTGAAATTCTTTGTCTAGGGTTCTGACCTTGTGAAATTCCTCCCTCCTAGGTTAGTATGTCTATCAATGTAGTCCTTGCTTAAGTCCTGTTTACACAGCCATGTAGGTGAGAGTTCATGGTGTAGCTTCTGAAATATCTAGGAGTTGTAGTCTCATAATAAACTCCCTGTTCCTCTTCCTTCTATGAGCTCCCCCTTCCACTTCTGCAATGTCTGCTGAGCCTTAGGCACAGGAGTTGTGTTCGTAGATTCAACACTTGGGATTGGATACGACATGATCTCTTGTTCTCTGCATTCTTTATCAGTAGTTCTTTTCTGTCTCCATCTGTTGCAAAGAGAAGTTTCTTTGATGAGGGGAGAGAGCTAAGCTAATTTGTGGGTAGAAGTGTACATATTTAGAATGTAGTTAGAGATTATCTAGAATTAGTAATCCAATCACTCTGAGTAGTCACATAGGAATGAAAATTAAGACTAGTTCATTGTGGATAAAACAGTAACTATATGCATAAATGATAAAAGGAAGAGGAAACTATTGCTCAACTCTGAGAGAATGCAAATTGAGGTTGAAAGTGGAGTGGATCATGACATGAATGTAAAGCATGCTACTTAGCTATAACTTAAAATGGCCCATCTTTTTTTCCAGATTGACTAGTCCCTTTAAAGTAATCAAATGCAATTTCTATATCTTGAGCAGGGTCAGTTCAGTAATAATAATGACAACAGCAAACTTGGTAAAGCTCACTGTACATCAATCATTGTCCAAATATCTTCAAAGACTGTCCTCCATTAATAATTGATAGAAGGTAGAGACAAACACTCTGTCATCAAATTACAATCTCTTACCAGTACCTGGTCACTGGTGGTTTTCAGCATTAGCTTCCACTGAAAAAGGATTTTAATTACTTCATTGGCTGTATAGAAAGGAACATTTTTTTGATATGTTATGAGACTAGCACTGGTAGAAATGAATGGATAAAACAGGGTCATGTGCAGGAAATGCAGGCCAGCATGAACCCTCAACTACGTATGGGAAAATGTTCCATGGCCTCTATTAAATCTTTTATTATGCCTCTTTTCTCTTATGTAGTTAGGGATGAGATAACAGCTACCTGGATAGGAAAGAAGAACATAAAAGGGAAACATAATTTCAGTAATAAGCCAAGGAGTGTTCATTTGTGAGTCATTAGTTTGTTCAAATAAAATTTCTACGGTGGCTGACATTGCTCCACTAACGCCTACTTATGGATTGAATTAGTGTGCAAGGCAAATTAATACTGTGCCAATATTGTTGATGTTGAGTCAGATGAATTCTGAAGATCATGACTTTTCTCCATCACAGATTATTTTTTACCTTAATATTACTAAAACTGTGCTTGTAAAACTGATTTTTTTTTATCATTTGGAAGATTTTCTTGCTCTAAGTTTTATTCTTTGAAAGAGTAAATGAGAATAGTAAATATTTTGTCCAAAAAAAAAATGAAAACTTCTTGCAAAAAGATCTCATTTCACTAAAGATATATGTAACCTCCCTGGATGAGACATTATGTAAACTGGAAACTATATTGTATACAATGAAACTATACAGACACCAAACTCACTGGGTTGGTAACTTTATAAAGTATAAAACCTATTTTATATTTAAAACATAATAATGATTTAAAATGCAAAATAAAACATGGCAGTGGACTTTGTTTCTGTGGCATTCCTATAGTAATTTGAAAACAATATTTATTCTTTTCTTCATCAAGGAACAACTACTAGTTCATTGCTTGGAAGCCTCATATCTAACAATCCCTTATTCCTTCAACTAATAGGAACTTTCATTTTACATGACAATTCCTTGATTATGAACCATTGCAATACTTCTGACTCTCCCTTACAAAAAAGAACTTCTTTATAAATACAATAAATGAACACCCATAAAGATGAGTCAATATTGAAGCAGGAGAGAAAATTGTATTCAGGATTCAAGGACAAGAATGACTAGGGTTTTCTGGGAAGAAAGCTGTTTGTTTCATGTTAAGAATTAATGATTCTTTATACATGCTTATAAATATTAACTACTTTCTGTGTAAACCTGAGTCAAGGATCTCTTTTTGAGAAAAATGTTCTGGTTTTGCAGATATCAAATAAATTACTGAAATGAAAAGTAGAATATGAGAAAAATATATGTGACATATTTTGATAGAGGTGAATTATCAACAGTAGGACCTGGTTTTAAGCAGTTCTATAATTGACATGACTTGTTATTCCAGAGTAAGATTTTATAGGCAAAAAATTCAATGATATAAAATTTGGATGGAAGAGCCATTACAGGCAGTGTGATGATGAAAATAGACAGTTAAAAAAGCAGTGGTCCTGAAAACTTACCTGTAATAAGCAATAAAATGATAGTGGATCATTATCTGTTTGTAGAAAATTCAGGAAATTCATAAACTGATATGGGACCTAGAAAAGAAATGAGAGGAAGGCACCAGTGCACTCTGTGTACAGGAATTGAAGAACTGTTATTACGGAAAACCTGAATGTGCAGTGGGGTAAATAATAAATTAAAAACCTGCTGATTCAGGAATGAGATCTCATCTTCCTATCAAGGAAAAGCAAATGGGTGGCTGAAGGGAGGAGTGGTACAATTTCACAAGATAGCCCTGAGAATATAAAATTGAAGAACTCTGTGTGAATGGAGGTGACAGACTGCTATATACAGGAATTAAATTATAACAGCAGCACAGAACTTGAAGCTATATTTAGTCAGATGTAGCAAGAGGCTACACCATGCACCTGCACCAACTCTGGGAGGAAATATTTGCACATAAACTCACATGTAAAAATTCTTAGTTGGCAATCAGTGCAGCAGATTATCTTACCTTTGAAATTGCATGCTCTTTAGGGGACAAGCACACATTCTGAGGAGTCCTTCGAAACCTGTCCTCTGTATACCTCATGAGATAGAAGTAGCATCCTCAAACTGCCTCAGTGCTCTAAGTCTATATCTCTGCCCAGTCCTATTTGAGAGACTTGGATTTCATGCTTAGAGAGAGCCAAGGCAGATGGGAGTTATTCAGAATTTGGAAAATCACGAATGCTACAATGAATGGGCTGCTGGCAAGTAACCTCTGGAATGCACGTTTTACTCCCACATACATTTTATTCATTCATACACACTCATGCATATGATTTCTTTCACCTTTTAAAGAGAGGATGATCACACTTTTATAATGACAGAATGTCCCTGAGGAGAATTCAGTATGTGTTAAATTTAGTAATTTAATTCAGTAATAACAAAGGGAGAAGTATGCAATCCAATTTAAAAAAACAAAGATGAACTACTGACATATTTGGTAAAGACAAGTCCAATTTCAAAACTAAATAGTCACTCTCTCAATGTGTGGCAGATTTAATTAAATTTAAGTCTAATATTATGAAGGGTAGGGAAACTGCTGCTCATGCTTGATATATGTGTTGAGAGAGCAAGGAATGGAGAACACATTCTAATTCCTACTGTGAGGAAAACAGTAACTGAGTAGGTTGTATTACAAAGAGTTGGCACTTGCACTCCATTTCCTCTCAATTATGGAATGATATTAGTTCTTGGTTCTTAGCCAGATTCTAGGGAGGCTTCTAGATAGAGAATTATACAATACATAATAATAGAACAATGTTAGAATTCATAGTTCTTCTGTATTTAATTGCTTTATGGTTTCACTTCCTTGCAAGAGTATAATGTAAAGAAAGTAGAAATTTCCAGGAAATAGGTTAAGAATAATATTTCTAATAATATAATAAGTTTTAGTATTAAAACATTAAGCAAATGGTACCCCTTTACAACATTTTGTATCTTGGAAATTAGCTAGGAAGGTTTGAGAAGCAATTAATTGAGAAATGAATAAAAAAAAGCACACCTGTCCAGTGTCATTCTTGTCTGTAGTGAGGTGGGTTGTGTACAGCTTTGCTAAGCATACAAATTAAGTTCTCATGTCTATCTGCAGCCATGACTATGTATTAAATTCCAAGCAATAATTAAAGTTACATTTCCCAACACAAGACCTATATAGACATTACTAAATGCATTTAGAGAGACATGCAATGCTAAGCTAGTGGAAATATCTAAGTCATAGATGTTTAAATAGGCTGTTCTTAATGTGAATCTACCTTTAATTGGAATCTTTTAGATGGCTTTATCATTCAAAGAGGAAAATGCTAGCAAATGTATAAACACAGGCAAAGAGGGCAAAGGCAAAAGTCTGCTTGCACAGAAAGCAAAGTAAAGAGAAGAAAGAGATGTCTAAGAAAATTCAGTAATAAAGACTAGAAAAAATATTAGGCTAGCACAGTACAGATCAATGGAAACAATAAGCTTTTTGTTTAGTTTTTGTATCAGAGCCTTTATTAAAAATGAAAAAAATAACAAATATCTCAGAAGCGATATATCACATGGGCGGAATTTAGCCTGAAGTAAAGGAAATTTTCAAATCAATTAGCAACCTAATATTGGGGCAGATTTCCCCAATTATTGAAGAATGTGCAAGTTCTTGAAATCGAACTGCCATGGCTTGGTGGCTTCAATCACTGAACAATATTTGTTACTAATCTCTGAGTTTCTAGCATTTCTTTGTAAGATGCTTCTATACTAAAGTGGCATCTCTGCTACTGATCTTCTATTTTACATAACTTGTTCTCATCCTTTTGTTGTTTCAGTCTTTGAAATCACAAAATGTTTTATGATAGGGAATGCTCTGAAAGACAATTTGCAGGGTGATTGCTGTACAAAAGGGCTAAGCTTGAAATAATGCCGATTAATGCCACTGATTCTGCAGAAATGTCTCCACTTTGTTCCGTACACATTTGCCTTTTGAATTCATTCCACTAGGAATTTTGTCTCTGGCTTTGGTGTTCTAATCTTCTGTTATCAGTTTGACACTGCATGTTGCTAACTTTCACAAAAAAAGTCTCAAAGTCACAGGAAAGCTTGTCTTTTTGGCTGCCTTGATGGGATTGCGGTGTGCCAGATAGTAGGAAGCATGATTGCATTGGAGAGTGGGTGAATATTTTTAACTAGTTAAAAACGTGCAGTGGAAGAAAATATTTGACATACATGAGAATATTTTGATTTCTATTCTTTTGTTTTAATTTTAGGAAGTACATTCACTACTCCCTCTGTATTGATTCATTGTGAATTTCTTTTCTCACTGTGCAGAGTAACACAACGTATATGTAGAAGTTAAAATGGTTTATCATTTCCTTGAAAAAGTCCGCCAAAATATTTCTACAATTGGGAAGAGAAAATGGGCATTCCATTTTTTTCTTATTATTGACTGCTAAGCAATGTTAAACATAGTATAAAAACAGTATTTTCTTTCTCAAAATATTATCAAAAGTGGTCTACTTCACAGCAATTATTCAAAGTCAGAAAGATTGAATCTCAGAATCTTTATTAAGCTGAGAAACTGCAAGAACTCCAGTGTTTTGTTCACTATTACACAAAGGTTCAGCCATGGCTATAATTCTTCATGTCTAATGTCTTCAAATTACTACAGATTAACTACATCGAACATCAAGGTATCTGCCATCAGTGTTCATCTCATATTGATGCTGAGCTCAGGCAGATTATAGAGATAGAAGGTGTCCAGATTGTCATAAATAAAAAAGGATTTTGTGAGAACCTAGAAGAAGTATATTTATATTTTATGAAAGAAAACAATTTAAGATTTTGCAGATCTTATGAAAAATAAAATAACAATGTACTATGTGTGAATTTCATTTACTTAATTATTAGATCACTATTGCTCATTAAAACAGCAAATATTTTAATGTATATATCAATTGCAAGTGTAGCAGCTATGTTTATTTGCTTACAACACAAGATCCTGTCCTTAAATCCTTAAAAACGATTTCTGTCTTTTTTAAACCACTATCTCAGCAGTAGAAAGATTTACCTATACACTTTTGGCAATTGTTTGCTTGTTAGTGCTGAACATTCTTTTCTAAACTATCAGGAGATCTGAGAGCCATAGAAATACAATTTATGATATTTCAGGTTTAAAAAATTGTGAAAGTTTAGGATAATGTCTGATCTTGAAAGAATTCCAGCATGTCATGAAGTGGTTGTTTAATTCGAAGAAGTTTTATATTATTAGTGAGCTTTCATTCTTTAGAGTCCTAGACTAAATGAAACTAACACTGACTCTTTAGAAATTACTCATAGTTTTCTCTTATCAATAAATTTGAATCATAACATTTTAATGTTCTGCATTTATGCATGTGCAAATGTAAACATTTTTTTTTCATTTTTAAGCCCAGCTAAAAACTATTGCCAGTTATTTTATTTTCTATCTGGACAGATCATATATTCTAATTGCAAAACAATTTAGATAATTTTAAAATAGTTCTCCTTAAAGGTAAATTCCCAGATCAAATAAATGGAAAATTTTCAAGGAAATTTAGAAATCTTAAATGTATGTAGGAAATGATGGAAAATATTACATATTAAGCAGCCTCATTAAAATCTTATACCCTAGTTTACTGGTGTATCCCTTATTCTTAACACACAGTGTTATGGGCATCACAGGTATTATATTACCGGGGACTATAAGTAGGTGTTTACTGTTTGAAGTGATAAGAATAGTAGCCCCCTTAGCAGAAAATTTGAATAGTGCTGTTACTTTATGAATCACTGTGCAAACACTTTGATGTATTTCACAATTTTAGTTTTTAAAATTGAGTTTTGAAAATGTTAATATTCTTTGAATAGTATTGAGTTTTATGAATTATGTGTCAGCTGTTATTGCACAAACACACACACACACACACACACACACACACACACATATATATATATGGCTTGAATGAATGTCCCCCATAGGCTCATATATTGAATGCTTGATTATTAGGGAGTAGCATTACTTGGCAGGGTTTGGGAGGTGTGGCCTTGTTGGAGTAGGTGTGGTCTTGTTGGAGGAAGTGAGTCACTGGGGGTGGATTTTGAGATTTCTAAAGCTCATGCTAGGCCCATTGTCTCTCTTTTTCTGCTACCTTCACATCTAGGTAAAGAATTCTCAACTTCTCCAGCACTATGTCTGCCTGCATGCTACCATGCTCCCCACCATGACAACAATGGAATAAATCTCTAAAATGTAAGCAAGCCCCAATTAATGCTTTCCTCTATAAGAGCTGGAGTTGCTATGGTTATGATGATGCTTCACAGCAATAGAACACAGACTAACTCTCTCTCTCTCTCTCTCTCTCTCTCTCTCTCTATATATATATATATATATATATATATATATATACACACACACATACACACACACACACATTTAAAATATATAGTGTATATATAATTCTATATTTATATAGTATGTTACGTAAACAAGTTATAGTATGTTAAATTATGGCCTTTGAAAATAGGATTAATGTTATTTATCCTACCTCCTACCCTCTCCCTCTGTTTCCCCCTTCTCCCCTACCTCAATAATTCTCCCTCTCCTTTTTTTCTGTTTTCTATTCATAGCATCTTTGTCCAACTATGCTCCTCTCCCGTGCTCATTCTTTCCTCATCCCTTGCAAGACTCAATTTTACTTCCCAACTTTCCTGTGGCTACTGCAGGTTAAATATTCACATCTAAAGATTTAGAATTAAGCTATTACACCTGCCCAGTCTAGTCGAAAGTACAAAACCACCTCACTTTTCTCACTGTCGTTATCTTCAGGTGCCCACTTTTGAGTGCCAGAGACCAACTCGGACAGACAGTGAGTGTCCTGGCACAGGCAGAGCAAGCCAGCTCCATGAGAACAGGTTGGAAGTCTTCTCATTGACCCTTCTTACTACACCTGCCCAGCACAACCCCAAAGCCCTTAAAACACCTCCATTTTTCTCACCCCCAACCCTTCCAGCCACTGCTTCTACATCTCAAGACAAACTCGGGCATGCAGGCCCTACCCTGGCACAGGCAGAGCAAACAAGTTCCAGAACAGATAGGAATCCTGCTCACTGACCCTCCCAATTACACCCATTCAGGCTGGCCCCAAAGCCCCAAACCACTTTCATCTTCCTAGCCCTTCTGTTCACTCCTTCCGAAGCCCAGAGACCAACTCCAGCACACAGGCCCTGCCCAGGCACAGACCACACAACACAGCCAGGTGATCAGGCTGTCAGGCCCTGTTCCAGAGGAGTCCACTCACGAAAGCCAGAAAAACAAACTCCAAGACTCAGCCCACAACTTAGAAGGAGATCCACTGCTGGCCAAAGGCCAAGCCGGCCTCCAGAGATCCAGCACCATCCATGGGCAGAGACAAAAGGCTTAAGAAGAGGCCCCAACACAGAAGACCAGAGAGGATAAAGAAACCAAGAAACAAACAACTCATCCAATAAAGACTAACCTAGGAATTCAGCACCTAAACCTATAATCACTCCAAAGTAAGACGCCTAAACTCGAAAGTAAGAACACAACTAACAACGACCAGGGAAATATGTCACCTCTAGAGTTCAACTATCTTTCTGCAACAAGCCCTGATCATCCCACACAACAGAAACACAAGAAAAAGATCACAACTTTTTCATTTTTTTGTATGGTTTTAGGTTTTGTTTTTGTTTTGAGACAGCCTTTCTTTGTTTCTCTGGCTCTCCTGAAATTCACTCTGTAGACCAGCCTGGCTTCAAACTCATAGAGATCTGCCTGCCTTTGCCTCCTGAGTGCTGGGATTAAAGGCATACACCACCACCATCCATCCTAAGAGAAAGATCTTAAAAAAAAAAAAACTTTTAGAAAATACTAGAGGCCCTTAAAGAAGAAATGAATAAATATCTCAAAGAATTTGATGAAAAAGCAAACAGACAATGGGAGGAAATGAGTAAATGCATTAAAAAAAAACCAGGAAAACAGAAGCAAACAATTAGAAGAAATGAACTATCCTTAACAGAAAGCCAAGCTTTTGACAAAATCAAAAACCATTTCATGATAAAAGTCTTGGAGAGATGAGGGATACAAGGGACACACCTAAACATAATAAAAACAATTTAAGTTAAGCCCACAGCCAACTTCATATTAAATGGAGAGAAACTCAAAGCAATTCCACTAAAATCAGGAACAAGGCAAGGCTGTCCTCTTCATACCTATTCACTATAGTATTTTAAGTTTTAGCCAGAGCAATAAGGTAACAGAAAGAGATCAAGAGGATACAAATTGGAAAGGAAGAAATCAAAGTATCCTTATTTGTAGATGATATGATAGTATATATAAGCAACCCCCAAAACTCGACCAGGGAACTCTTACAACTGATAGACAACTTCAGTGAAGTGTTTGGCTACAAGATCAACTCAAAAAAATCTGTAGCCCTCCTATAAACAAACAACAAATGTAGCAATATAATGACTCCTAACAATATTTTGCTATACATATAGATCAGTGTCTTGCTCAGTCATCTCCAGAGAAGCTTTAACACGTAGTAGATAGAAACAAGTATAGAGAACTACAACTGTACAATGTGCAAAGAATGAGAAACCATGGAACACTCAGTCCTAAATGGGCAATCTCCATCAATCCTATCCCCTTGGGGCTCAGGGAACTTTGGGGAAGAAGATGCAAAAAGGTTGTAAGAGCCAGTGGAGATCAAAGACACCAAGGAAACAATGCCTTACAGAAACAATAGGACTAATGCACATATGAACTGACAGAAATGGTAGCAGCATGCACAGAATCTGCACAGGCCCAAGCCAGATTGGACTCTAGCACTGAGAGGGGAAAGTAGACACAAGCTTAACCAAGAAGCTATCTTCAACTGCTATCTCCTTGCAAAGGTAAAATTAGTTTTCTTCAGTGGAGTCATGTTCTTGGAACATGGGAAGAAATGAGCAACATTTTTGCCCCAAATATCATATAAATGGTTTCTAGGTTAGTTGCTAATAATGTTCACCTATGAAACCTCTTGAACTTAATTCTTCATAGTCTGCATGCACTCAGCAAAACCTGCTTTCAGGATCCTACTCAATAGACGACTCAATAAACCCTGCTCACAGCTCTCAACTGCTTTTCTAGTCCAAATTCCAAAGTCTTCCAAAATTATTCTGAATGAAAACATGATAAGAGCCTTCACAGCAATAACTCACTCTTGTATTATTTTCTGTTCTACTGAATGAGGATTGATATGAGACTTCACATTTTCAATGCCTATACCCACTGACCATTTTCTCTAGAAAGGCCATACCTCCTACATCTTCTCAAACAGTTCAGCATCAATTATTAAAATACCTGAGACCATAAGGAAAATTTCTCAATCACCACATATGCCTATAAATATAAGAAAATAATATTATTTAACTTTGATTTCTATTATGAATGGACAGTTTACTTATAATTTTTAAATCTTAATATAAAGAAGATGATATAGCTTTATATCAATATATAAATTGATATAATCATATATAATTTTTCCTAGAGATAAGCAAGAGACTATTAAAAATCATGACTATTTTACACCATCAAAAGTTCATATAACTGATAACACTGAGGACTGTTATATTGGAATATTATACTCCTGAGTAGAATTATTAGTTTGCAATCCATTTCATGGCACTGTAGTAATAAGAAACTTTTCTAAAAATCAAAAGTCAACTCAAAGAAAATATTTTTGAAATACATTTCCATGCAAGGGCATGTATCAAATTTAAAAATCATCATTCACTAGCTCTAAATGTATCTTTACATAGAATTATGACATAGATGCAAATATGCTTATCTGTATTCTCAGTGAACTCTGTGTTTCTGATTTGGGCATTGGTATGGTCTTGGTTTCACACAGCAGTGTAGACTTGCTTTCTACTTTTGTTGTTTGGATGTTTTATACTATCATTGGGGTTGATTAGTATATTTTTTGCATTGATTTTTGTTTTTTAGAGAATTTTAGAATTGCTATTTACTTTCCGTGTAGCTCAGTTTAAGCTACTCTAAACTATCTAGGCTTTACTTTTTACTGTGTTACATGAAGTGCCAAAATAAACAATTTCCTCCTTTGCAATTTTATATTTAGTTCATCCTAATGTAATATTTCAGTTGCTTAAGAATAATGTTTGGTCAGGATTATAGGCTAGACTGAACTATGTAAAATAACTCAAACAGTAATAAGTATTTTTGAAACACTATGTAGTTATAATGCAATCATAAAATATATGTTTTAATTCATAAAATTAGAAAAATAAAGAGGCTAACCACAAGTACAGAATACATGTTGTTCCAAATTTTACAACCTCTCTTGGGCAGTCTAAATTTGTTCTCTTAACACTTTCTACTGGCTAAAACAGGCTATAGTAATAATGACAGTTATGGTAATGTTAATAGTAATTTACTACTACTAACTGACTAAACATGATTTTAGTATATGTTTCACAATACAGATTTCACAATAATTATCTCCAATTTCAATGTATACATTAGCGTTCCTAGTTTACAAATGAAAAGAAAAATATGGGTATAGAGTAGATATCTGCCTGAAGTCTTAATGTCCTTAATATAAAATTTTCAAATTTGTAATTATTTTATTCACAACATGTTTCTAATCACTTTGCCTTGAGGACATTAAACATCCCTCTCATTTCTTAATTTATTTTCCCCTCTTATTTATGAAAGTTTTTGTTTGTTTTAGATTATTTCTTATAAAACTATGACATAAAATAATGCTAGGAGTCAAAAAATGAAATAACAATCAATAACCAAAAACATATCAGATATATTGCTTTAGTAAAGTTCTGAGTTATGAAAATATGGTTCACAGCAAATTCATGTTATGTTTTATTATTCTTTCTCTGTTATTCTTTACATATATAGTAATATACATGAATTTGTGTCTTAAATATGCTTAGTATGATTAGAAAAATTTGGCAGACTCTAGATTCAGTAGGCATAATTTAAAGGGAGATATATTTAATCGCAAATATGAAGACATAGGTACATTTACAATGTCATCAGGGGACGCTTGAGTCTGAGCCACTGATTCAAATTTTCTATGTCAAAATTTATAAAATATTTACTAAAGGTATAATGGGCTATTTAGAGAAGATATGTCAAATTAGTTGAGACATTGGTGCATGGCAGATAGCTACAGCCTGTCATAAAGGAGTGTGGTTAGTAAGCTTTGTTTACTGCCAAAAAATATGAATTTCAATTTCAATAGAAAAAGTTCAATTGCAAATGTAGATCCTTTATCCATATGACACAGAAGTTAATCTTTAAGGCTAACACAGAGAGAAGATTGAAGATTTTAACAATCATCTCTGAGCACATTCTAAACAATAGGTATTATAATTGGATTTAAAATGAATATTTTTGGGAGAATTAGAATGTATTTTGACTAGTCTGGGTCCTGCTTATATACATTATAGAAAAAGAAACTATCAGTATTTCAGCTTAAAAAAGCACCATAAAATACTTCATAATAATTGATTGTGCCATTGGGGAAAAGGCAAAAATAGAGCAGGAAGAGTCTAATTAGTGTAGAGAATTATTTAATATTTTAATCTGGCAGCAGGGCTGTTATAGGATAGAAAGAACACTATAACACACCTTTAGTCCCAACATGGCACATGACTTTGACCCAACTGGGAAGGCAATGGTGGCACATACCTTTAATCTCAGTTCTTGGGATGTAAAAGGAAGCAGTCAGTTCAGAAGTAGGTCAAGGTTCTCAGTTCATGACTCTCAGTTCAGAGTTTACAGTCAGCTCAGATTTGAGAAAAGCAGTAGAAATTAAGAAAATGGAAGGAGATTGAGTCGGAACATGCTAGTCAACTGAGAAGTGAAAGTCAGAGGCAGTCAAAGTCTTATCAGTCAGATAAGACACAGAGGCAGTCAGTTAGAGAATCAGTCAGATAAGACACAGAGATGGTTCAGCAGAAGGAATCAGTGTCAGAAAGAAAGAGTAAGTTTGGGAGAGTCAGCTAACAGTAAGAGTCAGTTTGAATCCTAGCAGAGTGGTTCAGTCAGAGAAGTTGTGGGAATCAGCCAGAGACAGAAGAATTGAGCCAGAAATAGTCAGCAGGCTCAGAAGGTCAGTTTGAACTAGCATCTTGGAGAAGAGTTTAAGTCAGAACAAAGGGTAAGTTGAATTAGCCAGTCAGAAGAGTCAGTTGAGTTCAGTACAGCTCTGAATTCAGAAGGAGCTATTCAAGATTAAGTCAATCAGCAGTAAGTCTCAGATGCTGAAACATTTGGGTTTAGATTTGAAAATTAGATTGTACAGAGGCTAAGGCCTTTCAAGTCTAGACTTTTGATTGTATCTTATTCTTCTTGAACTCCCATGAATAAAAATATTTCTACAAAGTAGGGTAAGTGGGCTGGACGGAGGAGCGAGTATGGGGAGGGATATGTAAAACTGAACAGTTCTGAAAATGCCATATAGAAACATACTTTTGTGGAAGCTTCTTACATTATATACATATAGACATACATATACATACACATAAAAAAGAAGTTTAAATGGAGTTACTCCTTGATAGGGTGCAGTGCCTCCTGTAGATATTAAATGTTTTCAAATAAATACCCAGTGCCAGGTATAGACTACTATTTTCTGTGTTGTTGTTCAATAGGGTCCCATAGACCATCCTCAAAATGTAGCAGGGTATTTCCAATACTATTGTTTACCCTCAAGAATTTGATAAAAAGACATATTTGATTCATTGAACATGAATAAATCAAGCTGGTACTGACCTGGAAATTTTATCCCTACTGACCAGCTTTCATAGTGCTGGAAGTATCTATGCACAATAGAAACGTAATCAACAATCATACCCAGCTTGTGAGCCAATTGAACTACAACAACATCTAACCTGGAAACACATGCCCATTTTTGCAGCCAATGACACAAATATTTTGAAGGTAACCAACCAGTTTATGATTAGAATTAAAGCACACTCAATTCATGTGTCCTCATGCCTTGTACTGTTGAAAAATTCATGGTTTTCCAGGTTATCAGTCCTAGCAGAAAACTTAATATTATTCAGCTAAATGGACTTAGAATTAAACTTCCTCCTAATTTCTTATCTTTATACCCATAAGTTTATGATTGTTTATAAAAGACATTAAAAATATTAGAAGTCAGCCAAAATACCAGCATGGACAAGAGAAAGGTTAATGAAGGCCAGCCAGTAGTGGAGAAACAACAGGCAACTGATGGTTACGGTGAGAGGGGGCATCGGTTTTTCTCAAGTACACAGCCACATAAAGAGCTACCCATACTGTAATAAATCATTCTATACTTATGCATATAAAGTCAGCATTAAGTGGATTCAGTGGGTTTGAAACAAAGAGCACATAAATTTAAGAGAAAATAGTCTAGATGGGATAGAGGAAAAATTTGAAGGAAGGGAAAGGAGTGGATTCGACCAAATCGTATTACATCCTGGTATGAAACTTTCAAACAATAAAAACAATTTAATAAAAACAACTTCAAATACTTCTGAAAAATAGAGCATTATTTTGATATTGAGGTAGCAAAGTGCTATGTTATAGTAATAGAAGCATAAAAGCCCAAGTAACGGCCTTCATTGTTCTTTGATGGGCCAAACTCAACTGAGACTTCAATCATTTTGCTGCTGTCCTTATTCCATCTCTGTCATTGTTGATTCTGTTTTCACTCTTTTAAGCAACCATACAGCAGCTCCTTTTTGAGAAGCTAGTATGACTGAATCAACAAATTAGTAGTGAGGATTTTGAAACAGCAAAAAAGTAAATAGAATATTGTCTCACTATATTTATTTCATTGATTAATAAGCATACCAATCAAATATGCCCATTCTGTTAACAAATTCTAATTTGTAGCCATAGATATATGTTTGCATAAGTATTTTTAAAATATCATACTGCAGTGAGTCAATAGTCTTATTTTTTTTCTAAAATAATGTTTCAGTGGGACTTAAAACAATTATCATCTATTCAATAATCCCTGGTTCTTTGATAATTTTCCTTCCTCTGTATGCTAATTAGTTTGTTGTCAACTTGACACAAGCTAATGTTACTTCAAAAAAAGGAAACTTCAACTGAAAATTTTCCACCATCAAATTGACCTATATGCAGAGATATTTACTTGATTAATAATTGATGTAGAAGGGCCCAGACTTACATGGAAAGTACCTCCTCTTGTTTGTTGGTTCTGGGTTGTATTAGAAAAAATAAGTTGACAGATCCTGTGATCTGCAATGGTGACCTGCCCGTAAGATATGTTAGTATAATAGTGGTACAAATGTTGTGGGAATAACCAAACATTCTCTGATTGTATTTAAGTCTCATTGAGTGACATGGAACCCATGCATGATATCACTTTGGTAGCCAAGAATCTGAGATTGGATAGACCATGAGTCTAGAGGAAAACCAAATACTACTGTTCTACTAAAAAAACATAGCAATAATATGACTCCTAACAACATTTCACTATACTCTTAGGTCAGTTCCTCACTCAGCCATCATTTGAAACATCCTGTTGCAGTAGATGAAAACTAACACATAGACTCACAGCTGGACTATGGATAGAGACTGAAAGATTTGGGAATACTCAGTACTAAATGGAATGTTTTCATCAAACCCCTTCCCTCAGAGCTCAAGAAGCTATGCAGAAGATGAGGCCGAAAGATTTTTAAAGCCAGAACGGAAGGATGAGAAAACAGTGTCTTCTGAAAAAAACTGGGGCTGATACACATAGGAACTCACAGAGACTGTGGTGGCATTAACATGGCCTACACAGATTCAAGCCAGATGGGGTGTCTGTGCTGAGAGGGAAATGGACACAGGCTCCCTTCCCATAGTTATGAAAACATCTACAACTGACATCTGCTTACAAAGGAAAAATTAGAGCTCTCCTATTGAGTCTCTTATTAGCCACACTTGAGTGAGCTCTATGCCTAGCAGTAGATGCCTAACACAAACTCAATGATGTTTTTGTAGACCTTTATTCTTATATTGCTTTGTTTGAGAGTTTTTGTCCTTTTGAACTTTTCCTTATATATTATGCTTTCTGATTTTTTTAGGTTTTGTGGGTTTAATTTTTTTGAGTGTTTGTTTGTGATTTTTTAAAATTCCTGATTTTTGTTGTTGTTGTTTGCTGCTTTCCAAGAGGAGGGAGAGAAAAAAAGGGCATGGGATTATGTGTGTGGGGAGTTGGGAGAGATATAGGAAGAGTTGGGGGAGGGGAAATGTGATCAGAATATATTGTATGAAAAAACTTATTTTTTCTAAAAGGGAAAGTTGATAAAACCATGGAGCAGTCTAGTAAACAATGTTCTATGTTCTCTGCTTCAGTTCCTACCCTGAGCTTCCTGCTTTGGCTTATAATAACGATGGACTATGAATGTAAGCCAAGTAAACTTTTTTGTATGTTTGTTTGTTTTTGGTTTGTTTGGTTTTCTGCAAGTTGATTTTGATCATGGTGTTTTATGTGCATCAAAAGCCTGAGAAACATAGAAAGACATCAAAATCAAAGTAGAAAAATATAACTTGTTGGAACTATAAAAGATGCACTTTGGATTAAATAAATAATCTGTTCTTTTATTTGAATATAGGGTATGTTGTAGATAACTAGAAGACCCATAGTAGTTAAACAGATGCTATTGACTAAATGTGAACTATATTTTGTTTTATTTTGAACTATATCACAATACCTAGAATTAAGACACTAAATATCACACAGCCTTGAATGTAATTGTAACACACACATTAACTATTTTTACAAGCATAAAAACTTAGAGACTCAAAAGTTATTTTCCTTTGGGACACTTATCATGAGGTGGGAGGAATGGGAAAAGCTACTTGTTGAGTTCTACACTGTAATTAGATAAGGAATAAAAAGTCTATTTTATTGCGTTCATAGTGATCCTATTACACAGTAGGTCACTATAAATAGTGATTGTATATTTAAATTACAAAAAAGCTAGAATAAAGGATGTATAATGATTTTGCAATAAAAATATGATTAATGTTTGGGGAAATAGGCATATATAACCAGATTTCAGAATGTTCACATATCCTGAAGCATCACAAATCTGTTTTGTTACAGTAATCTAAATTTTATTTAATACAAGTTAGAACACTATATTTAGTAGTTAGAAGCATGACTCAGGGATGAGATCTTAGGACAGAATTTGATATCTAGGAATGATGTTACTGGTTATGTAGTCCTCCAGATTCTTCAGTTAAAGGTTAGTCTTTCAAGAGCAAGAGAAATGTTGAAGTATATTAGTTTCTTACTTAGACACAGATGGTGTAGCTGAAAGAGTAAGAATTGTAAGCATGTTGTCGTTTCTCTATGGAAAACACTTTTAAAATCATTTTTAAAAGATAATTTATTTTCTTCCCTTCTGAATTTGACCCATCAATACCATGAACTGTTATTTATTAGAATATTTGTTTAGAAGAGCCAAACAAAAGCTGTTTGTTGAATTTTTAAAAGTACTACATTCAGCTTTTTTGAACAGGCAAGACCACTCTGTTTAACAGATGGTTCAGCAGTTGTAAGAAAATTATTCACAACCCAAGAGCAGCATAAACAATCACTTGAAAACACTGTTTGTTCTCAATTTACATATTTTAGAAGATAAATTGATTCTGTTTTGTCTCTTTCCTTCTCTTACTATGTCTTTGAGTAGACCATACATACTTTTTTTAAAAAACTTTGAACATAGAAACAAATCCAACCTCTTGATGGGCACTGGGTTGATATCATTCTTATTAGCTTCTTTAAGGGTTGTGAATTCATTGACAATGATTTTGAGGTTTGAATCATATTGAGCTTTGTTTATTAATATTTAAGTAGCAAATAGGAAGAGGGAAATTACTTTAAGGAAATTTTTTTCTGTTACCAAGTTCTATATCTCATTTTGTGTTTGTTAGTGTTATGGGAGATAAAAAGTAATTCTTCCAATAAATAAATCCATGGGAAAATTCTTTTAATAAAGTTTTCTAGTTTTGTTTCCATTGTTGTGAAAAACACCATGATCAAAACTAGTGTGGAGGAAAGAAAGGGTTTCTTTGGCTTCATCATCTATAGATAGCAAGGCAGATACTTGTGATAGAAAGTAAAGCAGAGACCATGAAGAACACTAACTACTGCTTTGATCTCCCCGGCTTGCTTAATTACCCTTCTTATACAATCTAGGTTCACCTGGACAGGGATGGAACCAATCTTGCTTGGTTGGATGGGCTATCCTACATCATTTAAAATCAATAAAATACCCTACAGACATGTTCCCAGATCATTCTTATCGACACACATCATCAACTGAGGTTCCTCTTCCCAGTTACATCTGGTTTTATGTCAAATTGATAATGACTAACCATGACAGACACAACATACCTTTTTGCTCTATTTGAAACTTAAATAAGATGGAATTTTGACGATTTCCAATTGTAGTTGTACACTGCTGCGGGGGGCTCACCGAGAAAGACAAGGAGGCATATTTCATAAATGCAAACCCTGCCAGACCTTAGTAGAGGGAACCACAATCATGGCCAGTGCCATACTCTATAGACAGAGGAAATCCCGAGCATCCAAGCTCAGGTGTTTCTATTGGTACGGAACTCCCTAGGTTTTCTACTGATAGCACATGCAGATCATTAGCAATTAAACATCCTCCACAAAATCCAACACCTGCAAACAATACAAAACGCCAGGGCATATGCATCCCTTTTTCTAACAGTACACAAAACACAATTATTTTAAACACAACTAAAAATAAACTTCTACAACATCCAATAGAATAACTGTTTTAAAATGATCTACTTCTTGTTTTGAATGAAAGAAGTACATTCTCTGCTTACATTCTACATCTGATCATGGTGCTATCTGATAATTATATTGACTTTCATTTGAGTAGAAACCTGTTTCTAGGTCCAATTACCTGTCTTGAACAAAAGCTTCAAGCTTATTTCAGATATAGACATATATTTTCTTTGATTTTTCATTGCTCTGTGACTCTTCATTTAGTCAAATGGCTCTTAATTTGGAAAAAATAATGTTAGTGGTACAGCACTAGAATTTTTCTTCATCTGGAGCAAGCACACTAGCAAATACTGGAGTAAATCCAGTTGCCATTGTCTGTGCTAATCACATCATATGTTATTTACTTTTTTAACCTTAAAAGTCATGCTTCTTATAATTTGGATCAACGTATGTAAACTTACTCCAAACTTAAAGATACTGCACATTTATATTACGTCAACTAGAATCACAGACATGTAGATGATGGACTTTGATAATTTGTTGTTTTGTAACAGGGTCTCACACTATAACTCAGGCTAGATTTGAAATTACTCATTCTCTTACCTTACCCTCCTGACTTCGAGAATTGTAGGGCCGCCACACACAACTCTTAAATGTTTCTTAAAAGACAATTATAAAAGGTAACTATTTTAAAAGATATACAAGATAGCTGTGTCCAGTGCATTATCTTCCACCAAGATCGTATTAACATAATTTTCAATACTGAAAATAGAGTATTTTATTCAGTAAAGGGCACCAAGTCTCTAAGCCTTCAAAGTGCCCATAGTTATTTTCTAACAAATGTTAGAAAAATCTAACATTTGTCAGCTTTGTTTCTTAATTGCATCTGACATTACTTTCCTTTTGTAGGAAAGAAATATCCAAAATATATTGGTGATAAATTTAAAGCAAAATCTTCTTTCAGATATTTAGAGGTGAAGTGATAAAGATTTGGTTTCTGTGGAGCTAAATTATACTTTCAATCTCTTTTACTTGGAGGAATATCTGCTTGATTGATTGATTATTTCCTTATAAAGTCAGCCCTCTCAATTACTATAGTGAAGAGGACTACTGTAACACACACAATCTACTTATAGGAAACACAATATTTACATAACATTTTGTCTATCAGGAGTACCAGAAAACTCCCTTTCTCATTGATATCACATAGGGGTAACAGAGTCATGTTTTACCCAGTAATGCTTTCACAACATCTCCAAAAGTAAGCATTCATACTAATTCCCATGATGACATTGCAATTGCTATTTGTGTCAGCAGTGTACCTAAGCAAGCTATGCTCAGCAAAAGAAAGGCATATTTTCCTGCCAAATCAATGCCAAGCATTGTGTTTTACATCTCTCCAAAACTGGTGCTTTGGGAGAAGAGTTATAGAGGCCATCAATCACTAGTAGCCGCCACCAGATCAGATTGATTCTGATAGTTAAAACTACCTTACAGATTGCAGGCCTGTGAACATTGTGCTGTTCTCCAAAGTGTCTGTAGTTTAGATATTTCCTCACCTCTAATTCCAGTGTAAGATGCTACAATAACCTATTGATTTTTCTACAAGCAAAAGCTCCCTTGCTAGGCTTTTTCCTATGTGTTAGTTAATTTGTGCTTTGGATGTCAGTTATAAACAAGTTCACAGGTTAAACAAAAACAACAACACCAGCAAAACAAAACAATAACAGCAACAACAAAATCCCAGAAAGTAGTTCTATTCCTACTCCTGTAAGAACTTGAGTCCTATATAATTTTCATGTGATACCATTAAGATAAAAATCTCCATTCTGCTTTGTTTCCTCGTTTTTTATTAAAAGAAAAACGAAAGGCAGTATTGACATAGAAAGAAAAAAATCATAGCTTTTCCACTTAAATATTGTTCTCATCCCTTGGTTGCTATCTAGCTCAGTGACCTTAAACAGTAGAGTCACATACCTCTTCAGAGACTCAGTTTCCTTCTCTTTCAGATAGGAACAATACAGGACAGGTGCTTTGAGAGAGCCATGAATTACATGAAATAAAAGGTAACATTGTTAATATTCCTTTGAAAACACTCTGCAGGACACATTTGTGCTTTCCTATAAAATTTAAATAAGTAAGTTCTGTATTCATTTTCCATTCTATTTCTTTTCTCCTAATATGAAAGAAATATAATATAATAAAACTAATATAATATCTTAAATTTTCTTCAGTCTTTCCAAAGAAATTATAAATCCATAAAAAGTTTGCATTTTGGAGGAGTTCATTACTGTGCTTAAACTTGAAACAGTTCTTCTCTAAGAACCAAGCCTGTCTTCTCAAATATATGTTATGAAATAAAGCAATGGAAAGAACTACATTCTGGGATTTTTGTTAGAATGGAATTCAATTTTCTGAAAACTTGAAACGTTTTTCTTCTGCTGTTTCTATACCACTCAGACTGGCAAATGCCTGAGGGAGATGGCATTCTGCTATATTGTTTGACTTGCTCCAGTCTCCACTGAGAAAGACTCATGAAATGTCAGCAGTAGGAGCTTTTGCAATGTAAGCAGGCATGAGCCTCCAACACATTGAAACTCTTTGTTGGTGTGCTGAATCTCTCAGACTGTCTAATTGATGACATCAAGCACATGGTATTCAAGAAGCTGGAGAAGTATAGGATCTGTGTGATAGAACTGAGCTCTCAATAGATTCTGATGCGTCTTCACTTCTTGTTCACTCTCTAGATTGGTCGAATCCAAAATAATCTACCTTACATTAGCCATATCCAAACTGCTTCATTATTTATTTATTCACAATTGTATGCAAATGTAATATTTTGATAGGATATTTCTATTATGTTCTTAAGATTTTAGCATTGTTTAAATGATGAAGGGGTGTTGTATTTAGTCAGTCTATTTTTTTCTGTATTTAATGAGATGATCATATAGTTTTGATTTTTATTCTGTTGATATAGCATAAGATACAACTTAAATATTTTAAATTTAATTTAAAATTAATAGTCTTGAAAATGTTGATTTTCGAGGGATATATATGGAGGGAATGTAATGTAAAGAGAATTATACCATTCAGTCAGCAAAATGACGTGTTTTATCTATCTGGAGCACTGACGTTAAAGAAATATTGTCGTTTTGAATCTAGTTTTATCCTAGATGAGGAGCTGTATAGATAATTAACAATTGCTATTAGAGGGATAATCAGTCCTCCCTAGGATGAACCTCTTGATTGGTTATCTAATATTAGTTGACCATACCTAAAAACATACATATGACCAACACTTAATGGACTTGGAGGGTTGTATTTAATATTTATTCACTTAAATTAATCCTTTAATGTTAGTATACAAAGAAAGGAGTTTCATTGTGGCATTTTACTACATTTTTGCAAATTTGTTTTTATTCGTGTCCCTCACATAATGACTTCCAGCTCTATTCCTTCCACGCTGATCTTTCTTACTAATCTTCCTTTCTTCTTCCTCCCTGATTTCCTATCATATAAATTCTATTACCCCCTCTTTATATCTCCACTTGATTGAGATCTCTTTTTTCTCTTTTATTTATTTTCATGACTCCCTCACAAGCAAAATTTTAAATTTGGATTCTATATATGAGTAAATAAATATTTGTGGTACTTTTCTTCTAAGTATAGTTTCTTTCACTTAACATAAATAGTTCAGGTTGCCCTTAACTTACTGTAAAAAGTAAGATGTCACTTTTTAGGGCTGAAAAAATTAATTGTGAATATGTATCATATTTTCTTTATCTATTCATCTTTTGATGGATATTGGGCTGGTTCTATTTCTTTGCAATTGTGAGCACTGCAAAAATAAATACAAATGTGTAAGAATTTTTGTGGTATTCCAACTTATATTCCTTTGGGTACATATTTAGGAGTAGACCATCTGGAAAACCTGGTATTTTTTGTTGAGGATGGCTTTCACTTACTTGATTAGGGTTATTCTTATATATTTAATTTTTCTTGGAGATGTGAATGGATTTCTTCTGAATTATTTCTCAGGAAGTTTGTTAGAGTTAAAAGGAAAGACTACAGATTCCATATCTTGCTACTTTACTGAAAGTGTGTTATTTTGAAGAGTTTTCCAGGAAACTGTTTGTAGTCATTCAATTTAAGAATCATGTCATTTAGAAATAAAAGGCACATTAAGTTATTATTTTCTTATTTAGATGTCTTATATTTATTTCTCTTTTCTTAGTCTTCATGCTAAAATTTTGAGCACTGTATTTAATTATTATTTATTTTTTTATTTTTTTGAGACAGGGTTTTTCTATTGTAAGTCTGACTGTCCTGGAACTCACTCTGTAGACCAAGCTGGCCTTGAACTCACAGAGATCTGCCTGCTTCTGCCTCCTGCATGCTGGAATTAGAGGAGTGTGCCACCACCACCTGGCTTTTGAGCACTGTATTTAAAAAGCTGTCAATGGAGAGAAGCAATCAGTAAACCTGCCATGGTGATATATTTGCAATGCAACACCTAAGGCTCAGGAAAATTATGGAAGAAGGGATGGAAAGATTTTAAGTTCTAGAAGACCAGAACATCTGTTGTAAAATGCCATATTCCATATATGACAGGGAAGATGCACCTATGCACTCTCAACAATATGATTTCCTGAACAATACCAGCATAATGACAACACCAACTGACATGGACAGGGGAAGTATCACATGGTCCCACTCATAGGTGAAGAAAAATAGGTGGTCAATGGCTACTGAGAGATAGAGAATCAATCTTCTCCAGGGAAGAGGCCTCACATAGACTGTTCAAACCCAAGAGGACACATGACAATATTAACAAATATAAATAGACTCTGGAAGTTACACACACATATCTAAGTATATTATGTGTATGTGTATATATACATTTAACAATTATAATTAAAGACAATATCATGAATTTTGGAAGAAGCATGGGAAGAGTTGGAGGAAAGGCTGGAGTGGAGATCATTTTCAATTTAGGACAAAATATAAACTATGTATAGGAATACCATGATGTAACCATTGCTTCTCTATTACCAATAGGTATAAAATTTCCATTTCACTCTAAATCTATACCACCTGGATAATGGTATAATGAAAATATAGCATATATACACAAAGAAAGTTTGTTATCTGTGAAGAAAATTTGTTATCTTAAAGTTTGCAAGTGAATTGATGAAAAGAGTGTGGTAGCACAGGCTTAGAAACAAATGCTACTTTTTCTCTCTTATAAGTGTGCCCTAGCTTCAAAAGTCTTTACATTTGTATGTTTAAGTAAGTAGCTTTAGAAGAAAGGAAGAAACATTGGAAGATTGGGTTGGATGTTGTCTTCAGGGAGGGGGCTACTAGAACATAGATGATATAAAAACAAAGAAGGCAAATTATTGGGGTGGAAAGTTTAAGCATGAATTGGGACTGGGGTATATGGAAGGAGCAGGGATGGAGGGTTAACCCAAACTAAGGATTCATGAAAATGCTATATGTAAACTTACAACTTTGTAAATTAGGGGCTGGAGAGATGGATGAGTGATTAAGAATATTTGCTGATCATGAAGAGAACAGGTGTTTAGCTCCCAGCACCTGAGTCGGGTCTCTCACAACTTACGTGTAACTCAAGCTGCAGGGGATCTGACACTCTCTTCTGTCCTCCTCAAGCACTTACACACATGCGAGCATACACGCACAGACACACACTCATAGTCACACATTTTTTAAAATAATTCAAGAAAGGAGAGTTAGAAGGGAGATTTCTTGCATGTCAAGATAGTATTATTCCAGAAATCCAAAAGTCATTAAGAAGAAATCCTGTGCCAAGTGTGTGATACATCCTTATGAATTATAACAGGTCAAGAAGGCCCTAGAGGTTACCATAAAATACCTTTTTCCACTCTTCCTGATTACATGCCACAGTTAATTGATAGTATGCAACTGCAACTTTTCAACAATGTGACATACAGTTTGGTTGTAATATAAAGAGAAATGAAGCTAGAACTGAGATAGAAAGTTGCTCCCTGTGGACCAGTTTTGAAAGTGTTAGAAGATACTATACAGGCTGGTAGGAGTAAAAGGAATTGATGGTCTCACACCTAATGTGAACCCTACAATCTACTGTACAAATTTGTCAAGCAAGAAATGTCACTTGTGCAATAGTTGTATGAGTGTAATGGGGTAATCAACTACTCTGTCATTGGATTTTAGGCCTCCACCACAAAACAGAACTCATACCTCATATTTTGAATCTGAATAAAAACCTGTGACTGAGAAGGTCTTAGGTGAATTCACTATTGTTCTTTAGTTAAATTACCATGGTGCTGATTTATCTTCTAAATTTTTATATTTGTGTTCATAGACAAATGCTACTCCTAACCTTTGTCAGAGAAGCCTGTCTTTGAAAAGGCTAGTCATAATGGGAGACAAGTATGGCATCTCAGGGTGCTGAGTATAAGCAATGGTTGAGTGCTTGGTTCTAAATATGACATTTTGTACCACAATTTCCAAGGCTCATGGATCATTGTGAAAGACAGGGCAGAAAGAATATAAGAGCTTGAAGATAGGGAGAAGAGCAGTGAAATGCTGATTTTTTGACATGGAATAGTCAATGAGTCATGATGTTATGGCTTCAAAGCACCTATGGGCTTTCTACAATCTGCCTACTCAAGACTAGACCCATTCACAGTTAGTAACATATCAGAGAGGGACCTATGAGCTCCATTCCTTTTTCTGAAGTATTGGCTACTTACAAATTCTGAGATTTGGACAGTCACTGATATGCCTACCAGGTGCCAATGGATAGTTTTAAACCTATGGTCACACACATGATCCGGTGTAAATTAAGTGGGTTTCAAAAAAGAGAAACATAAATGTTTTGTTAATAAGAGTGAGGGAGCATAAATTTATCAGATAACAAGTTTAGTTAAGGCTATTGTCTCCCCCACTGCCCTGTTCCCCCCACCGAGACAGAGTTTCTCTCTTGTAACTTTGGCTGTGCAAGAACTCACCCAGTAGACCAGGCTGGGCTTGAACTCACAGAAATCATCCTGCCTCTGCCTCCCAAGTGCTGGAATTAAGGTGTAAACCCTCTGCCCAGGCTAAAGTTACTGATTTTAAAAGAAGAACAGATAAGTCCAGAGATTGTGGTAATTTTGAAGCCAACTTTGGTTTGCTCAGAAGTCATTAATATGAACAATGAGCAGAACTCAAAGAAAGGTGCTGGACCACTGAATAATGTTATTACTAAGCTAGATTTTTCCCCTATTATGATTCTGAATTTGACAAAAAAAATCTCATTTATTCAACACATGGCAGTTTACTGAGTACCAGGTGGCACTGCAAGATATGAACCAGCCATGACCTTGGATGATACAAATACTTAGGGAAAGTGAAGGACCCAGGAAGAAAAACACAAAATTAGAAGTGAGAAACATTAATCTGAAGACAAACTATGAACATGCAGTTTTAAATATTCACCTAATTATAACACAACTCTATCAGAAAGTTATATCCATTAAGTCCATCATGCCTGTTGTTTTAAATGTTTTTATTTTATGTATACAAATGTTATGTCTGCATGTATGCATTTGCACCATGTACATGCCTTGCACATATAGAGGTCAGAAATGGGCGTAAGATAATTGGAGTTATGAACAGTTGTGAGTGCATATGGGTACTGGGAACTGAACCTGATTGCTTTACAAGAGCAATAAGTTCTGTTAACTGCTGAGATATCTTTATGTTACATCTAGTTTCTTTTAACTTTTTAGCCACAAGGATAGAAAGTTAGGTAATAGCTTTGAGAACTTTCTCATGGGACATGTTCCATTTCGTGTTACAATCTATCACTTCTAGGAATTTTTAGTGTTAAATAGTCTCTTAATAAGATATTATAACATAACTATTCTTGGTTATCTACCCATGTGCCTGAAAGATCTACTACTTTAAGTAAGTATCATATTTACGGAGGGATAAAATTACTTTAAAATGATGATACTCACAATATAGAATTAGAATATTGTGGTTGTCTGAATAAGAATTCCCTCCAATAGGCTTATATTTGAATGCTTGGTCACCAGGGAATGGAACTCTTGAACAGATTAGAAGGATTAGTAGGCATGGCCTTGTTGAAGAAAGTGTGTCACAGAGGGTGGGCCTTGTGTTGCAAAGTCCATGCCAGGCCCAGGCTCATGTTCTCCATCTCCTTCTGACTCTGTCTCTACCTGTGGATCAATATGTAGCTCTCAACTACTCCAGTATCATGTACCATGCTTGCAAAGATTGCTGTCATGCTTCCTGCCATGATGATAATGGACTAAACATCTGAAATTGTAAGCAAGCTCACAATTAAATGCTTTATTTTATGAGTTACCTTGGTTGTGATGTCTCTTCACAGCAGTAGAACAGTGACTAAGACAAATACTTTATAACTTAATGAGTCAAATCTAAACATGAGTGTTCGCATGCATATATATATATATATATATATATATATATATATATATCAGAATATTAAAATATGTAATATGGAAAAATGTTCTGGGTGTGAAATAATATTTTTTCTTAAGAATTGAAGTATACAGTCTAGATATATGGCCTAGATATGTGGTCTAGATAGTTAAGAGCACTTGTTTTTGCAGAAGACCCAACTTTGATTCTTAGCACTCATACAGTATTTCACAAGTATCTATAGCCCCAGTTCTAGGGGATCCAACAGGTATGCAAATGGTGTGCACATGTATGTAGGCAAAACATTTGTACAAATAAAGTAAAATGAATAAGAATAAATAATAAAAGACATGAGGTATATATTTCATATTTGTGTGAGACCATAAAAATGATATTCTGATCTGATTTTACCCATGGCTTCACAGTCTTTGAATGTGTGTATGTGTAGCTGAGGGCATGGATGTGAACATTGGATACGCAGTACTAGAAGATGTAAAAAGATGCATCAGATCCCCTGGAACTGGAGTTTCAAGCAGCTTTGAGCCAACACGTTGGTTCTGGATACAGATTAATTCAAAAGCTAAGACTTCTACTGAACGTGCTTGCTTTGATTTTGATTATAAAGTATGTAAACTTTCATCAATAGTCTAATTCTACTAATGATATTCTTGACTATTGTTACCTTGACATTTTATGAATGACTGTTGATATCAAATTTTCACCATATTTAAAGGTAGTCATACTATTTTTATCAAAGCTTTATTATGTAATGAAGCATGTTAATGCATCTTTATATTTTGATTATTATTTTCTAATATTGCTGCATTCTTGCAATATGAGAACTAAATCACCACAGTTATAACAAATTATCATTTCGCTGTGTTCTTTATATTGTTTTGTTGTTGCTTTAAGATTTTTCCACCTGTGTGAAATAAGATACTTTAGTATATCATTGATATGTTAATAGTATCAGATTGAAAATTACGGAAAAATTAAAATAATCACAAAGTTTACTTAGAAGATAGACAAAGCACTCGGCCATATTAGATGCTACTTTTTAAAAAGGAAAATGAGGTCTCAAAGGATGGAGTAGAATAGTATAAAAGGAAAATGAAGTTTGCTATATATTAAATCTTTCTGAATAAGACTTTATTACAGTGAAATGTATGCAGTTTTAAGTCAGATAGGAAAAAGTGACTGACAAAAGCCCAGTGAAATCAAACACAGATAAAGATGAATGTTTTTAGAATAAATGTCATGTGTTATTCCCCAGACAAGCCAGCAAATTGAAGACATTATTGGAAGATTTCAAATTAAAATATCCAAGGGTAGGTAAAGAAAGAAACTTTTGGGGGGAAAAATTTAACAACATAATGCTTCAACAAGTGATTACAGAGAGTATGAAAATATCTGATACAAGTAAAGCACAAAGATTGTTTTAAAATCATATTAATGAATTATTAGGTGAACTTCAAGGCAGTACACTTATTTAAGGGGAGAATTATGTAGCATGTATTTTAAGGGAGAAAATCTAAGAGTTTTAATGAATTAGGGAACAAAAAAATTGATGTAAAAAATAAGACATTATTAAAGTATAGTGAAGCAGGACAGTGATAGATCAAGTTCACACAGGGTAGGAATTGACTTGAGACTATCTCTTGGGTACTATTATCCAACTCTAGAAGGGGAAGGTGCACATAATTTGTCTGAAGACTTGATACCTTTGACAAGCTCAATTTTTACTGACTTTTTGTGTCTTACTGAGTGGTACCAATGAAGAAGTTTGAAAAGAAGTTTGAAAAGTACATTAGCAAAACAAATATCTGCATGAGAAACAAATCAAAATCAAAATGAAAGAAGCCACTTAAATGTAGTGTAATGTACCAGTATTCCATGTGTCATAGAAGACAATGGATGAACTTAAGAAAGCAGGATAGAACTTAAGAAAGCAGGATAAAGTGTTTCCCACAGGAGGAAGTAGAGCCAAGTCATATTCTGCCTCTGAGAAGAAAACAAAGAACAGGGTAAAAAAAACCTCACATTTTTTTCTTATGTTTTATGAGATCCAAAAGAAGATAAAAGGTATCACCTTTAGGAGCACATGAGACAGTTATTGATCAATAAAGTCCTCTGGGAGACAAGCTTCAAAAATCTAAACAATGTCTCCACTTCAGAAATTTGTAGAGAGTGACCTTCCAGCAGAAGAAGTGTATGATGAGAGTTCTCCCTTCTTTAAAAGAAATATTTCACAAAACCAGTTTTGTCCTTATTAAGAAACAGCAGAAGAAGATACTATAGTATAAGGCTGAAAATGCTCATTCTTGGAATATATTGAATGCTTTGTCACTGGGCTATGACTATGTTCATTGTAGCTTTGGGGTTTTAGAAACATAAAATCCAAAACAAAAAACGGAAAATAATAAGTGTGACATTTACAAAAGTGAATGCAGGCTTAAAGTAAAAGCACACGGGTCATCACAACATCCAGTGGATAACATTTGCCAGAGATTAGAAATGTCTCAAATGACACTCCCTGAGTTATTAAATACATCAAGATGTGAATTATTTCCAGGTAAAGTCTGCATAGTTCTGAAACTAATCTCTATATTCATTTTTCCACTGTTTTGAGGATCACAAGTCATGGATTCTGATAAACTGGCATTGACTTGGTGACTTTTTCAAGAAACTCCAAAAAATATTTTTCTCTGTTATTGTTCCTAGTTTAGATACCAAATATTGTTAGACATGGTGAATAGGTATTCATAATAAAAAGCAATAGATTATAGAGTTGGCAGCACAAATTCTGAAGCTTCAGAGGAACTACTTTAATTAATTCAGAGAATTTCGTGTGGTACTATTGAAGGTAAATCTGTTTACAAAGGGCAAGTTCTGTGTTCTACTACTCTGTACAATACATGTTTACTAAATTTATCCTCCATACACATTCAACCTATAACAAGGAATATATTTTGATGATCCCCTCTTTTCTAATTGTGTCTACCCCCCAATAAGTTGCGAAACGATCTTTGTCTAAGTATGAAATTTCACATTCATGTCTCCTCTCCATGTTGTAATTTTGTCTGGCTTAAGCCTTCACAAGTCTTGTGCATATTGTCACAATTGCTATGACACATTGCAGTTGCCTTGGTGTTTCCACAATACACTGTTTACTTGTATTTATCCACTGAATTTGACTCTTACACACTCTGTTCCCTCTAGAATGATTCCTGAACCCTGGGAAGACAGAGTATGATATATATTTCCCATTTAGAGCTAAGTATTCTGCAGTCTCTTATTCTTTGCACTGTGACCAGTTGTGGGTCTCAGTGTTAATCATCATCTACTTTGGATAGAAGCTTCTCTGAGGATGGTTGAGAAATCTATAATGTATGGGTATAATAATAATTTATTGGAATTAAGCTTAATGTTATGTCTATTTAGCAAAACAATTCTAGTAGGTTCTTCCTTAATGTTCATGACCCATCTTATCATAGGCGGTTGACTCCTGCAACAATGTTAGGTATGGGTTTCAACATCTGGTTCAGGACTTAAATACAGTCAGAATGTAGATAGTTACTTTAGTGATGTTCATGCCACTGTTGCACCCATGAGCACAAATTGCCAGGGAAGTGGTTGTTTTAACTCTGAGGAGTTCATAGCTAGTTAAGGCTGATAATTACTTTTTCTTCCAGTAGTGTAGAATAGCACTATCCAGCACTATGAAAACTAAGCAGTAGGATTGAAGTTTCCATGTCAATTCAAGCTTTATATCTATTTCTATACCTCAAGCATTTGGTGACTCCAGCAGTAGAGTCTTAAAATCAAGTTCTTGAGGGGAACCTAAAACATTGGTAATAGCATGCAATGTTTATGGATATGTACCTCACTGGCCAAAACCCCCAAGAAGTAACCCATTCCTGACATTGAACTTTTATTTGTCAGTTTGGAGTGTCTAGTAAGGGCATTGTTGTCTTGTTTATATTTATACTTTTATAGTAGTAATAAGTTTCCATATGGCTTTTTTGAAAGGGCTTTAGTTCCTATTAATTCCTCCTTACATTCCCTCCTCTACCCTGGTCCCCATTCTCACACTGTTGTAAACATCATTGGTCCACTAATTCCTTTTAAGCCTTTATAACACCATGGTCTACCTCCCTTCCCTTAAAACCCTTTTCCCATCGTCATTTACTAGTTCCTGGTATCTATGAATATTTCAAATGAAATATACATATCTGAAAATTTAAAACTAACATCTAAGATGAGAGCAAACATTCTAGGTTTGTCTTTATGAACCTGGGTTATCGAAAGATGCATATATTGAAATATTGTATAGAAAACTGTTAATGGTAACCTTCTCCATTAAACACATATAGATGCTTAGAGAATTTTAAAATGTTGCTGAACTGTGTACTTAAATATATGTGAAAGGGAAAAGAAGAAAGTCACTAGGTCTCAGAAGTAGAGAGAGACTGAAAATCAAGAATAATCTCATAAATTTGTTATCATGGGAACCACAGTCAGAAGTATAAAATAAAGGTCTCTTAGTTTTTAATTTTTATTTATTTATTTTTAATTTATTTCTCATCTTGCAAACAATATATCCTGACCACAGGCTCCCCTCCCCCCACTCTTACCAGTTTTCCCTCAGAAAAAGCAGACCTCCCAGGGTTACCAAACAAACAGTGCATAACAGGATGGAAGAAGGCCTGGCACTAATCCCTACATTAAGGCCATACAAGGCAACCTGGCAGGAGGAAAAGGGTCCCAAGGGCAGGTAAAAGGGTCAAAGACCCCTCAATCTAACTTTTAGGAGTTCTATAAGAACACCAAGCCAAAAAAACTTTAGAAATGTACAGAAGAACAAGTGCAGACCCATGCGTGCTACATGTCCAGTGCTTCAGTCTCTGTGAGTCCCTGTGAGTCTCTAGTGGAGACATATGTATCTCCCAGATACCAGTGAAATAATACTTAGAGAGTAAAATCATTTAATTGTCAAATTTAGAATTGTATGTTGAAGCATAAATAGCTTTTTTAAATCGATAGAATAATTGTTTGAATAAACATAAATTTGAAGATTAGTATGAATTTATTTTCATGAAAGGAAATTAAAAATACTTGCTGTTTATGAAAAAGTGATTTCAGAAATAACGGATAGAACACACAAGCCAGGGAGACAGGTAGGCTAGCTGTAGATCTTCACCTTTTCCTCCTCTCCTCCAAATCCAATCCTCAATCTCACTTCCAGTTCTATAGCAGACAACCTGCTGTGGCCTCCCCATCCCTCTCTGCTCTCATCTCCAATGACTCATGGAGAACTTCTCTTCCTCCCTCTTCCCCAGCCTATAGCTTTATCTAAGCCCTCAACTCCAGAAGCAGTTTCCTGGGATCTTGGCAGCTAAGCCTACCAGGGAAGCAAGTAAGGCAGTAAAGGAGGTAACCAAGCTTCAGATCTTCAATCTCCCTCCTCTCCTCCAAATCCAATCCCCCAGTCTCATCCCTAACTCTGTAGCAAACTATTTGCTGGGGCTCCTCCTCATTCTTTGCCCCTATTGCCAGAGGATCTGCTAAGCAGATCCTGGTGAAACAGCCAGCTTTCCTCCCTCTTGAGGACCCTCCAGCCCATTCACATTCCTAAATATCAGCTCCCCAAAACTTAAAAACACATTGTACCTGGAAGCTCCAGTGGCCACACCACTCAGGATCCTAGTAGCATTTCCTATCAGGCAAAGCATAGCCAGGACCTCCTAAGAGTCTCCTAAGAAGCACAGAGGATAAGCACTAAGGAACAAAACACCCACCCAACAAAGACAAGACCAGATATCAGTACCTAGAATTACAATAATCCCAAACCAAGATGCCTCTATGACAACCAGGACAACATGTCTTCACTAGAGCACAGCAGCACTAAAACAGTAGACCCTAAGAACTGTAACACAGCTGAAATATAAGATAAAGGCCTTTATGAATATGATGGAGGTTCTTACAGAGGAAACGAATAAATCCCTTTAAAATCTGTGAAAACACATGCAAACAATGGAAAGAAATGAATAAAACAGTTCGAGACCTGTAAGTAGAAATAGAATTAGTAAGATCCTTGGGAATAAAGATAGCTGAAGGTAATTTGAATGTGGAACTGCAATATTAACATTACAGCTCTCCACTTAAAATTTTAATCAGTCACATAATCACTCAGAATTCTAATCAGTCAATTGGCCTTGTAGAATGTTTCACATAGGTACAAATGTTTTTTTTTTTTTTTGTAGGAACTTCACTGGATAAATTTAGGCATAATCTTTGACCACATAAAACAATAGTACACATGAATATTCATTCCTAAGTATCATCCAGGACTAAATACAACAGTAAAATCTCAATGGTCTACAGCACAAAATTATTATTTCCCTTTTCAAGTATAAGCAATTTGAACCAATGTTCTATGTGTCTTCATTTTCTAAAATAGTGCTGATAAAAGACCCCTCTATACTGAACTTGGATTCTCATGGCCAAGGAAAAACTTAAGATTATTTAAAAGATTTTCTGTTTGCCAGAGATGGTGGCATATGTGTATGACTGTAACATTTGGAAGGCTGGAGCAGGTCTCTATCTCAAAATATAATAAATAGAAAAAAAGAAAATATCTCCTGTCTATTTGCATACTGTCTATCAGTCCTGATTAAATAGCATTTACTAAAGAAAATAACACTAGCAAATCTAACTTTTAATATATATGGTTTTAACCATATATATAAAACCAAAATAAGTAACCTTTTATTTTGTTTATATATTTAGGTCACATATTGTTTCTATAATGGGGACATGATATGAGTGCAAATATTATTGTCAGGATCTCTGACTATCTCAACAGTACTACAGGCAACTTGGTTGTTTTTATTTTTTTTCAACCATGTAACTAAAACAATTTGCTGATCTTGGTATCACTTAAGGTAGGTGTTTGAAATAAAAAAAGACCTAGAAATGTCTTACTTGGTTCCTATGTTTAAGCAACAAGTGAAGAAATATTTCAAATAGTAAAATAGTTAAAAAATAAGGGACAGGCATAGTGGCTCAGGGGTTAAGGACATTTGCTACAAAAGCCTGGTGATATGAGTTTGATTCCCTAGAACCCATATTCATGTGGAAGGAGAGGACTGACTCTAAAGCTGTTTTCTGACCTCTACTTTTGAATCAGTTTATTTTTAGTTATGTTTAAAAATGATTTTGTGCACTGTTGGGCAAGGGGCTCCCTAGGCCTTGCCGTTTTGCATTGTTTGCCGGTGTTGGACTTATGTGGGGGATGTTTGATTGCTCATAATCTGAATGTACTATCTGTAGATCACCTGAGGTATTCTGGATAAATAAAAACACTCGAGATCAGATGCTTTGGGTTCCAATGTCCAGTAAGGTGCTTGCCATGACAGTGGTTCCCTCTGCTGAGATCTGACAGGGTTACATCTATGAATATGCCTCCTTGTCTTCCCTGATGAGCCACCCCAGCAGTACACTCTACCTGTGTGCCTTGGCATGTGTATGCAAAACCACATCATTATTGGGCAAATGCACACAAGTGTAAGTGCATGCAGATACGTATAATAATAGAAATATTTTAAAGAAGAATGATTATGAGACAATGTAAATGTTAATTGATCACATGCTCAGAATGTAGCCAGAAATATTTATGGATGGGTAACAAAGTTGGGTAACAAAGTTACCCAAAGTATTAAGTTTTTCATTGTCACAGAACAAAAGAAAGCCATAAATCAAGGTATTTTTAAAGTACATTGGTGAGAACATCAGAGTAGATTTACAATTCAATAATAAAACCATGCTTATAAAATATTTTACACATTGTTGACATGATAACAGAGAATTTCACACTTCATTGAAAAGTCATTAAGACAATTACCAAGTCATTAGTGTACAAGTTAAACCTCAGCTTTGAAACTCTATTCTCTAAAGACTTCATTTTGACAGACAGTTTATTTAGCTCCTAGCATATGCTGAGTCAGAACATAATCTGTTCCATCATTTTAAATACCAAAAGGTTAGCCTTCAGAGAGTGGTAAGACAATGTTTCTAGGATTTGGGAATTTTGTCAAAACTAGGAAATTTATTTAACTATGCCTTGCAGATTCATTCAGCTTTCCTTAAAGAAAATCCTGCTAATCTGGCACAGTGAATTTCTGGTCTAGTGAGACTCCCAAATGACTATTTATGCCTTTTTAAAAACATCAGACATTAATGTGCATTTAAATATATACAGTTAAAAAGGAGAAATGGTTTAAAATTTTCTTACTGATTTAGCATGGTAATAATTTAAAGCAATACAAACGGTATCAAAATTCCCCCAGAGTTTGTGTAAATTCATATATTTATAGTATTTTACAGGCTGTTTTACATATTGCATAATATAAGTGTCTTGGAAATCATCCTATAAATACATGTAGAAGTTCCCATATAATAATAGTATTTTGTTTTATGATTTAGTAATTTTGTTATTTATTTTACTATTGATAACTACTTGAATATTTTACCATTTGACTAATATCACAATGAACTTCCAAATACATATGACTGTGTGAATATATACATATGTGTATATATATATAATGTATTTGATGACAATGTTTTCTCCAGTCTCAACAGTAATTAAGAAGTTTTGTCATATATATAAAAGGGTAATAAAAACATACTTTATCAGTAAAAAATTAAGTACGCTTCCAAGGATGAAAAATGTCTTTGAGGTGTTCTTATATACACCTATGTTACATTATTCTTGCCCATTTCTAGATCCCTTTAACTCTCATCTAAATTTTCAAAAATGTAAAAACAAATACTACTTGGAAACTCATGGAAAGTGATGAGGCTGAAACTTTTGAATGACACAATTCCAGCCCAAAGTGAAAGCATAGTGAAAAAAATTAAAAGGAGAATTTACTCGATGAATATTTCCAAACCCTACCATGGAATAAGATAAAGGAATATGAAGAGGAGATACTCTATATTTGGCAAGATTACAATTTTAGACAAATATTTGGAAGAGAGAGATTAGTGGCTCAAAAGAGGTCTTTGGTTTTTAGATAAGTGTCTTTCTATGTTGCTTCACTGACCTTTGTCTCCTAAGCTCAAGATATCATTTGTCACAGCTGGGACTAGAAGTATAAAGCAGCATTCTACGCTTTGGCTCATAAGATTCTTTAAAACATATATCACATGTTCTCTATGTCTCCTGCATGTACCAACAGGATTCAAAGTATTATTATACTTTAATAATGAGAAAAGATTTTAGAGAAAATGCTGCCATGTATCTGGAAAATAAGTTTAGAAGTGAGAGACTGTTAACTTCCACTGATATTTTGGGTGTCAATGATTTTTCTAATTTTTGTCTGTACCTGAATGGGAAAATACCTCAGTTATAAGAGATCATATTGACTGTCTGATGCCCCAGGACTCATGATTTATGACACTCCTGTCTAGCCAATCACTGAGCTGAACATGACCTTGTTTGTTGATCCAGCATGTAGTGTATGACCTGAGTAGTTATAAGAAGCTGACCATAATTTAAGATCTAGTGGTTCATGAAAAAAAAACTGGTGCTCATAAAAAAAAAAAAAGAAAGAAAGAACGAAAGAAAAAGGAAAAAAAAAAACTCCTCAGCCTTGCAAAATAAATAAATAAATAAATAAATTTAAAAATAAATAAATAAATAAATAACAGGAAGCCTAGGGATACATACTTCTCTAAAAGACTTGCAAATAGAGAAAATCATCTCCTTTTGTTCTTCATGACTGTAGGACAGTTTTTATTTTTCTTTGAACATACATACAACTGATGGAAGTAAATCAGTGAAGCCCAAATCCCAAATCTATATCATCCTTTTACTTTTTGTGATAATGTATCTATATTAAAACACAATGCTTTGTCTCTTTTTCTTTTTCCACCATCAGAGTATCCAGTTGATTTCTCTCTATGGCACTCATAATTATCTGTAGCTCTGTAAGCTATTAATGTATAGATGAATTTGTAATATAAACTCACCATTCCTAGTATCTATTGCCATTAAATTACTTTAACAAGAACTAGAGTCACTCACTTGAATTTTGGGATGGTGTTTTCTTCCATTTAATGTCACCTGAAAAAATATTCACTGTGTGTGGAAAAAATACCAAGACATTATTATTACAATGACCAGAAGTTGACTGATCATTACCGACTCCAATACAGATTATTTTACTATATAAGATTGTGATTTAAGGTGACCTGAAGATGAAGTAAACTGCAGTGTCTTGTGAGACTTCCATTATGAAGACAAGCTTCTATTCTGTATCTGAAATGCTAAAGCAATTTCTTTGTGGGAAAAATACACTCATCATTCACTAACAGGAATCACTTCTGTACTAGAGCAGTTCAGCACTGACAGATGAACCTTTTCACCCTATGTAGAACTTGAGAGTCTACCTTTCATCATATGGACGATAAGAGCTTTCTTAATTTTGACAAATAATACGTTTATCTATATATTAATTTAAACTTGATGTTTATTGATTAATTAATTTTATGGCTGTATCCACATATTACTTATACTTCATTAATTTCTAAAATAAATTATGTGCTTCTGTCTCGGAATGTAAAATAATAAGCATAGATGAAAACAGTTAACCAGTTAAAAACTTACTGCATACTGTAAGAATGTATAATCAAAGTTGGTGTTAAAAATAAGGTACAGAGAATCACACTAAACTCCACCTTTGACTATTAAAATATTAAAAGTAACTGAGGCAGATAGGGAAGCACACACCTGTAATCCCTACTCTCAGGAGGTTAAGGCAGAAGGATTGCTAGGAGTTTGAGGCAAGCCTGGATTTCACAGTGAGTTCCGGTCCTTTCTGGGCAATGGAATATGTTGTCTGAGAAAAAGGTTATATATATATATATATATATATGTTCACATTTGATGAAGCTCTTTATTCTATTTTTTAACTTTTCACACTTAAAACAAATTTGAAAATTGTTTTATCTTATCATCCCATCATGAAGAGTATAAAACTAAAACACATCTTGTTCTGTATTATGAAGATTCATAAAACGTCACATTTGCCAAGAAGGTTAATGGGACTGCTCTGTGGAAAATTATTAAAATAATTAAATAATTAAAATAATTAAAATTAACTGCTCAAGTTATGAGATGTAAACTTAGCACTTTGTTGTATGAGCCCCAGCTTAACTAAACCAAATTATTAAAACTCATGAGACAAAAATGCTGTCTTTTTTCTATATTGAATGTTATTTTAAACTGGTTTTAGAGAAGTAATGCTGGATAGATCTAGTTAGGTTTACAATTCATCAGAATGTAAGTCCATTAAACATACTTGATTATAGGTAAACTGTGCCTCGGCTAGATCTATTGTAAACAGGTTCTCATGTATAGTACAAAACTAAATGAGTTTTATCACTATGGTATTAGTCACTATTTATTTTCCTCTAGCACTAAAATACAATTTTTCTAAGCACAATGCATGATGGCTTTCAAGGGAATCTTTATGTAGGATTTTGTTTAAAGGGAAATAAATTATTTCTTGAATGTACAATATTTTAAGCAAAATCTTGAATAGAAATTTATATTCTGAAAATATACTAACCCTAGCCATACTATTAGAAACTGGGTTATAAATCACAGATAAAACATTAGTTAGTTATTTGAAACATAATCACAACCAAATTAACATCTCCAAGGTTCACATGTCACAGAGGAAATACAATATATCTTGTTTTTGGCAAAGTATGTTTTTATACATAAAAAGGTGATGTCAAATCTGTCCCTCTAGAGATTCAGAATTATTTATGTACATGTTATGATATGACTAAATGATTTTGTGGGTCATTATGATTATCTAACTGTAAAGTCTTTAATTCTTATCTCTGTAGTTTTGTTTTCCTTACCTTTGTATTTTTGAATTCTGTGTAATTCTATCCATTTGTATTTGACTGGCCTGAAGATTATTTTTCTACTGTGTGTAAAATTGAAATGATGAAGAAGTCAAAATGGCAGAGGTGGCAAACATACACTTGTCAAATTCTCTGACATCATTTACTGAGACTCCAAGCTTATCACATTTTAAATAAGTTTCATCAAATGAATGCAAATTATTTAATAAATATGTTAATACATTTTCCTAATACTCAAATGAGTATGCCGCCATGAGTAGATCTTTCGTGCAAGTTCAGATATTCTAAAGATCTTACCTTTTGCTAATAGATATTTAAATAAGGGATTTTATTTCTTTTCAATTGCCTAGATTTTTCCATCTGAACACTTATTAAAACAGAATTAAATTGTTTGCCATTTATTCATAATCTATTTCAGGAAATGTCTTCATTTATTTGTGAAAGTTTTTAGTGTGATTCTGATTTTCATTGTTGTATTAATGTCTCTTAATATTTAATAACAATGCATATTAAACTGTGTAAGCTATAAAAGCATATAAAGCCAAGCCTATGGTATTGTGATTTTCTCTCATGAAAAATTTCATGAATGCTAGAGGAATTAGTATTATGATTTTGCTATTAAAATCAGATGTGGTACATAAAGGAGTGTGGGGGCATGGTTTTTTGTAATTACCTGTAATTAACATCATTACACATTTTCCCACTGACTTTGTTTGAGTAGATTTCTCTCTCAATTATCTTTTTTAGTTTAAAACTATGTATTTTAGTACCACTTTTACTATATACTTAGTCATGTAATAGCAAAACAATAAAAAGGATGAGCTTTGATTGCAGACAATTCTGTGTTCAAATTCTGGCTCTAATGATTGTAAACTGTATCATGGCATTGAGTAGCTACTTCATTTCTATTAATTGTCATAAGACTAATTATTTTACCTGGAAATTGTTATGCAGTATTATATCTCATTCATTTTTATTGTTATGGGAATATAACAGAACAGTATACATATAATCCCTAACAAAATGTCCAGACTACAATAAATGTTCAAAATGTTACATGCTACTATAGTATCATTTCCATCCTGACACAGTTTGTCATCTACAATTTGGATTTATTGTACTATATATAATTACATATGATTGCACTAAACTGGCTGTAAATACATAGCTTTAAAATTATATAAAATTTTACATTTCATTTGCATCACGTCAAAAGTTCCTTTGTATTCTTTTACTATCAATATATTCTCTTAAATATTATACATTTCCAACAGTAGATCTGATTTTTTAAAATTTAATTTTAATTTTTCTTTTCTGATACAAGTTATAGAATACATCTGGCCTCCCTCCTCCCCTCCCTTCACCACTAATCCCCTCCCATTTCCCCCAGATCTACCCTCATCACCACCCATTAATGTCCCCCCTCCTCCCCAGAAAAGAGCCACCCTGCTAAGGGTTACAGCAAAATCAGGGCATGGCATAACAGGATGTAATGAGGCCAGACATGATTCCCTACATCAAAGGTGGGCCAGGCAGCCCAGCAGGAGAAAAAGAGTCTTGAAGCTCAGTAAAAAGGTCAGAGACACCACTACTCCAGCCTGTAGGAGTTTTTCAAAGACACCAATCTATACAGCCCTGTGATGTATTTAGGGTTCCTGCAGGTTAGGTTCCCTGTCTATGGCTTCAGTCTCTGTGGGTTCCTAAGAGTGCTACTCAGTTGACAATGTTAGGCTTGTTCTCTGGTGTCCTCAGCACCTCTGTTTTCTGCCATCCCTCCTCTCCCACTTCTGTGTGGTTCCTGGATCTCTGCTTGATGTTTGGCCCTAGGCCTCTCTAGATACCCCTCTCAACTGCTGGAGGGGATCCTCTTTGGTGAGGACTGGGTTAGGTACTGATCTGTGAGCAGAGAATGACATCATTAGAAATTGTCTCCTGTTTATTCAGTCTCAAGTTTCTGGCCTATAAAGTATATTTTTGTGTTTTCTAGAAGTTATTTAGCATGATTTTATCACCTTTTTGTATCTGTTTCTGACGAGGTTAACCAATATATTTTAAATGCTAAATAGTATTTTATAGCAGAGATACCATATTTTTCTAAGAGATTTCATTATGATATTTCAATATATACTCACAATGGACTTTGACCATGATCATCATACTCATTATTTATTCTCATCATCTCACCCACTGCAATATAACAAATAGTTTTCCAGCTAGATTCCAGATATGAGAGAAAATGTGAAGCTTGTAGTTGTGAGAAGTATTAATTTCACTTAGCATGATAATTTCGTTACATCCATTTTCCTTGAAAAACATTTCCTCTTCTTTATGGCTGTACAATATAACATATATCTATATTTCTTTATCTACTCATTCATTGATTAGCACCTGGGGTGATTCTATTGCCTAGTTATTTTGAATAGTACCCCAATAATCATGATTCTGTATATACTTCTATAGCAACCTGAATTTTATTCCTTTGGAATAAATAGATTTGAGTAAATGGATCATGTGAAAATTTTTTAAATTTTTAACTTTTGGAAGAGATGCCATATTGATTTCCATAGTGTCTTGGAAAATTTACATTGCCACAAGTGATGTATATGAGTTCCTTTCCCCCTGGGTTTTTATAGTTTTGTTTCTTTTTTATTTTGTTTATGATAGTAATTCTGACCATGTTGAGATTGGATGGAATCTTTAGAACGCTTTAGATTATATGAAAAATATTAATTATTTAGATCACAAGCCTATGTATACTTCTCTATTGTGGTTGGTGTCATTTATAATTTCTTTCTTTGCTGTTATATATTTTTCAGTCTAGTAGTCCTTAATGGTTAGGTTTATGCCAACTGTCTTTTTTGATTATTATGAGTGGAATGTTTTCCAGATTTTATTTTCACCAAGATTCTTGTGAGAGTTTAAAGTTTCATACACATATTTTGATTATCCTTTCACCCAACTCTTCAAAGATCTATACTTCCCTTCTCTATCCACACCTCATTATGACCTTTTATCTTTTTAAAATTCTTTAAGACCAAAATTTGTGCTACTCGAATATTCTTTGTTATGTGGTCTTCCACTGGAGCATGGTCAACTTACCAACTCTGTTTCCCAGATATTACCCACGGATAGCAGTGGATTTGTGTTCTACCCTCCTATTTTCCATGCTGGGATTTGGTCTTTATTGGGCTTGCATAGGTTTTATGCATGCTGTTGTAATTGCTGTGAGTTATGGTATGCAGTTGCCTTGCTGTATTCAGATGTTCTCAGGTAGGCATCCACCTCTTTTGGCCTTTACAATTTCTGTGCCCTGTTCTGCAATTATCTCTGAGCCTTGGAGAGTATGGACTGACATGCATGCCCCCTTTAATGCAGAGCAATCTGTAGTCTCTTATTTTCTGTACCTTGCCTCGTGGTGGGTCATTGTGGTAATTACAATCTACTGCAAATAGAATCTATTCAGATGATGGTTAAGAGATACATTGATCGTAGAATATTGGGATACGTTGTTAGGAGTATGTTTTATTATGACCATTTAGTAGGATAATAGTAGTAGGCTCTCCATGAGGGAATATATCCTGTCTATCCATAGGATCTTGGCCCAATAATGACATCAAATATGGATTTCATCATGTGGAGCAGGGTTTAAATCCAATCAGAAAGTGTCTTGTTACTCCCATGGTATGCATGTGTACTTTTCCTCCAGTGAGCATGTATAGCAAGCCAGTCATTGCTGTAGCTCACAAGGTTCACAGTTGTGTATGACCAGTGAATACATTTGTCTTTTGGTAACTCAAATAGGAACTTTTAGTAATGTGAAAACTAGCCAGTAAAGATGAAAATTTCCTATCAAGATTAATTTTTCCATGCTGTGTGACTCAAATATGTCGTGTCTTCAGCAATGGGACCTTACATCAAATTCTGGAGGGGAACCAATAATGTTGTCAACAGCCTGTAGTGTTTGTCAGTTTAAGGGAACTTCCTGGCCAGTAACTTCAAAAGAGGTAATTACTAAATTATATACAATTGTATAAATATGTCATGTTTCCATTATCTATTTATCAGTTGATGAACATCAGGCTATTTCCATTTCCATGTTGTTGTGAACAGAGTATCATTGAATGTAATCTACCACATAAATAAAAAGTCAAAACCACATGATCATCTCCTTGGATGCATAAAAGACCTTTGATTAAATCCAACATCCATTCAAGTCCTAGAGAGAATAAGGATACAGGGAAAATATCTTAACATAATAACACACACACACACACACACACACACACACACACACACACATATATATATATAATCATATATATTAATATATATTATACATCATATTTATTATATATTATATAATAGAAATATATTTATATATTTTTGAATCTATTTTTGTTGCTGATCTGTATATGGTTTCAATGAATTATATACCAAATGAACACTCTCTATTGGACACCAAGCAAGAGGCTTCTCCTGAAAGAAGCTAGTGTCCTTCTCCCAGCAGTCATTAGTGGCTTGTAGTTTTTTGACTTGTTGTGAGATCCTGAGAAATTGCTTTCTTTCATGTTAACATATCCATTGATATTGATATTGTTCTAGTCTTTTTAAAGCAGTAATCTCCAGGAGGTGATGTTTCACTGCGAAGTTATAACTATACTGGCTCTTACAATCTTTCTTGCCTCTCTTCTGGAATGTTCCCTGTTAGAATTCTGCAACAAGCTGGAGAGCTCTGTCCCCTACCCCTGACCATAGACATAACCACAGCTCAGGGCTCCCTTTGGGGTGGTTCTGCCTCCCCCACAGTCTATAGCATGGGGCTCCCACTTCTGTGAAGAGCTCTACCCCTGAAATGCCCCTCCACATGCATCTATGATCAGCCTCCACAGCCCTGTGAAGGAAGCTCTGCCTTAGCTCTGCCCTTTGCCAGGCCCAACGCCCCCAGCTGTCTAAGTGTTAAACAGCAGGAGGACCTGATTGAAGACTGTACTTGCTCCTGGATGACCCCCCCATGGAACCTCACAGCTGTCTGCGCTCCTGGCTGACTGACCCCCTACAAGATGGACCCTCACAACCATTTGTGTTTCTTCCAGGAAGCAAAGTTGACTTTCCCAGCAAACCTAGCCTCTCCTGCTGTCAACTGCTGTTCAAGACTAATGCTTGCCTCCCGGGCCACCCTGCTGGGGACTCTGGGGGCCCAACCACCATTCCTTGTGCCCACCAGGAACCCCAAATGTTGCCATGGACCACTGAGAAGCCAGCATGTTTCCCTTTTGGGGGAGTCTAGCTCTGCAAGGCTGGGGAGCTCTGGGACTTGGAACCCCCCCCATAAGAAAGCTCCCTCCTGGGACTGTCAGGGACCCCACTCCCAGCTGGCTGTGAGGTCCACCAATCTGATAGAACAGCACAGAAGTGGTCCTAACTAACACAAATGTTAAGCTGTTCCCCCCTTCCTCTCTGGACTAAGAATTCCACCAATCATAGGCCAAAGAAATCCCACCAATCTCAGGCCATGCTGATAGCCCTGCCCCCTCCAGAACCCTTTAAAAAGGACTGAGTGGCCCTCAGTTTTCGGTGTTTCTCCTCAGAGCAGAAGCAGTCCCTGGCCTGCTGAGATCGTTGGACAGAAGAAAAAAGAACAACTCACCAGGGATATTTCCCTACAGAACTGCAACATTGGGGACACCTGGCCAGAAGCTCCTTGGTCCTGTTGGATATTCTCCCTTCAGGACTGCACCACCTCTATAGGGAGGTTTCTCCCTTTGGCACTGTGTGGTCCCCAGACCATCACAAAAGAGCTTTACATCTCCACCACTTTTATCTCTGTTCTATCCCTTTTCATCTGATCCACCTTTAATAATTGGGACCATTTGCTAGAAAGGGTTTTTTTTTTTAATTTTTACTAAGAGCTGGATCAGATGAAAAATCTGGAAAAGGGATAGAAGTGAATAGTATTTTTTGCAACTATGAAAGCTAAAATACAAGAAAGAGGATTTCATTTCAGAACTATAAGTTATATGTCCTAATTGTGTGGTAACTTCGGCAATAAGCCACACCTTCAACTTATGGGGAGAAACCTAGAGCTCCACCTATAATCTGTATTATTTTGTGAGTGACTTGGACCACCCTGAACATCCAGCCTTTTGAAAAGAAATGTCTTGTGTCCGAGACTGTAGTTTTCATTTTCCTATGGTTCTTGTGAGAAGCATTGCCAGCCCAAGTAGTTTAACTTTAAAGATTTGGCCTCTGACAATTTGATTATTTAATTGGCCTTTGAGCAATATTGGTTTGAAATATAAAATTATGTAAATACATAAATTTCATTTATGTTTTTAGATTTGTGGCAATTTAATAAAACCATCATGTACTTTACAAATAAAAGTTAGGGAAATGTTAGGTACTTCATAAATTCTTAAAACATATGCAGAATTATTTTGTCATTTACTACCATAAAGCATACAAAATATGAAAAGTTAACACTTATCAATATTCATACATAAGTACAGATGGTACATCATGCCAGTCACAGTAGAGACAGATATAAACATAAGTATATCAGTATTATATCATAACTATATAAAATATCTCAACCTCCTATTGCTATTATAGTGTGCACAAGTACTGTTAGTATTTACTTAATACATTGTTTGGTACTAATCACCTCTTAATGAACAGTTTGCCTCTCAAGTAAATTGCTTATCACACATTTGCAGTTGTCATATTTCACCTGACATGTGAAATATGTGCTAAGTTGTTGTAATATTAATAATATTAACAATAAGGCTTCTGGACAACAGCAGAATATTGGTAAACAATTTAAGAACTTAAACATTACAGAGGAATTGGTAACTGGGGTATATGCACCTAAACCCCTATCGTTTCAGTTCAATTGGAATATGCATTAAACTATTCTTAGAGTTAATTTCATTTGAAGTCTCTACTGACTAGTTTTATGTCAACTTGACACAAGCTAGAATCATCAGAGAGTACATAAGATCAGGCTTTAAGGCATTTTTTTTTTACATTAGTGATTGATGGCGGAGGGCTCAGCCCATTGTGGCTGGTGATCTCGGGTGCATTTCTCCATGGCCTCTGCATCAGCTCCTGCTTCCAGATTTCTACCCTGCTTCAGTTTCTGTCCTAAATTCCCTCAATGATGAGCAGTGATGTGGAAGCCTAAGCCAAATAAACCCTTTTCTCTCGAACTTGCTTTTTGTCATAGTGTTTCTTCAAAGCAATAGAAACCCTAACTAAGATAGAGTCCTTTGGAATTTCATGAATATATCTCTCTTAATATATGAGATGTCTTTAAAGACATAGAATTTTAAATGTATTTTCTTCCCCTTTATCACTTCTTGAATTCTAATAATTCAGTTTCTAAACAGTATTTCCTCAAAAGGCTTTTATGTGCATTTCTCCCCTTTTAATTATATTTCTTCTTTTTCTGATAGATATCTAATTTCTAATGGTGTCTCTTTGAATTCACCAATAAAGGATGTTGCTGAAACTCTGACATGTTTACTTTTCTATTATCTTGTTCTTCAGCTCCAGGGATTCCATTTGTTTCATTTTTATGATTCATACTTCTTTAATAAACTTTTCTTTTTGCTAATTCATGTCTTCTTTGATTTTGTTTATTCACTCTGTTGAGGCCTTTTCATTAAACCTCTTTATGGTGATTAATTTTAATTCCTTCTAAAGCAATGCATGCCTTTCTACTTCTTTGCTATTAAAGCTTTTGATGTTGTCATGTTTATCTCACTGTTAGTCTTTTAACTTTATATCTGGTTCAGAGGATTTGAAGGAGCAACATGTCTATGTCTTTCAGTCTTTACAGATGACTTTTGGCAATTGGTCTCTAAATTGATGGAATGTTTCCAATTTCACAGTTAAGTGGCATTGCAGTTAGTTGATATGGCTGTTTTGTGGTTTACAGTGAAAACTGTGTGTGACAGGCCACTTATTTTGGCTCAAACACACAACGTCACTTTTCACTGGAAAGATAGTCATGACCTCTAGGAACTTAGTCAGTTGGCCTGCTGCTGGGACTGGTGCCTGCCTTAGGGTGTGCTGATGGTAGGCTACTTAGTGGGGAGGGGGTTCAATAATAGATATGACTTTCAGGCATTTCATGAGAGTGTCTTAGGCTTGTCTGTTCACAGGTGGGTACTAGGTGGACACAACTAGTCCTAGACCATAATTAAATTTAGAAAGTACCTGATTCACAGGTACACCTTAAAGACCACATCCAGGCCTATTGTCTTCAACGTACATCCATATCTATGGACAGCTATGCCTTCCACTGGGTTACTTGATGATTAGGAATATTTCTGAACCCTGATTTAGTGGTACTGGTCCAGACCACAGGAATCCTTCAAGATGTACATTTGCAGAATTACTTGGGAATCCATATTCAGGGACAAGGAGTAGCTCACCTCTCTCAGGACCACTGGTTTGACAGATATGCTTTTAGAATGAAGCAGGAAGTGACTGAAGAGAACTCATACAGCTACTTCATGACCAAGGACAGCAGACTTTGCCTTTCAGAGATACAGATGAGTGTCTTTCTCTCTAAGTCCTTGGGCAAAGAAGACTACACCCACATGCTAGTTGGGAGGAGCTGTAACTTAATTATATGGTTTCTTCAGGATCTGTAGGCATTGTTTGTTGACAGGCTTGCATTTATGTGCACATGTGGGCATGTATCCTGTGGAGTTCCTGGATAAGTGGTGCTTCTCTTATATAATGGGTGAGAGACTAGAGCCAGATCAAAAGCAATGTAAAAACTAACAACTGAGTCTGTTACTTGAAGTATAAATGTGTTTCTTCTCTCCTAGGTCTCTTATTTTATGGTACTACTTGCAGGATTACAGTCAAATGGGACTATAGCCATTTCCTCAAGGGAAAGGCATGTTTCCAACCTTATTGGGATCTGACAGCATTTTGAACCTCCTACCTGGATTCCACAGCTCCTGCAAAGTCTGATTTTTTTCATAGATATCTGCCAAATTACTGTTGCTGTAGGAGTATAACAGCAGGGAACTCACTATTCTATCATCTTGCTTTACCATGTTGTCTTGTTCAATGTTTTGCTTTTTTCATTTTTTTGAACAGATTTTTACAGCGTATTTCAAATATGTAGGTCCTTTATTTTTTCTGCTTTTAAATGTTATCTGTGACATAAACAAAAGAGAAGTAGTTGGCTTTGATTATGATTTCATCAGATCAGTAGATGAATTTTGCTGTTGAACATTATTTGAAAATACTGAAATTTTCTGTTTATAATATTCTATTCCTCCACATTTTTGCATCCTTAATCATTATCTGATATATTATTTGTTGTTTTCATTTTTCAATTATTGCAATTATTTTATTAAATATATATCTAATTATTTATCACTTTATTTTATTATACAAGGTAATTTACACTTTATATTTAAATTTTTGATGTTTGTAATAGAAATAGATTTCATTTTTCTATACAAATGTTTCACTTGTAATTTTGCTAGTTGCATGATTTCAAGTTACCTTTAGTTGGTTCTTTGGGATTTTTTATATAAATGATTGTGTAACTAGAGCTTTACTTCTCATGACATCTTAAATTTGGGGACATTTTATTTATTTTATTGCTTATTTCCACAGCTAATATTGTCATGATAGTAGTAAATATATAAGAAAGTATACATTCTTACATTGTCCCAAATTTTAGGGGGACTATGCATTCTTTTGTTAGTAAGATATAAATTTTCATTAAGTATATTTTTCCCACAAAAGATATTCCATTTTCACTTTGCCTAGCAATTTTTCTTTAATTACAATTGAGGACTGAGTCATGGCAAATTGATTATTAAATCATGCCAAGTATCTCTTTTATAGTTATTGGGGTGATTATAAGATTTTGATTTAACATCAGGAATTGAATCTATTTTTTTTTAGATTGTTACAATTTTGTCGTCCTACAAATATTATTTATTCATTGTTTTATCCTTGTGATATATAGTTATGACTCAAGTTTCTGAAATTTTTTTGTGAATTATGTCTCTTTAGATATTCTCACTAAAAATCTTTTTACTAGGTTGAGTGGAAGTGGCAAAATCAGCCATATTTCTTTTCCTTGATATCTGAAGAAAAGTCTGTGAAATCTTTCACTAGAATGATAGCCCAGAAATTGTATAAATGATCGTCATAAAGCAGATACAGTCTTTTGCTTATTGGTATGTGCTTTTATATGGTAGAGGTGTTGGAAGTTGTTAAATTTCTTTCCTGCATTGACTGAGATGATCATGAATTTCATTATTCTTTATTCCAGTAATGTTGTATACTATATTGATTGGTTTTCCATATATTGAATCAGGCTAGCGTGCTATTTGGGTTCGAATGTGAAATATCCCTCCAGAATCGAAACTTGGCTCTAAGCTGGATGAGAGACCAGCTGGAGGGATTTGGATTACTGGTAATAGGGTTCTAGGTTTTAAAGCCCATCCCTACTTTTTGTTCATTTTCTGTTTTGTGATTTTAGCTACAAAATATTCAGCCACTTTACATTCCTGCTAGCATGCCTTCCTCACAATAATGGATTATATCTATTCTTGAACTGTGAGTCAGAATCACTTAAGTAGCTTATTCCTGTCAGATATTAAACCAAAGCAATGAAAAATATAATTTAGATACAATCCAAATAAAAATTCTAATGATGGCTAGGCAGTATTGGTGCATACCTTTAATCCAAGCACTCAGCAGGCAGAGGCAGGCAGATCTCTGTGAGTTCGAGGCCAGCCTGGTCTACAGAGTGAGTTCCAGGACAGCCAGAATTACCAAAACAAGACAAAACAAAAAATTCGAATGATTTATGACTTAATGATATTTTCAGTTTAGTTAGTCTGCTATCTTATTCAGTTTATTAATAAAGTGCTTAAGATTCATTCATTTTAATTTCATTCATTAAACTTGTTCTTCAGCAGTTTCATTTATGCATATAGTACATTCTGTTTACTCTTATGCATATCCACTTTTATCTTCCTCTAATCCTGACGCCATCCCTTTCTCCCTATGTGTCCCTTTCCCACATTCATGTCTTTTTGATTTATGACCAATTGATTAAACCAGTCTTATCTTTGCAGTCACAGGTTCACAATTCTCCACTGGACTTGAGAGGGCTCACCAACTGGGACACACCAAAAGGCAATTACTGTCCACCTCCAAGAATCCATTAGTAGTCAACTGTGCTGACTGGTTTTATGTCACCTTGACATGGGCTAGAGTCTTCTTCTGAATCCTCATTTGATAAAATGACTCCATAAGATCCAGCTGTAGGACATTTTCTGAATTAGGAATTGATGAAGGGCAGCTTAGTTCATGATGGGTGGTTCCATCCTTGGGCTGGTGTTCAGGTTCTATAAGAGAACAGTCTGAGCAAGCCATGATGAACAAGCCAGTAAGCAGAACATTTCCATGGTCTCTACATCATGTTCCTACTGTGTTTGGGTTCCTTGACTTCCTTCAGTGATGGACTGTGGTGTGGAAGTATAAGGCAAAAAAACTCTTTCCTCTCCATCTTACTTTTGGTCATGGTGTTTCATAATAGCAATGTATCTAACTAGATACAAGCTGTTTAGTTGTAAATGATAGTGTCCTTCAAGACCCTCCATGATCCATGATTAGCTCTTGACATGCCCAGTCTTACACATGCCCATTGGAGGCAACAGAGCTACTGTGAGATCATGTTTGTAATGGCTGTGTTCTACCCTGAAGATAACATTTTGTATCTCTATTTTCTATCTTATTCTTACATTGTATAAATGTCATCTTTATGGATGAATATTTAACTGTCACTTATTTTGTCTTTAGCTGGCTGTATTAATTTGCTAGGTCTACCCGAGCCAAGTGCTACAAAATAGTTGGCTTAAAAATTATAAAGTTATTTTGTTAGAGTTATTAAGGATGAAACTCTGATATCAGTGCAATCATATGATCTTGTCTCTCCTTTGTTTCACCATGGTTGTCTTATATATCTCTCTTAGTAAGATTTTCCTTCATTTTCATGCCTGTCTGGTATCTCTTTGTTTGCTATAATATTTTAAGTATATAAACCAGATTGGAGTACGGCTATCCCAGTTAGCCTATTTTTAACTGAATTATCATTTTAAATTATTCACTTGAATTGATTTTTTAAATGTTCCTTGTCCATATGTAGCAACATTCTGAGGTATTCAGAGTTAGGAATTCAATATATGAATTTTTGAAGAATACAATTAAATCCACAACAAATCTGCTCCCTTAAGCCCCAAATTCATGTCAGTCTCACATATGAAACACATTCATCTTCTTCATCTAAAAACCAGATAATTTAGTCTGCTTTAGAAACAAATGTATTTGTTAAACTTTATTGAAATATCTTGTTTACTGACTGTGGATGTAGCATGAAGTATAATAATGATATCATTTGTATATAATAGGCATCCTAATTCTGAAACTGAGAAAATGAAATAGGGGTTACTAGTTCTAAGCAAGCCCCCAACATGGATAGACCATTCTACAACATTTTAAAGGTCTAGAGTTATTCTCTTTGCCTTAGTGCTTCATAGTCTGAGTGAAACTTTTTGTCAATCTTAGTATCACTGTGAGAGGCCTCTCTTGTAGGTTCTTTGTATCTTAAATAAAATAATTTAAAATGTGACTCAGGAGGAAATCTAAAGACAGTATTATTGGAGTCAAAACAAGACAGAGTTGTGGAAGTTCTTGTTAGATACTAGAAGGAAGAGGATGGGAAAGGAAGAGAGAGAGCTATATTTTGTATGTCAGAAGTAAAGAAATCGGGTAGACTCAGCACCAGAAGTCTGTAAACAGCTAAAACAGAAGATGATATCTTTGGAGAGAGAAAAGAATGCATGAAGTTCCAGGGTAAGCCAACACAGGATTTATCCAGCATCTGGAAAAGGGGAGTGAAAAGTGTGCTTTGTAGAAAGGCTATGGGTTTTGTTTGTTTGTTTGTTTGTTTTTGTTTTGTTTTGTAAATTAAAGCTCAGAAACCAGGCAAGGTTTAATAGTGAGTGTTTGCAAGCAACTCTACCAAGAGAGGAGCTTTTGTGGTATTTAGCTCTATTTCTATTTAAATTAATAATCATTCCTCCCAATTTCTTAATGTTTTCAAGTGTACCATAAGCCTTTAATCCTTTGACCTCTAGTGTGTTCATCTTTATGTATGACACAGGATTTTTCTCATTGCAAGAATCTTGTTTGAGCAAGAAAAGAGCTTACTGTCCACATCAAAAGGGGAGTTTCAATCCCTGGACAAGCCACTTAGTAATTACTGGTCATCACTTGTGTTATTTCTGTCAGAGAATGTCAACAGTTGGGGTTCATATTTCTGTCCTTCCATTGTCAAGTATATTATTAGAACTTATAAAGTGTCTTGTAAAATGGATTCTTCATTTTTTAAATTCATTTTTGCCAAACTCCGTCTTTGATGTACAGGGAAGATAAGGGTGACCTGGAAGTCCAACTATTTACTTCCTTAAGATTATCTGACTTTTGGATTATTATCCAAAATGCTTCATTGTGGGAGTAGATAATGTGGGCTCCAAGCAGATGCAACAGATGCATTTGTCCCTGTGAGGAGAGGCTCTGGTACTGATGGGCCTGAACATTATAATTCAAAAGGACATTGAAAGGCATCTGAAAAAAACAAAAAAGCTCTGGAGAAATTGTGGCCTTATATCTTGAGGAATGTAGTCTTCATATTCACCAATGGGAACCTTACCAAGATGAGTTACATGCTACAGGTAAATAAGGTGCCATTTGCAACCCATGCTAGTGTTATTGCCCCATATGAGGTTACTGGTGCTAGCACGGAACATGGTTCTGAGGCCTGAGAATACTACTTTCTTCCAGGTTTTTATTTATTTATTTTTTTAATTCGGAGTGATGTGAAGCTGTTAAAAACTGGAGACAAAGTGGGAGCCACAAATCTACACTGGGAACATGTTAAACATCTCCCCCTTCTTTGAATGAATCATCCAGCAAGTATCTGACAATGGCAGTGTTTATAGTCTGGAAGTAGTTGGCATCATAGAGCTGACAGTGCACTTGCTTCTTAGAGGGTGCTGGAAATGTTGCCAATGTTTGTACATTGGTTACCTGACTGTTGCCTCAATATCACACTGTATCATAAATGGATACAAGCAAGTCCTGGCTTTTTCTATGGAGACTGAGCACACCTCCCCACATGCTGAAATGATCAAGACCTTCTTGGCTGATCCATCTGAATTTGTGGTTGCTGCTCCTGCTGCTGTTGCAGCCCCAGCCAAGGCTGAAACAAAGGAAGAGTTGGAGGAGCCAGATGAAGATATGGGATTTGGTCTCTGACTAATCCCCTTAAAGCAACCAAGTCAGCCAGATTAATTTGAGAAACATGGAAATAAAGGCTAACTTCTCTTTTTAAATAAAGCTATTTCCATCAATTCACATTTAAAGTAATTGATAAAGGAGAAGCCTATTCATTTTTACCTGTACCAAAAAAATACCAGAAACACAAATTCTCAAAGGCACAGTCAACAACACTAGGGAAATTTTAAATTTGCCATTTTGTAGTGTTTTCTATCAATCTTAGAAATTTTCGTCTCATTTTATCTCTTACTAACTTCTTTTGTGATTGTTTGACTTTGTTTTGTGGCATACAGTGATTTAACTTTACCTTCTTTTAAATTATATTCTAAAGATTACTTTTCTGATAACCAGGAAAACAAAATATAATATCTTAAAATTATTAAAATCTATTTTAAGAGGATTTAATTCAAAGTAAATACAGAACTCTTTGAGTTCCTGGATTTGTTCTAATATTGGTGGCATAAGTTCTATCTTTATATATTTTAAACAATTTACAAGTTTTAGTAACTATTTTATGAACTTATTTTAAGTGCTACAAAAAAGAGATGAGTTATACATAGATAGTATGGTACTATTAGTTTCCATATGTATAAATGTAATGTTATTCTAAACCTTTATATATTTATGTGCTTTAAGCCACTATATTGTGCTTCTTAAACTTGACTTGAAAGATTCTTTTGAACGTTTCTTTTAGGATTGTAGGGGTAATGTTTTATTACTGTTAATACTTTAATTTATTCTTTGTTTTGAAGAGTAGTTTTGCTGGATGTACAACATTGATTGAGCAGATTTTTTTCTTCTGTCATATTATATATCCATCTAAACTTCTTTTGACTTCCTAAATTTATACTGGCAATTTTTTTTGATATTATAAACATCGATTCCAAGGATTTAAGGACTGAACTTGGGTCATAATGATTGAAAAGTAAATTCTCTTTAACCCTCTGAGGCACCATTGTAGTCCTGTATTCTGTAATTTAAAAACTGGACATAGAATCAAGTAAAACAATTAAGTTCCTTGGGAAGCCCAAAGATAGGTTAGAAATTCACAAATAACTTTTGTTTTTCTGTATTGGATTGATAGAAGAAATTAGGAACTTGAATGTTGTTTTCTATATTGTTGTGGAAGTTTATTTTTACTTGTGTTTAAAATAATTGTTTTTGTGCACTGTTGGAAAAAAGGATGCATAGGCCTTGACATTTTGTATTGTCTTCAGGTGTCTGATTTCTGTGGGGGACATTGATTGCTTATGATCTGAACCTCTGGAGTTCTGAATCAATAAAAACCCTGAGCTCAGATGCTTGGGTTTCCACTCTCAAGGATGGCACTTGCCATGATGGTGGTTCCCTCTGAAGAGGTCTGGCAGGGTCTGAGTCTATGAAAAAATGGGCCTTGGCATTTTGTATTGTCTGTATGTGTTGGATTTCTGTGAGGGACATTGATTAGTTATGATATTCACTTGAGGAGTTCTGAATCAGTAAAAATACCTGAGCTCAGATGCTCAGGTATCCACTCTTGTGTATGATGCCGGCCAGGATGGTAGTTCTCTCTGCTGAGGTCTGGAAAGATTTGCACCTATAATTATGCTTATTTGTCTTTTTGGTAAGCCTACAATGTAAGCTTACAACCACAATTGTTACCTGCAACGTGAGGCCTGAAGTCATGTTCATCCAACACAGAGACAAGGAAGAACAAGAAAGTTACTCCAGACTTCACAGAGTCCAGTAAAGTACTTTCGGGTCAGCTCCTAGAGGATAGAGATTATATATGCAAAATAATGTGTAGAAGTCTCCTGAAGGAAGAGGAGAGAGAGAGAGGAGGGAAAGAAGCTTCTATGAAAAGAAAATTGTGAAAATTAAGTGAGAAAGAGGGCTTAAAAGTGAAAGCTACAGAATAGAGGCTTTTAGAAAGATATTTTCATGGTCAAAAGAAAAAATTCAGCTGGGAGCAGGAAAAAGTAAGGTTTTGACTACTTTTCCTGACCATAGAGCCAAAACTCCCTCCTGTGGCTGGTGGCAGCCAGGGCATGGGAAACAGAATCCAGAGTGTACTGTTCTATAAATTGAATTTGTTGATGGCTTTGTGTGTGTATGAAGCCCAAGTGGGTCTTGTGTTTGAGGTCTATGAAGAAGGGTATGTTTCCCCACAGCAGTGGTAAGGTGAGAAAAAAAGCCAAACTGACACAGTGTTTCAAACTGAGATTCTTCTCACTGGCCCAGGGACACCCTACTGTTGTGGAAGCTGCAGCTTGGAGCAGAAAACAAAAAACAAAAAACAAAAAAAAAGCCACATTTAGTTAAACTGACCTTTTTTTGTTTTCTGCAAATGACGAAAGAAAGACAAGCTGTCTAGATATTGGTGATGGTGATGAGAACTCCACCTACCACCCACCACCCACTAGGGAACCCTTCCTGTAGCCAAGGACAAGTTAATTTTCCTGCAAACCAGACTCTATCTTAAAATCTGGAAAGTGTTTCCTCAGGGTCAGTGCACAGAAACTGTCTTCCAGAATTGGCTGAGATACAACCTATCTCATGCTGATAGCTGAACTTGGTACTGTAAGAGTCACCCAGGTAGACTGGTTTTGAAGACATGAAGGAGTCTTTGGAAAGCAACTGAGGATTGGCACTATGGGAGGCCAGGGGAGGCCATTGGTAAAAATGCAGCCTTGGTAGTAGTTGAAGGCCCAGAGTGAAGGGGTCATACAAATAAGTTGAGGCTTGGCACCATGAAGAATGCCCAGGAAAGGCTATTGGAGAAAATGCAGTCCAGCTGCAGCAAGGGACTCCACTGTTTTGAAGATGCAAGTACCATGGGATGACCTCTGATAACAGCAGCAGCAGTGGAGTAAAGCCAGCCAGAGCCTGGAGGAGAAGCTGTGTGTGCTGCAAAGGGCAGAGCCAGAGAAGTGATCCAAGCCTTTTGGAGGAGCCCTGAAGATCATAAGTGAATTTCAGATAATTGGACATTGATAATGTTTATCCGCTGTCCAAAGACATTGTGAAAAGCTTGACAGATGTTTGCTTTCATTTGGTCCTGTGCACTAACAACCCTTGTGATAGTTTCTCTTGTAAATAGTTTTGCTGGTGTAGTGTTAAATTGTGTTGTAGAGATAAAGCATTTTTTTTGTTGTTTAGATTGGCTTATACATAAAAGGGAAATTGTTGTGGAAGTTTATTTTTACTTGTGTTTAAAATAATTGGTTTTGTGCACTGTTGGAAAAAGGAATGCATACGTCTTGGCATTTTGTATTGGGGGACGTTTGATAGTTTATGATCTGTACCTGTCGGGTTCTCAACCAATAAAAACACCTGAGCTCAAACACTAAAAGTTCCACTGTCAAGTATGGTCCCTGCCATAATGGTGGTTTCTTCTGCTGAGGTCTGGAAGTGATTGCACTTATGATTGTGCTTCTTTGTTGTCCTTGGTGAGCCCCCACAATAGCTAACTACTAGGCTATTATGGTCTCCATGAGAGAGAGTGCTGAGCAAATCAAGTAAATGTAATGTGAAACTCCTTATGTTTTTTATTGTTTTTAAGTGATATTCTCTTGGATACCATAATTATACAAGTATTTTTCAAAGTTATTTTATTCTGTATGGTAAATTTGGAAATTAGGGACAAGGGTTTTCTAGTTTGACATCTGTTCAGTGTAATTTCTCTATTATTATGTTAAAGTGTCTTTTATTTATCTATATTAATGTTGTTCTTACTCTAAAATCAACCTTGGCTGATGTTATAAAGTTCTTAAATGGTTTTATTAATTTCACATCCCGGTTTCTGAGTATCCTGAATGTCAAAATGTGACCTTCTTTATAAATGAGGTCTATTCAAATATAATCAGTCTATGATTCTTTTGAAAGAGTATTGGATTTAGAGCCATCCAAAGTTTGATGACTAATGTTCTTATAAGAATAACAGATCACAGGAAAGCAGAGCACTGGCAACTTAAAGATCAAAGCAGACACATATTCTGAAACATAACCTGCTGAGTCTAAATGCCGCTGGCATGCATGTCCTCAGGACTGACTATGTGGGATTAGACAACCAATTTTTGGGCTCTTCCATGGAGAATACAATTTCTCCCATCCCCAGCACTTCTCAGTTGCTCATAGTGTTTTTTTCATTTTTTTGGTGTGTGTGTGTGTGTGTGTGTATAATTGGAGGGTTTGTGAGGAGAGGGAAAAGAGAGAAACGATACATAATTTCCAAAAAAGAGATCAAGGTAAACATTGGGATTATGCATCTCCAAGCCAAAGACTACTAGGCACACTATAAATTTCAGGATATATAGAAAAGCAGGGAATAAATTCTTTCTCAGAATTTTCAGAAGGAGTTATCTCTGATAGCATGTGGACTTTGGATTTCTGTGCCACTAAACTGTGAATGAGTCAACTTTTGTTCCTCTAAAGCACTTAGTTGTCTTATAAATTCTTGCTTTTACACAAGGATACTAATAAAACTACCATTTTTTATTTTAGATTTAATAGAGTCTATACTTTTAGTCTGACCTATATGTATCATTTAATTTAAAGTGATGTTCTTTAACCACAGTATCTTTCATTTTAAATCTGATGTCTGCTTTTCAGTTGGAATGTTCAAGCAATTTGTGCCTAATTTAATTTTCATTATAGTTAGATATAAGTCTAAAATATTGCTATTTGTTTTTCATCTGTCCCATCTGTTGTTTGTTCACTTTTTATTTTTCTTGACTTTTAGATTTCTAAATTATTTCTTAGCCCAAATTATCTTTCTTTTGGATTATTAGCTAAATTTGTTTGTTTATTTTGTTAATAGTCTCTCAAACATTATCATATAGATTTTGTCCTATTATGATAAGACTTCCAAACTATTTCACTTTGTGTATAATGTAAAGATGTTACAGAATAGTTTCATTTCTTGTATTGCCTTTTTGGTTCAAATTTCTCAGAGGTCTTAATTTTCTGTAAGTTCTAAACTCTAAAATGCATGGATACTAGTTTTGATTTTAAAACATAGTTTTTTTCAGGGAGATTAAAAATTTAAATACTTCTATTTACTTATACTATGACATCTGACATTCACTTAAAATTTTTTTCATATGTATATCCCTGTTTACGTATACTGCCCTTTTTCTTTTGCTTGAAGGATTTTCCTTAATGTTTCTTTGATGTAAGTCTGGTAGCAAAGGTCTGCCTTTCTCCTCAACCATCTTTCCCTTTTTAGGCTTTTATTATTCAAATGTATCTTTTGTTTGAAATGTATTTTTGTTTTGTATATACTGTTATTTGAAGATCTAGTTTTGTTCTGTTATTTTTGTACTTTGAAGATGCCACTGAACTCAGCCGAATATTTTCTTAGGGAAAATGTTAGGTCATTATTTTTTTCTCAGCAGGCATTTTCACTGAATATCTGTATATTCTGTTTATCATTTCTTTTAAACAATTCTACTATGGTATATTTTCTTTCTTAGGTTTGCTATCATAGAGCCTATAGAATCTCCAGATTATGTTTTTTTATCATATTTAGAAAATCACATTTGGCTATGTTTCATTAAATATTTTTGGCCTTCACTCCTTTCTCTTTCCTTTGGATTCCAGTCATTTTGGATTTGTGCTTCATTTGGAGAGTTTTTCTGGTATTTCTTCTAGTTCACTGTACATTATTTTACAGTAGTTAACCTGTATTAAATTCCCTGCAGTGTATATGCATTTGAAGTGCTATTAGCTAATGTTAAGAATAAAATGACTGACTGGAAGTGTCTGACATACTTTGTTCCACACAAAATGACCAAAACAATGAAAATGCCATAGCTATTTGATTTCGTTGTTAGAGGAAAAATTCAGAAACATTATATAACATAGAAAGACATGTTAGTCTTATAGAGAAAGAAACAAAACACTTAAAATATACTGTCACAGTCAGCCATGAGTGAAGAGAAAGTTCAATTTGGAGCAGTATACTCTCAACATCTATTCATGTCATAGACTCCAACAGTAACATTTAATTCTAGAAGCAAAAGAGAAAGAACAGATATACAGAAAAATAAAAATTACAATAATAATAGAATTTAAACATTGTGAAGTCATCAACCATAGAAAAATATCTTTTTCCACCATTTTGTCAGACCAGCATGATTCCTTACTACATTCTAAATCGTATCTTTATATAAATTTACAGATAAGTATAGCTACCAGTTCTCATTAAAGAAGCTTTTTTTTTTTTTTTTTTTTTTTTTACAGCAATGGAGATAATCACAGAAAAGCACAACTGGAAACAATGCAGAGATTCACGGATAGTGAAAAGCCCAGTCCAAACAAATATATCTACATCATACCTCTTGCATCTCTGGCTCAGAAAACATTACAGTGGAGGTGTCAGAAAGACTATAAGAGCCAGGATACCAGGAAGTCTATTGTGAAACAATCCCTTTTACAAATGGCTACATAAAAATATATTCTATACAGTCAGAAATCATTCATGATCAAGAGTAAATAATATGCAATAAAACTCAACTAAACAAGTGTTCATTATAGATGAAAGGAAGTACATAATAATAAAAGGATCAATCACCAAGAATATGGGAATCAACACTAGAACAAAAAATTGTATGAAGCAAGAACTATTAGATAAAAAGCAGAAAGCATCTACTACCTTAACACACCACTTCTAGCAACACGTAAGTGAACCAAACAAAACACCTAAAAGTAAACAAAAAACATTGGATTTAGATAGCTATGTACACCAAAACCCAATGGTGGATATTTCAAAAGTGTTTTTTAGATATTTACAGAATGCACATTAATGTCAGTTCATATAACATTCACCAGATTAAAGAAGTATAAAGCAAATTTCATTGAAATATAAGAAAGTGAATTTTAGCATCTGTCGCCTGTGACTGCAATAGTGTAGAGTTAGATCTTGAACAAAGAGAAATTTAGAAGTTGTACCGGTAGATCAAAACAGCGTAGTATTTTCTTAAATTATGCACAAGGCAGTGAAGAAATCAAAAGCAAAATAAAAATATTCCTGAAACAACTGAAAATAAAATAAAGTTATATTAAATCTTTTGTAAGATGAAATTAATGCCAGCCAGCCTAGGCAGTATACAGAAATTTTTGTTTTTGTTTCACACGGATTAGACTAATGAATTGATAGATAGATAGATAGATAGATAGATAGATGATACATACATAGATAGATGATAGATAGATAAAGGGAATTTCCTTAGATTGATTGGTACTTATGCAAAACATCTAAAAGAACGAATGTCAATTTTCTCAAACTGTTAACAAAGCATAGAAAAACCATTCACCAAGTCCTGTAAGATCCTGGAAATAAAACCACAGAAGAGCACAACAAAAAGGAAAGGGACCCAACCATATGTCTGGTAAAACAATGATGTAAAAATCCTCAAAAAATGCAGAATACTAAATTAAATGTAAAATAATGAATCAAAATGCAAATAATAAATATTATTTATGATTAGCAAGTATGATTTATTCCAGTTACACAAGAAGGGTTCAACATACAGAAATCAATAATTACAAAACATTACATAGATATCATAAAGGATGAAAGCCACATAACCACCTCAATAAAGGTAGCAAAATAATTCAATAAAATTTAACTTAATTTGATGATAAAATGCTTAAAATATAGGTCTAGAAGGGTACCCAAATAGAAAAGTAAAAGCTGAAATTGCTACTATTTACACATAAAGTAGCTTTATACCTAAAAAGTTCACACAAAAAATTGGAATTGAAAAATGAATTCACTTAGTAAGGCTTCTGGACTTAAAATATCATATAAAACTAATAATGGTTTGTGTATTCTAGTAGTAAAATTGCTGAGAATTTCAAGAAAATTTATCCAACTAACAACAACTACAAAACACCCCATTTCAGGAATAAACTTAACCAAACATGTCAATATTCTGTACAAATCACAAAACATTTAGGAAATAAATTTTAGCATACAAAAAAAATGGAAAGTATTCATAGATTTATGAATTGAAAGTAATAATCAAGGAATTATGCAGATGGATTGAAGTTCCTATTAAATACCAGTAACATTCTTCTCAGATATGGAAACAATACTTCTAAAATTTTTATTAAGCTAAAAAAATTCATCAAATAGCCAAAACATTCCTTTCAGAAGGTAATAAAGCTGGCAGCACATGTCTCTGCCTAACTTTAAAATTTAGAATAAAGCTAATATTAGAAATATTAGTATAAATAAATAATAATAAATATATAAATTATTATATTTATATAAATATATTAGTATAAAGTATAAAATTAATATAATATGTTTTACATGTTAGTATAAAATATATAAACATTAGTATAAAGCTATTATTAATCAAAACTTTCTGGTTTTGACATAAAAATAGACTCATGGCTGAGTTGAAGAGCAAAGCAAATCCAGAAATAAATCCACTTATCTATAGGTGACACTTTTTTACAAAGACATCAATGGCATTCAAATAGCAAATAAAAATATTTTTAAATGGTACTTGGAAATCCAAATACCGAAGGGAACTGAAATCTTGTCTCATCTCATACACAAATATCAACTTATTGTAGATCAAAAGCTTTAAATCCAATAGCCCAAACTATGAAAATACTAAAAAAATATATTGATGTAATGCAGCAATGCTTTAAGACATTGATCTAGATAAACAGGTTTGTTTTGTTTTGTTTTTTGATCTTTCTTTTTAATTTTTCTGTTTTTCAAGACAGTGTTTCTCTGTTGTAACTCTGGCTGTCCTGGAACTCACTCTGTAGACCAGGCTGGCCTCAAACTCACAGAGATCTGCCTGCCTCTGCCTCTCAAATGCTGGGATTAAAGATGTGCACCACCACCACCACTAACAGGTGCAAAACAGTTTTTTCTTTTTTTCTTTTTTTACTATAACCCCAAAGCAAAAGCAATAGTAGCAAAATATAAAGATGACTATATTAAACCTAATAGCTTCTATGCAGAAAATTATAGAATCAATGCGTGGAAGAGCACCTAACAAGATGGAGAAGATGGTTGAAAAGTGCTCATCCATTGAACAATGAATAAACATAAAGAATCCAAATAACTCATCAGCAGAGTAATATGATTAAAAACAGAAGACTTTTTTAAAGAGTAATTTATCTGAAGATTACATACAAATGGCCAAGAGCATATGAAAAATGGATCAAAACATTAAATATGTGGGGAATGAAGCTCAAAATCACAATTAGATAACATCATTTCAGTTAAAATATTTATTAATGAAAGACAAAAGATAAAACATTCTGATGAAGATATAAGAATGAGAATAGCTATACTTGATTTTAATAAATACTTCTCAATAGGCAGTAAAGGTGATTTTGTATGTTCCAAACATAAAGATGTGATAAATACCTCAAAACATAAATCCACCAATTGTTATGATCTAATCATTCTGAGCTGCTTGCATGTAGTAAATTTTCACACTATGTTCCTTAAGTACATATGGTTATTTTGATGTGCTTGGCAGTGGTTCTCAACCTTCCTTTTGCTGCAACCCTTTAATATAGTTCCACAATTTGTGGTGAACCCCAGCCATAAATTATTTTTGTTGATACCTCATGACTGTAATTTTGCTATTGTTATGAATTACAATGTAAATATCTTATATGCAGATGGTCTAAGGTGACTCCTGGGAAAGAGTTTGTGACCCACAAGTTTAGAACCACTGTGCTTTGCTGTCTGTGTGTGTGTGTGGCATATGCATTGGTTTGTGGATGGGTGTGGACATACAGTGGTGGAAGGATGACACTGAGTAATTTCCTCTAGAGTTCTCCATCTTATTCTCTTGAGAAAGTCTCTCCTTAAATGGGAAGGTTACTGTTTGGCTAGGCTGGGTGGCCAGGGAGTTCCCAGAGTCCACATGTCTTTGCTACCCAACAGTGAAATTTCAAACATTCATGACCATGTCTAGTATGTTTGTGGATGCTCTGAATTCTAACTCAGGTCCTCACATTTGTACAGATGCTATTACTAAATGAGCCATCTCTCCATTCCATTACATATTATTTTTTAAAAGTATAATTCACATAAAGCTAAGTGGAAGCTGTGTCAATCAACTGAGTTGGGAAGGAGCAAAAGAATTGATGGTACATGATATGGGTTGCTTACCTAAGTCAAATTTTCACATCGAGAATTCTGGACTAATGATGCATTTTAGAGTTGTTGTAATTGATACTGTATGGAAATCTGTGTTCATGGATGAGTTCACATAGGGATAAAACTAAAAACTATTTAATTTAGATTGCTGTTGTTAAGATGTATGTCCAGATGCTGTATGAGACTAATATAATATGAGGAGGAAAGAGGACAGCCAAAGAAATATTATTATTCTAATAGTGAAGGATATTTTTTAAATCATCATAATAGATTTTATCTAATGTTGATTGAATGTGTAAGGTCTGCCATAGGGTCTTATGTTTGAACATAGTAACCAGCTGTTGGTGATGTTTGGGAAGGTTATGGAACCTTTAGGGAGTAGAACCTTGCTGAAAGATCCATGTCACTGTGGATAGGGATTTTGGTTTTATAGCCTGAATCAACTTTCCATTCTCTCACTGCTTCCAGATTGTTCATGAAAATGACAAACTCCCTCATAATTCTGCCACCATGCTCTTTCCATGCCATGCTTATTCTAGAGCATAAAACAAAATAAGCTCTTTGTTCCTTAAGTTACATTTGTCAGGGTGTTTTACCACAGCAGCAGAAACAGAACTAGGACAAGAAAAGATAAAATATAGGGATAAATAGAAGATGACTTACAGGTTCTGAAACCAATAGACTATAATATTTGTGGTGCCACAAACTGAAAAATGTCTTGAGATACAAGTTTGGCCTTCTGTTAAATATTTCATATAAAGACAATTAGACTGACATTCACACAATGTAGTCTGATTGGCAGTGATAGATATAGGCTTGACCAAAAAAGATTCTTAGTACTTGGAGAGCTCTGGGGATGGAAGCAAGTACTAATTAGATAAAATAACAAGTCTTTGTTAGATCTGCTTTAATCTTGGGGATATAACCAAAGATGATAATTAGGCTGCTTTTGAATAGATTCTATTACTATGCGTTGACACTTCTGATTCAGCTCATGGATACATCTTCCAAGTGCAGAACTATAAAAATGAAAATGACAAGTAAGCATGTGTAGGTGTGTGTGTTATAGGCAAACTTGGATTTATAGCTGAGTATGTAATTATTTCTCTCTCTGTATATATCTAGTATCATATTGTAAATAATGTAACAGTGCATAATTTTGTGTGTAAATGATTTTTCAAAACATTTGAAATAATAATTTGCAGGTATTTAATATTTCAAGGTATTTTCTCCAAATAGATTCATTCATTCATAGGTACCCTAGATTATAAAGGTAATTATGGAGTCCCCTGCTATACAGAGTCATTCAATTGGAACTGCAATATTACCTTCAAACAACGTGTGTAGCACTAGTATGTTCATGACCTGGTTTGTAAAGGTCTGTCTTATGTCTTGTGTTACAAGCCAACTAAATTTTATTAGAATATAAGCAGCAATTTCACTAATAGTTTTTTGCTATCCAAAGGACACAGAGGTCCTCAGAGCCTTTGTGAGAATCAGGGCATTTTCTAAATTAACATCTTTTAAACACCTTTTTTCATACTTATCTCTTTGTTATTTCTATAAGCTGTAGAGAATATAGAAAAAAAGGAATACCACTTGACGAGTCTATGTATGTATGCACTGGTGTTTGTGTGAGTATGTGTGTGTATGTGTGTGTGTGTGTGTGTGTGTGTGTGTGTGTGTGCATGCGCTCATGTGCAGGCACACTGTGGAATAGGAAAAGGATAGTCATTTTTGCCTTCTTACAAACTAATAATGTCTTAACAGAAGACACTTTGAGTTGCATCTTTTGCCTTCTTTAGCTGTCAAACTGGTACCTACAAACGTTTTCTGTAGCACATACAGATCAGTCAATATAGACTTAATCATATTTTGTTTGGTTAGGATTTGATCTACTACTATTTATTTTATTTTTTCTCTTTGAATAAATATTATATTTTTAATTTAAAGGATGATATCACAGCCTTTTTAACATTTTAATAAACATTCAAGTTTTACTGACCAGCCAATTCACCCAATATGAACTGCTTGTTTTATTTTTTGATGAGAATAACTCTTTATATTATTTTTATTAGATTAAAATTTTTATTCTTATCTTATTGTTACACTGACCTGTAAGTCTTTCATATTAGACATTCCTTTTTGAAAAACTTTAACTTTTAAAATAGCTCACACCTTGGTAGGAGTTTAAATACTAAAACATTTCTATTTCTCAACCAAAGTGCATTCCACATGATATGATTTCTGATAATTTTCTTTTGATATATATTTCCCTGACCCTCTGAGATATAAACTATTAATAAGTGAAACTTTTGACAGAATTACCAATGCCTAGATCTGAAGTCAATCATATCTGTTAAAGCTGTTGAAAGCACAGATCAATTTCCTGGTAAAAGGAATTAAGCTATTTACATATTGTTATTAGTAGAGTGAGCTAAAAGAAATTTACATCTAAATTCTGTAGATTTGTTTACAGTATCAAATTTCAAAATGAAAGAATATAATATGGACACATAAGCAAAAGTGAAGAATATGGTTTTATCTTTGATGTAAAAAAAATTCTAGTTTAGCTCCAATAAATTAATAAGGATGTATGTAGTATGTGTATATTATTATGCTGGTGATCAATGTATAATTATTTGGTATGTTTTTTTTCTAGAAAATTTCAGATATATTTCCAGCGTGATCTTCATTTGATACTGAATAATATGGATTTAAAATAATGTGTTCTATTTAATTAGAACATTTTATTATATAAATTATTGGGCTTCATAATTATACTTTCATATATTTTCACTATGAAACTTGATCAATAATACTTGATCTTCACTATGAATAAAATCTAATTTTAAATATATTTAAATTTTCATGATTTCCATTTTTAAACTTTTTTTATTTTTATTTTTTCGAGACAAGGTTTCTCTGTTGTAACTCTGTCCTGTAAATCACTCTGTAGACCAGGCTGGCCTCAAACTTACAGTGATCCACCTGCCTCTGTCTGTCAAATGCTGGGATTTAAAGGCGTGTACCACCAACACCCGGCTCAGGATTTCTTATATATTATATAAATGTTCTCTGATCAAAGCTCTTCCACAGAATTTCTTTTCTGTCATAAGTCCCTCTTCTATTTTCATGACTTTTCTGTGGGCCACTATATTTGATTAGAATTTCCTACATAAGCACGAATATGAGGTTATGTATTTTATGAATGGCAGTGTATCAGTGACTATACCACTGAAGAAAATGATTCCACCTCTTCCATCACCAGCTAACTGCCTATTTCTTCTCAAGGAGAGATGGGACTTTAAAGCCTCTCCTCATAAGTTATATAATGTTGATGGACCATGTCTTGTGCAAATGACCACTACGTCTTTGATATGGGGGCAGCATCCATATCAAATGCAGTAGCATTTGAAAGTACTCCTTCTCATCTGCCTTCTCTTTCATTTTCACCCCTCCTCTTCCACAATGTTCTTTGAGTCTTGGAGGCAGTAATAAAGATATCTTGCCCGGGACTGAGCACCCAATAGTCACTTGTCCCCATATATTAATCAGTATTAGTGTCTGCATTAACTGTGCCCCACTAAAACAGAAGGTTCTATAAACAAAGATGAGATCAAAAATAATTAATATATGGGCGTGAACAAAAACATTTAGAAGAATGTTTTACACCATGCCCATTTAGCAAAACAAGACTATTAATTTCTTCCTATAGTTAGAATTGCTGGTGGTTGAGAGTTGCCCAATATGGGTTCAGAGAACTGAGCTCCAATTTTCTGCAAGAACAGCAGTTGCTCATAACTTTAGCCCCAATTATGAGAATTATTGAAGGCAACTTTCTCAAGGTTTCTCTCATTGATATCTTTCAAATATCTGTATAGGACTTTGCTTATTAATAATTTGAAAATAAGAATGAAATAGAGTGTTATTTGATGTTTCATATCTAAAGTTATTAAAATATCTGAAAAGTAGGCAAGAAGTCATAGTGAGAAAATACTTCACACACACACACAAACTCTACCTTTTGAGGATAACATAGTATTACTAATATAAATAGGCATTCAATAAATGTTTATTGCACAAGTGAAACTTTAAACTTATCATTAATTAAAGGTACACTTGAAAAATATTCCCAAAGATTCTACTTTAGGGTAGGAGGCCATTTTCTCATTCTTATTACATCCATAAGCTAGGTTTTATTCAATTTTATGACCCCTGTCATTTCCAAGAGATGGTAAATATTTTCAAAGATAAGAAGACAAAACCAATTCTTAACAAACACAAAGACTTAGGGGGTGAAGGAATTATACCAAGAATATCACTTCCTAATGAGAAGTACATAGTTTATATGAATTGCAAATTACAAGAAATACTGGTCATGAAATTGAATTTCACTCCTTAAAAACTACTTCTATATTACCTGAAGCATGTGCACATAGCAAAAGATATTCAAAAAGCATTAAAATCTGCCCCACTCCAGAATATGCATTCAACCTTGCCAAGAATTTTTAGATAAGCTTCTGAAAACTTTCCAGGCATTCATACATAAATACTGCAAACACTGCTCTGCAAATCAAATTTTTCACTTAACCCTGTCAGAGGACACATATCAGTACAGGGCTAGAACATTATTTAATACCTGCTAATGTTTATGTGTTTGTTCTCATATGACAAAAAGAGATTATCAAACTATATCTGCACTGATAAGATATAGATTGACTGTAAATGCTTGTGTAAATTGGCAAAGATACATCAAAAATAAGTTAACCTAGGTAGACTTGCTGTATGTACAATTTGAAGTTTGCACATTTTGAAATTTGATAATTTTTTTCAGGTTGATAACAGCTTGCATAACTACTAAAATAGAATTTGACTTTCTAGATTCTTCCAAGTTTCATACTAATAATCTTAAGATTTTGGAATATGATTTGTGAAAAATCGCACAGCAATAATTTCCATGCATTGTCATTTAAAGAAACAAATAAATATGTGAGGTTTCTCGATAACCTATAATATATAGTAATTAAACTTTAGGTTCCCTCACCTGTCATACTTTTAGCAAAACTAGGAACACATAACAATAATTTGGCATTGCATCAGTTTATGAAATGTTCTCTTTAGATGACTAGCAGAATGATGGCAGTTTTTAGCCATCATTAAATATTTCATTATGGAAATTAGAGCTATTTTAGAAGGCAAATTTTAATGGTTTTAATTTTATATAGCTAACACGATTTTAAGTTTTAAATCAGATAGCTTATTGCCTGTAGATATGATTAGTATAGCAATGCTTACAAGGTGTAGAAGATTATGAAAATGTTATCTATGGTGTGCTTGTAAGAGATGGTCTATACATTATGTAAAACAAACAAATATTTCTCTGTACTCAAGACTGAACAGTGTTTTAAACAATACTCTGCACACCATATTCTATATAAGCAAATTTAATTTTTACCTACTTTAGTTTTGGTTTTCTGTCTCCTTTAGTGTATATTTTGCTAGTTTTTATTATCATCTTAAATAAGTGATACATACAGTGAGAAGCCAAACAGGACCCAGTCTGCTTTTACTACTTTGCAATAAGGCAAGTAGAGAATTTGAATATAAATTCTAGATAGCTTTATAGTCATTTGATATAGCAATGTTATTATCATCAAATTTATAACAGGAAAGGTGTGCATGTGTATGTGTGTGAGTGTGTGTGTTTATATTTGTATTTTTGTCTTCTTTACTTTCTTCTTTACTTTAAAGAAAAGATTCACTTATTTTTATGTGTATATGTGTTTTATCTGCATGTATGTGTACCATGTGTGTCTGATGTCCATGGAGGTCAGAAGAGGACATTGGATCTCCTAGAACTGAAGCTAGGGATGATGGTAGGCTCCCACATGGGTCCTGGGAACCAAACTTGGTTTTTCTGTAAGAGTAGCCCATGCTACTAACCTCTGAGCCATCGCTTCAACTCCAACTTTAATTTTACTTTGCAAAATTATTGGTCTAGAAGAAATTGACAATTTTGGAGAACAAAACAACTTCTTATTCACCATAGATACTTTGAATAAAACTGATTTAGACCATGTTTATAAAGAACATCACCTATGCTGATATAGATTTTGAGAACTTTGAATTAAATTCTTTCACTTGTAATGCATCATCAGATAAGCAAAAATTTCATGTAAAGATTTTCAAATGTCTATTTATTAATATAACTGTAATTTTGAGAAGATTAAATATTCAAAATTTCTTGTGTTGCTTCTTCATAGATTTGTTGAAAAATTGCATCCTACTAAATTCTAGCATGCAGTATAGAAATATTTTAAAGTAATTACAATTTTTAATTGCAGAAAATAACCCATCTGAAACATCAATCTGTTTTTAAAATGTCATAAATTCTCAAAGTACTTGACAGTCATGTTAACTCTGATATTCAGTATGAGTGATTTACCTCATTTGTAGTAGATTATTTTTTCACAACAGCTAAAAGCATTTTTTTGACTTTCCTTCTTGTATTTCTTATATTAAATTGCCATGATGCCTTACTTTATAATCGCTTTCTTTTTATTGCTGCTTTACAGTCTACCCATTATTGTTGTTGTTGTTGTTGTTTTTCAATATCAAGTTTCCCCATGAGTCCTTTTTTGTAGTTTGTCAGGAGTAAGGTTTTATTGGATGTATTTATGCTTTCTCCCCTTTCTTTTCATAATCAGGCACTCTGGAGCCATTGGAAAACTTGTTTTTTGTTGAAAACTGCACATATGAATCATTTTTTGCTATTTTTATGGTGTTCACTTAAAGTATGAATGACAGTTTGCCACTGAGACTTCTCATAATAAAATAGTTTGCAGTTAGGTGGTAGCTCTTGACTGAATAAATCAGATTATGATAGAGTTAAATGCCCAACACTGATGTAATATGTATGGTTTATTACAGCCATATGTGTACCATTAATCAATGACAGAGCTGCCAAAACAATCTAAGGGTATTTTATTTCAGACTACAGACCAAAAAAAATTGGCTACTTTGGTATTTGGTTTAACCATTGAAAATAAATACAGATTATAATTTGAAATTCTTTCATAATTTAATAAATTAAAATGTGACAGCCATTCATTGACTTTTGATTACATTATGGTCATTGTAGGCACAACAGAATACAGAGATGTTAGAAAAATAAAAGGCTTGTGTTAATGTACAGACCTCACCAAAACCACCTATAAAATGAAATAAATTGACCAAATATTTGTATTTTTAAAGAAACAAATCCATATGCTGTATTCATTTCAAAACCTCTAGTCAAAGGTTAAATACAGCTGAATATAGAAAAGTCAATTCTGGAAAAGCTAGAGATGACATGTTATTCTTCTCGGGTATTTTAGTTGGCAGGTTGATTGGGAAACATGAGCCGAGCCTCACAGTGTGAAGTTAAATAAAGAGCTAAGAAATCTGTTACTAACACTAGCAAATAATTCAAGGAAAAAATAAAGGATAAAAGATGCATTCCAATGGGATTCTTATGTATTGAATGACATTTTCTAGAACAAACAACTTAGATTAAAAATATGTACACCAACTGATAAGAAACTTTCAGCACTGTAAATAATAGATCAGAGAAAAATGATAATAGTAATTTGACAAATTGTTACAGATAGAAATTAGATAAAATTTTGTTTTAATCACTGTAGTATTTGATTCACCAGATGTAGACTTAAATTCAGGGTAAAGGCCTTTTATGCATTGCCTAATTCAATCTCAGTCTTAGTCCTGGAGACCTGGAGCATTTCACCCTCTGTACAATCTTATCTTAAGCCCAGAACAGGAAGACTTCAGCCTCAACTTTCATACAATCTAGAACACTAAAGCCTCTGTACTTTACTGCTGACTAGCTCCTTTTGAACTCAGACTCTTCTGGTTCAATTCACTTGCTACTCTGACTCAAACTTCTCTCCACACTGACTGGTTCAAACTGAACTTCTAAGTCTGCTGACTGTTTCTGACCAAACTCTTCTGACTTTGGCAGACTCTGGAAAATTCTCTGACTGCATCAGAGTGAACTGCTCTATTCACCTTCAAATTAACACACTCTTCCCATCTGATACTGACTTCCTCTCCTAAAATACCTATGTGCCTCTGCCTCAAACTCCTCAGACAACTTCCATGTCTCTGAACTCTCACTGCCCTATACTGCCTCAGCCAGCCTCTCTGCTTCTCTCTCTTACTCTTAGACTTCCTCATTGTTTCTGTGCTTTGTTCTCTCTGAGCTGAGAACCTGCTTTTCTATTATGAGGGTTGGGTGTGTCTTTCACTCTGACTCATCTCAGACTTTGCTTCTTGTCTGACATTGACTCTTGAGCTCTGCTTCTTGTCTGCTTCCGCTTGCTTCTGTCTTGTGGATTAAACGTGCTACCACTGCCTTCTGAATACTGAGATTGAGGGTATGTACTAACATTCTTTCTATATTCCATCCAGTCCACACAGGCCTATGAATATGATCCCTTCATATAGACCCTTGGATTTGTTTCCGTCCTAGCTATCACACAGGCCTTTCAATGTGTTGCTTTGCTAGAGTGGCCATACTGTTGGACTAAATGATTAAATATTCCTCTACAGTCACTAAAGATAAATGTCAAAAATCTGTTGTAATCTAAATTCTATTTTAACAGTACCAACTAGGTACTCCATACATTAATAATGCTTTTTAAAATATTTTTATCTTTTGATTATAAAATAATTACATAATATCTCTTTTCCTTTCCTGTCTCCAAACCTTCACATATATCCCCTTGTTCTCTTTCAAATCCATGGTCTCTTTTTCTTTGTTTCTTTTTCTCTCTCTCTTCCTTCCTTTCTTTTTTCCTTTCTTTCTTTCTTCCTCTTTCTTTCTTTCTTTCTTTCTTTCTTTCTTTCTTTCTTTCTTTCTTTCTTTCTTTCTTTCTTTCTTTCTTTCTTTTTCTTTCTCTTTCTTTCTTTCTTTCTTTCTTTCTTTCTTTCTTTCTTTCTTTCTTTCTTTCTTTCTCTCTCTCTCTCTCTTTCTTTCTCTCTCTCTCTCTCTCTCTCTCTCTCTCTTTCTTTCTTTCTTCTTTTTGAAGCCTTAAGTTCTTGGTTGAAGATCGATAGTGAACGAAGTGATGTATGTATTCTATATCTTAATTATACCATAGTAGTTTCACTTTTATATTGATTTATCAAAACTGAACTATATATCAATTTATTGCATTATATATTATGTAATATATATCTATTAGCAAATATATATCATATAATGATATATCAAATATATGATATCTTCAGGAAGTTCCATCTTTCCCAACAAAAATTGTCCCATCGACAAGGTGGACAATCAAATCCATTGATCAACCAAAGAATGGTAATCTAAAGCATTTCCACGTAATGGTTTCCAAATTAGAAGTATGTAAATTATCAGGAATGAACATGATAGTTTACTATTATGCAAATAACATTGGATCTACAATATGTAGTTCTATTTTATTTTTCTTTAAAATATAATTACACGATTTCTACCCTCTCTTTCTTTCTTCCTACCCTTCTCATGTCAGATGCACCCCTTCCCAAACTCATGGCCTCCTCCTCTTTAACCATTGTAGTTACATGTACATATAAATGAATAACATATAAATACAACCTGATGAATCTGTATACTATGCCTTGTATTTATATTATTTGAGGGCTGACAATGCAGTATTTGTTGACCAGTTAGGAAGATCATCTCTGAGGAAGATTGAGTCTTCCTTTCTCAGAAATTGTTAATTGTTGATAGCTCTTCTTTTAGAGGTAGCACATTATGAATGCCAACTGTTGTTGGAATTATTCAGATCTTGTTTAGGCAGCAACGTTGTGGATATTCCATAGGAATAGCTTCTCTTTCATAGGTAGAAAGCATAATCTCACAGCAGATTACCCGGATCTCTGGTACATACTATCTTTCACCTGCCTTCTTCTTTGGTATTCCCTGAGTCTTGGGTACAAATTTCTGTTGTAGATTTGGCTGGGCACCCTACAGTCAGTTGTTCTCTGCATTTTTGATGAGTTGTGGCTTTCTGTGGATGGTCCCCTGCTGCTTCCAAAAGCTTCTTTGATAAGGAGTGAGGTGTACATTTATCTGTGGATATAAAGATAAATATTTAGAATGCAGTTAGGAATCATACTAGTTAAGTAAGTATTGGTAATTAGTTCTATTCTTAGATACATGACCTCCCTTGCCATTCAGAGCTGACTAGATATACAGTACCAGGCATAATTTCACTCTTTTTAAGCTGCTCTTGAGTCTAATTAGACAGCTGTTAGTCACCATCAAGATATATGTGCCTCTATTTCACCTTTAGGTATATCTTGCTATGATGATCTTTGTTGTGGTTCTTAGGAGTTATGGCTAAGTAGAACTTTTAATTCCCTTCCTCTCTTGACATTTTGCATAGCAGCTTAAAGTTCTAGGAAATCTAGTCAGATTTGAGGTCAGATCCAAACCCAGATCTCTGGGTTCTACATAGAAATTATGCAGTGTCTTCAGGAATACTTCAGCAATAGGGACTTAACAGCAAGTTCTTGGAGTTAACCAAGGGAAACATCAATGGCTTGCATTTATTTTGGAAGTCACTTGGACACCCTGACCAACAACTCAAAAGGAAGATTTTTATGTCTGTAACTGTTGTCTTTTTCTTTTTTTATAGTCTTTTGCTATTAAGCATAGTATTATAAGCCCAAGTAGTATAACTTCATTTATAATATATTGTATTAAATTATTATACGCACACAGACACAAAGTTGTGCTTAAAATCTTATATTTAAAATTTAGGTACATATAAAATAATGATTCTTTGTGCCTTTTGCAAACATTCTCAGTGTCTCTTTAATCTCTCCTCCCTCCTTCTCTACCCATACTACCTCCATTTGCCCCTCCACAATAGAATCCTTCTTCTTATAAAAGTTTATTTATGATACACTGCATTTTAATACAAATATATTGATGCATTTGAAAATGTTATTTACTAATTTTTAATTTTTAAGATTGCATTAATTTTTTTATTGATGATTGATTGAAGTGAGGGTGGTATATGCCACAATGTGCATGTAGAGTTCAGAGAACAACTTCTCTCCTGCTACCATGTATCTTATGGAATTTACAGAGCAAGCACCTCAAAGGCTTACCCATTTCACTGTCTCCCCTTAGCATATTTTTAAAATACATTATTTGTTTGTGAGATTTACTACTTTGTGTTTGTTTTTATTCATGACAGGGTTTCTCTGTTGTATCTCTGGCTGTCCTGGAACTCACTCTGAAGACAAGAATGTTTTTTAACTCACAGAGATCTGCCTGCCTCTGCCAATATAGTGCTGGGTTTAAAGGCATGAACATTATTGTGCACCTTAGATTTACGATTTAAACCTAAATTTATAGGAGGAATACAATTAGAGAGGACACTTGGCTTTGACAAAGGCAAGTTAGGGGAGAAATGTGGAGACTTTCACTTGTAACCACCAGTAGTGATTTCTGTAGAGCATTAGGATTAACAGAGACATAAGAATGGAAACAACCATAGTGAAGACTTTATCTTCCTGAACATCCTATAAATTGAAGAACTCTAGGCTTAAAGAAAATTACTCAAGTTCAATTTACTAGTTTACATTTTGAATCTACAGAGTTATACAATGCATATAAACTTCATGATAGCATCAGAACATGATATGCTCTTCACACTTGAACCCTTGTCTTCTGGGGAAATTCTAGACCCAAATGATGGGAAAGGAAGTTAAATATCTGTAAAATCTTATGCTACAATCATGAACAGTGCTTATTTTATCCCCTTACATTCTGTTTAGATTAGACTGTGTATTTTCTATTGACAGAATACCAACTAAAGGAATATCCTCATTAAAGTGGATATCATTCTTCTGTATCAACTCCAACTAGCTTATAAAAGACAGGTAAGAGACTAATGCCATGAATCTTCTGCTCTTCAAATGTCTTTACTTTTTAAAATTTTTATGCTTAAAAGTCAAAGAGATGAAGAGGATAAGTCTTATTTAATCCTTGTGGACAAATGATGATAGCCATGAGGCAACCTGAGTTTTTCCTGTATAGTACATAATTCGACATAAGGAGATAAAAACAGAATCCATGGGGAAAATAATGTACCTCAGCTCTATTATGTTTAAAGCTGATCAGTGTGATTTCTTTGTTTCCAGTCACATTGTGTGTGAATATTTAGAACTTAATAATTTAAGTATATCTAGCTCATTGTATATATCATGAAACATGTCTAATCTTTTTATTGGCAATTATAGCTCCAAAAGATACTGGAATCAACAGCAGTAATAACTTATACTCATGTAGTACTTTACAGTTCAGTAGAAGATTTCTTAAAATGATCACATACAAATGCACCCTAATAGTAAATGGAGTAGGCACAATACAAATATAAATTAAAAGGCTTTTGGGTTATCAATCTCGTATTGAATATTGCTCTGAATTTTTTCTTACTTTGAGCAAGTTACATAATCTCCATGGACTTCACCTTCTTATATCTTGTAAAATATAAATGATTAAAAATCCATTGGGTTGTCCGAGTTGTTATGGTGAACATATTACCTCATGTATTTATAGCATTTGACTCCAAAGTATGGTATATATTGATATATTAATAACCAAACAGTTTTTAATACCAATATATGATGAACTTTTGGAGGCTGCAAGCATTATGATTTGCTCATCTTGTGGAAAGGGCTTAAAAATTAAACTTTAATTCTGAATTTTATATGTTGTCCCACTGCATGTATGAATTATTATAGTTTGGAATATTGTTAATAAAGTGATAATATGATTTAATTTAAGGTGATTTAGTTTGTCATGCTCTGCTTTGTGGTGTCAATCAGCTTTTGTCTTTCATTTATAAATGATGGCTGAATTTCCTAAACAATCAATGAAGAATAGTAGAAATGTTTCTAACACAAGAAATAGTGCTAAGACACTAGTGACACAAAGATTTTATTTGGTAGAAGATTTTCACTTAGAGTTTGAACTATCATTTATGATTTACTTATACAAGTGTATTACATTGCTGTAAACACATGTTAGAATGTAGAATTGACAGATGGACAAATAGGTTCTGTGGTTGAAAATATCCATTGAATTTACAATTATTTCTCCCAAGGCACAAGCCAGGTAAGTGAAGTTATCTTGCACTTTCTAAGCCATCCTATCTCCTGTCTAAGTATAAGTGAATAATTTTAGAGATAAGAAATGTTGGATCTTTTCCTAAGTTTTTTTTTTTTGAAAAATACCTATGAGATATAATTCAATGTACTTTATTCACTAAATTTGGAGACATTAGTTACACAGAGAAAAGAAATGAGTTAATATCTGTGTCCTTATCATCTTCAAGGAAAAGCAAAATGTCAAGGAGAGATCTTACTGAGACCATAAGAAGTCTGAAGGAAGAAGACATAGTAGCAGTATGTGAATTATGTTGTACGCATTGTAGAACAGAAAAAAAAATACAGCAATATAGAGAAATAGAAAAATTATTTGGTGACAATATTTATAAAGATGAAAGTTAGAAATAGCATAGTATATTCAACAGAAATATATTTTCTTTCTTTAGAAGAACACGATTATGAAGAAATTTATGAAAGCATGGATTTTGGTTTATTTATGGTCTTCCATAACTGAACTTTACTAGTAAAACTAGTGATATTTGACATTTTGGGGGGATACTTGGCATATTACTTGTTTTTGTCAATATTCTCTTTTTTTTAAAAAGCCTATCACCCTGTACCTCAAGCTTGCTGTGTGTTCATGGAAATTTTCCTTCCACTGCCTCCTAAGTGCTAAGAGCACAGTCAGCTCAGTCCGTTATCTTATTTATTCTTTACAGGAAGCCTGCAAATGGAGAATACTTTCAACCTTGTCAACACTATAGGATCTAGAGAAATAAATTATCTCACAGTTAGGAAATATACTCAAAGTTTCAGAGTCTAAATTCTCTGATCCCAAAGTTTGAGTCTGTTCCAGTGTAGTCTCCAACTTCGTTTGCCATAGAAGAGGCTAATCAGCATTGACACTGTCATTTCTTCCTTCCTCCCTTCCTTCTTTCTTTTTCTCTTTCTCTCATTTTAATATCTTTACCTCTCCTATAACTACAGATATTACCTAGCCAACATGTAATTTTCAAAGCCATGTGAATGCACTCAAGAATCAGTGATGGACATGGTAACAGTTGAAAGAACATAGGTAGCAGAAAACAAATCTATATACACTATGGGGGTCTAAAGAGACCTGGCTATATTGTATTTCATTCCAGATCTGGATAACTATATTCCCTGTAAGCTTCTATTAACATTTTCAGTGCTTCTCCAAAACTTAAAGATTTGTGGCATGCCACACAAAAGGTTAACAGACTACCTCATTTCTAGTGAATGACAGTCATGATTTGCTGACTGGGATCCATGATCTTTCTGTGTTGATGTTTTCAATGTGCAGAATATGCATTTGCAAGTTGCTACTAAGAATGGTTCACATTTATTTCCTACTTCTATTGTGCTATAGTTGAAGTTTGCTGTGTATATTTCCAAATTTAGTGTGCATTTCAAATTTCCTATTTTTCTGGAAGAAAGCTTATAGTAGGATTTGGCTTACAGATGGGGGAATTGGCTGGTGGATGAGTTTGAAACTAGGATTTAATGAAATTTGGTGTGTAGCACACTTCCACTGAAGATTCACTGCTGGAGTCCTCAGTCATGTTTGTTTTCCTATGGAAATGTGAGCTACTAGCTCTAAACAAAGAGCCATATTTCTTGAAATTCAGGCATTTCTAATAGCAACATATTTATTTTTATTTTAGTAACAGAAACAGCAAGAGCACTGGGTTTGTTGGCCAAAATATTTTCTGATTTTAATTTACTCTTAGAGACAATGAATTTCATTTTTTATCATGACCCATATTAAGAAAAATGTCTAGACATGGATGTATAGCCTTCTGGGGGATGAGACAGGAGGACTGCCATGAGTTTGAAGCCATGAAAAACAGTTTCACTAAAAGCAAAGTACTGAAATTTGAATCATTGTATGCATATGTGCATATGTGTGTGTGCATGTCTGTGTGTGTGTGTGTGAACATGTATGTGTGTTGTAAACAATAACTCATTTACTGATCTATTCTATTCTATTTTATTATGTTCTATTTTTTATTCTTTTTTGTTCTACTCTATTCAAGATTTTATACTAGTCTTGTCTGATGTAAATTTATGACTTTTGCTACATAATCTCAGATAATTGTCTTTGGTTAATGAAAGAGTTCTGGCTATAGCAAGCAACTTGTAATAAAGGGTGGGTCAGAAAACCCGTAGAAACAATAGAAAGAAAGCTAGGGATTGTCCATTTAAATGAAAACTTATTAACAATGAAAAAGAGTTTTCAGCATATAATACACACCTAAAGAAATTATTTGTGGATTTTAGGTTCATTATTTTTGGATTGGGTTTAAGGAAACACTGTAATACATACAATTCTCTTTTAATAAAATGGGTACAATTTTCTGAACATTCAGTTTCTTCTGGATTTAAAAACGTAATATACACACATTTATAATTAACTTGAAAGCTATAAAATATTATAAAGTGTAAAATGGAAACTTATTTTAATATCAACTAATGAAATTTAGCTATTCTTCAATATATTTTGCATACTTTACCATTGTCTGTATGTTTTTTCCTTTAGCAAGAATTGCGAACACAGTATGTGAAATTTCCTTAAAATTATATCATAATGATATTCATGACATAAGATAATGCATACTTTATACTAGAAGACAACTATATTATACCACCATATATATATATATGTATGCATGTAATATATTATTGTGTGTATGTATATATATATATATATATATATATATATATATAACAAAACAAGTTCTCTTTCTTTAATATAGTGTGAGTGTGTATGGGTATGTGTGTCTGGGAACTGAGAACAATAATGCCTTTACTGATTTGATCTATTGTCTTCTGTAGCCAACAAAACGTGTGATATTTTGCCCCTAGATATTCATATCAATAAAGGGAAAAGTGTTAAAGACATACAGCCTCATTTATACTTATAATATAGACATATATAATAAAATATAATATATGTGTTTAATAATATTTAATATATTATATATAAACAATAGTAATAAACACATATAATAACAGAAAACGTTTTATAGATAACAGCAAGAATTTATGTGTATATATATATACATATATATATATTATACATACGATGTAGGTATTTTTCAGAGATATTTAGAAGAACAAATATATATTTATAGGAATAAATATATATTTAAAAGAGTACATATTAGAGGAATGAATGTACATTTAAAGGAGATTTATTCAATTGACTTAAGTACTATGGTCTGGGTAGTTCAACAATAGCTGTCTCACAACAGAAATGCTGAGAACTATACCATAGTTCAGTTCATCAGTCAGGATGTTTCACCAGTCCTAATGTGATACTGAAGTCCCGGAATATTCCAGGGAAGTCAATGCTATTTACTTCACATTGGAACACTGAAACTGAGTCCTATATATTTGGGAAGGAACACAGCAGTGATAGTAACAGGGTAGAAGATCTCTCCAGTGAGCCAGAGGGTAAGCAAGCAAAAGGTTGTTCTTTCTTCCACACTTTATCTGGGTTGCCACTAGAAAGTGCTAAGCACATTTAAAGTGCGTCTTCACACTTCAAACAATCCAATAAAAATTTCCTTCATAGGTGTGATCAGTGGCTTGTCTTTTAGTTGATTCAAGATCTTATCAAGTTGATGGCCAAGATCAAGCACTGCAGTTTGTATGTTTCTTTCTTCTTAGATATTTTAGTTGCTTTAATTTGGATATTCAAATTTACATATCAGCATAAACAGTATCTCATTGAACATTATTTCATGTGTATTCTTGATTGTTGGTCTGAGTTTCAACCTCATGTTATATTTTCCAAGATAAACAACTAATGAATCAATAATTATGTTTACTTTAATGCATATTTGAGCATATCATCAATTATTTTTAAGAGACTATATCAATTTATATTTCTACAATCTATTGGAACAAATTTGATCTGGTGTCATTTAAAGAAAAACAATCACTAAGAAAATTAGATATCTGTTATATCTTACCTTTATTTTTGCTTATTTCACAAAATTATTCAATTATATCTACAGGCTATATTTTCTACAATTACAAAATTGGTTAATGCTATCATATGCTTGATCTATACTTGTATTTCTTAAATATTTAGTAATTGTTAGTACATTTTTTGGGACTTCCAATGATTACCAATAAAATTTAGGACTATAGAACTAAAACATTATTGTTATGCTATTTCATTATTATGGTTTTATTGTATTTTATTGTCTTTGTTTCTGAGATAGGATATCATTCCTACTTCTTAGTATGTAACATGGCTTCAATCTCATGTCATTCCGCTTGCTTCTGTCTTCCAATATTACAGACACGAGCTACCATTTACATCTCTGTCATATCATTTTACACTGTATTAATTTATTTCTTATAAATGTTTATAATCATATTAACATTTCATCATAAGCTTATCTTCTATAGATGATTGATACATACCTACATTTTGAGTTTGTACTTTTATTCAATAAAGACTTTTAAAAATATGTACTGTAAGCAGTGATGTCTTACAGAAAAATATGAAAATAAATTTGTTTAGGGATAATCATCTTTTATTTATTGTAATGTTGTATCACTGGGATTTTCTTAAAGAATTTAGAAACTTCTTTTTTCTGCTTCTTGTCTTCTTCCGCCTCTGTTTCTACCCTGCTTCTTGTCTGCTTTCCTGTCTGCTTCTACCTTACTTCTGTCTGCTTTTACTGACTGCTCCTTTTATATCATAAGAGTTAAGTTTAAAGGATGTGCTACCATTGCCTTCTGAGTTAGCTTAAAGACCTGTGCTAAGTTGCCTTTAGATACAAAGTTTTATTTTGCATTACTGAAGAGAATACTATAATTCACTTCCCAAATGTCAGGCCCCATCAACATTGCAGCTACTAGGCGAAGGTCAGACTGAGAGAAATGGAGTGTTTCTCACATCTCCATCTTAGTCACTGGGAGGAACCACAGCATTCCCTTTCATTTAGTATTAGCACAGAGGACAGGGTTAGCCTGATTAAGATTCTTTCTACTCTAGAGCCATCATGCTGCCAGATCAGAGATCATTTATCACACAGGACCTTGAAAGTAATCCCTTCCCAGAGAAGCCATGCTTCTGGATTAAGGATCAAGTATTCCTCTACAGCAGAGGCATTGTTGTCCTGTTATAGAGTAATTACATTTCAGGGTTTTTTATTTTTATTTCTTATGTACAAGTCAAAATGTTGACCGTGAGTACAGATTTTCCAGTTAGCAGATGTGTGCTTTACTCTTAAGTATGCATGGTTGTAATCAAAAGATATTTCATATAATAAGTTGGATAAAACAAGCCAAAATATTAAAATTATACAAAAGACAGCATACTTAATAAACATATCTTTTTATATCATCTTCATTAATTGAATAAATTTTCATTGAGGGTTGCTGAGTGTACATCGATCCAGGTAATCAAGTCTATATATGTGTAAACATAGATCAGATGATAATACTGTGCTAATCAGAGAAGAATCTTGTTCTTTGGTAGAATCAGAGCAAGCAGTTGACACTGATTGTCATTGGCCAAATGATAAATACTTGTACTTGTGTATGCACTTGTGTGTGTGTGTGTGTGTGTGTGTGTGTGTGTGAGTGTGTGTGTTTATACATGTATGTGCCTGTATGGTTGTGGGAATCTTTGGGGAAGGGAGTGAATGTCATAAAATTACAATGTAGAAATATTTCAAAAAAAAAAACAAAATAAAACAAAACGCTTGAACAATGACACCCAAGGCTGACCTGGAGTCTGGGCCTGCAATTATACAAATAAAAATTTTTTAAATGAACTACAGTTATTATCCTCAAAGTAATAGGAAAGAAAGTACAGAATGTAATGAAAAATACAGATGACTCAAATGAATTATTGAAATATACAAAGTCGGATAGCAGAAACAAAATTTTACGGGAGATTTAGGAGATAAAATTGAGGTATTAATGTTGAAAGATATGTGCTAGACCATAGTAGTTGCTCAGTGTAATCAGAATTATAATTATTCAAAAATTATTTGAATTATGTACTATTTTGATCTATCAATTTTTATCAGATGTGAACAAAATATGTTCAAATGTTAAAGTATTCATAGTTTTCCTACCAAGTATCATGTTATAATCCAATGGAGGTTGTGATATTTATGCAAATTAAAACAATTTTGTGAAGGGATACATAGAAAATTAGAATAGAAACTTCTAGGATGATGTTTAAAAAGACAGAAAGTAAATATCATAATTATGCAGTAGACTTAGTGAGCTACCAGTCTGAATTGGAGAAAGATAATAAAGGTTTCTTAAAAAGCTTTCTACAATAAAAGTAATTAAATTTATGGACCACTGAACTAACTTAAAGAATCAAGATAAGATTTACATCTCTGGTGAGGAGTTTGAGGATAAGTAAAAAGTATGTATAAAACTCTTCTCAAAAAATAAATGCAAGAATTCACTCTAGGGATGACAAGTGTTATTACACATGAAAGGAAATGTAATATTCTTTTGTAATCTAGTTGTTTATCATAGCATAAACAAAGAACACTGATTTTGCTAAGAAATCTATTGGGATGATTGAGAAATATAACAGTACAGGTGAATATGTATGTGTGTGTACTGGAACACACATGCGTTTGTGTGCACATTTCAGTGGATATAGAATATGTAAATCTTTGTTTAATTTTTAAAATGAAAATCCTATAAGTATTCATATGAATTTATCATTTGGAAGCAGAAATGTATATACAAAGGAAAGAACAGAAACATTAAGCAGTTGTTACCTCTGGAAGCATAAATACTTGAGGAAGATGGAGTTTGGAGTGACTTTTATTGATTGCAATTTTGTATAGGTATTTGATTTGATTTTTCATGTTAGTGAATTGATAGTTATGGTAAAATCTTTCCAATTAGTGAGACAATACACATAGGATGGTGTCCCTGTCAATTTATTGCTTTGACCTCAATTAACATACTGTTTTCTTCAGCATTAATTCAGTATTCAGTAATGCCTAACCCATACCATCATTGTCCTAAGTGTTTGGAGATGGACAAAGCATTAAAATTTCAATTTTTATAAACTTAGTTTATGGATCATCACTGAAGCTTCTATATTGTTTTTCTATGTAACCAGTCATGCTGGATATTGAAGGATTTACAGAAATTAAATATAAAAGGCATAGTGCACATGGATATTTAAAGAGACAAAGAACATAACTTACCCTCTTAAAAGCCTCATAAAAATTTAAATGAAGTGATTTGAAGTAATAATAGAATTTTGATACTACTTTGGTTTTTAGGAAAGACAAATTCATGACATTTGCATGGAATCTCAAGAGAATCTGAATATAAAAAGTGATTTGGAAAATCATTTGATTGAACAGATTTGGAAGTATGCATTTTTTAATTTTAAGCTACATTATGATACTACAGTGGCATAAGGGCATGTATACAATGTCACTCTTCCAAAAGAATGTCAAATCTACTAAATAGAGAAAAATGGACACTAGACATATTGGACACTCATATGCAAAAAATGTTGTTGTTCTCCTTTCTCTCTTTGTGCATGTATTTGTGCATGTGTCACACACAAATATAAACACAAATATACTAAAGATTGGAACATGAATAAAATAAGAATTTCAAGAATAAATCATAATAGAAAGCATCATAGCACTGAGCATCATAATATTTTCATTGAAATGAAATCGAAAGCACAGAAGCAATGAAAAGAATTCATAAATAACATCCCATCACATTAAAAATGCTTATATGTCAAAGGATAAAATAGTGTGAAATCACAAGCTCAAAACAGAAGATAGTCTTTCTAGGGAAAATGCAGTTTATTAGAAATATGTCTGAATTATTGATATCTACTTGCATGTATTATTTTCTTTGTCAGATATTTAAAATAAGAATGAAGTTTGTTTCGTTTACTTTTTGAGATTATAATATAATTACATCATTTCTTTCTTCTCTTTCCTACCTCCAAAACTTCCCATATCCTCCTTGTTCTTTTGCAAATTCAAAAACTCCGTTTTTTCAAATCAGAAGATACTATTTTAAATCATATATCTCATGAGTTAATACCATATTTTACAATTTAGAAAGTGGGAATGTAAATCACAAATGACAAAATGGAGAGAACTTATAGAATTCAATGGCTCTTAAATTTTACACAGTTGTCTAAAAATCTAACACATATGCACTAAATGCCAAACATGTAGAATGATCAGAGGTGATGACCTCCATTTTTTTATCTTACAGATTTTTGCTTATATAGTATGGTTTCTGACTTGTATTTATAGGTTTTCTGTGTGGAGGAAGTTGTCTGTCTCAGCATCTATATGTGTTCTTTGTGATCATTTTTGTTTTTATAATTTTATCGTATTTTATTTGTTTTTTTTCTATTTTTTTTTTTAGACAGGGTTTTCTGTTGTAACTCTGGCTGTTCTGGAACTCACTCTATATAGACCAGGCTGGCCTTGAACTCACAGAGATCTGCCTGCCTCTGCCTCCCACCACTACTGCCCTGCTTATTTTATTTTTTACTATTATTACTTTTAGATGCTTTGTTTGCTTTATCTTCTCCCCTTTTATTGAAAATAGATTTTTTTCACATAATATATCCTGATCACTGTTTCTTTTCTTTCTATTTTTCCCAGTTCCTCTCTACCTTTCTTCCTATTCAGATCCACTCCTTTTCAGTCACTCATTAGAAAATAAACTGGCTTCTAAGTGATAATTATAAAACAAAACAAAATAAAATGTAATAAGATAAAACATAAACTATAACATTAGGGTTGGAAAAGACAAATAGAAGGAAAAGAGCCCAAGAGAAGGCACAAGTATCAGAGATCCACTCATTTACATGCTCAGGAATCCCATAAAAACACTAACCTGGAAGCCATGCTATCTACACAAAGGACTTTTTGCAGATCCATGCAGGCCTTATGCATACTGCGTCAGTCTCTCTGTGTTAATAAGAGCTTTGTTCACACTGATTTAGAGGAACAGATTCTCCTAGTGTTCTCTATCTCCTCTGGCTTTTACACTCTTTCTGCTTCCTTTTCCAGGAGTATCTTGAGCTCTTAGGGGATAGATTTGATGGAGTCATCCCATTTAAGGCTGAGTGTTCCAAGGTCTCTCACTCTAGCATAATGTCTAGATGGGGGTCTCTGTAATTGTTCCCATTTGCTGAAGGAGGAAGCATCTCTGAGCAGGGCATTGATCTAAAAGTATAGCAGAATGTTATTAGGAATCATTTTATTTCTAATATTTCTTAGAGCAGTAGTATTTGATTTTACACTAGGTACTTGGGAAATTTAGTCTCTAATTCTTGGCCATACAAGGGTAGTGTGGAAACTTAATATGGTAGAAACTTTCTAAAATGTATGCATATATGAAAGAGATTTAAAAGAAATCTCCAAATAACAAAGGAGATAGTGTCCCAACTGGCTATCCCTTTTCACCAGCTGAATATTCCAGTACTGGGACTGGGTTACATATAATTGAGCCGTTGGCCAAAGGGGTCCCAGGAGAATCCCAAAACATCTCAGACTGTTGTCAAGACAAGGTTGCTCTCCACAAACTAACAGCAAGGTCTGATTGCCGAAGACAATACCTACACAATTCACTGAACATGGAGATTTTGAGCTCGTGCCTTCATAAAGCCTCCATCCCTAAGTTCTAGCATTTTTGGTACAGGAAGGTATACTGCATACTACTAAAAGAGATATGTAAACATCAACTCAGGCACAAATCCTATGATCTACAACGGTTTCCTGCCTGCAGATATGATAGGATAATGGTTGCACAGATCTTTTGTGAGTAACTAATATTTGTTTCAATTTAAGGCCCACTGTATGAGATGAAACCCATAGTCAAAACTGCTTGAATTAATATCTTGAGTATGCAAATAACTCCTGTAATTCAATAACAAGAAATAAAATAGCTAATTTTAAATATGTGCAAAAGAAGTTAACAAAGCATTTTTCTCTATATAATATACAGATGACCAAGAGGTTCATATAAAAAATAAACATTACTATAGTATGTATTAAAACCACAATGAGCTATCCCCTCACCTCTATCTGGATATGTATGGGAAAAGTATAAATAAAACAAAGGAAGTGGTGCTGAGATTGTGGAGAATTGGGACTATCGTACACCATCACTGAAGATGTAAAATTGTATACCTAAGGAAAAAAAAGTAGCCAAGAGATATAAACAATTGAAATGTTTATCCATTTCTGAAGGGATAAATACCTACAATAAGTAACATTTGGCCTCCAAAAATTCATGTGGCATACTAAAAATTAAAATGAGACTACTGTAGTCCTGAAATAAGCTAAGAATAAAACCAACTGCTAATGTAGTATAATTCAACCAATAGGAGGTATTTAAATAAAAGAACTAATTACAAATGGAGTAGTCAAATTCATAGTTACCAGGTTATACTTATATAGTGATATATGTATGTAGACATGCATATAATATTATATATAAACAACAACAATTGATGAAGAGTCCATATATTTGAAAGACAGCAAGTAGACGTATACGGAAGGATTTAGAGGCAGGAAAAGGAAGGGGTAAACTATATAATTATAATCTCAAAAAAAGAAATAAACTATTAAGATGAAAAATTTCATTTGTGTTCTTATTGTAATAAAATTCAGTAAGGAAAGAAAAAAATTCATCACCTCAAAAATCATCATATTTGGATTGTTCCATTGGTTTTTAACATTGCACAAGTTAGACTTGTATGGAGAAGTGCTTTTAGGCTGCATTCTGTAGGTATGCTTACCTTTAGTTAAGGAAAACACACTGTGCTTTGTGAAGCCATTGGGTCATGTGGAATTTTACAGCAAAATGTTTGTGCTGTGAGTTCATATATCAACCCAATATTAATGGCTTTTGTTTTTCTATCATAGCACTTGAATGCAGGAGATGAGCTGAAAGAGCTGAATGTGAAAATGTTTTCTGAGCTTGTGAGGACAGAGTCCTAAGAGGACAAAATAAATTTTCTGAGAATTTGTCATTTTGAGTTCATAGTTAACAAAGGCAATTTCCTGAGTGAACTGAAATGAGTTATTATAATTTTCTCTCCTTCAAAGTTGTGTTTGTAGACCAAAATATTCAAAAATCACATATTCAGATCTTTGTATTCTCTTCACTGCCTCATGCATGGAAGGTACACAATAAATATTTATTTTATACATGAATGCATGAGTTATTAGTTTCTTTAAAAATGCTGAAGAAGACTTATTCTAAAGGAACACTGAATTTGAATTCAGTCATAATATTAGTCCAGTATGTCTAATGATCCAGCCAGGGAGGTCATTTGAATTTTGGCAAATCACAACACCCTGAATGGAACAGATATCATCTATAAAACAGGAATGTTGTTATTGAAAAAAGCAACAGAAATTTCAACTCAGTGATCAAATTAGAAAATGCATTTAGATGCATTTGTTAGCCATATTTCAATATAAAATATAACGTGATATTAGATTTAAGAATCCATTGCATGCCCTGTTCTATACCTGGTGCTGTGAATGATGAAAAATAAAGCATGATCTTCTGTCTTTCATTCAGAAAGCACTACACTCATTGATCTAATTCTGAAGGACTGAATTTTATTGCTTTTAAAAATTGGTTACCAAGAGGAATTTAGATAGATAATTATATATTAAATAGCAAGCTCTAGTGTTAAGCTTGACAAGTTCAAATAGGTTGATAACCATCTTGTAAAATCTTAGGATATTTGTTTTGTTTAAACAAATAGAGCTGTGAATTGTCATGGGCTTTTCTAATACAGTAGCTCAGAATGTCTACAATTGTGGTAGTTGACTACTCAACTCTAAAAAACCTAGAAAAAAGGTTGAAAACTAGAACTTAAAACCCAGAGATGTTCAATATACAACCAGTACTCTGAATACGAGTACTGTTGTAGTTGACAGATACTAATAACATATTATAACTTATTTTTTGCAAGATAAAATGTACCTTTTGTCTATACCTTGTTTCATTCTAGTTTACCTGTAAAACTGTGTTTCCTGACTTGCAGGCTTTATATTTTTTTAAAGTAGAACAACAATAAACTGGGCTCTACATAGGTGTACAATGTTCTAAGGAGATTATACACATTAATATGTGTATGAGTAGAAATACCACTTTTAACCAAGAGTTCTAAAGAACTATCATAGTTCAAGGAGAAGTAATAGAAATATAAAAGAGGTGATAATGGCATTTCACTTAATTTCTTATTGATAGTAGTCTTCAGTGATAGCAGTCTATATGTTTAACAGTTCTTTAAGACCATTTGCAAAATGTCATGGTTAGTACTCAAAGATCTGCTAAGTTCTTAAAAACTTAGGTAAAATGTAACCAAAAATTAAATACTAATCATATCAATTACATTTGTATGTTATTAGGGCACAGTTATGAATTAATGTGAATTACTTGGAAGTTTTTCAAACGTTTTTTCATATAGTTACCTGACCTAATTGAATTGAATATCTGCTGGGCAGTGGTGGCACGGACCTTTAATCTCAGAACTTGGGAGGCAGAGGGAGGCAGAACTCTGAGTTCGAGGCCAGCCTGGTCTACAGAGTGAGTTCCAGGACAGTCAGAGTTACAACAGAGAAACTCTGTCTCAAAAATCAAACAAACAAACCAAAACAACAGCAATAACAAAAAACTTAAGGACATGTTGATTATGAGTTATAAAAAGTTAAAAGTTAAAAAATTAAAAGTGTTCAAAGATTTGATAAGTCAGTGTTAAATGTCTCACAGTCAATAAACTAATATAAACAGTGAAGTGATAAAGCTCTGATGGAAGGCTACTGGAGAGAAGTGAATTTTATATGAAGAGAATTAAGTTTATCTTGTTTTCTCAGAATTCAACTGAGTTGTCACCTCATACTAAGTCAGGAAGAGCATCAAACTTCCCTGTGTTGACTATGCTTTTGAAACCTTGCATAGAGTTACCTACAATGTGAAATGTTATTTGACTATTTCCCAGATAGAGGAAAACAGCAACTCTCTCTTCACACACACACACACACACACACACACACACACACACACACACACACACATCCACTCCACCAGTATAAATAAAAGCACTTGTGTATTTGCTATATCAAAGTGTTTGAGGGTATTATAAACAACAACATACTTTGTCTTATAAACAAAGCCAATTAAAGAATGCTGAGACCTCATTTTTTTCTTTACCTTTAAGAACACGTAAGGCTAGAACAGAGACTCAGGAAAGAAATAACAAGATCTTTATTACATACTAATTTCTCTGTTGTGTACTCAGGATGAGCATATTCTTGCTAAAATGTTCAGTTTCTTATTATATATGCATGTTTTATTTAGAAATATGTTGGATACATTTATGTCATAAGATATCTTATATTTTTCTATTATGTGTTTAAGTGTAACTTGTTACTTTTTAAAAAATGTCAAGTGGTATAATGCATTGTCAAGGGAATACTTTCTTCATGGAACAAGGATTAAAAGTAGCAGATTGGTATTGGCATGATATTCTACAAATTAGCTCATGATCACCACCCTAAAATAAACAAACTAATTTTGAAGTCTTAACTATGCATCAAATTAGTGATTTAATTTTGTTGAAGTTGTTTTTTTAAATTTAAAATCAGATTATTTAGCAATGTAATCACATTATAGAAATTTAAAAAGAGAAATAAAAGAAATTGGGCTTATCCTATTTTGAATTATCTCTTCATGCCATGCATTCTTTTGTAAACTGGAGTACAGTACTTTTGTTATGTATTAACTTTTTATGTTTCTTTTTATTTTTCAATATGCTGATTTGATCATTATACTTTTTGTACATGTATAGGAGTGTCATGCTATATTATTTAAATATATATTATTTTCCATCAATTAAAATCAAAATATTGCCTTAATCTAAATTCTCTTAAGAATAAAACTATTGATTGCAGCCCAAGCCAGTGAACAGACCAGGTAAGATCACTGCCTACAGAGCACTTTGTTCTTTCCCCCCAAACTACTCCTCCTTAGGCCCTCCCCACTCTCCTCCAGCCCCGCCTCCCCCAGCCTGCAAGATCTGAGCAAAGATCCCATTGTCATTACAGCAATGAATCAGGTAAGTTAGCTGCCTGCAGAATACTTTGTCCTGTTCCCAAAGCCCATTGCTCAGTAGTACCTCCTCATGCTCTTCCAGCCCTGCCACCTGGCCCACAAATCTTGAGAACAACCTCCAGTGATATCTCAATCCAAGCCATAAAGAACTAGGCCTCAGCATCTTCACAGCATACACCATTTGAAGAACTAGCTCAGACAAGGCCAATCAGCCAGAAGAACAGCACAGGCCAGGCCAGGCAGCCAAAAGAACAGTAGCTAAGTCCTAGTCCCCAATCCGAAAGAAGCACTTGCTAGACAAGATGCCAAGTAGGCCATAAGTGATCCAGCACTCAACTTAAGTGGAGATGCTCAGCTGGAGAAGAGGCCACAAAAACAACAACAACAAAAACAAAAACAAAACAAAACAAAACAAACAAACAAACAAACAAACCAGAAGACTAGAGAAGAAACTAAGAAAGAAAAACAATTCCAGGGAACAAAACACTCACCTTATAAAACAAACAGGAATTTGGCACCTAAACCAACAATCACCCCAATCCCAGATGCCTGAACACCAATTTAAGAGCACAATCAACAAAAACCAAGACAATATGTCACCACCAAAGCATATCAATTTTTCTACAGCCAACTTCTGAACATTCCAGCATAGCCTGAAGCAAAAGGAAAAGATCTCAAAACCAAATACTAGAGGCCCTTAAAGAGGAAATGAATAAATCCCTCAAAGAAATAGATGAAAAGACAAACAGATGGGAGGAAATGAGTAAATTCATAAGAGAAAGCCAGGAAAACACAAACAAAAAATTAGAAGTAATGAATAAATCTCTTAAAAAGAACCAAGAATAAATGGGCAATCAATTAAAGGAAACGAACAAAATTCTCTAAGACCTGAAAATGGAAATAGAAACCATAAAGAAAATATAAACAGAGGGAATTTTGGAAATGAAAAAAATCTAGAAAAGCAATCAGAAACGGCTGAGAAATGCTACAGCAGCAGAATACAAGAGAGGGAAGAGAGTATCTCAGGAGTTGAAGATACCATAGAAGAATTAGAGATATTAGTAATAAAAAAAATCCCTAACACAAAACATACAGGAAATCTGGACACTATGGAAAGACCAAACCTAATAATGATAGGGATAAAGGAAGGAGAAGAATCCCAACTCAAAGGCCCAGAAAATAATTTCAACAAAATCATAGAAGAAAATTTTCCAAACCTAAAGAAGGAGATCCTCAGTAAGGTACAAAAAGCATACAGAACACAAAATAGACTGGACCAGAAAAGAAAGTCTCCTCTTTACATAATAATCAAAACACCAAACATACAGAACAAAGAAAGAATAATGAAAGCTGCAAGAAAAAAAAAAAACAGTAGGTAACATATAAAGGTAATTTGATTTTCAGTGGAGACATTAAAAGCCAGAAGGACCTGGACAGATATGCTACAGACTCTAAGAGATCACAGATGCCAGCCCAGACTACTATATCCAGCAAAGCTTTCAATTACCATAGATGGAGAAAACAAAATATTCAACAACAAATACAAATTCAAACAATACCTATCTACATACTAGACCTATAGAAGATATTAGAAGGAAAACTCCAACACAAGGAAAAACTACACCATGAAAATACAGGAAATAAATAACCTCATTGCATCAGAATCAAAAGAAGAGAGACACAAACACACAGCACATACACATATGAACACAACCAACAACAACTACAAAAATAGCATGACCTAACAATCATTGGTCATTGATATCTCTCAAAATCAATAGAGTCAATTCCCCAATAAAAAGACACAGATTGACAAAACAGATTTAAAAACAGAATCCAGTCTTCTGCTGCATACAAGAAACACACCTCAAAGAAAAACATTGCCTGAGAATAAAGGATTGGGAATAGATTTTCCAAGCAAATGGACCCAAGTAGCAAGCCAGTATAGACATTCTAATATCTGATAAAATAGACTTCAAACCAAAATTAATCAAAAGAGATGGGGAAGAACACTTCATACTCATCAGAGGAAAATTGCACCAAGACAATATTTCAATTATACACATCTATGCTCCAAACACAAGGACTTGCATGTTTGTAAAAGAAACATTTCTAAAGCACAAAACACACATTGACCTGCACACACCAATGGTGGGAGTGTTCAGTACTCCAGTCTCACCAATGGACAAATAATCCAGACAAAAACTAAACAGAGAAACACTGGAGGTATCAGATGTTGTAAACCAAAGGGACATAGCAAATATATACAGAACATTATACCCCCACACAAAGGCATATACTTTTTTCTCACCAACTCACAGAACCTTCTCTAAAATTTTTGGCCACAAAGCCATTCTCAATAGATACAAGAAAGTTGAAATATCCCCCATGTATTCTATCAGACCACCACAGATTAAATTTTAATTTCACAAACAACAGAAACAGCAGAAGGCCTACATATTCATGTAAATTGAACAACTCTCTACTGAAAGATGACTGGGTCATGGCAGGAATAATTAAAGAAATTAAATATTTTCTAGAATTCAATGAAAATGAATCCACAACATACCCAAATGTATGGTTCACAATGAAAGCTGTGCTAAGAGGAAAATTCATAACACAAAATGCCTACCAAAAAAGAGTGGAGAGATCACATGCTAGCAAAAGAAATGCACATCTGACAGCACTAGAACAAGAAGAAGTAAGCACACCCAAGAGGAGTAGACACCAAGAAATAATCAAGCTGAGGGCTGAAATAAATAAAATAGAAACAAAGAGAACAAATCAAAGAATAGATGAAACAAAGATTTGGTTCTTTGAGAAAATCAACAAGATAGACAACCCCTAACCAAACAAACAAAAGAATGGAGAGAATATCCAAATCAACAAAATCAGAAATGAAAAGGGGGATATAACCACACTCATGGAAGAAATCTAAAGAATCGTTAGGTCATATTTTTAAAAATAAATACTCTACAAAATTGGAAAATCTAAAAGAAATGGACAATTTTCTTCATAGATACCACCTACCAACATGAAATCAAGATCAGATAAACAATTTCAACAGACTCATAAACCACAAGGAAATAGAAGCAGTCATTAAAAGTCTCCTCTCCAAAAAAAGCCTATGGCCAGATTATTTACTGTGGAATTCTATCAGATGTCCAATGAAGAATTAACACCAATACTTCTCAAAGTATTCCACAAAATAGAAACAGAAGAAACACTACCTAACTTATTCTACAAGGCTGTAGTCACCCTGATACCCAAACTACACAAAGATTCAACAAAGAGAATTGCAGACTAATTTCCCTCATGAACATTGGTGCAAAAATACTCAATAAACGGAATCCAAGAACACATCCAGAAGATCATCCACCATGATCAAGTAGGCTTCATCCCAGAGATGCAGAGGTGGTTCAACATATGAAAATCAGTCAATGTAATCCACCATTTCAGAAAAAAGAAAGAAAGAATACCAAATGATTATCTCACTAGTTGCTGAGAAATCCTTTGACAAAATCCTGCACCATTTCATGATAAAAGTCTTGGAGGGCTTAGGAATACAAGGGACATACAAAAACAGAGTAAAGAAAATTTATAGCACACCCACAGTCAACATTGAATTAAATGGAGAGAAACTAAAAGCAATTCCACTAAAATCAGGAACAAGACAAAGTTCCCCCCTCTCCCCATATCTATTCAACATAGTACTTGAAGTCTTAGCTAGAGCAGCAAGACAACTAAAGGAAATCACTGGGGTACAAATTGGAAAGGAAGAATTCAAAGTATCCTTATTTGCAGATGATATGATACTATATATAAGCGACCCCAAACACTCAACCACAGATCTCCTACAGCTGATAAACAACTTGGGTGAAGTGGCAGGCAATAAGATCAATAGTCAGTAGCCCTCCTATATACAAAAGACAAATGCACAAATGAAAGAAATCAGGGAAACAACTCCTTTCACAATAGGCACAAATAACATAAAATATCTTGGAGTGACTCTAAACAAGCAAGTGAAAGACTTGTATGAGAAAAACTTCAAGTCTTTGAAGACAGAAATTGAAGAAGAACTCAGAAGATGGAAAGATCTCCCTTGCTCCTGGATTGGTAGGATCAACATAGTAAAAATGACCATCTTACCAAAAGCAATCTTCATATTCAATGCAACCCCTATCAAAATCCCAACAAAATTCTTTACAGACCTTGAAATAATAATACTCAACTTCATAGGAAAAAAATAAAATAAAACAAACAGTTGGCTGTAGCAGTACACTTACCAGGGACAACCAGGAGGCATATTTCAAAAGGGTAAACTCTGCCAGACCTCAGCAGAGGGAACTACCAGCCAGTGCCAGACTCCCTAGTGGAACCCCAAGTGTCCAGCTCAGATGTTTCTATTCTTTCAGAACTTCTCAGGTATTCTACTGATAGCAGATGCAGATCATTAACAAGCAACTGCCTCCACATAAATCCAACACCTACAGACAACACAAAAGGCCAAGGCCTTATGCATCCCTTTTTCCAATAGTGTATAAAACAATTTCAAACATAACTTAAATAAACTTCCCTAACATTTCCCTTTTTATGCATAAAAAATTGCTTTGCCTTTACAACACAATTTAACACTATATCAGCAAATCTATTTTCAAGAGAAACAATCATGAGTGTTGCTAATACACAGGACCAAATGAAACCAAAAATCTATCAAGCTTTCCATAATGTCTTTGAGCAACAGAAAAACATTATCAGTGTCTAATTATCTAGAATTCACTCACGATCTTCTGAAGACCTCCACAGGGCTTGGCTGTGCCCTATGTAGCACATACAGCTTAACTTCCAGAATTTGGCTGGCTCCATTCCATTGCTACCACTGTTCTCGGTGGTTGTCCCATGGTACTGGCATCTCAAAATTCTGGGTTCCCTTGCAACAACTGGGCTGCACTTTTATCACTAGCCTCTCCTGGGATATCTTCATGGTGCCAAGCCTCAACTTCTTTACATGACCCCTTCATCTGGGCCTTCAACTACTACTGAGGCTGCACTTTTACCAAAGGCCTCTCCTGACACCTCATAGTGCCGAGCCTCATCTGCTCTCCAATGACCAATTTATGCCTTCAAAACCAGCACCAGCTGGGTAACCCTTCCAGTACCAAGTTCAGCTGCCAGCACAAGATACAACCTTGGCCAGTTCTGGAAGACAGTTTCTATGTTTTGACACTGAAGAAACACTTTGCAGATTCTAAGATTCTGGTTTGCTGGAAAAAATAACAGGTAAATTGTCTGCAGGAAGAGTTCCTTTGTAGGGTGGAGTTCTGATCATCATAGTAGATGTGTCTTGTCAGGACCATCTCACCTCACTCGTATCTGGATAGGTTTGCAGAAAACAAAAGAAAACAAAACAAACTCTGCGAGGTCTAAAATTTCTTTTTTTTGTTCTTCCTGTGTCCACATTGGATGAGTTGGTGTCATGTCAGTGCCCTTTGTTGATATGCCATCTATACTGTAGCAGCTCACCAAAGAAAACATGGAGGCGCTTTCATACATGCAAGCCCTACCAGACCTCAGCAGAGGAAAAAACCTTAATGGCCAGTGCCATACTCATAGTGGAACCCTGAGTATACCAGCTCAGGCGTTTTTATTCTTTCAGAACTCTTCAGGTATTCTACTGATAGCACATGCAGATCATGAGCAATCAACTTCCCTCATATAAATTCAACACTTGTAGACAATATAAAAGGCCAAGGCCTATGCATCCCCCTTTCTAAGAGAGCATAAAACAATTTCAAACATAATTAAAAATAAAATTCCCCAATAGTTGGCCAAAATAATCCTGAAAAATAAAAGAACTTCTGGATGTATCCCTCTTCCCTCTCTCAAGCTGTACTGCAGACCTATATAATAAAAACTGCATAGTATTGGCATAGAAACAAACATGTTGATCAATAGAACCAAATTGAAGATCCAGACATAAACATGTATACTTATGAAAAACTGATATTTAATAAAGAAGCCAGAAATATACAATGGAACAGAAAAAGCATCTTCAACAAATGATTTTGGTCTAACTTGATGTCCACATGTAGAGAAATACAAATTGATCCATATTTACCACACTGAAGAAATTCAAGTCTAAGTGGATGAAATACCTTGAAATAAAACCAAATACAATGAACATTCTAGAAGAGCAAGTAGAGAATACCTTTGAACACATTGGCACAAGAGACAACTTTCTGAACAGAACACCAATAGTTCAGGCACTAAGATCAATGATTAATAAATGACCTCATAAAATGAAAAGCTTCTGGAAGGCAAAGGACACTGACAATAAGACAAAATGACAGCCCACAGAATGGGAAAAATTTTTCACCAACTCCACTTCCACTAGAAGGCTAACATCCAAAATATATAATGAACTCAAGAAACTAGACAAAACAAATAATCCAATTTAAAAATGGAGTCTAGATCTAAACAAAGAATCTCAAAAGAGGAATCTCAAATGGCTGAGAAACACCTAAAGAAATGTTTGCCATTCTTAGCCATTAGGGAAATGCAAATCAAAACCACTTGAGATTCCATCTTCCACCCATCAGAATGGCTAAGATCAATAATACAAATGACAGCTCATGCTGGTGAGGATGGGGAGCAAGAGGAACACTCCTTCATTGCTGGTGGGAATGCAAACTTGCACAGCCACTATGGAAACCAACACGGTGATTCCTTAGGAAATTGGAAAGTGACCTACCTCAAGACCCAGCTATACCACTCCTGGGCATATACCCAAAGGACACTCCATCCCACCAAAAGGACACTTGCTCAACTATGTTCATAGCTGCTTTATTCATAATAGTCAGAAAATGGATACAACCTTGATGACTCTCAACTGAAGAATGGATAAAGAAATTGTGATACATTTACACAATGGAGTATTACTCAGCTATTAAAAATGACTACATGAACTTTGCAGGCAAATGAAAGGAACTAGAAAAGAATCAGCCTGACTGAGATAACTCAGTCCCAGAATGACAAACGTGGTATGTACTAAACTCTTATATAGCTATTAACTGCTAAGCAAAGGAGAAAACTACTAGTTAGTATCCTCAGACATAGAAAAACTACAGAACAAGAAGGGTCCCAGGTGGAACACAGGGATCTCCCTGGTAGAGTGGAAGTTGCACAGAGGTTGTAAGTGGGTTGGGGGAGGACAGGAATGGGAGTGAAGGGGAGGTAGAGTGGAAGTTGCACAGAGGTTGTAGGTGGGTTGGGGGAGGACAGGAATGGGAGTGAAGGGGACGGGGAGGAGGAGAGTGGGAGAGGGAGAAAATATATAGAGAGAAGACAAGAATTGGGAAACAATTAGGAGACCATCAGGAGATCTAGTGTAGTAGAAACTTACTGGAATCTATGAGGGAGAACCTAGCAAGGATCCCTAGCAATCATGGAAGCTTGAACAGGCCATATACTATGGCCAGGCAAGGCTTCCAGTTGTATTCCTGGGACATCATCGCAGCCAGAAAACCTCTGTCTTATGGTCTATTCTCCCTGCAAGATCCTCATTGACAATGGAAAGGCAGAACCCCATGACAAAGAAGGGAAACCCTGCCAGAAACTGCAGGACAGACCAAGAACTAGAGACTGGATAACCAGGAGATGATTTTTAATGATGTCAGGCTCTGCTCATTGATTAGTACCTAGCCTAGTCCTCACCAGAGAGGCCCCCCCCTCAGAAGCTGAGAGGAGCATCTGGAGACGCCCAGGGCCAAACATCATGCACAGATTAGGGAACCTAACAGAAGAAGGAGAGGTGGGATGACAGAAAACAGAGGGGCTGAGGACGCCAGGAGACCAAGCCCCACATTGTCAACTGACTAGTACTCTTAGAGGCTCACAGAGACTAAAACCACAGACATGGGACCTGCAGGATCCCCTAAATACATCTTATAGTTGTCTGGATTGGTGTTCTTGGAAAACTCCTAAAGGCTGCAGTGCGGGTGCCTCTGACCCTTTTACCTGCTCTTGAGACCCTTCTGCTTCTGCAGGGCTGTCTGGCCTCTTTCCATCCTGCTGTGCTGTAACCCTGGCAAACAGTTCTTTTCTGGGGTGAAGCAGGGGGGATGTTTGTGGGTAATGATGAGGGGTAGGTCTGGAGGAGTCTGGAGATGGAAGAGCTGGAGGATGGAGGGAAGGGAGAAGGGGGGTTAAGGATGTCAGGATGTATTGTATAAGTGGTACAAGAGAAGAAAAATTAAAAAAATTAAAAAGAATAAAATCATTAAAAATTACACACCTTCTGGAAAATTTTGGATGGAATAGTTGTTCATTCATCAATTAATTTACTTTTCTAACCAATTAAAATTAATTGAAACATATTGCAATGATTATTACACACTAAAGCCAGAGTTAGTTCATGTGGAATACATATATAACCACAGAATTTTGAACATTATGAATTTATAGAAACATAAATAATATTTTTATATCAGTAATGGTTTGAAATCACATCCTACACTTTGTTTTTCATACTACCAGTCATCTGTGGTTTTGAAAACATTTGTGAAACTTGTTTACTTATATCATTATGTGACATATTTGTAAATCATTCCATCTATTCCAAAGTATTAAAACAGAAATAAAATCTAGAACCCAATCATAAGAGAACAACAAGCAGCAAAATGAATGATATTACAGATATGATAATAATAGCTTAGTATATGCCTTTTGCCAAATTCTAGATTTTTTATCAGTTTGAAGCAACTTTGAAACACCATTGTGTGATTTACAGCTAAAGGGGAAATATGCTAAGCAACTGCTTAGTTTATGAAGCAAGTAAATGACACTGTTAGCAGTCACATCTGTATTGTCTGCCACCTGATTTTATGTTCTTAACCACTATAGTATAAAAGGCCTTTTTACATTTTATTTTTTCTTAATAGTCTGAGACCAACAAATTCAAACTTAAATGATAACTGGATATACTGAATGTGATTTCAAATAACTGCCTCTTAATGTAACACACAAAATACATATTTAAAGTAACTAAATATTTATTTAATGTTGTGAGATATTATAGGAACTGAGAAGTCTGATATTGGCTAGGCCTACATAAGCAATTAACACTTGATTTATTAGTGTAGAATCTATGAAATTCACATGAAATAGGACAGTTAAAATCATAATGTGTCAATTGTTAGGCTTCAGAAATGTGCTTGTGAATTGAATAGTTTTAACATTTGATCCTGTGTATCTGGATTTTTTTAATCTCGTGGTCCAGACCTTAATAAAACTATTTTACATGTTTACTAAAGTAACTCCAAAGACACAGTTTTTATAGGAGAAGTATTTGGCCTAAATGGGTACATAAAGAAAAATAGTTGTTAATGCCCAAATCCCAGATCACAGGAAGCAAGGCAAGAGTATTGGGAGTTTGAGGATAGCCTGGTCTACATAGCAAAGTACCACCAAAAACAAAATGTAAAAACAACTACTTATGTGACAGTCTAGGAAGATATTCTTGAAGAAAAATGAGTAAGTGTTAATTGGGAAAGGAATGTGGAAATTTAAAGTAAAGAGCAGAGTATGCAAAGGTCAGGAAGATAGAAAAAAAGCATGGTATATTCAAAAGATCATAAGAAGGGCATTGTGGCTGGAAAAGAAAGCATGATGGAGAAAGGCCTGAAATAGACATTTAAAGATAGGCATGGTCTGGGCACTGAATATCATATCATGGAGTTAGATTTTTATCCCAAGGACAATGGAAACAATAAAGCTGTAGGGAGAGAAATGAACATCTTATCAATGTCTTTTAGAAGTAGTACTGTGTAGCAAATGTCACCAGTGAAGAGGAGAAGTACTGAATGCAATGTTTTGGGCACAAAGTAAATAAAAGAAGTTTATAAGGCATGCTTCAAGTTTGGAGAACACTGAGATGTGAAATATATTCACATCAGATAAAACTATTCAGCTCCAGCTGTGATTTTGCACATGGTATTTAGATAACTGTGCCAGTATCTTGTGTAAGCAATA